>CM077664.1:198884860-199519694 GCA_039707655.1 Elymus sibiricus | reverse complement strand
TCTGGAACCATCCTCCCTTCACGTCACGGACCATGTTCATATCATGTGCTGCCACAGTGTCGTCCAGTCTTGGCGTGTGCTAGCGGTATTGATGCTACAGTAGCTTTCTAGAAGAAGCGGATTCAACAAAGAGTGAAATGATGGTTGCTTCGTCCGAGCAACTTACAGTTGGATAGGTGGGGCCTTGTGATTTGACGGCTCATTAGTCATTATTACTGCGGCGCTACGACCGAGTGAGTCTCCCTGCAGTTTTGCGTGATGCACTCTAATTTTGGTGCATGGCAAGTGGACCCAAATGGTGGATGTCCCACATGTCGGCGAACGAAAGTATTCTACCCGCTATGGAGGAGAAGCACGGAAACCGCGCGGTAGAGTGTCACTGCTGTTTTATATTTATTTCTTATTTTTAGCGTTTCTACTGTTACGACGGAGGAGTGCGAAACACGGCAGCCCAGTGAACTTGCATGTGCAGTGGTTCATATACTGTTTTTATTTAATGACTTGATGATTTGAAGATTGCTCACCATGCCTGCTGCTTGGTGTGCAGTGCTTCATATGGCAAACTTGTCTTAAGTCCGACACGTAGCCTAGAGATCAAGATACGGGGATAAATTGCTGCTTGGCACGTGCTGGATGTCCCACACGTCAGTGAAAGGACGAGGACAGGAATAGTGTGGGAGGGCGTCTCCACTTCTTCCATTTTTATGGAAGCAAGCGTCTCCACTCTACGAGGAAGGAGCGCGAAACACGGCAGCATAGGTGATATGACCGTCCGGTTTTTCTTTGAGGGTGATTTGACTGTGTAGTTGGAGGGTCGGAGACCACACGTAGTACGTAACGACACAAAGTGCGACCCGGAGAGACAGACGCATCTAGTTGGAAGGTCTCGGACCATATACGTAAACAAATATCCAACCTAATACGAAGTATGTGCCTGCAATTAATATAGTAGAGTACTTAGGCACGTACATCATAATATCAACGTGCATTGCACGTAATATTTAGTGCTAGTAAGTTATAAAAGACAAATGCCAACATGCCACGCAGGTTCATACTATTTGTGCCTGGCTACTTCACCTATATTTACTGCGGTACATTACTCAGGTTCATAGGTGCCTGGGTACATGTCCGTTTCGTAGTTCCAGTCCCAGGTGTTCTTCATAGATGGCACGATCCATAATGGAGGGCAACGGGAATACATATCATCGCAACTTTTTAGTGTGGCTCCCCACGATGGAGACTCATCCAAGCTGAAGTGGCATAAGTCAGGGATAGGGGCATTCAAGATATTAATCCGGCGGTGCGCAATGAAAACGCACCCACTCTTCATGAACGGCAGGACGTCCGTGTCATGCACGGAAGGTGGCATCGTTTTCACTATGGGGTAGCTGTCCCCAATGAAAACCGAGTACTCTCCAAGTGTGTTCCTCCGCGCCCGGTAGCATCACAGGGGTCAAACACGTAGCCTGACGGTATCCTGGACTAGGGGGTACCAACCTAGTCCGCCCATATTCCTCGGGCTGGGCCAGTGGGCTCTCATTCTTATCAAGATGGACTCCGGAAAATGCACGCGAGAAGAAAGAGCAAGATTACATCTGCCGATGACTTGACGTATACTCCAAGACTTCTCCTGCTGCCTCCATGCCTAGATACTAACCTTGTAACCCTAGATACCCTACCCGACATGTATATAAGCCAAAGGGTTTAGCCCTTAGAGGGGAGTTCAACACAATCTCATTCACCTAGCCTTAGGACTAGATCATATCCTACGATCTCGAGGTAGATCAACTCTGTACTTGATACATCTCCATTAATATAAACAAGAGCAGGACGTAGGGTTTTACCTCCATCAAGAGGACCCGAACCTGGGTAAAACATCGTCTCCCTGTTCCTGTTAACCTCTATCTGAGATCCACAGCTCGGGACCCCCTACCCCGAGGTCTGTCGGTTTTTCCACCGACACTGGTGCTTTCATTGAGAGTTCCGCTGTGTGATCGCAAAGGATTGATGGCTCATCTGCAGATCAACCTCGGCGATGGCTGTGGGGAAGCCTATGTCCCCGGCCAGCTTTTTGTATTCGGCAGCATGATCTTCTGCGCCGACTCGACAGGCCACCTGGTCACCGTTGAGAACTACGCTTCCGATCAGATCGTTACCTTCGGAGGACTGGAGTACACCGCGGACTCCCGCGGCGAGCTCGTCTTATCAGGCTGGACCCCCGGCCGGATTCCGGGTCGGGCAAGCACCAGAGGTTCGACCTCAGAACGGTTCGCCTTTGAAGACCACAAATCATGACCCCCAACACCGCCGGGGGCTAAGGAGGAACTCCCCTCCCCCGCCTCGGACAACCCTGTCACGGTACCCGACTCCGATGTAGATCAGAGCTCGGCGTTGGACGCAACATCGGGCTTAAAATCAATCTCGGCGGCGGATCTAGAATCCATTGCGCCTCCTTGCATGGTCGAAGATGCATCAAGCGTGGCACTACGAGTCGATCCGGCTTATGGCCAGACCATGAACCCAGAGGAGTTATCTCACCTTAATGAGATGCTTGACCGGATATAGAGTTTGTCAATCTCTAACGCCTCGGTTTATGATAAGATCGGACTTAAAGCCGACGATCGGGAAATTTACATCCCACCCACCACCCTTCTAGTCGCCACTGTCGACGATTTAACCGATATGCTAGACTACGACGAGGGAACCGACATGGATGAAGATGTCGGCAGCCCTACGTACAACACCTTGCCGCCTAGTAACACCAGCAGGTGGAAGGCAACATCTACGTACGATGTGTACATGGTCAACACTCCCAACTCCCCCCAAGGCGTAGGCGAAGACACAGAAGCGGTGCTAACGGGGAGCCCAGCGAGAAGAACCCTACCACCGACACAGCGGCCAACGATGCGGAAGATCCAAGGGAAGACCCTCAAGCCTCCCCAGAACACCACGTCGACCCCGAAGGCATCCTCAGGGACTCGGATCCTGACGACCTTTTTGAAGGGGCCAATGACAATTACATGCCAGAATCCGAGGAGAACGTAAGCCTCGGCACCGAGGACTTCATAGTCCCCGAAGACCCTACTGAGCAAGAACGCTTTCGGCGGCGCCTAGTTGCCACCGCCCGAAGCATGAAGTGCAAGCAGCAGCAGCTGCAGGCTAACGAGGATGCGCTAAACGACAAGTGGGTTGAAATACTTTCAGCCGAGCAAGACCTCGAAGAACGGCGTCACAGTGTGCCTAAATCTTATCCATGCAGGCGTTTACTGCCTCAATTCGATGACGAACTAACCGCCGAGGCACCTGACCGCCCCCCTCGAGGGCGCAACAGGCCCGCATGGGAGGATTTCCACACCCAACCAGCCCCACGCCGTCATGGCAAGGACCCTATGGATTATCTCGACCCTCAAGACGTTTGACGTCGGATAGAGGCAAACTGGGCACCACCCCGGTCCATTTATGGATCAAGAGGACGCGCTCCGGCCGGGCATGATGGCTACGACGCCTGGTTGGACAGGAACGGCCGCGCCCGAGATCAAACTCATACTTGGTTCTCTCCCGAAACCCAGTATGACACCGCTCGGTTCCGAGGACCAGCCCACCCGATCTGTTTTACAGATAGGGTAATGGAACACCAGTTCCCCGATGGGTTTAAACCAATCAACATAAAATCCTACGATGGCACCACGGACCCAGCTGTATGGATTGAAGACTTTCTTCTCCATATACACATGGCCAATGGAGATGACCTCCACACCATCAAGTACTTGCCGCTCAAGCTAAAGGGGCCGGCGAGGCACTGGCTGAATAGCCTGCCGCCCCACTCCATTGGAAGTTGGGAGGCTCTGGAAGATGCCTTTAGGGAAAATTTCCAAGGAACCTATGTTCGACCTCTGGACGCCGATGACCTCAGCCGTGTCACTCATCAGCCCGGCGAATCAGCTCGAAAATTCTGGAATCGGTTTCTTACTAAAAAGAACAAGATCATAGACTGCTCAGACGCCGAGGCCATCGCTGCATGCAAAAACAACATCCTAGATGAGTGGCTCACCCGCCAGCTCGGCCAGGACAAACTGAGGACCATGGCAGCCCTCACCCCACTCATGACCCGCTTTTGCGCGGGAGAGGACAGTTGGCTGGCCCGCAGCACACACGACGGTGAGGCAGGGACCTCGGAGACTCGCGACGCCAACGGCAAACCTAAGCGCAACAAAAATAAGCGCAAGCATAGAAACGGCGGAAGCGACACAGAAGACGCAACAGTCAATGCAGGCTTCACCGGACCTCGATCCGGACAAAAAATAAAGCCTTTTAAAGGGAACAAGGATGTAGCGAGCCAGCTCGACAAGATCCTGGATCGACCGTGCCAAATTCATGGCACTCAAGACAAACCAGCAACCCACACCAACAGGAACTGCTGGGTCTTTAAGCAGGCTGGCAAGATAGCGACAGAGGGTCGAAATAAAACCCAAAATCGCAGTGAAGACAAGGATGAACCTCGGCGGCCAAATAATGGAGGCCAGAAGAAGTTTCCTAATGAGGTAACAGAGGTAAACATGATTTACGTTACCCACATCCCTAAAAGGGAGAGGAAATGCGTACTTCGGGACATCTACGCGTTAGAGCCTATGGCCCCGAAGTACAATCCGTGGTCGGCTTACCCGATCACATTCGACAAACACAACCATCCGACAAGCATCAGGCATGGCGGATTGGCCACACTCGTCCTGGACCCGATCATCGACGGTTTTCACCTGACGCGCGTCCTCATGGACGGAGGGAGCAGCCTCAACTTGATCTGTGAGGACACGGTAAGGAAGATGGGGATTGACTCATCTCGGATTAAGCCTAGCAGCACCACCTTTAAAGGTGTAATACCAGGGGTCGAGGCTCGCTGCACCGGAACCGTGTCCTTGAAGGTAGTATTCGGATCACCCGAGAACTTCAGGAGCGAGGAGTTAATCTTTGACATCGTACCTTTTCGCAGCGGATACCATGCACTCCTAGGACGCACCGCATTCGCCCGCTTTAATGCAGTCCCGCATTATGCTTATCTCAAGCTCAAAATGTCAGGACCCATGGGTGTTATTACAGTAAATGGTAACATCGAACGCTCTCTCCGGACGGAGGAGCATACCGCGGCTTTCACAGCCGAGGTGCAGGCATCCGAGGAGGCCGCCCGTGGCGGTAAACGCACCCCCAGCTCTTCGAAGCGTACGTGGGCTGCACCAGTTGACCTCGGACAGGCACCTCCCCACCCCAAATAGGGGTACGGGCTCCTCGAGTGCCTCCCTTGGAAGGGGCACTACGCCCCAGGGTGCACAACTTCACACTAAAAATTCCCTGGGTCGCCGAGGAGCCAAGACAATGGAAACGTCGGGTCGGCTAGACCGAGCAGCGACGAAACCTCGGGCTCACATGTCGGCAGGGTTCTGTCAAAGAGCTAGACAACACTAGCACACCCATGTGGATCTAACCACACAACTAACAGCTGCAGACCTCTTCGAAGGGATCGACCAATGAACGCATGAAGCGCGTACTTGGCCGAAGCTGCATGCTACCAATATCAACCCCCGCTATCAACGAGGGCGAGCGGGTCAACAGCACGGAGACGTAGATGTGCGGCAGGAAGCGTCCCGGGCTCATAAACCCGATGACAAGATCTGCCCTGTTTTCTTTTAGTTTCTCCTTCATTATCTTTACTCGCATTGTATCTTGCTTGGTTCCTTTCATCAAAAGTTCGGCATGTAAAGCTTGGCTACTTGAAATAAAGAAATCGTGCCCATAAAGGTCTTTAAATGTATTTTCTTACAAGCACTGCCCACGAACTATGAGAACATCTCTAAGGTACAATTGCTAAAGGGCCTCGATTTTACACCCTGAAACACAAGTCCGAAGTACTCGGCGTCTCGGATGTTGCATTATATGCATCAGTTTCGAACCTAGATTTTGGTCAATAGTTGGGTTGCCCGGCTCCTATGTGTACCCCTTATGTTCCCAAGAAATTAGGCTAAGGGTGTAATGGGAGAACCACTGCGATAATGCCGTTAGTTTAACTGGCAGAGCGCCTCTGTGGAGAAAGCCGAAAATTGACTATCTAGGTAAGCACAAACTGGTCGGCCATCCGAAGACCGCGTCAAGTGACGTGTCATTAGAGATCATCCATGTTAAACGAAGGGCTTCTTCCTCAAATTAGCCGAAGTGGGTAAGGCATAGACCTCGGCTCACTAAGCCAACCACTTCACTCACCAGGGGCTCATCATCAGTCCCCACCGTCAAACTCCTATGACTAAGTGAAAGTTATAAAGCCACCATAGTCCGATTGACTAGTCCCTAGGTGCACAGACCTCCTCATGGAACCGAGACATCGGCTAAGGGTCATGGATGCCTAAAAGGGGCACCCTTTGTATATTGTGAGAAGGGGTTGAAGCCGACGACTGGCCACTTTCAGTTAAACACAGTCAAACAAGAGGAATCTTAAAAATAAAGGAGAGGAACTTAAGCCGTACTCATTAAACAACTGCTAATTTTTTATACATCACACGCACTTCGGCATTCCGAAGTGCTACCTAGAAATACAACTTGTCCTTAGGACACATGGCCTCGATAACACGGGCGCCCTCCTCCACTTCGGCAAAAAACTGCTCCGCGGTGCGCGCCTTCCCATCAGGGGCCCCTCCGCCTCAACCTTCCGGAAGTGCGTTTTCACGCAGGCATACGCCCACCGCACTCCTTCCAGACACACGGATCGCTTCCAGCGGTTGACTTGCGGGATGGCTTCTTGCAATCGCACCAGGAGCCCGAAGAAGCTGGCTGGCAACACCTCCATGGGCCACAGATTAACGCAGAGATCTTGGAGCGCTGGCCTCGCCATCTGAAGAAGTTCCGCTAGTTGCTTCATCTGATGATTGAGCAACTACGGCTGCGACGACTCCTGGAACTGACTCCAGAACACCTTCTCCGCCTCGTGGCCCTCCAGTTGGCCGAAATGAAGGCCGGCGTCTGTCGCACTCTTCGGTAGATCAGCGAAGACCTCTACGGATCGCCATAGCTGGGTGAGCTTGAAGAACCCTATGTTGCCAAATACACACTGAAGTAAATATGGCTTACCCGCGGCTATCCGCTCCACTTGTTGGAGCATCTGGCGATCGGCCCGGCCCCAGGTCTGGAGCTCAGCATAAGATAGATGTAGCTTTCGCAGCTCCTTGGCTGTCTCTTTCTCCTTTTTCTCAAGGGAATCACGTTCGAGATACACGCCCTTGAGAGTCTCCTCGACCTCCAGGACCCGTGCCTGGTCTTTCCCCCTAGCCACCTGTGACAGCCCGAGACCGATGCTCCAGATGCCTTCCATGTATTTCGAGTTTCGCCGCGTTGATTATTTGTTTGTTGCATTCATCATCGCATCATTCACATTGCATCCGCATGTTTTCATAAAACTTGCATCCGTTCGTAGTTGCTGCTTCTCTCTTTGTCTCCGTTGACCTTTCATCAGACCGCTTTGTCTTCGTTGACCATTCTTAGTCCAACCAGACACTTGATCGCGACCACCTTATTTTTCTGCACAGCCCACAGAACCCTTGCAACCTAGTCAGAAACTTGCCCGAATCCGAACCGCTCGGTCGTGACCGGTGGGTCTGGATCAATCCCGAAATACCCCAAACATTTTCGGTTTCTTATTTGGACTTCCCTAGCCTAATTATCCCGGACAGTCCGATTACGATCGGAGGGTCCAGGTAGTCCCTAATCCTTTCCATGTTCGCTATTTAAATAGACCAACCCTAGAAACTAGGACCCTGTCCCATCCATCCATCAACCCGCCGCCGCCACTCTTCTCCACCTCGTTTTCCCCTCCTGCCCAATCCATCACCGACCACCCCCTCCTTCCTTGGGATACTCCCTTATCCCCATCGCTCCAATCATCACATAGCCACCAGATCCCCTCTGTCGCATGGACGCCTCCGCCTCCCTCGATCCACCCAACCACAACCCAAGCCTCCCCTGCCCGAGCTCCTCCTTCCTTGATCCAATCAGTGCCCGAACCCGCCATATCGCCGTCGCGTCACTGCCGGATCAGGACCAGCAGCAGCACCCCGGCCTCCTCCTGTGTCTTCGCTGAACCGAGCAACCGGAGCAGCAGCTCCCAACCGCCGGAGTCCCTCGCCTCTACAGTAGCTCCAGGCCGTCTCCCCACTCCCTGCCGTCTGCCTCCTCCTCTCTCTTCCCCTGGTTTTCCCCCTCTCAAGCTCTCTCTTCTCCATCTCGCAGGATGCAGCAGCAGCTTGAGGAGAACCCCATGGCGCGTCGTGAAGTTCCCATTGCGTCTCCCTGTTCTGCCCGTCGCGCCGCCGTCCCGTTTGTCTTCCAGCGAGGCATCGCGCCGAGCTCCGACGCCCAAGTCCCATGTGCCGCCGCACGCGTTGGCTCCTTCTGCTTCGAACGCACGCAAGGACGGTGTCTCGTCAGCCCCTGCCCTTGCCGCCGCGTTGACCATCGCTCGCTTGCAGCCGCTCCCAAGGCCAGCGCCAGCCCAGCCGGCCTCCTCTGCTTCCAGATCCGGCACAAGGCCCTTGGTGAGCGCCGCTTTGCTGTTCATCGCCCAGTGTGCCTATTGCTATCTCGCGCTCGCTCCTGCTTGGACCGTGTAGCTTCAGATTCGGCCCGTAACCCCTTTTTTTTTGCTCTGCGATTTTGGCAATTAATCCAGGACACTACATAATTACAGAAAATACCCCTATTTTAATATGTGCATTAAAATGAATCATGTCATATATGTAAAATGCTTAGAATTTCATTTAGTTTCACAATATCCAACTTTCATCCATGTTAAAAATATTTAAAACTGATGTTTGCATTAATTTGCATAAATGACATGCTAAAATGGTTTATTTCATAACTAAATAACCGTAGCTCCGAATTAAATAAATTTTATATGTAAATGCGGTAGAAAAATGTGTAGATTAGCATGGTGAACTTTATTTTGCTGTTTAACAATACTAAAATTATGGTTTAGGAAGAACAGTACAAAATTCGAAATTTGCATATGGGGATTTTCCGGAATTATTTTGTGATGTTTCCGACCTCATTTAAATTGCCTAGATAGGTAGTTTAATTATGCTTCACCTCTTGCCATGTTTAACAACATTTAATCTTGTCATGTACATAAACAAGAGTAAACTAAAATAATTGAATGTGGAGTTTCATCAATATGCAACTCGATGCATATTGAGCTTCACTTAATGTGTAGTATTTGATTGTTGTTTTTGCCATGCCATGCCTATTTAAACCGGACATGCATCATACTTGGTTGTGCATTATGCCCTGAATATGTTTGTGTGTTTACTATGTTGTTTGCTTCTTTCCGGTTGTGCTTCTTCTTGATGGCTCCGGTTATGTTCCGAAGTCTGAGGATTCATTCGACTACGCATGTTCGTCTTCTTCATGGATTCGGTCTTCTTCCTAGCGGGATTTCAGGCAAGATGATCATTACCCTGAATATCACTACTATCTTTGCTTGCTAGTTGTCTCGATGCTATCGCTATGTCTCGCTACCTACCACTTGTTTGTCAGCCTCCCAACTTGCCATGATACAACCTCTAACCTTCCACCATCCCAGCAAACCGTTGTTTGGCTATGTTACTGCTTTGCTCAGCCCCTCTTATAGCGTTGCTAGTTGCAGGTGCAGTTGCAGGTTGTTCCATGTTGGGACATAGATATCATGGGATATCACAATATCTCTTATTTAATTAATGCATCTATATACTTGGATGTGTGTGGAAGGCTTGGCCTTTTGCCTGGTGTTTTGTTCCACTCATGCTGCCCTAGTTTCCGTAATACCGGTGTTATGTTACATGATGAGCGCTTCTAACACATGTGGGGCATACGGGAACCCCCCTGTTCATTCGTGTTAGGATAAACTTCTCCATAAAGGCCCAACTTTGGTGTTAACATTTGCCTAATAACAACTAAAACTTGCATAGGGAGTAATTAACCCGAGGATAATTAATCAACAACCCCGGGCCAGTGCTCCTCATGAGTGTTGGTCCGAACCGGGCAGCCTGCGGGGCCACCATGGGGAAACTCAAGGTTATGGGTTTACTCATAGCTTGTCCCATCCGGTCGTGCCCTGAGAACGAGATACGCGGCTCCTATCGGGATCGTCGACACGCCAGGAGGTCTTGCTGGTTTAGTTTTACCTTTTACGAGTGGCTTGTCCCCCGGGATTCCTTATCGTAAGCATCGTGTTATCACGGTGTGAGGATGTTCCATCGGATGCGTGTGGTAATTTATAATGGACTACTTGGAGCACCCCTGCAGGGTTAAAATCTTTCGCGAAGCCGTGCCCATGGTTATGTGGCCACTTGGAAATTCATAACCTCTGGTTGTAGAGAACTTGAAACTAAATCTAATTAAAATACACCAACCGCGTGTGTAACCGCGATTGTCTCTTTTCGAGGGAGTTTGGGAAGAGAACACGGTGGGGTTATGTATGACTCGTAAGTAGGTGTTCAGGATCACTTCTTGATGATTATTAGTTTGCGACCGTTATGCGTAGTTACTCTTCTTATTCTTGTACTCGTAAGTTAGCCACCATACAATGCTTAGTGCTTGCTACAACCTCACCACCTTACCCTTCCATACCCATTAAGCTTTGATAGTCTTGCTACCCATGGTTATGGGATTGCTGAGTCCTCGTGGCTCACAGATTACTACAATAACAGTTGCAGGTACAAGTAAAGCGATGCTTTGACGCGAGAGCGAGGCATGTTCGCTTTTGGAGTTCTTCTGCTTCTTCTTCTTCGTCGATCATAGGATGGGTTCCTGGTTGGCAGCCTGGGATTAGCAGGGTGGATGTTGTTCTTCTTTTTCGTTTGATTTCATCCGTAGTCGGATCCTGCTCTTTTGTATGATGATTGCTATCTATTGATGTACTGATGTATTCATGCTGTAGCTTGTGGCGAGTGTAAGCCTTTATCTGGTATTCTCATCTATTCAGTACATGGTATGTTGTAATGATATCCACCTTGCGAAGTGTCTCCGATATGCGATTCTATCCTTAGTGGGATTTTTGAGTCCCTTGAGGATAGAACCGCATATTTGGCGTGACAAGTTGGTATTAGAGCCTCTACCAACCGCAGGAGCCCCCTTGTTTGGTCGAACCGTTGACGAGTCTAGAAAAGAAAAACTATTTTGAGTCTAGTTATATATCGGAGAGTAAGAATTCTTTTTACTCCTTATCCCCTTCGTCGCTCTGGTGAGGAATTGTGACATAGGTGTTTTGATTCTACTACTCTTCTCACTCAATTTTTTTTAGGATCACACGGATATTTTCGGAATCATTGCGACATTGGTGTGACAGAATTCTGTTCTTGGTGCCTCCTGACCGTATGGATTGGACCCGGGGAGTTGAGCTCCAGGGAGTTCTTGTCACATTCGCTATCGTTCCAGTTCCTGAATACCAGAGGACGCCGACATCGAAACGCTTCCATACTTTTTGTGGCGGCAAATAGTGCCGTGACTCTTCCCCAGTGCTGGAGGAGATAGCTCGGATGATCCACCGTGACTAGTATCGCTGTATTTTCGAAGGTCTGAAGTAGACGAATTTGCGAAGTTTCTCGGTTGTGTGTTAAGGCTTGCGGATGCAGTTGCAGCTGATTAGGTTGTTGATTGCTGAGTAGGTTCCTGGACCCGCAACCTGATCGCATAACCAAGAAGTTTCGGGAGTTCTTAGGTGGGAATTCAAGTAGTTACCTAGGATATCTTTCCGACAGATGCATGATATGAGATTGGGGTTCGACGTCTAGTGGTCCGCCTGCTCACGATCATTTTTACAGTGGTCTCGTGGTGTCTTAAAGAGCCCTTGTAGCTTTGCTACGGCTCGGGGATGCTTCGAATGTCAAGGGCAGCAATGTACTTGATGGTCGCTATAAGATCGAGCCCGTGTGAGCCCCACCATGAAAATTTCGGACAAAATCTCTATCATATGTTTGTTCTGGCTTATTCTGCAAGCCAAACCCTTGTTTTGTTTTCGTTGAGGTATTCGAGTTGCTTCAAAGTCAAATGTTGATTCCATACCTTTTCTAAGCGGTGCTCTCATATTTCTATGGGAGTGCTAATCCTTCTTTATCATCAAGATTGTCATGGAAAATTATTCTCAACCGGCGTGCTTCTCTGTGAGTTAATTCAATCCTTTCAACAATTGCAAGATGAATTCTCAGTTTTCTCAATGGCGTTTGTTTCACCCGTCCCAAGTTGTTTTTCTTTTCCCACCCTCCCACCCTTTTTCTTCACAGAGTAAAAATTCCCAAATCAAGTATCCACTTTATTCGTGAGAAGTCTTTCCATTCTTTTCCTTCAATGTTCTTAACCGGTGATTCTCATGAAGATGCTCAGGAGCTACAAGTTCATCATTATTCATTCTTGTTTTCTTCTCCGGTGGATTTAATTCAAGCTCTCAGTGTTCATCATATCCTTTTCTTCGATTCTAATGTTTTCTTGTGTTGGAAATTCTTATTCAAGCCTCTCTTGTTTATTCACCTCTCTATTCTTTTCCGGTGCGAAGAAATTATCTCGGAAGATTCATGTTTCCATTCAAGATCTGTTTGAGCTAGTTCGAGGTTGTTACCTCATTCAAGTCTTTCAAATCTTCCCGGTGCATCATCTCTTTCTAAGCAATTGTTTCAACGGTGTTCTCTTTGAGTGGGCCCATAACCCACAGGTCTTTTCCCAGGATCTTACCTGACTCTTCTAATTTTTCAGAGTTATTCTCAAATTCTTTCAAGATTGATGTAAGAATGAATTCTCATCAGTCATATGCCTTCTCCAATATCGCTTTCAAATTATTTTCATCCGTGGCTCAACATTTCTATTCTTCATTATTCCGAAGTATCTCACAAATTCTTTATGGTGGTTCTCCTCATCATTCTCAGCATTTGAAGACCGAAGAAGAGTCTCTCATAAATCATATTCGTTCTCTTGAATATTCATGGTTCAAGCTTGATGTTATCATGTTAAATCATTTCTAATCGTGAGAAATTCTTTTCATACCTATCCGGAGCAATTTCATGAGTTCATTCCATTTTCGATTCTCTGAAGGCCATCATTTCGGAAGATCTATTCATTCTCACCGTTCATATCCCTTTCTCAAATTCTTCCGGTGCATCGTTGAAGCATTCTCTAATCAGCTCGTGGTCGCTTGTTCTCTTGTACCTAAATTCCCTCAAGTATCTTCATTCGTTTTCTAATTCTTCCTGGCGATTCGTTCTCTTTTCTTTGTTTGTTTTCATTTCTTACGGTGGTTCGTTCAAGATCCCTCTTCCTTTGTTATCATATCAATTCATTTGTTCTTTTCAAAATTCTACTGGTGGTTCGTTGAAGACCTTCCCAAGGTTGCGCAATATCTCTTCTCAATCCATTTCAAAAGAATAAGTAGTATGACAAATCCATTGTTTGTCATCAATTTAAGTTGATGGAGGATAAACATACAATAAATCTTATTCTTGTTTTCCATCGAGGTGATTTAATTCCTTCTTCCGGAGTTCATGATATCAAATTCTCGGTTCTAAGTTGTTCATCTTTCTTTTACGGAGTTCCAAGTTTTCTCGGTTATCTCGTCACGAAGCTCCATCTAAATCATTGCAAGGCTTCATCTTGTTCTTTTCAATTATTCTTTTGTTTCAATCATCTTGTTATCTATCCGGAGTCCTTCAAGAGTTTCTTCATGGTGGTACATTAAGGATTTAATGCATTCTCGAAGTGTTCTTCAAGATTCTTGTTGAAGCTCCAGTATTCTTCATCTTGCATTCCGAAGTGCTATTCCTTCTCCCTTGTCTTTTGAGGTGGTGTTATGTCTTTCTTGACAATGTCCCTTCGTGTTTCATGATTCGCAAGTTGTCAGGAATGAGATATTTAAACCCATCATTTTTCTCTTCATTCAGGAATGAGTTAACTTGGGTTATATTTTCACCTAAAGCCTTTCCTAAGGATTGCTGCTATTATGGTGCTTATGAATGATCCAAGTAACCTTTTATCCTCTCGGTGAAAGAAGTTATCATCTCTTTGTTGACCTCAACCAATCAATTGTTTTCTGTTAGTGGCCGGTTGTCACCTCTTAATTTTGAGATGTTTCCATAAGCCCACAACAAGCTTATTCTTTTCGTTGTTGATTTTCCAATAACTCCGTTCAACCCTTCTTTGTAAGGATGCTTGCAAATCCATTTGTGGTAGAAATTGTCATTTTCTTCTCCGTTCTTTTCTTTCCAACGATCTAGCTTCTATTCTTTCGTTTCGGAGGCGTTGTGGTGTTGCTCTCTTCGACCCATCATCTTGTTTTGTCAAGATCATGCTCTTATCCTTGCTTATCCATTTTACCGGAGTGCAGTGTCCTCTTTTCAAGTTCTTTCCATCTTATCGAGCTTTGCATCTCTTTTCATCAAGTGTGGCTTCGAATTCTTGCTTGTTCCTCATGCCATTCTTCATCTCTTTGCAACCTTCAAGGTTCGTTGGTTTCACTCGTTTGTCAAGGAAGCAACTTAGTTTTACCTCTTCATGCTGCTCTTTTCTCTTCCTCTTCTCATTCTAAGATCTC
Source organism: Elymus sibiricus (assembly GCA_039707655.1). Lineage (NCBI taxonomy): Eukaryota > Viridiplantae > Streptophyta > Magnoliopsida > Poales > Poaceae > Elymus > Elymus sibiricus. The sequence continues at coordinate 199,505,110 of CM077664.1, read as the reverse complement.
GGGTCGAGATCTCTTGTAAGTAGGGGAGTGTTGTGACAGCCCGAGACCGATGCTTCAGATGCCTTCCATACATTTCGAGTTTCGCCGCGTTGATTATTTGTTTGTTGAATTCATCATCGCATCATTCGCATTGCATCCGTATGTTTTCATAAAACTTGCATCCGTTCGTAGTTGCTGCTTCTCTCTTTGTCTCCGTTGACCTTTCATCAGACCGCTGTGTCTTTGTTGACCATTCTCAGTGCAACCAGACACTTGATCGCGACCACCTTATTTTTCTGCACAGCCCACAGAACCCTTGCAACCTAGTCCGAAACTTCCCCGAATCCGAACCGCTCGGTCGTGACCGGTGGGTCCGGATCAATACCGAAATACCCCAAACATTTTCGGTTTCTTATTTGGACTTCCCTAGCCTATTTATCCCGGACCGCCTGATTACGATCGGAGGGTCCAGGTAGTCCCTAATCCTTTCCATGTTCGCTATTTAAGCAGACCAACCCTAGAAACTAGGATCCTGTCCCATCCATCCATCAACCCGCCGCCGCCACTCTTCTCCACCTCGTTTTCCCCTCCTGCCCAATCCATCACCGACCACCCCCTCCTTCCTCGAGATCCTCCCAGATCCCCATCGCTCCAACCAGCACACAGCCACCAGATCCCCTCTGTCGCATGGACGCCTCCTCCTCCCTCGATCGACCCAACCACAACCCAAGCCTCCCCTGCCCGAGCTTCTCCTTCCCTGATCCAATCAGCGCCCGACCCTGCCATCTCGCCGTCGCGTCACTGCCGGATCAGGACCAGCAGCAGCACCCCGGCCTCCTCTTGTCTCTTCGCTGAACCGAGCAACCGGAGCAGCAACTCCCAACCGCCGGAGTCCCTCGCCTCTACAGTAGCTCCAGGCCATCTCCCCACTCCCTGCTATCTGCCTCCTCCTCTCTCTTCCCCTCGTTTTCCCCCTCTCAAGCTCTCTTTCTTCTCCATCTCGCAGGATGCAGCAGCAGCTCGAGGAGAACCCCATGGCGCCTCGTGAAGTTCCCATGGCGTCTCCCTGTTCTGCCCGTCGCGCCGCCGTCCCATTCGTCTTCTAGCGAGGCGTCGCGCCGAGCTCCGCCGCCCAAGGCCCACACGCCGCCGCCCGTGTTGGCTCCTTCTGCTTCAAACGCACGCAAGGACGGCGCCTCGTCAGCCCCTGCCTCGGCCGCCGCGTTGACCATCGCTCGCTTGCAGCCGCTCCCAAGGCCAGCGCCAGCCCAGCCGGCCTCCTCTGCTTCCAGATCCGGCACAAGGCCCTTGGTGAGCGCCGGTTTGCAGTTCATCGCCCAGTGCGCCTATTGCTACCTCGCGCTCGCTCCTGCTTGGCCCATCTAGCTTCAGATTCGGCCCGTAACCCCTTTTTCTGCTCAACGATTTTGGCAATTAATCCAGGACACTGCATAATTACAGAAAATGCCCCTGTTTTAATATGTGCATTAAAATGAATCATGTCATATATGTAAAATGCTTAGAATTTCATGTAGTTTCACAATATCAAACTTTCATCCATGTTAAAAATATTTAAAATTGCTGTTTGCATTAATTTGCATAAATGACATGCTAAAATGGTTTATTTCTTAACTAAATAACCGTAGCTCTGAATTAAATAAATTTTATATGTAAATGGGGTAGAAAAATGTGTAGATTAGCATGGTGAACTTTATTTTGCTATTTAACAACATTAAAAAAAATTTAGACAGAACAGTACCAAATTCGAAATTTACATATGGGGATTTTCTGGAATTATTTTTTGATGTTTTCGACCTCATTTAAATTGCCTAGATAGTTAGTTTAATTATGCTTCACCTCTTGCCATGTTTAACAACATTTAATCTTGTCATGTACATAAACGGGAGTAAACTAAAATAATTGAATGTGGAGTTTCATCATTATGCAACTCGATGCATATTGAGCTTCACTTAATGTGTAGTATTTGATTGTTGTTTTTGCCATGCCATGCCTATTTAAACCGGACATGCATCATACTTGGTTGTGCATTATGCCCTGAGTATGTTTGTGTGTTTACCATGTTGTTTGCTTCTTTCTGGTTGTGCTTCTTCTTGATAGCTCCGGTTATGTTGCGAAGTTTGAGGATTCGTTCGACTACGCGTGTTTGTCTTCTTCATGGATTCGGTCTTCTTCCTAGCGGGATTTCTGGCAAGATGATCATTACCCTGGATATCACTACTATCTTTGCTTGCTAGTTGTCTCGATGCTATCGCTATGTCTCACTACCTACCACTTGTTTGTCAGCCTCCCAACTTGCCATGATACAACCTCTAACCTTCCACCATCCCAGCAAACCGTTGTTTGGCTATGTTACCGCTTTGCTCAGCCCCTCTTATAGCGTTGCTAGTTGCAGGTGCAGTTGCAGGTCGTTCCATGTTGGGACATGGATATCATGGGATATCACAATATCTCTTATTTAATTAATGCATCTATATACTTGGTTGTGTGTGGAAGGCTCGTCCTTTTGCCTGGTGTTTTGTTCCACTCATGCCACCCTAGTTTCCGTAATACCGGTGTTATGTTCCATGATGAGCGCTTCTAACACATGTGGGGCATATGGGAACCCCCCCTGTTCATTCGTGTTAGGATAAACTTCTCCAGCAAGGCCCAACTTTGGTGTTAACATTTGCCTAATAACAACTAAAAGTTGCATAGGGAGTAATTAATCCGAGGATAAGTAATCAACAACCCCGGGCCAGTGCTCCTCATGAGTGTTGGTCCGAACCGGGCAGCCTGCGGGGCCACCATGAGGAATCTCAAGGTTATGGTTTTACTCGTAGCTTGCCCATCCGGTCGTGTCATGAGAACGAGATACGCGGCTCTTATCGGGATCGTCGACACGCCGGGAGGTCTTGCTGGTTTAGGTTTACCTTTTACGAGTGGCTTGTCCACCGGGATTCCTTATCGTAAGCATCGTGTTATCATGGTGTGAGAATGTTCCATCGGATGCATGTGGTAATTTATAATGGACTACTTGGAGCACCCCTGCAGGGTTAAAATCTTTCGCGAAGCCGTGCCCGTGGTTATGTGGCAACTTGGAAATTTATAACCTCCGGTTGTAGAGAACTTGAAACTAAATCTAATTAAAATTGTCGGAGTCTATGATCTGCGTCCAAGAAACTTCTCCAAGAACTTAGGATTCGAACTCTGGGGGACTTTGCTTGGCAACCTACGACACGACGGTGACTACGGCGGGAACACAACGGGCTCGCTGGCTCTCACCGGACACGAAGGGGACGCGCGAGCTACCCAGGTTTGGGCCACCGTGCGGTGTAATACCCTACTCCTGCCTGCGTTGGATTGCTCTGAGATGGAGAGCTTGTCGCTCGAGGTACACGAGGTGTGGGGGAGAAAAATGAGTCCATCCCCTTACATGGAAGCAGCCCTGCCCCTTTTGTAGTGCCTTGGTCCTCTTCCCCGAAAATATGAGCGGGAAAGGGTGGCCACAGGGCAGCAATTCAAAGGGGAACAAGCGCTCAGGCTTATCCTGACTAAAGGCGGTCTCCGCCTAGTAAAGTAGTCCTCCTGACGTCTTGGCGGGCTTGGCGATGACCTCCATCCTGGCGCGCCGATCCATCCTGATCTTCTATCACCAAAGAGGAAACACTTTGGGACTTGCTTTGGGGGAGGCAGATGCCACAGCTCCCTTATCACCAGAATGGAAGCTGGACTGGGTCACGCCCCGCTGTCCTTATCCTAACACCGGGACGTCACCCATGTGCTGGGCGCGGAGCCCTGCGGCTGGCGCCGTACGATCTGCTTCATGTGAAGGCCTCGCGAGGGGACCCTCGTGAGGGAACCTGGTGCTTGGCGGCCTCGGCAGGGCCTGACCTGGCGACGAGGGGCCTCGCGAGGTGGCTTCCTCCGGAGCGGCTGAGGCAAGGCCATCCTCATGGGCCGGCCCAAGCATCTTCCTCAGGGCCAGAGGCAGACGGGCCGTGGTACCCTGGTTTCCACTGGGCCGACAGTAGCCCCCGAGCCCGCGGCGCGCATGTTCCGCCTGTTAGGGACGAAACGACGCGGGGCCCATTGAGCTGCCGGGCCCAGAGGTGACGCGTGGTAGCTTTCACGGGGCGGGTCGCCCCCACTCCCCACGACGCCTCAGTAACCGCCGTCTTGGCGATAAAGCCTGCCCACGCGGGGCGCAGGCACGTCATTGCCCTTCGTCCCCATCTCGCCCTTCATCTCGCTCGAGCAGCTCCTCTGTTACTCCTCCCCCAACTTCCAATCTCTCCTCCGTCATGGCCCCAGGCAAGAAACCTGCAACCGCCGAGGCCTCCTCCAGCAGGAGCTCCCCGGCGGCAGAGCTTGGTCCGGCCTTGCTGCCGGCCACCATCAACGAGAACGGGCTAGCCAGGGCCCGCCCCCTGTTGGCCTCTGTGCACTTCGAGGGAGGCGCCACCGAGATCTGGCCGGGCTCGCACCCACGGTGCGACCTCAGCCCCACGGTAATCCCCGTCTTCTTCCACTCGCTCTTCGCCGGGCTGGTGCCGCCCCTCTCCGACTTCCTCTATGCCATCCTTGAGCATTATGAGATTTGTCTTCTCCACCTTCGTCCCAACTCCATCGTCGTCCTTGCTCTCTTCGCGTATCTCTGCGAGGCCTTCCTGGGAGTGATGCCGTCCGTGGCGCTCTTCCGGACCTTCTACAACCTGCGGGTTTTCTCCTCGGGAAACCACCGCTTCGGAGGCGCCTCCTTCCGCATCGATGACGAGATGCGCAAGGTCTTCATCGACATGAAGATCTTGAAGAAGGTGGAGAACTTCAGGTCGCGCTGGGTTTACGTCGATGCCCAGCGGACCAGTCCTCTCCTGGCGATCCCTACCGAGCCAGCTGAGAAGATTCCTCGCTGGGAGCACAAGAAGCTTGGCGGCACTGCCCTAAGGCCGATCCTGGCAAGGCTAGTGGAGCTACGCGAGGCCAGGCTCACGGCGGGCATGATTGCCAAGGAATTCCTCCACCGCCGCATCGCGCCCCTGCAGAAGCGCTCACACCCGGTGTGGGACATTACCAGTGCTGAAGACCAGATCAGGCTGGCGCGGGAATCCCTCTCGGACGAAGCCATGGCCGACGCTTGGGAAGTTTTATTTCCAGGGGATGTAGAGGACATGCCTCATGACGCGCGCCCGGTGCACTGCTGGTCCAACAAGGCTGAGCTGGTCGCGGCGATGCCCCAGTTCGACTAGTGGGGGCTGGTCCGGACGGATCTCGAGGAGCCCGAGGAGCTTCTCGAGGATTCTTCGGAGATAGGGTCCTCCTCGGGCGACCACGAGGCCTCCGACTCCGGGAAGGAGAGCAGCGAGGAATCGTCTCCGCCACTCCCTTTGTCTCCGCTGATGCGTCGTCGGCTTCAGCTGGGAGAGGACGAGGGTGACGACGGGGACGCATTTCGCATCGTGCCAGCCAGGCCTGTGCCAGAGAGGGAGGGAGGAGGCGATGTCGCGGAGATCGACGAGCCCTGCGAGGAGCGGGAGGAGGGGGCCACCATGGCTGCCGAGCTCGATGAGGCTCGCGCCGCGCCCTTGGGTGACCGCCCAGGCACGCTGGTAGATGGGGGCAGCAGCAGCGGCGCCATCAAGGAGTGGAAGAGGAGGCGCTTTTACCCCAAGGATGAGTAAGCTCCTCCGTCCCTTCCTCTCGATCCCTGCTTCCTGGCTGCTGCGGTCCTGATGAGCTTTCGCTTGCGCAGGAGCTCCGAGCTGGCCACCGAGGAGGAGGAGAAGACCAAGAGGAGGAAGGCCAAGGCCGAGGGGCCCTCCCCCCTCTGAACACCGCCTCGCCTGCCGCACTGGCGCCCCCGACTGTGAGACCGGTGGAAGGTGGTGAGGAGACCGTGCTGGCGCCTCCTAAGGCGGGCCCTGTCGCCGGTGTCGAGATGGCGGGAAAGGGGGGCGAAGTGCCGACCCCTCTCCCGCGCACCACGCCTGCTATGGCGGAGGCCACTGCAGCCCCCACGGGAGCCACCTCCGGGCCCGGGCGCCCGGACCTTGAAGTGTTCAGGGCGGCGCCAGAGCGCGAGGCGACACCACCGGCGCCGGAGGTGGCCATCCCGGCCCCCCCACACTAGACGGCGCGCGCAACCCCTGCCGGGGGCGACGGCGTGGGGCTGCCGGAGGGGCTCGAAGTTGTGCCCTCCCGTCCGCCGACGCCAGCAGGCGATGAGGAGGCCTGGGCGAGTCATGCCTTGGTGCTGGGGGAGAGCGGTACCGCACCCTGGAGCGGGGCCGTCAACAGCATCAATGCGGCTCTCGAGGCCCTCGAAGGTGAGCTCAGGAAGGAGGCGGAGCTCTGCACGGAGGAGCGGCGGAAGCTAGCAGAGGGGTGGAGCCAGCTTCGTGAGGCAGCGGAACTTGACCGCCAGCGGGACGAGGAGGCGCAGGCGTAGCGCGAGCAGCTCGCCGAAGAGGCCCAGGCGTCCCTCGCGAAGGCCCTCGAAGACGCCCAGGAGGCCAAGCGGCAGCGGGAGGTGGCGAATGCTTACGAGAAGACGCTCCAGGAGCAAGCTGCCTCGCGTGAGCGCCGGCTTAAGGCCTGGGAGGAGGCCGCGGAGGCCCTCGAGGGCCGGCTCGCATCCCACGAAGCTGAGCTCCCGAAGCATGAGGAGGAGGTCCTTAGGTCCCAGGAGGCGGTCGCTACCCGTGAGGCAAACGCTAGGACCCGGGAAGGCGAGCTCGCGGCCTCTGAGTCCGCGCAGGAGGCAGAACGGGAGCACCTACTGGCGAAGGAGCATGAGCTGGCGGCCGCCCAGGCCGCTCTCGACGAGCAGACGAGCTACGCGGCCAAGCGGGACGAGCTCCAGGCCGAGGTTGACGACCTCAAGAAGCAGCTGCTGGACACGGATGCCACCGTCGAGGAAGTGTGCCACGACCTGCTGACCCAGGCGACAACGCGACTCTTCAGCAACCACCTCCGCCTCGATGATCGCTTCCACTTCTGGCGGGTGGTGACCCCTGTCCCGGCGGAGCTCCGTGAACCCCTCGAGGAGGCTTGAGGGAGCGCGTGGCCGGCTTCGTCGGGCTGTACGCCTTTGAGCCTGAAGTCAGCGGCGGAGGTGGCGAGCCCCCCAGCGACGGCAGTGGGAGCAGCGACGGCGGCGCCTCACGCGCCTAAATTCTCCTTGACCTATTGCTGTAATAGGGTAGACGTGGCCCTGTGGGGGCGTGAAAACATTTGCATGGTACTTTTGTTGTCAAGCACTTAATGATTTATGCGTTTTTCATTTCCCTCTCAAAGCCTTTATTTCCCTTTTACATTGCCTTCGTGCCCTGTGTCGCTGGGACCCAGCCCCCGAGGCGGGCTACACCATCGCTGGTATGCCCAGAGCGTGCGCTTGGCAAGGCCAGAGGGTGTAGGGCTCTTAGGGCTAGTAGGAGTCCCTGAGGCGCGATGCTTAGGATCCCCCCCTTGACGCGCAGGCAGCTCGTGCCAAGGAAATCAGGATGCCACGAGAGAGAAACGAGAGGGAAAGGACCCGATGGGTGCTTGAGACTTAGCTCCTTTGAAGCGTGCAGCCTGGGGCGAGTCCTTCGTAGGGCACGGCTCGTGATGCGCAGTCCCTTGTGAGGCCCTCCGCCCATGGGACCTACCGCGAGGCCTCCCGAGGGAGGGCTCTTGAGGCCTTTGGTATCCTGCATCAGGGAAACTGCCAAGTTTTCGCAAGTAGTGCAGCAGGGCGTGCTCGCGAGGTCGCCTATGGGTGTTATGCAAGGAGACAAGAGCACCAAGGACCTGGTGAGGTGACGTGCACGGGAGCAGGCCCGTGAGCCAGAGCTCAGTCGCTTGGGTTTTTCAGTGTTGCTGGGACTGACCCGAGCACAGACACCATGCCCAGCCCCCGCTCGCGTGACAGGTACGGGCAAGACCATGAGCACGCGCCCTGCAGCTGGAAGCACACAGGGTTTTGGAGGAAATAAGGTTTACTGATGCATGAAGCAAGTTCATTACATAACAGAAAGATACATGCTGTCGTGCTCGACATGGGTCAGCTTGAGGATGTGACGGCCAAAGGCCCCTCAAGTAAGTAGGCCGCCAGCGCGGAGCATGGGGCATCCGCCAGCGCTGAGCATGGGGCTTCCACGAGAGTGGGAGGGAGCTCTCACGTGCCGGAGGTAGCGTGGGTAGAGAGAGCCTCAGAGCGTGTACAGCTCCATGTCGCTCGTTGTCGGTACCAAAACCGGCAGACCTCGGGTAGGGGATCCGAACTGTGGGTCAAGGAATCAATGGTAACAGGGAACGTAGAGACGGCGATTTACCCAGGTTCGGGCCCTCTCGAAGAGGTAATACCCTACGTCCTGCTAGATTGTATTGATGTGATTGTATGAAGGTTACAGAGTTGATCTACCTTGAGATCGGATGGGCTAAACCCTAGGTAATGGATATGATGATCCCTCTCTATGGACTAGGCCCTCTGGTTTATATAGACACCAGGAGGTCCTAGGGTTACACATGGTCGGTTACCATCAGGGGATAAACATGCCGATCGCGCCAGTTATTCCTTGGAGGAGACGCCAAGTCTTCGGAGGTTTCCTTCTGATACACGGGATCGCCCACAATCCGGCCTTCCATCGACGAGTAGAGAGCGGCCCACCAGTCCGACCCACGAGAGATGCCCGGGTCGTATATGCGCCGAACTATACCTTGGCAACGAAGTGTACCCATAACTTAGCCCCGAAGGCTAGTCGCTTTGGTGTGAGCACTGTCCTCATCTGACAACCTTTACCGAAGGGTCACACCTTGCCACGACCGCGAGTTGGTTTATGAAAAACTCGATTCGCGGTTCGAGGCAGTTTTCATTGGCACGTCCCATCGATATGGAGATCGTGTCCTGTTTTCAAGGGATATGATCAATAATCCGCCCCACCCCACGCGCGCATAATGGCACGGTTACATGGGGAAATGGCGAGGACTGCGGCGCAGTAAAAGGGACCGTGGGTTTTACAGCCCATAAAAGGGACACAGTCTTCGTTCCTTTCGCACGCTCTCATTTCCCCCCTCCGCCATTGCCTTCCCCATCTTTTGAGCTCCAACGCCCAGTTCTGCTCTCCCCTCCAAGAACTCTTCCAGCCACCCGTTCGATCTAGCAATGGCGGGCTCCGGGTCCAAAGGCAGGTGGGAGGCGTCCGTCGTCACCGAAAGCGCCATCATGGAGCTGAAGGGCGCGGGATATCTCCCCGCCAACGTCGCTCACCGTGCTCCAAAGGCCGGCCATGTCGCCCCCACGCCGCGGCAGGGCGAGAGGGTGGTGTTCATCCCCCACTTCCTCCGAGGTTTGGGATTTCCCCTTCACCCCTTCGTCAGGGGTCTCATGTTCTTCTACGGGCTTGACTTCCACGATCTCGCGCCGAATTCCTTTCTCCATATCTCGGCCTTCATCATCATCTGCGAGGCCTTTCTCCGGATCCGGACACACTTCGGCCTATGGCTGAAGGTCTTCAACATCAAGCCGAAGATCATCGACGGCCAACAGGCAGACTGTGGGGGTGCTATGGTCAGCAAACTCCCCCGAGTGGAGTGGCCAGAGGGCACCTTCATCGAGACCGTCAAGGTCTGGCAGAAGGAATGGTTCTACATCACCGAGCCGAGGAGCACGGGTTGGGGGGCGATTCCGGCATTCCGATCTGGACCCCCTACGAGGCTGGTCTCATGGACCAAGAAAGGCCTCGACTAGGGGGTGAACAAGGAGGTGGCGCGGCTGCAGAACCGGATTGCCCAGATGATAGGGCAGGGCGTCGAGCTGCCCAACGTGGTCCAAATCATGCTCAGCCGCCGAATACTGTGGAGAGCGCTGTGGAGAGCGCTGTTCAAGCCGCAGAAGGACACCACCCACCGTGCGCAACTTCTTTCGCACCACCCACGCTCAGCTGTGGAGAGCGCTGTTCAAGCCGCAGAAGGACTGGCCGGCCGAGGGGGAGGACATCGGACTCGATGCCGCAAACCCCCCACGGGAGGTATGACTAAGTCTGTTCTTGTATCCGAACTATTCCCTTTTAATAAGGCACTTAGCTTTTTACTTCTCATCCGCAGAAATGGCTGAAGAAGGCCCAGCGGATCGACAGTCCGGCGCCGTTGCCAGAGGGACCAAGGACGACCCTACTGACGGCCTTGCTGGCCGTGGAGCCATACGAGGCGCCGGAGAGGAAGGAGAAGAAGAAGGATCAGAAGAAGGAGGCCAGAGAGGGCCTCCGCTCCCGAGGACCCCCGGGTGCTAGGTTCGGGGACACCAATGCTCCCTCTGTGCAAGAGGAGGAGACGGAGCAGGGAGAGGACGGGGAGGAAGACAATTCCTCCCAAACAGGGAAAAGGGCGGAGTCCGAGGACGCCGAGGTGGAGCCGCCTCAACCCGCTCGAAAAAAACCGCGGAAGGCCAAGGTAGCCTTGTCCGGCGATAGCCCGGCTTCTGCCGAGGACTCTCAGGCCTCCGAAGAGGTTCCTCGGAGGATTCCCAGGATCAGGCCACAGGCTCAAAGGTACGCGTTCTAGTAACCGCTTGAAGGTCCTTGGCCGAACTGGGTTAGATATTGATCATGTTTCCATTTATAATTTTGTAGCCGGCTGCGCGATCTCCCCACCGACCGAGTCTCGGAGGGGGATTCTCCACCGGCAGCGCTAGCGGAGAGCGGGACCGAATCCCGCGCCTCGCCTCCCCCGACCGTCAAGGAGGCCAAGGAGGTCCTATCGAGGAGGACACCTCCCGTGCCGCACGCGGGGGGAGGGGGCGACACTATCATGGCTGGGGTGAACACCTCGGTCGCGGAAAACCAGGAGGGGAGGGCCCCTCTGGTGAACGAAGAGGAGGAGCCCGGACAAGCCGAGCTCTCTCCGAGGATGACTCCGGAGGCGTCAAGGCGTCCAGAGTCCGACGCTCCGGACTTTGAGAAGGATGGAGCCGAAGCGCCCCGCCACCCCCGCCCGCCCCAGAGCAGGCGTCGACCGGGCGGCCGGACGAGATGGAGGATGCTCTAGCCAGCTCCTCTATCGCCGAAGAGCACTGTGCCCTTATGGGCGCGGTATTGCAAAGTATTCAGTCCATGGATAACGGACTGAAGGAGGCCTTTAGTGGCCTTCTTACCGGCTTCAAGGTGAGCGAAGTAATACTTTTCCCGTAGAAAAATTCTTTTGTGTAAATGTATAGCCTCATACACAGTAGCCCCCGAGACGCTGACTGGCTTGGGCAAAGCCTGTCAGAGGATCGAAAATCAATATCCCGGATACTAACGTGTGTATAGTAATGCACATGCATCATCTGTGGCCGCAGCCGCCAACGCCGAAGAGTTGGCCGAGCTGAATCGAAAGCTGAAGAGCTCCGAAGATGACCTGAGCCTGGTAAGCAAGAGGTTCGACGAGGCGCAAGGTAAGTCCGAGCTGTAATATGGAATACATCCGTTGTTTTGTAAGTAGGTTTCGAAGTATCCTAACGGAGTTAACTGATTCTACTGCAGCTGCCGCCGCGGAGGTGGAAAACCTCAAGGCCGCGCTGAGGATGGCTCAACTGGATGCGGCGGCGCAAAAGTCGGCAGCCGAACAAGCGGCTGCCGAGATGGCTGCGGTGAGAACCGCTAGTGAGAAGCACGAGGCCAGGGTGCTGGAAGTGCAGCAAGAGCTCGGGGATGCCGTCACAAGGTGTGAGGCCCTCGAGCAGAAGAATAAGGAGCAGGCCATCGAGCTGACCTCGCTGGCGGCGGTGGCTAAGGAAGCGCGGACAGAGGCGTGCGGCTACCAAGAGGAGCTCCGCCAAGTCAGGCTTATTGCGGACGGTAAGCCGTACTTGCTGCAAAGTATCTTTGGAGGTAACAGGTTCGCGTTGCTCACGCGAGTATGGCGTTCCCCAGGCGCTTTTGCGGACCTCCCGAAGAGTGAGGCGGACGCGGCCAGGTTCTTCGCTGCTCAGGAGGGTCGGGCCAAGCAGAGGCTGTTCTGGGCGCAATTTCAAGCGCCCGAACACCCTCCCCTCCTCAACAACCAAATGAAGCAGCTGGTAGAGCTACATCGGTTGGCGGAGCCGATGATGAAGGACCTCTGCATTAAGCTATGGCCGACGGAGCCACTGCCGAGCAGCTACTTTGGTCTGGTGCAGAGGCTGTATGACGCTGCTCCCTGGGTCGATGCCTGGAAGCGCTCCACATGCATTGAGGGGGCTCGGATGGCCTTCGGCAAAACAATGGTACATTGGCCGAAGATAAAGCCAGTCGAGATGGCCACCGGACCTCCGCCGCCAGGGAAGGAGCATAGGCGCCCTGAGCAATACTTTCCCATCGTGATGGATGGTGCTCGGGCAGTAGAGGCCCAATGTTCAAAAGATGTAATATATGAGTAGATTTATTTTCCTTGTAGGCAAGGAGTTGAAACTTTTGCTTTATTGTAAAGCAAGTTGTCGGCTAATAATATAGTGCCTGTTTATGTTAATTTTGACTCCCGTGCGGCCGCTTTGAAACTGAAAGTTACCAGTCGTCGGCTTCAGCCCCCTGACAGATACTGCATGGGGTGTTTTCTCGTAATACTTTAACCCTTAGCCGACGTCTCGGTGCCCGGAGGCGGTTGTATGTACGGAAAACCAGGCAATCAGACTATGCAGTTTTAGTGCTTTCACTTAGCCATAGGAGCTTGACTGCGGGGGCTGGTGACTAGCCCCCAGTGTTTTGTGATATTCGGACGAGCCGCGGTTGATACCATCATCACATGGTTCCTGTAAGAGAGAACCCTTCATGTAACACGGACTAACCTCCAACGATATTTGGTTTGACACGAGTCATCGGATCGCCGACCAGTTCTCGCTTATTGTGACAGTCAGTTTTCGGCTTTCTCCACTGAGGTACTCAACCAGACAAGCTAGAAGTACAATCGCAGTGGTTCTCCCTTTACCCTCTTAGCCGAACAGCGCGGAATGTAAGAGGGTAAACACAGGAGCCGGGCAATCCAACTATTGACCAACGACGCAATTCGGAACTGATTCATATAGTGCAATATCCATGACGCCGAGCACATAAAAAGAAGTGCCGGGATAAAGGTTAAGGCAAGATCTATATTCGAGCCCCCGGTCTATTAACCGATTAAAAAAGGACGTATCTCAATAGTTTACTTCGGATTTTTAAAACGGAAAGGAATATGCAACGTGAATGAATGCACAATTACCAGAGAAAAACTGCTCTTTATTTCCTTTGAATATGTGACGTCCAACCATACAATCCGGATTGCCGAAGTAACTTTGATAGATACTTTTGAAGAAATAAATACATTAGAGTAAAGTTTTACGTAGGGCCTTCATGAGTGGTTTGACGTCCCTACTACGCCCTGCTGCACGTCTGCGCCTTTGCTTTGTGAAGAAGCTTCCGTGTGAGCGAAGCTGTAGACCGTGTGTTCGGCGAAAGTGGTAATGTTCGGCGGACGAGCCCTCCGGAAAGGGTTTTGAGAAGTCGTCGTGGTATATCAGCTTGACGCTGATCAGGCCCTAGATGGTGCCCGTCGTCGATGTTGATTCGAAGACATCTGTTGGCCATTTGTTGGTCGAACTCTTGGCCTTTGTTTTATGTGTCCCCACAACTGCCCATGGAATTTTGAGCACGAAATTGTGCACTCGAGGTACGTATTTCGTGACTAGGTGGGCCGTGCTGTGGGGCGCGTATCCCTATTTGGGGTGAGCATGGGAGTGCTCCGGGACCGAGGTTGCAGCTCGGGAGCGCTTGCGTGCGTCCAGTGTCCTGGCAGTGGACTGGGCTTGCGACGCCTCTTCGGCGGCTTGGACTTCGGCGGCTAGAGCCGCAGTGTGTTCCTCTGTTCGGAGCGAGCGCTCGGTATTACCGTTGATGGTAATAACGCCCTTTGGTCCTGGCATCTTGAGCTTCAGGTACGCATAGTGCGGGACGGCGTTAAAGCGAGCGAACGCGGTCCGTCCGAGGAGTGCGTGATAACCACTGAGAAAAGGGACAATATCGAAGATCAAGTCCTCGGCGCGGAAGTTATCGGGCGAGCCGAAGACTACTTCCAAAGTCACGGATCCAGAGCAGCGTGCCTCGACGCCTGGGATTACACCTTTAAAGGTGGTGTTGCTGGGTTTGATCCTTGACGGGTCGATCCCCATCTTCCTCACTGTATCTGAGTATAGCAGGTTAAGACTGCTACCTCCGTCCAGAAGGACTATGGTGAGGTGAAATCCGTCCACAATGGGGTCGAGTACTAGAGCCGCCGTCCCTCCATGGCGTATACTGGTCGGATGGTCTCGACGGTCGAAAGTGATTTGGCAAGCCGACCACGGGTTGAATTTCGGGGCTACTGGCTCTAAGGCGTAGACATCCTGAAGTGCGCGTTTCCGCTCCTTCTTTAGTATATGCGTGACGTAGATCATGTCCACGGTTTTGACCTCTGGAGGGAACTGCTTTTGGCTTCCGTTGTTCGGGCCACGAGGTTCGTCATCATCCTCGCTGCGGGGGCCCTTGCCTTGTTCTTCGGCTGTGACTTTGCCGGCCTGCTTAATTACCCAACAGTTACGGTTGGTGTGGTTAGCTGGCTTGTCGGGGGTGCCGTGAATTTGGCAGGGCCTATCCAATATTCTATCCAGCGCAGACGGGCCATCCCGGTTCCCTTTAGAGGGTTTTTTCCGCTGTCCCGACTTTGAGCCGCTGAATCCGGCGTTTACTGCTATGTCATCGGCTTCACCGCCATTGTTTGAGTGCCGGCGCTTATTATCGCTATTGCGCCGTGGTTTTCCGTTCCCGTCCCGGGCCTCTGAAGTGCCGGGGTCTTCGGGGTGGTTGCTTTGACGAGCCAACCAGCTATCTTCACCCGCGCAAAAGCGGGTCATTAGGGAGGTAAGGGCCAACATTGTTCTCGGCTTGTCTTGGCCAAGCTGGCAGGCGAGCCACTCGTCCCGAATACTGTGTTTGAATGCCACAATCACTTCGGCATCCGGGCAGTCGACGATCTAGTTCTTCTTGGTCAAGAACCGCTTCCAGAATTGCCGGGCTGACTCCCCGGGCTACTGAATAAAATGGCTCAGGTCATCGGCGTCCGGTGGCCGAACGTAGGTTCCATGAAAGTTAGCTCGGAATGCATCCTCGAGCTCTTCCCAGCTCCCGATGGAGTTTTCGGGTAGGCTGTTCAGCCAATGCCTTGCCGGTCCCTTGAGTTTCAACGGTAGGTACTTAATAGCGTGGAGATCATCTCCTCGGGCCATGTGAATGTGGAGGAGAAAATCCTCAATCCACACGGCTGGGTCAGTTGTCCCATCGTAGGATTCTATATTGACGGGTTTGAACCCCTCGGGGAACTAATGCTGCATCACCTCGTCTGTGAAACACATTGGGTGTGCGGCGCCCCTGGCCCGGGCCACATCGCGCCGGAGATCGGTTATCATCCAGGCATGGTGCTGCTCCCAAGCTCTATCGTTTCTATCGCGCCAGGCTTGGTATCCGTCCTGCCCGGCAGGTGCGTATCCTGTGGATCCATATATGGACCTCGACGGGAGCCCTCGTGCGTTCAGGTCATGGCGTAGATCGTATTGGTCGTCTGGTTGAACCGGGTCTTTGCCTGCTCGGCGGGGGGCACGAGTGGGTATTCGGTTTCCCTGGCCGCCCTATCCCGTCCTCGAGGGGACACGGGAGGGAGTTCGGCTTCTCCGGCCGCTCTATCTCGTCCTCGAGGGGGCGCGGGTGGGAGTTCGGCTTCTCCGGTCGCTCTATCTCGTCCTCGAGGGGGCGCGGGTGGGAGCTCGGTTTCCACAGCCGGCCTATCTCGTCCTCGAGCGGGGTGATCGGGCTGGTTTGCGTAAGTTCGTCTGGGAGGCATGGGCTCGAAGGCCTCATCCTCGAATTCTGGGAGTAGGCGCCGCCGTGGGTAACTCTTGTATTGGCCCTGACGTTGATCATCAAGGCCTTCTTCTGCAGCTAAGACCATCGTCCATCTGTCGTTGAGCGTATCCTATTCGGCCTTTAGCTGCTGTTGTTTCATTTTCAAGCTTCGGGCAGTGGCGATGAGTTGCCGCTTGAATTTCTCTTGTTCCAGGGGATCCTCAGGGACGATAAAGTCTTCGGGTCCGAGGCTATCTTCCTCTTCGGACGGAGGGAGGTAATTGCTGTCCTCGGAATCGTCGAGGTCCTCGAGGTCACCCTGGTCCTCGTGCCCTTCTGGGGCGTCGGGTCGCTGCTCGGGCGTGTTATCGCCAAGCTCCCCCAAGTTGTCCGGAGTCTCGTTATCTCCGGTGCCGTTCGTGTCTGTGTGATTTTCCTTGCCCTTTCCCCGCCCTCTAGGTCGGCGTCGTCGGCGTCTGGGCGGTTCTTCGACGGGATCGTCGCCGTCCTTCTTGGTTGTGTCACCGTCCTTCATGGGGGTGTCAACCATGTAAACGTCATAGGTGGAGGTGGCGGTCGACTTTTCGGTATTGGCAGTGGCAAGGAAGGTATCCGTGTAGGGTGGGACGTCAATGTCCTCGTCCATGTCGTCAGCCTCCTCGGAGGCGTAGTCCAGCATGTGGGTTAAATCTTCGACAGTGGCTACGAAGTGGGTGGTGGGTGGGACGCAAAATTCCCCGCGGCTGGCATCCTGTCCGACCTGCTCCTGGTCCGAGGACGGGCCATCCACGATATTTATCTTCTGGATCCGGTCTAGCATCTCGCTTAAAATCGAGGGGTCCACCGGATCTATGTTCGGGCAGCCATCGGAGTTGAGCTCCGGCGCACCGATAACGGGAGTGTGTGCGGCCAAGGATGACCCTTGGTTTTCCGGCGCTGGGGTCGGATCTAAACTCGAGGTCAGATCCGAACTGAGGCCCGCCCCGGGGACGGGGGCGGGGAAGGAATCTGAGGTCAAGGCCTCGGGATTGGCTGGTTCCTCGGGTACGGCCGAGAACCCAGTGAAGACCAGATCGCCTCGAGCATCGGCGACGTACTCAAGGCCGCCGAACCTGATTTCCTGCTCGGGGGCGAAGCTGCCGACATGGTCGAGGTGACCGGTCAGATCGGCGTGCAGCACAATGCTGCCGAACGCGAAGAGCTGTCCGGGGACGAAGACGTCCCCGCTGCGGATTCCATCGTTGAAGAGAAGAGCTGTCCGAGGACGAAGATGTCCCCGCTGCAGATTCCATCACTGAAGAGCTGTCCGAGGACGGCGAGCCATTGATCCTCGGCGACCCACGACGGAACTCTCAATGAAAGCAGCAATGTCGGTACCAAAACCGGCAGACCTCGAGTAGGGGATCCGAACTGTGGGTCAAGGAATCAATGGTAGCAGGGAACATAGAGATGGCGATTTACCCAGGTTCGGGCCCTCTCGAAGAGGTAATACCCTACGTCCTGCTAGATTGTATTGATGTGATTGTATGAAGGTTACAAAGTTGATCTACCTCGAGATCGGATGGGCTAAACCCTAGGTAATGGATATGATGATCCCTCTCTACGAACTAGGCCCTCTGGTTTATATAGACACCAGGAGGTCCTAGGGTTACACATGGTCGGTTACCATCAGGGGATAAATATGCCGATCGCGCCAGTTATTCCTTTGAGGAGACGCCAAGTCTTCGGAGGTTTCCTTCTGATACACAGGATCGCCCACAATCCGGCCTTCCATCGACGAGTAGAGAGCGGCCCACCAGTCCGGCCCATGAGAGATAGGCCGGCGGCCCGGGTACCCCCTAGTCCAGGACACCCTCACTCGTATCTGTGGGGCACGGATAGAACTTATGGTGATGGCGGGCGTTCCATGTGTTTGGTACCGGAACACCCGCCTCCGTCACGAGTGGGGCCGCGGTGGGCCGAGGGGCGAGTGTTAAAAACCTCCATATTCCTTGCAATGTGGGACTCTAGGCTCATGCGCATCAGCCTCGCGAAGGTGGCTCCGGCACCCTCCAGGCCGAACAGCATGCACATGAGCTGTGGCGCCCCGCCTGAATACCACTATAGCCAGACGGTCACCGCACATACCAGCCCAGGAAAATCACTCTGGCATGCGCTTTTACAACAAGTATCATGAACACAGACATTTCTATTAATGAAATATATCAGTCTTACATGGTGTTTACAAGGGTGATGGCAGCAGAAATGTTCTATCTAAGGCAGCAAGGTCTTGGTGCGGCTCCAATCCATAGGGATCTGACTGGGTTACTCTTCTAGCCCGCGAATACTCCGGCTCCTCGCTAGAGGGCGTCGAATCCTTAGGTGAACCTGGCCACATTGAAGGCCGCTGAGTACTTTTGAATGTACTCGCAAGCAAACCAAACTAACATATACACCAAGCAATGCAATCCATGGCATTCAAGCATGCATTTGTTATCTTAACAGTATTAACTATCATGTTATGATAGGATTATCTAGCAAGATTAAACATCTAGCAGCATTAATCATCATGTCATAGCAGGATTATCTAGCATGACAATTACTGGAGTAAATGCAGTAAAGTAAAGTATATCAGGTAAATGATCCGAACTCCGAATATGCTCATGATCCAAATCTGATCCAAGCTTTGCGGTCACCCGACCACTCATCTCATAGCCATCTCATGGCTAGCATTCAAACCTTTGACATCATCTGATGTCCATGCATCTGCACTGCAAGTATGACAACCCTTACCACTCTCTGGTTCAGTCTTAACAATACGTTATATAGTTTGTTCCTCCAAACTCGACACAGACCAAATAGTGGCCTCATACGAACTGTCAATGACCGAGGATGCGGCTATTCGAATAGATTTTACACTCTGCAGAGGTTGCGCACTTTACCCACACCATGGAGCTCCTGGCCTCGTACTTTAGTACATGTTCCCATTCGGGTGGACCGGTGCTGCTCCAACAAAACTCGTCTATTGCCCGGCACTCTTACGGCCCTACCGACAATCATCCCCTCCCAGGGTCATGTCCTGGGTGGCCCCTGTGTCACCCCGTGACACCTGCCACCGTCGTGTCCAAACGAAACTGTCCCAAACGGGGAACTGAGCTCAATAACCAAACTGGGCTCACAAGATTATCGCCGCCTACCGGGCCAGGGTAGCGCGCACGCATAACCTTCCCTATTTGGTGGTACCAACAAGAGGCAAGACAATAGACCAAGCTAGGGCCGTCCCATACCGGCAAATGTGGCTGCACTGATGAGCTCGATTCGGTGACACTATGACTCGATCCAGTTGACGGAGGAGGTTGTCATCATTAAGTCACATTCTTTATTATTGCAATAACAGTCATAATGCATACTGTAACAACTATGAAAACATAACAACCTATCTCCATACAATATGACAACGAATCACTAGTGCGACAATATGATGAGCATTAGCAGGTAATGAAAATAGCAAGTTCAAGTTAGCAGGAGTTTAACTACTACTAACACAGGCATATTTATTAATTAAACACGCAAGAATAACCCAAAGCAATGCTTTAGGGCATATATCAGATGGTCGGCTTGCCTGGGGGTCGAGGAATGCTCCGGAAAGAAGTGCGATCACCTCGCGGAAAATTTGCCAGAAAGGATTCTCTCTCGAAGGGCTGATAGAAGGGCAAGGGCAAAATGGTCATTTTCACAGTGTGGAAACATTATGAAAATGATACCATTGGAACGGGCTCGACGAATTGAAGACGTGGGTGTTGGATTCACCTGAATCGGAGTTACGAGCGAAAAGTTGTGGCCGTTCGCTGTTTAGGCAGAAAAACAAATTAAAAATATGCTTTTCTGCTGCAAACCAGTGAACGTTCACTAAATAAGGATTTCGGCGCCGGCCGGAGAGAGGAAGCGCCTTTGAGGAAATACGTTTTCGCCAACAGAAAACGTATTTTCTGGTGAAACCGCAACCGACTACGTTTCTGAAACTGGAAAGCGTATTTCCAAAATACGTTTCCACTTAAGAACGCGCGGGCCCGGGGTCAACACCGCTGTCTGGCTGACAGGCGGGCCCCGCGGGCGTTGACTCTCTCCTCCTCGTCCCTCTTCCACCTTGCGACTGGGCAGAGGACAGGCGAGGCCGACGTGCGCCGGCGACGACTCCCGACGGCACAGGCCACCTCTGGCCGAGGTCCGGCCACCTGCATGACCAGGGCGGCGAGCCGCTTCCATCCAGGCAACTCATGGATGCCGGGGAGCTCAGAAGCGGGCGGGACGCTGGCCGTAGCGGACGGCGGCACTGGCGAGCTCGGGGCCGAGGCTACGGCCTGCCCCGGAGCAAAATGACGGCGGGGAGGGCCTCTGGTGGTGGTGGTGGGTTGAGGGAGGGGGCTAGGTAGAGCAGGGAGGGCGCGGCTGGCGCGGATTTTGTCTAGGCCGAGCGGCGGCCATGGCGATGGTGGAGGCAGAATTGAGCACGGGCGCGTGCTCCTTCGAGCGGGGAGAGAGCTAGGAGGGAGAGTAGGCCGCTGCGGGGGTGGTGGATGCTCGGGGAGGGCGCGGAGCTTGCTTAAATAGCCGCGGGGAGGGGCTAGCCGACGATGACCGAAGCTGCTCGATGCTCGGTGCCGTGGTGACGGGGTTGGCGGGTTCCCGGCGTCGGGGAGCGACCGACCTGACGAGAGGCAGAGGGAAGGGACGGCTCGGGGAGGAAGAGGACAGTAGGGGGGGAAGACAACGACGTTCACGCGCGGTACAGTACTACGGCAGCGCTCGCCGTGGCATGGAGAAGAAGAAATCGAAGAGGAGAAGGTGCGGGAGAGGGGTACGTGGGTGGTACGGAGTCGCCGGACATGTTTGGACAAGCGGGGACTGGCCGGAGACGACCGGACGGAGCTGACAAAGTGCAGAGCACCATTTCTGCATGGTGGCTGCGTGGTCTCCATACGCACTACCAGCTCTGACACGTTACTGCCTGTCCAACCTTGTCAAACAGGTGCACCACTGCTCAAATAGACAAAATGGGTCATTGGAGAAGCCAGGAAAGGTCTAGGTGGGTCGAGGGGATCCAGAAAAGTTTCTGGACAGAAACTTGGGGAGGAAGTTGTGGTCAGAAAAATATGCCAACGAGCTGGGAAAGTTGTCACAGGGAAATGTGGTAGGAAGGACTAGGTTGTGGAAAAAGTTGAGATCATTCGGACCAAGTTTGAATGCACTTCCTTTGAAATGCTAAATCTGGCCCAGAAACTGAATCTTGATGTTGTGCTCAAATGGCTAGATGGAATGAGCTGAATTTTGGTGTAGGGTGATGATTTGGAGGTATAGAGATACTGGAAAAATTTCAGCTCATTTGGAAATGCCAAAGTGGTACTTCCTTCACAGAGCTTGAATTTGGATAGAAACTAGATGGAATTTTTGGGAGAAATTGGCTAGATGAAATGATTTGAATTTTTGCATGATCACATCATATATGGAATATGAGCTCCTGGATTAATTTGAGAATTTTTGAAGCAATATAAAATATAGTTGCTTCACAACCTAAAAATAAGTCCAGAAAAAAAATTTGGAAGATGTGCTCAAAATTTGAACTACGGAACTTGGGTTCTTGATGGAAATGGTGAATATATGGATAGGAGAAGCTCCCAAAATTATTTGGGATTTTTCCTGGCTACCAATATGGTAGTTCCTTTAGAAAGTGCCCAAAATGCGATATTGGCTTTAAATAAGAAAATGCAATTTCCCTTATTTAATTATGGCCAATATTTTTATTGGAGCTCAATATGATCAGAAAGAATATCTCCACAAGTTTTCATGAACTTTGGAGATGGATAGATATTTTCCTGGATTTAATTCCTTTAAACAGTAGAAAAAGGAATTAATTTTAAATGAAAAATATTGCAAATGACTTGGCAATATTTTTGCATATCCAGGGTTTACAGATGTAGGAGAGACTCTGGGAAAAGTTTGGGAGACAACGGAGCAAAGAAAATTGGGGTTCCTTTGTAACGGAAGGAATTAGGGTTTCTCTTCCGATAACTCGGAGGGTAGGGTTTTGGTGGCAAAGTCTTGAGAATATATTTTGGGTGGCAAGGTTGGTCTGGAGAGAATCTCTGGTTGGATAGGGAAGGCAAGGCTAAATGACCATCTTCATATACCCAAGAGCGCGAGAAAATCCGATAACACCGAAAAAAAAAAGACGGGAGTCAAATCCCACGAAGGAAAAAAAACAAGGAGCGAAAACCAGGGTGTCACAAACCTACCCCCTTAAGAAAATCTCATCCTCAAGATTTCCGGGCTTACCTCCCGACTAAGGGGGACTTACCTGTGTGCGACTTGGATCCATCTTGTCTTCGTTTGTTTGCTGACCTTTTAACTGCTTCTTTCGATGGCTCGGGTGCTGTCTTCTCAAATGGCTGTATTGAATCCTTCTCTTTCCTGTCAGGCAAACCCTTTGTGCTGGTAGTGTGTTGGCTGGGGTTGGTGGGTAGCTCTGAGTATCGACAAATGGTCTGGTTTCTATGGCCTGGGACTAGCTGCTTCGGGTCTGAGGTGGCTCTGCCATATATAGCCTCTGTGGTCCTTGCTATGACCACTGAGCTGACATAGTATGGCTATCATCCGGTGTATCTTTCGGAGCATAGCTTCTTATCTTGGTTGATGGCCCGTATTCACGATGGCATGCTGGCTGCATTGTTGTGGCCGTATATGCAAGAGTCTGACAAGGATTGGCAATATCATCTTGTTTGTGGAGCTTTACTTCCTTGACCGTCGCGGAGATTGTTTATTCAAGACTTCCTTATTCCTGAGGGTTCCTGGTTGTGGAGCTGTCATGACTGGCCAACACGGCTCCTTGGTCGTATTCTAGCTTGCTGGGCTTGTACACACAACCTACTCTTGCATATCTCGTAGGGGTTGCTGTGTTCATATCCTTCTTTGATATTTGGGATGATGTTTCTCTGAACACAGTCATTCCCGTGTACGAGTGGCTCACATGAACTGATCCACTGGACTGCATGCTCACAACATATGCAGGGGTAGGATACATCCTTTCATAATTACTGAGTTCTGAGGTGGATGTGTGTCCAGACTAGGTCGTGCTTCTGACAAGATTGTTGATGGTGTGTTGAAGAAGGTTGAATTCCTTACGCCCGAAACTTCTGCCAGGGTAGTGTGCTAAATAAGGCTGGGTATCATACCTTGGAAGCTTTCCCTCATGTGGCTTACTGAGGAAGGTTGAGTACCTTATGCCGGAAGCTTTCCGCGCTAGCGTGCTGAGGAAGACTGGAGTACCGTATCCCATAAGATTTTCCCCCTAGTGTCGTAGCGAGGAAGATTGAGAGTCTTGTGTTGTAAGCTTTTCCTGATAGCTTGCGGAGGAAGGCTGGGTTCCTTGTACCAAAAGCCTTGCACTGTGATACACAGTTGGTCCTGTGGCCGGTTCTGGCTTCCTTCCAGAGTATCCGGAATTTATCCATAGCGGAGCCAAACCTTGGTGTAGGCCATACCTTGTCTGAAAATATCCTGTTGGTCGTGCACACCGCTAGTCCTTTTGCTGGTCTGCTCATTGTGGCTGTAAAGGTTGCATAACTGATGCAGACTTTATGTTGACCATTAATTTGGAATACCCTTTGCATTCAAACCAAGTGTTGCCACGAGTAAACAGTGGGCAGATAATTCCATTCGATTTGACTGAGCCTCCAGGTGTTTGGAATTCTCATTGATTCTGGATGGCCGTGGACTTATCCATATGTTTCGCAAACCTTGTTCACAGTGCCTGGAAATTTTTGTATATGCACTGGTAAATTCCCAGAATATGCTTTGAAATTTGTATCAACATACTAGAGTTCTGTTGTTGCTCTCGGCACATTCACATTCTTGAAATATGGCTTCCGGGGGTAGTAAATGATTCTTGAGTCCATTGAGAAAAGACTCAAGGTTCACCCCACTAGCTAAAATAATTCCTTGTGCCGAGGACGGAATAATTTGTCCCTGTTGGTGTCCATTACTGATAGCTCATCTGGCTGTTCTTCTGTGATCAATTCTGAGACAGACTCTCTCAGGCATATTCTGACCTTGTCTGTAGCACGTAGAGTATGCTTCTGACCCATTCTTTATTCTTGACAGATCCGGTGACAATGCTTATAATATCGGGTAGTTGGCTTGACTTGACGCTTAC
Organism: Elymus sibiricus; assembly: GCA_039707655.1. Classification (NCBI taxonomy): domain Eukaryota; kingdom Viridiplantae; phylum Streptophyta; class Magnoliopsida; order Poales; family Poaceae; genus Elymus; species Elymus sibiricus. The sequence continues at coordinate 199,481,104 of CM077664.1, read as the reverse complement.
TGAATTTGGATTATTGGGCATTATCCAAGTTGTGTGCTGGTCTTCCTGATAGCTCTTGCAGATGGATCCAGTCGAAGTGGCAGAACGGGATTGAAACAAGAAGCAAGAACCGCGAAAAACCAAAAGGCTAATAAAGCTCAAATTTTGCGGACCTTGCACATGTGGCCGAAGATTCACTAGCTAGTATAACTAATATAGCGCACTCAATGTACCTCTAAGGACTTAGAAGCAAAACCACACAATGCCCCTAGTAGCAATTGGGGTCAAGCTCCTACTACTTCCTTTGGGAACATCAAACTCAACGCACGACCATAGCCAAAGTGGCTTAGTCAACGATCCTAGGTTTGTCGGGGAGATATGGAATTTATCGGCGTTTCCCAAAGGAAACTGGATTTGAGGAGAGAAATGCCATGGTTAGCAAGCAAGGTAGGGGTATCTAGTTTACCTAGGGGTTCACGGCTCACGGGTTGTTGCCTGGTGCGGACATTTCACACCGGAGGCAAGGGCCACGAGAGCTGGGGTCTGATGGAGCCAAAAGCCTATGGGGTTGCCTTATTATCAATAGTAGCCATGCCTACTTGGCAAAGATGGCTGCAATCCATCTGGGCTTTCTACTGATCAAGACAATGAAATCTGGCTAGGGTAACCTACAGTCAGCCTGGCTCTGATACAATCCGTTGTGGAGCCCCGCCTGAATACCACTGTAGCCAGACGGTCACCGCACATACCAGCCTAGGAAAATCACTCTAGCATGCGCTTTTACAACAAGTATCATGAACACAAACATTTCTATTAATGAAATATATCAGTCTTACATGGTGTTTACAAGGGTGACGACAGCTGAAAAGTTCTATCTAAGGCAGCAAGGTCTTGGTGCGGTTCCAATCCACAGGGATCTGACTGGGTTACTCTTCTAGCCCGCGAATACTCCGGCTCCTCGCTAGAGGGCGTCGAAACCTTAGGTGAACCTAGCCACATTGAAGGCCGCTAAGTACTTTTGAATGTACTCGCAAGCAAACCAAACTAAAATATACACCAAGCAATGCAATCCATGGCATTCAAGCATGCATTTGTTATCTTAATAGTATTAACTATCATGTTATGATAGGATTATCTAGCAAGATTAAACATCTAGCAACATTAATCATCATGTCATAGCAGGATTATCTAGCATGACAATTACTGAAGTAAATGCAGTAAAGTAAAGTATATCAGGTAAATGATCCGAACTCTGAATATGCTCACGATCCAAATCTGATCCAAGCTTTGCGGTCACCCGACCACTCATCTCAAAGCCATCTCATGGCTAGCATTCAAACCCTTGACATCATCTGATGTCCATGCATCTGCACTGCAAGTCTGACAACCCTTACCACTCTTTGGTTCAGTCTTAACAATATGTTATATAGTTTGTTCCTCCAGACTCGACACAGACCAAATAGTGGCCTCATACGAACTTTCCATGACCGAGGACGCGGATATTCGAATAGATTTTACACTATGCAGAGGTTGCGCACTTTACCCACACCATGGAGCTCCTGGCCTCATACTTTTGTACATGTTCCCATTCGGGTGGACCGGTGCTGCTCCAACAAAACTCGTCTATTGCCCGGCACTCTTACGGCCCCACCGACAATCATCCGCTCCCAGGGTCATGTCCTGGGTGGCCCTTGTGTCACCCCGTGACACCTTCCACCGTCGTGGCCAAACAAAACTGTCCCAAACGGGGAACTGAACTCAATAACCAAACTGGGCTCACAAGATTATCGCCGCCTACCAGGCCAAGGTAGCGCACACGCTTAACCTTCCCTATTTGGTGGTACCGACAAGAGGCAAGGCAATAGACCAAGCTAGGGTCGTCCCATACCGGCAAATGTGGCTGCACTGATGAGCTCGATTCGGTGACACTATGACTCGATCCAGTCGACGGAGGAGGTTGTCATCATTAAGTCACATTCTTTATTATTGCAATAACAGTCATAATGCATACTGTAACAACTATGAAAACATAACAACCTATCTCCATACAATATCGCAACGAGTCACTAGTGCGACAATATGATGAGCATTAGCAGGTAATGAAAATAGCAAGTTCAACTTAGCAGGAGTTTAACTACTACTAACATAGGCATATTTATTAATGAAACACGCAAAAATAACACAGAGCAATGCTTTAGGGCATATATCAGATGGTCGGCTTGCCTAGGGGTCGAGGAATGCTCCGGAAAGAAGTGCGATCACCTTGCGGAAAATTTGCTGGAAAGGAGTCTCTCTCGAAGGGCTGATAGAAGGGCAAGGGAAAAATGGTCATTTTCACAGTGTGGAAACATTATGAAAATGATACCATCGGAACGGGCTCGACAAACTGAAGACGTGGGCGTTGGATTCACCTGAATCAGAGTTACGAGCAAAAAGTTCTAGCCATTCGCTGTTTAGGCAGAAAAACAAATTAAAAATATGCTTTTCTGCGGCAAACCAGTGAACGTTCACTAAATAAGGATTTCGGCGCTGGCTGGAGAGAGGAAGCGCATTTGAGGAAATACGTTTTCGCCAACAGAAAACGTATTTTCTGGTGAAACCACAGCAGACTACGTTTCTGAAACTGGAAAGCGTATTTCCAAAATACGTTTCCACTTAAGAACGTGCGGGCCCGGGGTCAACACCGCTGTCTGGCTGACAGGCGGGCCCCGCGGGCCTTGACTCTCTCCTCCTCGTCCCTCTTCCACCTCGCGACTGGGCAGAGGAGAGGCGAGGCCGACGTGCGCCGGCGACGACTCCCGGCGGCACATGCCACCTCTGGCCGAGGTCCGGCCACCGGCGTGACCAGGGCGGCGAGCCGCTTCCATCCAGGTTACTCACGGATGCCGGGGAGCTCAGAAGCGGGTGGGACGCCGGCCGTAGCGGACGGCGGCGCTGGAGAGCTCGGGGCCGAGGCTACGGCCTGCCCCGAAGCAAAATGACGGCGGGGAGGGCCTCTGGTGGTGGTGGTGGGTTGAGGGAGGGGGCTAGGTAGAGCAGGGAGGGCGTGGCTGGCGCGGATTTTGTCTAGGCCGAGCGGCGGCCATGGCGATGGTGGAGGCAGAATTGAGCACGGGCGCGTGCTCCTTCGAGCGTGGAGAGAGCTAGGAGGGAGAGGAGGCCGCTGCGGGGGTGGTGGATGCTCGGGGAGGGCGCGGAGCTTGCTTAAATAGCCACGGGGATGGGCTAGCCGACGACGACCGAAGCTGCTCGATGCTCGGTGCCGTGGCGGCGGGGTTGGCGGGTTCCCGGCGTCGGGGAGCGGCCGACCTGACGAGAGGCAGAGGGAAGGGACGGCTCTGGGAGGAAGAGGACAATAGGGGGGAAGACGACGACGTTCATGCGCGGTACAGTACTACGGCGGTGCTCGCCGTGGCGTGGAGAAGAAGAAATCGGAGAGGAGAAGGTGCGGGAGAGGGGTACGTGGGTGGTGCGGAGTCGCCGGACATGTTTGGACAAGCGGGGACTGGCCGGAGACGACCGGACGGAGCTGACTGTGGCACCCCGATAGAGGGCCGACGCACGCCAGTCCCAGGATAAGACCTGGCGCACGTCTGAGACATGATACAGCAATTCCAGGCACAAAAATGGCTTTATTATAGGAAATGGAGTTTTACAACATTGTTGGTTACAACAATATTACATGACTCCAAGGCTAACTAAATGGCAGTGGAGGTCTTGGTTCAGCGGCAACGACGTCTCTGGCTGGGCTCCACAACGCACAGGACTGGCTGGGTTACGGTCTAGCACGACGGATCTTCTCCTGCAACTGGCCACGTGCAAGGCCAGGTGAGTACTTTGAATGTACTCGCAAGACAACCAAATACATAGCATCCAAACAATCAGATAACAAAGCAAGCCCTATGCTCCTGAAAGAATTTACTCTAAACATGGCATGGAATTAACTGGAAAACATGGATCAAACATGGCATAACATGGATCCGGCATAACAACTACATATCATGGCATGGCATGGCTATTTCTACAAAGCATGGCATCCAAGATTAAGCTGAAATATACACTACACTTACCCCCTGTGAAGCATTAAAATACTGCCCCTCTGGGCTATCTCATGACTCACCGAGATCCAATCTCGTGATCATGTCATAACAACATAGTGACTGCTCACAATTATCCCATTACCACATTCACTTAGTAGCACATTCCTTAGCAAGTTTATAATAATAGGTTTGACCTCCAGATCGATAAAGACCAAATAGTGGCCTAGTACGAACTGTCCATGACTGAGGACGCGGCTATTCGAATAGATTTACACTCTGCAGAGGTTGCGCACTTTACCCACACCATGGAGCTCCTGGCCTCGTACCTTAGTACATGTTCCCATTCGGGTGGACCGGTGCTGCTCCAACGAAACTTGCCTAACCCGTGACTCTCCCACCGTACCACCGACAATCATACCCTCCCAGGGTCATGTCCTGGGTGGCCCCTGTGTCACCTCGTGACACCTGCCACCATCGTGGCCAAACAAAACTGTCCCAAACAGGGACTCCCGGGCTAAACAAACAACTGGGCTCACAGGATTATCGTCGTCTACCTGATCAGGGTAGCACACACGCATAACCCTCCCTAGTTTGGTGGTACCGGTAAGAGAGCACAAAGCTAGACCAAGTCAAGGCCGTTCCATACCGGCAAATGTGGCTGCACGGATAAGTCCGGATAGGTGACACTATGACTCGATCCCATCGACGACGGAGGAGGTTTTATTTATAAGTTCAATTTAATATTTCCATCATCTCATCATAGCATCTACATTTATGAGCAAGAACAATTACTTAACAACAGCATGGCAAAATCATAATGGTACTGACAATCATGGCATGAGATCAAATCATAGCACTAACATGATAATGGTACTAAAAATATTGTTACTAACATGGGAAAATATGATATGAAAGCAATTCATGATATCTCATGGTAAATAGCACTAGTATCTAGCACAGATGAAATAACAGGGCTACGGCAGTACAGACTAACAGATGATCTGAAATATATGGCAACCCACACACAGGGTGCAAGCAAAGTCATCACGCAAGTCCGGAGCTCATGATAAGAGGTTGGCTTGCCTTGGGGTGGAGGAATACACCGGGAGGAAGTGCGATGGGCTCGCGGAAAGATTTGCCGGAAAAGTTTCCCTCTCGAAGGGGGCTCAATCGGAGTTACGGTCGCGGAGAAACGGCCGTTCATTCGTTAAGCGGAGAAACGGACAGAAAATTGTCCATTCCAGCTCCTAACGGGTGAACGTTCACTATATAGTGGTTTCGGCCGCGACTGAGAAAATGAAGGCGCACTTTAGAAAATACGCTTCCGATAACAGAAAGCGCATTTCTATCAAATAGCGCAACGGAGTACGCTTTCAACACTGGAAAGCGCACTGGGCGGAATACGCCTTCACTTAATCTGATGCGCGGGCCCGGGTTGCCTTTCTTTCCTCTGGCTGACGAACGGGCCCCGCCTTATCTCTCTCTCGCTCCTTCGCCCGGGTCGTCCTCCTCCCCATGACCGGAACAGAGCAGGGACAGGGGCGCTCGGCCGCCGGTGTAGCCGACGCCTCCCTACCCGCGGGAGCCGGCCGATGAGCGGAATGGCTCCGGCGCCGTGCGCCGCCTCCAGCGGTGGTCGCGGGGTCGCCCGAGGCAGACCGCAGCGCCATCGCCATTGCCTGGGCCGCGGCGGCCGACGGCATCATAGGAGCGGCTCCGGCAGCTACTCCCCAGAGAAATTGAAGACGGCGGGGGCTCGTGGGTGCTTAGGGGAGGCCGAGAGCAATGATGGAGAGGAGGGGAAGGGCTTGGGCGTGGGGTGGCTCGAGGGGTCAGGTGACGGCAGAGATCGGGCATGGGCAACGGGAGAGCTTCGAGAACTCGAGGGGAGAAGGGCTGGGTTGCTGGTGGTCGAAGAGGGACTCGGAGGCGCCTTAAATAGGCTCGGGGGAGGGCTCGGGAAGGAGCTGGACGCCGGCCAAAGCTGCTGGACCGCGGCGTCGTGGCGGTGCGCTAGCGGCGCACCCGCTGTCGGCATGCCCGGCCAACGGGCAAGCCTCCAAGGCCAGCTGCGGATGGATGAGGGTCCGTACGTCGCCGCAGACGTCGGCACAAAGCGCCGGCGAGAGCACAGGGGGAGGGACGCGACATCTCAACGCAGAGCTCCGGCTGTAGCTGCATTTGGCGTGGTCACCACGCGTCCATGGCCTTGCCACACCCTACTTGGTGCCAAATTATGTCTAGAGTGTTCTGCACGCATCTATGAGCCGACTAGTGCAGGTGGAAGACACGGGAAAGCTCTGATTTGACTACACCAAGGTCAAACAGGTTCCAACAGCAAACTGTTTGACATGAGCCATGTCCACCACAGTGCTCCTCTTGGCCTGATCTATGGCTGAGAGTGACCACTCACTAAGGTGACCATCTGGGCAAAATTGCAGCACAAATGGACAACTCTAGATGGTACCTCCTTTGGAAGCTAGCAATCTGACCCGAAATGCAAATGAGGAAGTAGGGGTCAAATGGCAAAATGGATTTGGATGATTTTTGGTGTAGAGTGATGATTTGGTCATGAGAGCTTGCTGGAAAATTTTCAGCTCAAATTGATCATCCATGAAGGGACTTCCTTCACAGAGATTCAATCTGAACAGAAACTTAGATAATTTCCTGAGGAGAATTGGCTAGATGAAATGGGCTGGTTTTTGGTATCCAGAGGTGATTTATCAATGTTAACCACCCTGAAAAATTTAAGCCCAAAAAGATCAAGGGAACAAGCACTTCCTTTGCAAACTGGAAATCTGGACAGAATTTGCAAATGGATGTTGTGCTCAAAATTTAATTGGTGGAACTTGAGATTTTGATGGAAATGGTGAATATATGGGTAGGATGAGCTCCACAATTTATTTGGGATTTTTCCTAACTACCAAAATGGTAGTTCCTTTGGAAAGGCCCCAAATTGAAATATTGGCTTTAAATAGGAAAAGGCAATTTCCTTTATTTAATTATGGCCAATATTTTTGTGAGATCTCAATATGATCACAAATAATATCTCCACAAGTTTTCATGAACTTTGGAGCTCGATAGATATTTTCCTGGATTTAATTCCTCGGAAAAGCAGAAAGAGGAATTAATTCTAGATGAGAAATATTGCATATGACTTAGCAATATTTTTGCACATCTAGGGTTTATGAGGGAAGGACGATCTCTGGAAATATTGGGAGGATCAACTGAGCAAGGAAAATGATAGCTCCTTTGTAAACACAAAGGCAGGATTTCCAGTTCCAATATTTTGGAACTAGGGTTCGGGGTTTACTGACAGGAGCTTGGCTACCATAGAAGCATGGGAAAGGCAGGGAGAGGCTGAGGATTGTCTGGATTCACCTGGTCACTCACCAGATTCCAGAGGAAAAAATTTGGGAGAGGAAAGCTAGGAAGGAATAACAGCAGAAAAGTCGATAACCCGATTTTTGGGGTGTTACAAACCTTCCCCCCTTAAGAGAATCTCGTCCTCGAGATTCCTAAGGTTAGCTTAAAACAAATACTACACCTCCTGGAAAAACCTCTGGGTTAGGTCTTAACCCTGCGGTTGAAAACATCCGAGTCAAGAGTACCGAAAATTGGTACACCCAGATCGAGATACGGATATCGCGGGATCTACTCCACGGTAGGGGTCGCTGGGTTGCTCTCGTGGCCCTGACATTTTTAGAAAAAGCAAAAGTTTCCTTTTTCCAAAAATGCTAGGGGCACTGCAATTGAGCTGTTGCCTCTCTCGCTGACAGGTGGGCCCAGGGCCCACTGGCAGCCTCCTTCTTCTTTCTCCGGCCACCGGCTCTCTCTTGCTCCCGTGCTGTTCCGCGTGCGGCCGGGCACTGCACGAGCATCTAGCTCCTAGGGCACAAAGCACCCTACGACGATAGTGCGTGGCATGCACGAGGCCGACGCAGAGAGCACTCATGTCTTGGGCCAGCGCCGGTCGGCACAACTCGCGGATTCGCCTCCTGGACGCCGGTGATCGGGCGACGCGCGGTGCTCCTGGACCTCGCTCACCGTACACCGGATTTGGGCTATAAAAGACGACGGCGACGCAGCTCTGTCCAACACCCACCATGCCTCTCTTCCATCTATTCGGTTCGGATGAGCTCGAGCCGAGGTCCTTCGGCCATGCGGTGTTCCTGGTGGGGCTACGGTGGCTCCTCACTGCGCTGCTGGCTATGCTGATCGGTTCATCGCTCTTGCTGCTGCAGCTCATCCTGCTAGAGCGGGCTCGCGATGACGAGGGTCCTGACGCGGTGGGTCGAGACGAGGGCGATCCTGGCAGATTGGCTGGCGAACATCCACGCTGGTTCCTTCGCCGTCTCATGCGGGTGGAACAAGCGCGTGGGTTGCAGTAGGGTGAGGTGGCGGCCTGTCCAGCGTCACTCAGGACGGTGACAGAGGCGCCGCTGGGTCTGTGGCTAGTGCAGTGTGGTCAGCGGAGCTCTGCTAAGGCAGGGATCGCGCTGCTGGTAGCTCCTAGCCAAACAACATCCACAATGAGTGGGTGTTGGGGTAAAATCGGGGTTTAGATCTTGGACTGGAGAGGTTGCAACGGTTTATGCTGCAATAAGATTTCTCAGAATTTCTCCGAGATTGCCGCTGAGCTCTGGGAAAAAGATTTTGGGACCGGGGAAAATTTTTGGGAAAAAAAAAACTGGCTCTCCGGAGTTATGAGTTTGGGAGGTTGGCAAACGGAGAGAGCACGAATGGATGTGGGCATGCGGCTTTGCATACAACCCGAGTACTGCGGCAATGTACTCAGGAGGTTGAACTTGGCGTGCAGACATTGCTCACACGGTACACATGCAATCTATTCAGACAATATGCAAGCAAAAGCAGAAGGCATAAGGGAGTAAAATACATGCAAAGGAAAAGGAACATCTAGCAGATTACACTACGATGTTTTAATGCTAGTGGGTGTATGTACTCCTGGTATACATATACCTACACCAGCTCGCATTTTATTAGGGACTCCGGGCGAGTCCGTTGTTATTAGGTGTAAGTGCTCTACTAACTAAAATCTTGTTAAGAATCCACTTCCAGTACTGCTAAACATTTCTGCTTAGCAGAGGGACAGGGGAACCAAACACACAGAGCAAGCATACATAACATTACAACAGCACACAAGTTACAAGCAGTACAAGCATACAACAACACGCAACCTCACTAGGCAGCTAACAGCAACTACTCACTCCGAACTACAGGGTCCTACTCTTGCTGGGGCTCTCCTGGGGAACGTAAGCTGAGCCAACTTCCGTCTTCATCGTCGGACACCTCTATAGGTTGGGGCTCAACTGCTGGAGCTACGGCTGGAACTTGACGGAGCACATCCCGACGACGAAGACGCTGAATAGCTCCTCGAATAGAATTTGGGTGGACGGAGCCAGAGTTCCACGGGTTCATGGGCTTCGAGGGTAACACTAGCTGCGAAGGTGGCACTGGGTTTGGCATCATGGAACTGGTGGCCTGGGATGCAGCTTGACGGGCCTCACGGTATGCTTCCGTAACAACCCGAGTGGTGTTTTGGTCAATGGCTTTAAATTCTCCAAGAATGCCGGAGATTAGCAGTCCCTGGGCAGCAATGACTTGAACCAGGCGAGCCATTGCTGAGTCGGCATCTTCGACTGTGCTGAAGAATACGCAGCCTATGTTGGATGCAGAGGGAAAGTAGCGGAACTCCCGCATCTCCGCTACTTGCGAGAACTGGAAACGAATACGGGCGATGGCTTCCGCAGCAGCTGTCTGAACAGCCAACGCGGGGGTGGGCATGGGTTTGCCCTGAAAAGTCAAGGGCTTCCCATCCTCTGCTGGACCTGGGCAGATATGCGCATTCGCATAGAATCGGGAAAGGTGAGAGACGGGTTCTGATTGGAACACCAGATACACCGGGCTAGTACTACAGCCAAGGGCTTGGGTGAGCATACTCGAGAGAATGGGAGGAAAGCCAGCATAGCCATTGGCCAAGGTTCGGATATGGAAGGTGGGTGCTCTGGAGGAACTAGCCATGGCTGCTGGTTTGGAGATTCCGGCCTGGGTTCTCTTGCGAAGATCTAGCTCACTGAACGGAAAGGGTTGCGACTCGCAGGTGAGAGAGGTTTTAAATAGGCAGCCAGGCTGGGACATACCAGCATGGCGTGGATCCTTCTCGTGCTGGGTAGAGGATACGCCGGCACGGCCGACAACTGGGTAGGGTCGCGGTCCAATCCAGGGATGGCTGGGTGGGCGGACAGCTGGGTAGGGACACGTCAATTCCGACTGCGCCGCCTGTTGATCAACAGTGGCCATGTCGGATGCCAGGGATGGGTCAACTCTATTGGGCTCACTACGGTCGAAAATAGGGGTGGTCTGATGCTAGGGTAACCTACAGCCAGCCTGGCTCTGATACCACGTCTTGTGGCACCCTGATAGAGGGCCGACGCACGCCAGTCCCAGGATAAGACCTGGCGCACGTCTGAGACATGATACAGCAATTCCAGGCACAAAAATGGCTTTATTATAGGAAATGGAGTTTTACAACATTGTTGATTACAACAATATTACATGACTCCAAGGCTAACTAAATGGCAGCGAAGGTCTTGGTTCAGCGGCAACGACGTCTCTGGCTGGGCTCCACAACGCACAGGACTGGCTGGGTTACGGTCTAGCACGACGGATCTTCTCCTGCAACTGGCCACGTGCAAGGCCAGGTGAGTACTTTGAATGTACTCGCAAGACAACCAAATACATAGCATCCAAACAAGCAGATAACAAAGCAAGCCCTATGCTCCTGAAAGAATTTACTCTAAACATGGCATGGAATTAACTGGAAAACATGGATCAAACATGGCATAACATGGATCCGGCATAACAACTACATATCATGGCATGACATGGCTATTTCTACAAAGCATGGCATCCAAGATTAAGCTAAAATCTACACTACACTTACCCCCTGTGAAGCATTAAAATACTATGTTGTGCCATCACTCAGTTTTACTGCCCCTTTGGGCTATCTCATGACTCACCGAGATCCTATCTCGTGATCATGTCATAACAACATAGTGACTGCTCACAATTATCCCATTACCACATTCACTTAGTAGCACATTCCTTAGCAAGTTTATAATAACAGGTTTGACCTCCAAATCGATAAAGACCAAATAGTGGCCTTGTGGCACCCCGGCTCAGAGAACCGGTTTACCAGTGTTTCCAGCCCAGAGATCATGTCCTCTGGAAACACACAACAACTTGGAACAGAACAGAACTGAACTTTATTAAGATATCTCGAGTACAAGCTCATAATTTACATCGATGGTGAGGCCGGAAGCACTGCAGGTGCTGAGAACAATATCCACATTATTTATGGAACATGGCAGGGCCTCGATACTACTGGGTAGTCTACGGCGTAGCGGAACATAGCGCGGGAAACTCCATCCTAGTTAGCGTAGCACGAACCTTCGGGGCCTCCGTCCTCGGCTTCTCCTGCTTCTGGCATGATACGCCAGGTGAGTACTTGGAATGTACTCGCAAGCTCATGGCAACCAAAACAATGCGGCAAAACAATAGCATGGCAATTAACAGGTTAACAGATTAAATTGCTCACTTACTGGTACCCAGTACCAACTTACTCTCATCTGGGTTGTCTCACAACCCTCGGAATGCTCACAAGCCACAGAGCACTTCCGAACATAAGACAGGTTCTTCCATCATTATTATCATTACGGTTGATCATCCTAGAGAGGGCTAAATGGACTGTCCAATACCGTGGACGCGGCTATTCGAATAGGTTTTAACACTCTGCAGAGGTTGCGCACTTTACCCACACCATGGAGTACCTGGCCTCGTGATCCCATTCGGGTGGACCGGTGGTGCTCCAACGAAACCTGCCTGACCCGTGACCCCTCTATCGTACCACCGACAATCTTACCCTCCCAGGGTCATGTCCTGGGTGGCCCCTGTGTCACCCCGTGACACCTGCCACCGTCGTGGCCAAACAAACTGTCCCAAACGGGGATGCCGGGAAAATAACTCAACTGGGCTCACAGGATTATGGTCGTCTACCTGATCAGGGCAGCACGCACGCATAACCCTCCCTAGTTTGCTGGTACCGATAAAAGAGCACAAGGCCAGACCAAGTCAAGGCCATCCCATACCGGCAAATGTGGCTGCACGGAAAAGTCCGGGTAGGTGGCTCCTGATCAACCAACTAAGTTTAATATAGCCAAGCATTTAACCAGTATGGATATTTAATTGCAAGTAAATTATTATGGCAGTAGCTATGTATTTAAATAATTCACCAAGAATTACCGCATATTAAAATAATGCATGAAATTCAATTAAATAACCAACACTATTGAAATGCTTCATGCAATGGATGACATGGCCTGCCTTGCTCTGTTGGGTTGTCCAGAAACTCCTGGGCTTCAAATCCAAAGTTATTTCCTTCTGAAAATATTTTTAAAAAGCAATTGAAAATGTCACATGCTACTGTTTTGAGCACCAGAAATTCTGTGAACATGGGAAAAATACCAAATTTGGCCAGAAAATAGGGGAGCTCAAGACAAACCAGATGCAAAAAGAATCAATTGATTTGGACTTATGGTTTAAAAATTATGAACGGTCAAAGTTCTGGTCAAAATCTGGAATTTAAATAGAAAATAAAAAATCTCTCAGGGGGCCACGTCGAAGGCGTAAACCGCCCGGGCGTCTCCACTTACCACTTCGGTAAGCCGCTGACGGGCGGGCCCCAGTGTCAGATTTAAATGGGGGAAGTGACGGAACAGAGACGGCGGAGCTCCAGCGACGCTCGCCGGCGATACAGACGGCGGCGAGGTCGGGAGAGAGAGGGAATGGATAGAGCTCAACGAGACGAACTCGCACGTACCCGAGGCTTGGCGAACGGTGGCCGGACGACGTCGTCCCCTTCCTATCCGGCGGCGGCGGGTCTCGGGGGTCGTCGGAAACGGCGACTCCGGCAGCGATTCGACCGGGCAAGGGCTTGGGCGTGACCAGGAGGATGAGCTGAGCTCTATGGAGGAGTCAGTGGAGCTCGGGGAGGAGTGAATCGGCGGGGAGGTGGAGCTCGGGTGGCGGTGGTGCTCCGGCGAGATTCGAGGCCAGAGGGCCTCTCGGCCGTGGCTCGGGCTCGAGGACGACGATTGGGAGGAGGAGGAGTGGGTTGATGAGCTCGGGAGAGGCCGGGGAGGGGTATTTATAGGAGGGGGAGGAGCTCGGGCGATCTCTCTAGAACGGCCAAGAACTGGGACACATCGCCGGCGCCAGGACGCCGCGCTGGCTGGCTGCTTGCAGGCGACGAGACGGGAGCTAGCAGGGGAGTTATGGCGGCCAGTGGCGGGTAGCTGGAGGAAGACGACGACGGCAGAGCCACTGTGGCCGCACGGGCGCCACAGTGCGCGGATGCCGTGGCGGCCGCTGAGGCCGATTCCGGCGAGGAGAAGAGCCCAGAACGACCAGGTGGAGGAAGGAGAGGATGTCGGCGCACGGAGACAAGCTGCTGCGGCGCGAGGCAGTCGGACGCGACGCCACATGCACGGGCGCGATGCAGAGCGCGAGATTTGGCGTGCCAGTGCCGTGCTCACCACGGGCATTGGTGCCTAGAGGCCTCGCGAGCCTGGCATTTCCTGTCTGGCACGTCGACCCTCGATCACTTAGCCTCTCCACGACTCTGGTTCGACTAGGTTCATTCTGAACCGAAGTGTAGCTTCAGCTATAGTCTCTGACAGAAAAAATGAGAGGGATCTAGAGAAGGCATGAGCTGGGTATGGAGCCAAAGGAGATGTCTGGGGTGTTCTGCTTTGGAAGGACTATGATCTGGCCAAGTTTGAGAAGATTTGATCAAGATTTGGATATAGTTCATGTACAAGTGCTGCTACTGGACCAGAAGAGAGATGAGCTTGATGCACTCAACTGGTTGATCTCCTGGGGCTGAAATTTGGTGTGGCAGGGTTATTTGGTGAGGAGAAGATGCCATAAAAATTTCAGCTCAATTGGAAACCTCTAGCTGGTACTTCCTTCACAGAGGTTCCAACTGAACAGAAACTTGGCAGAATATTGGTGATGAAAATTTGTACTGGACAAGATGATATTTTTGGATATTGTGGAAAGATAGGTTCCCTATTATCTTAGAAAATTTTCTGGGAATTAATTGAGTAGGGAAAATATGAGCTCCTTCACAAATGACCAGTACTGTCCAGAGAGCAAATGGAGTTTTCTGGAATAAACTTTGTACTGGACCATGAGATGTTTTTGGAGATTGTGGGAGTAGATGATGTCAAGAAGGTCTGGGATTAATTTGGGATTTTTCTGATCACCAGAACTATAGGTTGTTGTGTAACCCGTAGTGATGACAGATTTTCCCAAGGGAAGAAAATGAATATTTGAGAGAGATAAATAATTGGAAATTGATCCAGATGGTGAGTGACAAGATTTTGGCAAGATGCTGAGGGCTTTGCATCACTGAGAGGAATTCATAAGTCCAAAGTCAACTGAAAAGGTTCAAAATCCAACCAAATTGCAAAAAAAGCCAGAAAGATTTCGAAAAGATAAAGTTGCCAAAAACCAGGGTGTCACAAACCTACCCCCCTTAGGATGAATCTCGTCCACGAGATTCGGTTGCTCAGGGAACAAGTGTGGATAGGCTGATCTCAGAAAATCCTCTCTTTCCCAGGTAGCTTCTTCCTCAGTATGATGATCCCATAGTACCTTGTAAAACTTAATTGTCTTACTCCTGGTAGTCCTTTCCATCTCATCCAATATTCTGACAGGTCTTTCCTCGTATGTCAGATCTTCGGTCAATTCCAGCTCACTCATATCTGCCTGTTTGATCAGAGGTGCAATGCACTTTCTCAATTGTGATATATGAAAGACATCGTGAACGTCTGCCAACTCTGGTGGTAACTCTAGCTGATATGCCACTCTGCCTCTTCTAGCCATGACTGAAAAGGGTCCGATATACCTCGGTGCAAGCTTTCCTCGGGTGTGAAACCTTTTTATTCATTTCATGGGTGTTACTGGGAGATAGGCATATTCTCCGGGCTCAAAAGTTACTTCCCGCTGCTTCGGGTCATAGTAACTCTTTTGACGGGACTTGGCCGCTCAAAGACGCTCCTGAATATCCTTGACTTGTTTCTCAGCCTCGAGCATCAAATCAGTGCCGAAGATACGGCTGTCTCCTGTCTGAGACCAGTTTAAAGGAGTGCGGCATTTCCGTCCGTACAGAGCTTCAAACGGTGACATCTTGAGACTTGACTGATAGCTGTTATTGTAGGAGAATTCTGCATAAGGTAGACTATCCTCCCATTTGGGTCCATGGGCGAGAGCACAGGATCGAAGCATATCTTCCACTATCTGATTCACGCGTTCGGTCTGTCCATCTGTCTGTGGGTGATATGCCGTACTATGCCTTAGCATAGTCCCCAGGGCTTGATGCAGTCGCAGCCAAAATGCTGAGGTAAACAGAGAGCCTCTATCTGATGTGATAGACTTGGGTACTCCATGAAGGATGACTATCCGGGACATATAGAGATGTGAGAGCTGATTCACGTTGAAAGTGGTCTTTACTGGAAGGAAGTGAGCCACTTTTGTAAGTATATCCACGATGACCCAGATAGCATCATGGCCTCTTGTGGACTTGGGTAGTCCGACAATGAAGTCCATGCATATGTCATCCCATTTCCACTGGGGAACTGGTAAAGGTTGCAGTAGCCCAGCGGGTTTCTGATGTTCAGCCTTGACTCTGTTGCAGATGTCACAACAGGCGACGTAGTATGCTATGTCTCTTCTCATTCCTGGCCACCAAAAGGTTTCTCGCAAGTCCTGGTACATTTTTGTTCCTCCCGGATGAATAGAATATGCAGATTCATGTGCCTCTCTGAGTATTTGCTGTCTCAAGCTGTCTTGATCAGGCACACATATTCGGTTGTCAAACCATACAGTGTCCTGATCATCAATTCGGAAGGACTTGGCCTTCCCTAGCGGAATGCGCTCTCTGATCTCTTGTATTTCTTGGTCTGATTTCTGAGCTGCCTTAATCTCTTCCATAAGTGTCGGAGTAATTTCCATTGTATCCGGGCTAGTTGGGCCGCATAACACCATATTCAACTTGGCAAATTCTTCTCGCAGCCTCGGATGCATTCCCTCCATGAGTGCATTGAGGGTACCTTGCTTTCTGCTGAGGGCATCGGCGACCACATTGGCTTTTCCCGGATGATAATTTATCCCAAGGTCATAATCCTTGACCAATTCAAGCCATCTTCTCTGCCTGAGATTGAGATCAGGCTGAGTGAAAATATACTTAAGACTCTTGTGGTCTGTGTATATTTCACATCGCTGCCCAATGAGATAATGCCTCCAAATCTTCAATGCATGAATCACGGCCGCCAGTTCCAAATCATGAGTGGGATAGTTCTCTTCATGAGGTCATAGCTGTCTAGATGCATAGGCTACAACCTTTCCTTCTTGCATTAGCACGCAGCCGATTCCACGCCTGGAAGCATCGCAATATATGTCGAAGCTCTTGTGGATGTCTGGAAGAACTAAGACAGGGGCGGTGGTTAGCCTCGTCTTTAGCTCCATGAAACTGCTGTCACATTCTTCTGTCCAGGCAAATTTGTGGTTCTTCTTCAGCAATTCTGTCAGTGGCTTGGCTATTTTTGAGAAGCCTTCGATGAAGCGAAGGTAGTAGCCTGCCAATCCCAGAAAGCTACGGACTTCCGTTACCGTGGCTGGGGTCTTCCAGTTTAATACAACAGTCACTTTGCTGGGGTCGACAGCCACACCTTGTTCTGACAGAATATGTCCCAGAAATCCCACCTCTCTTAGCCAAAATTCGCATTTGCTGAGTTTGGCATACAAGCAATGGGTCCTTAGTCTTTCCAGGACAGTACGGAGATGTTGTGTGTGCTCCTCTTCATCTATGGAGTAGATGAGAATATCATCGATGAATACTACCACAAATTTGTCCAGAAAGTCCATGAAGACCTTATTCATCATGCTCATGAAATATGCTGGAGCATTTGTCAGCCCAAATGACATGACTGTAAATTCATACAGACCATATCTGGTAGTAAAGGCTGTCTTGGGGATATCCTCTTTTCTGATCTTTAGTTGATGATACCCCGTTCGGAGGTCAATCTTGGAGAATACCCGGGTCCGTTCAACTGGTCGAACAAGTCATCAATGCGGGGGAGCGGGTATTTGTTTTTGATGGTGACCTCATTTAATTGGCGATAGTCTACGCACATTCGTAGGCTGCCATCCTTCTTCTTGACAAACAGCACGGGTGATCCCCACGGTGAAGTGCTTGGACGAATATACCCTTTTTGCAATAATTCATCCAACTGTTTCTTCAATTCCATTAGCTCTAGGGAAGGCATGCGGTAGTACTTCTTGTAGATTGGAGCAGTTCCGGGAACAACCTCAATAGTAAACTCTAGTTCCCGATCAGGTGGCATTCCCGGTATCTCTTCTGGAAATACGTCCAGAAATTCGCTGACCACCGGAATCAGACTTATGTCTATAGCTGTGGCTTTGAATGCCATTCCTTTCTTTGTCATCACTCTGCTAGCAGTGAATTGCACTGTTTGGCCTGCCGGGTTAACCAGTGTCACCTTCCTGGTGGCACAGTTGATACACACCTGGTGTGGTACCAACCAATGCATTCCCAGTATTATATCCAGTCCAGGGGATTCAATGGCAACAAGAGTAGCTGGAAACTTCACATCATGTATCAGAATTTCCAAATTCTTGTATACCACATTTGTTCTGAGCATGGAGCCAGGGGATTGTACCACCATGATTTTGTCCAAAAGAGAAGGAGAAAATTTGTGCAAGGTGGCAAAACTCCGCAAAATAAACGAATGAGAGGCCCCAGAGTCAAATAAAATTATTGCAGGTATGTTGTTAACAGAAAACATACCAAGGACCACATCTGGTGCTTCACGGGCTTCCTCAGTGAAGATATGATGGACTTGGCCGCGATAGAAGTTTGGATTGGGGCGGCGTCCAACACTGTTGACTTGTGGCTTGAAGTCGGATGGTGGCTTCCCATTTCTTGTGGGGCATTGCTTGGAGTAGTGCCCGCTCTGGCCACAAGTGAAGCATGTGTTGTTGCGGCGGCAGTCCTCCAGCACTGGCTATTTGCCGAAGGTCTTGTCCTGGCTGACAAGCTTTTTGTTGTTGTTGCCATTGTTCCATGCAGGCTTGTATTCAGATGAACTTGGTTGCCAGATACGCGGCTTCTGCACAAACTGCTCACGGTTGTCCTTCTTGGGTTCAAACTTCCGCTTGTGATCATTATATCCTGACTTATGCTCTCGTTCAGCTATGAAGGCCTTGTTTACCAGAGTCTAGAAGTCAGGAAAGTCCAGCATACAAAGCTGACAGCAGAGGGTATGATTCAGCCCTCCGAGGAATCGGTTAATCTTCCTTTCTTCTGTGGACACGTCGTGGGTGGAGTACCGTGCCAGATTATTGAACTTGTTCAGATACTCACCCACTGACATATTCCCTTGAGTAAGGGCCAAAAATTCCCTTTGCTTCACCTTCATTATGCCAGTAGGAATATGATACTTGCGAAATGCCTCTTTGAACTTTTCCCATGAAATATCCTCTCCAGAAGGCCATAACATTTTGGTGTTGTCCCACCATATGGCTACTGGTCCCTCCAGGTAGTGAGTGACGAAAGGAACCTTATCTGCCTCATCACAGCGGGCTATGTCCAGTTTCTTCTCCATGGTCCTCAGCCAGTCATCAGCTTCCATCGAATCCACAGCTTGACCCAAACTGGGTGGCCTGGTCCGCTGAAAATCAGACAGCTTAGAGTGTGTCCCATTGTGGTTATTCTGACCCACCATAGTCTGCATACTTTTTAGAAATTCCATAAGAACTTGGTTTCTTTTCTCTTCGAACATTCTCATAATCTGATCAGTGGTTGGTGTCTGTGGGGGTGGAGGTGGCAAATCTTCTGGTGGCTGTCCTGCCTGTCTGGCGGATCGACGAATGGGAGTTACATCGCCGCCTTGAGTACTACACCTCTTCATCCTAAATTTGTTCCCATTGCAAAATACCGAATCGATGAGCAAAGGCAGGGTAGTATGACACCAGAAAAGAAGCCAAATAAAAAGAGCGAATAAAGAAAGCAACGTAATTATACAAGGCAACCCAACATCGTACATGACAGGCTAGTAGGGGGATGATCATGACTTGACTGCTCAGATGGCAGTTGACATATGCAGGGATGCTATGATGCATGCACTAAAACTCAAGCCTCCGCTCTAGTGACGCCGGTGGCACGAACACTGGTACACTGAAGACTCCTCATCGTCTGACTCTGACTCAGAATCTGAGCTGATGATGTGCACCTCGGCCTCCGGATCAAAGGAAACACGACGACGCTGACGGGAAGGTTCTCCCTCAGAAGGAGAAGAAGCACGACGCCGCAGCATCGGAGCAGCTGGAGTAGCTAGGAGTGAGGCCCACTCTGACGGGGTCTCACGTCGGCTACCAGACGAAAAGCCTGGCGGTCCGAACGAACTAGAAGGAGTTTCGGAAGGTGGAGCGGGTGGAGTGTATATAGGTGAAAACGGAGGGGGAGGAGGAGATTGTGCTACCGCAACAGCAGCAAGTGCCTCATGGGCAGAAGTCAGCTCCTCGGCTAGAGAAGTGATCATACAGTAACTGGCGTGCAGATAGCGAGATAAAACACCAGTAGCACGATCACTCGTCGGATCAACGGGTGCGAAAAGGACTCGCCCTGTCGTAGGCGACAGGGTGGGGTAGTGAAAGAAACCTGGATGAGTCTGCATCTCGACCTTGTGGAAGCGTAAGTCAGTGAGAGCCTCCATCGCAGCAAACTGGATTGCCAACTCTGGAGTAGAAGCAGTTCCACCCTTGGAAGAACGGGAATAGCTGCCGATATCTGAACTCGTAGTGAGAAAGGCTTCTGCCCGATACTCGAATACTGAACCAGCGAGCTTCTCTCGAAACACCTGGAACACTGGGTCTTCGCCATTGGGATACAGCCGAAGCCAGACGTTCCGAAGCAGTACTGGAAAAGTGAACGGTGCCGGCTCATGATTGTAGTGGTACGGAACTGGTGCCATCTACACTCATCAAACCAACGGTTAGCACAATAAGAACTATATGCATGCCATGCAATGCAGCAATCAAATGCAACAATCAGATGCAGCAAGCAAGACACACCAAGACTCTAAACTACTCGCGGTTCTAGCCCAAGGTTAACTAGGGTGTCCTACAGTCAGCCTGGCTCTGATACCAAGCGTTGTGGTACCCCGGCTTAGAGAACCGGTTTACCAGTGTTTCCAGCCCAGAGATCATGTCCTCTGGAAACACACAACAACTTGGAACAGAACAGAACTGAACTTTATTAAGATATCTCGAGTACAAGCTCATAATTTACATCGATGGTGAGGCCGGAAGCACTGCAGGTGCTGAGAACAATATCCACATTATTTATGGAACATGGCAGGGCCTCGATACTACTGGGTAGTCTACGGCGTAGCGGAACATAGCGCGGGAAACTCCATCCACAGGGACACTGCTGTGGACACGGCCTAGTTAGCGTAGCACGAACCTTCGGGACCTCCGTCCTCGGCTTCTCCTGCATCTGGCATGATACGCCAGGTGAGTACTTGGAATGTACTCGCAAGCTCATGGCAACCAAAACAATGCAGCAAAACAATAGCATGGCAATTAACAGGTTAACAGATTAAATTGCTCACTTACTGGTACCCAGTACCAACTTACTCTCATCTGGGTTGTCTCACAATCCTCGGAATGCTCACAAGCCACAGAGCACTTCCGAACATAAGACAGGTTCTTCCATCATTATTATCATTACGGTTGATCATCCTAGAGAGGCCTAAACGGACTGTCCAATACCGTGGACGTGGCTATTCGAATAGGTTTTAACACTCTGCAGAGGTTGTGCACTTTACCCACACCATGGAGTACCTGGCCTCGTGATCCCATTCGATTGGACCGGTGGTGCTCCAACGAAACCTGCCTGACCCGTGACCCCTCTATCGTACCACCGACAATCATACCCTCCCAGGGTCATGTCCTGGGTGGCCCCTGTGTCACCCCATGACACCTGCCACCGTCGTGGCCAAACAAACTGTCCCAAACGGGGACGCTGGCAAAATAACTCAAATGGGCTCACAGGATTATGGTCGTCTACCTGATCAGGGCAGCACGCACGCATAACCCTCCCTAGTTTGGTGGTACCGATAAAATAGCACAAGGTCAGACCAAGTCAAGGCCGTCCCATACCGGCAAATGTGGCTGCACGGAAAAGTCCGGGTAGGTGGCTCCTGATCAACCAACTAAGTTTAATATAGCCAAGCATTTAACCAGTATGGATATTTAATTGCAAGTAAATTATTATGGCAGTAGCTATGTATTTAAATAATTCACCAAGAATTACCGCATATTAAAATAATGCATGAAATTCAATTAAATAACCAACACTATTGAAATGCTTCATGCAATGGATGACATGGCTTGCCTTGCTCTGTTGGGTTGTCCACAAACTCCTGGGCTTCAAATCCAAAGTTATTTCCTTCTGAAAATATTTTTAAAAAGCAATTGAAAATGTCACATGCTACTATTTTGAGCACCAGATTTTCTGTGAACATGGGAAAAATACCAAATTTGGCCAGAAAATAGAGGAGCTCAAGACAAACCAGATGCAAAAAAAATCAATTGATTTGGACTTATGGTTTAAAAGTTATGAACGGTCAAAGTTCTGGTCAAAATCTGGAATTTAAATAGAAAATAGAAAATCTCTCAGGGGGCCACGTCGAAGGCGTAAACCGCCCGGGCGTCTCCACTTACCACTTCGGTAAGCCGCTGACGGGTGGGCCCCAGTGTCAGATTTAAACGGGGGAAGTGACGGAACAGAGACGGCGGAGCTCCGGCGACGCTCGCCGGCGATACAGACGGCGGCAAGGTCGGGAGAGAGAGGGAATGGATAGAGCTCAATGAGACGAACTCGCACGTACCCGAGGCTTGGCGAACGGTGGCCGGACGACGTCGTCCCCTTCCTCTCCGGCGGCGGCGGGTCTCGGGGGTCGTCGGAGACGGCGACTCCGGCAGCGATTCGACCGGGCAAGGGCTTGGGCGTGACCAGGAGGATGAGCTGAGCTCTATGGAGGAGTCAGTGGAGCTCGGGGAGGAGTGACTCGGCGGGGAGGCAGAGCTCGGGTGGCGGCGGTGCTCCGGCGAGATTCGAGGCCAGAGGGCCTCTCGGCCGTGGCTCGGGCTCGGGGACGACAATTGGGAGGAGGAGGAGCTAGTAGGGGAGTTATGGTGGCCAGTGGCGGGTAGCGGGAGGAAGACGACGACGGCAGAGCCACTGTGGCCGCACGGGCGCCACAGTGCGCGGATGCCGTGGCGGCCGCCGAGGCCGATTCCGGCGAGGAGAAGAGCCCAGAACGACTAGGTGGAGGAAGGAGAGGATATCGGCGCACGGAGACAAGCTGCTGTGGCGCGAGGCAGTCGGACGCGACGCCACAGGCACGGGCGCGATGCAGAGCATGAGATTTGGCGTGCCAGTGCGGTGCTCACAACGGGCATTGGTGCCTAGAGGCCTCGCGAGCCTGGCATTTCTTGTCTGGCACGTCGACCCTCGATCACTTAGCCTCTCCACGGCTCTAGTTCGACTAGGTTCATTCTGAACCGAAGTGTAGCTTCAGCTACAGTTTCTGACAGAAAAATTGAGAGGGATCTAGAGAAGGCATGAGCTGGGTATGAAGCCAAAGGAGATGTCTGGGGTGTTCTGCTTTGGAAGGACTCTGATCTGGACAAGTTTGAGAAGATTTGATCAAGATTTGGATATAGTTCATGTACAATTGCTGCTACTGGACCAGTAGAGAGATGAGCTTGATGCACTCAACTGGTTGATCTCCTGGGGCTGAAATTTGGTGTGGCAGGGTTATTTGGTGAGGAGAAGATGCCATAAAAATTTCAGCTCAATTGGAAACCTCTAGCTGGTACTTCCTTCACAGAGGTTCCAACTGAACAGAAACTTGGCAGAATATTGGTGATGAAAATTTGTACTGGACAAGATGATATTTTCAGATATTGTGGAAAGATAGGTTCCCTATTATCTCAGGAAATTTTCTAGAAATTAATTGAGTAGGGAAAATATGAGCTCCTTCACAAATGACCAGTACTGTCCAGAGAGCAAATGGAGTTTTCTGGAATAAACTTTGTACTGGACCATGAGATGTTTTTGGAGATTGTGGGAGTAGATGATGTCAAGAAGGTCTGGGATTAATTTGGGATTTTTCTGATCACCAGAACTATAGGTTGTTGTGTAACCCATAGTGATGACAGATTTTCCCAAGGGAAGAAAATGAATATTTGAGAGAGATAAAGAATTGGAAATTGATCCAGATGGTGAGTGACAAGATTTTGGCAAGATGCTGAGGGCTTTGCATCACTGAGAGGAATTCATAAGTCCAAAGTCAACTGAAAAGGTTCAAAATCCAACCAGATTGCAAATAAAGCCAGAAAGATTTCGAAAAGAAAAAGTTGCCAAAAACCAGGGTGTCACAGGCCTAGTACGAACTGTCCATGACCGAGGACGTGGCTATTCGAATAGATTTACACTCTGCAGAGGTTGCGCACTTTACCCACACCATGGAGCTCCTGGCCTCGTACTTTAGTACATGTTCCCATTCGGGTGGACCGGTGCTGCTCCAACGAAACTTGCCTAACCCGTGACTCTCCCACCGTACCACCGACAATCATACCCTCCCAGGGTCATGTCCTGGGTGGCCCCTGTGTCACCTCGTGACACCTGCCACCGTCATGGCCAAACAAAACTGTCCCAAACGGGGACTCCCGGGCTAAACAAACAACTGGGCTCACAGGATTATCGTCGTCTACCTGATCAGGGTAGCACGCACGCATAACCCTCCCTAGTTTGGTGGTACCGGTAAGAAAGCACAAAGCTAGACCAAGTCAAGGCCGTCCCATACCGGCTAATGTGGCTGCACGGATAAGTCCGGATAGGTGACACTATGACTCGATCCCATCGACGACGGAGGAGGTTTTATTTATAAGTTCAATTTAATATTTCCATCATCTCATCATAGCATCAACATTTATGAGCAAGAACAATTACTTAACAACAGCATGGCAAAATCATAATGGTACTGACAATCATGGCATGAGATCAAATCATAGCACTAACATGATAATGGTACTAAAAATATTGTTACTAACATGGGAAAATATGACATGAAAGCAATTCATGATATCTCATGGTAAATAGCACTAGTATCTAGCACAGATGAAATAACAGGGCTACGGCAGTATAGACTAACAGATGATCTGAAATATATGGCAACCCACACACAGGGTGCAAGCAAAGTCATCACGCAAGTCCGGAACTCATGATAAGAGGTTGGCTTGCCTTGGGGTAGAGGAATACACCGGGAGGAAGTGCGATGGGCTCGCGGAAAGATTTGCCGGAAAAGTTTCCCTCTCGAAGGGGGCTCAATCGGAGTTACGGTCGCGGAGAAATGGCCGTTCGTTCGTTAAGCGAAGAAACGGATAGAAAATTGGAGGCGCCTTAAATAGGCTCGAAGAGGGACTCGGAGGCGCCTTAAATAGGCTCGGGGGAGGGCTCGGGAAGGAGCTGGACGCCGGCCGAAGCTGCTGGACCGCGGCGTCGTGGCGGTGCGCTAGCGGCGCACCCGCTGTCGGCACGCCCGGCCAATGGGCAAGCCTCCAAGGCCAGCTGGGGATGGATGAGGGTCCGTACGTCGCCGCAGACGTCGGCACAAAGCGCCGGCGAGAGCACAGGGGGAGGGACGCGACATCTCAACGCAGAGCTCCAGCTGTAGCTGCATTTGGCGTGGTCACCACGCGTCCATGGCCTTGCCACACCCTACTTGGTGCCAAATTATGTCTAGAGTGTTCTCCACGCATCTATGAGCCGACTAGTGCAGGTGGAAGACACGGGAAAGCTCTGATTTGACTACACCAAGGTCAAACCGGTTCCAACAGCAAACTGTTTGACATGAGCCATGTCCACCACAGTGCTCCTCTTGGCCTGATCTATGGCTGAGAGTGACCACTCACTAAGGTGACCATCTGGGCAAAATTGTAGCACAAATGGACAACTCTAGATGGTACCTCCTATGGAAACTAGCAATCTGACCCGAAATGCAAATGAGGAAGTAGGGGTCAAATGGCGAAATGGATTTCGATGATTTTTGGTGTAGAGTGATGATTTGGTCATGAGAGCTTGCTGGAAAAATTTCAGCTCAAATTGATCATCCATGAAGGTACTTCCTTCACAGAGATTCAATCTGGACAGAAACTTAGATAATTTCCTGAGGAGAATTGGCTAGATGAAATGGGCTGGTTTTTGGTATCCAGAGGTGATTTATCAATGTTAACCACCCTGAAAAATTTAAGCCCAAAAAGATCAAGGGAAGAAGCACTTCCTTTGCAAACTGGAAATCTGGACAGAATTTGCAAATGGATGTTGTGCTCAAAATTTAATTGGTGGAACTTGAGATTTTGATGGAAATGGTGAATATATGGGTAGGATGAGCTCCACAATTTATTTGGGATTTTTCCTAACTACCAAAATGGTAGTTCCTTTGGAAAGGCCCCAAATTGAAATATTGGCTTTAAATAGGAAAAGGCAATTTCCTTTATTTAATTATGGCCAATATTTTTGTGAGAGCTCAATATGATTACAAAGAATATCTCCACAAGTTTTCATGAACTTTGGAGCTGGATAGATATTTTCCTGGATTTAATTCCTCGGAAAAGCAGAAAGAGGAATTAATTCTAGATGAGAAATATTGCATATGACTTAGCAATATTTTTGCACATCTAGGGTTTATGAGGGAAGGACGATCTCTGGAAATTTTGGGAGGATCAACTGAGCAAGGAAAATGATAGCTCCTTTGTAAACACAAAGGCAGGATTTCCAGTTCCAATATTTTGGAACTAGGGTTCGGGGTTTACTGACAGGAGCTTGGCTACCACAGAAGCATGGGAAAGGCAGGGAGAGGCTGAGGATTGTCTGGATTCACCTGGTCACTCACCAGATTCCAGAGGAAAAAATTCGGGAGAGGAAAGCTAGGAAGGAATAAGAGCACAAAAATCGATAACCCGATTTTTGGGGTGTTACACTTACAAAGTGCAGAGCACTGTTTCTGCATGGTGGCTGCGTGGTCACCATGCGCACTACCAGCTCTGGCACGTTACTGCCTGTCCAACCTTGTCAAACAGGTGCACCACTGTTCAAATAGACAAAATGGGTCATTGGAGAAGCCAGGAAAGGTCTAGGTGGGTCGAGGGGATCGAGAAAATTTCTGGACAAAAACTTGTGGAGGAAGTTGTGGTCAGAAAAATATGCCAACGAGCTGGGAAAGTTGTCACAAGGAAATGTGGTAGGAAGGACTAGGTTCTGGAAAAAGTTGAGATCATTCGGACCAAGTTTGAATGCACTTCCTTTGAAATGCTAAATCTGGCCCAGAAACTGAATCTTGATGTTGTGCTCAAATGGCTGGCTGGAATGAGCTGAATTTTGGTGTAGGGTGATGATTTGGAGGTATAGAGATACTGGAAAAATTTCAGCTCATTTGGAAATGCCAAAGTGGTACTTCCTTCACAGAGCTTGAATCTGGACAGAAACTAGATGGAATTTTTGGGAGAAATTGGCTAGATGAAATGATGTGAATTTTTGCATGATCACATCATATATGGAGTATGAGGTCCTGGATTAATTTGAGAATTTTTGAAGCAATATAAAATATGGGATAATTAATTTTATGCCCCTAGTTGTGTCCCACTCGTGTGTTTTACCCCTAATTTCAGAAACTCACCTGTTCAGTCCAAGCCACTTTGCAATTCTTATGCTTTTGCCCTTTGACCCTTTGACCGTCACTTTGAAAAATTCATAACAAATTCATATTAACTTAGAAAAATTCAAATAAGATATCAAAATGTCCAAAAAAACATCACCTATATGTGCATGTTATTTTCATTCTTGACAAAAGTGTTGGAAAGTCCCCATCTCAGTTTTAGCTCATATGATCTTAGCATGAACAGTAAAATCTAAAAAAAATCAAAAAAATCTGAATTTTTTGTGTGGCAAACATTGACCAATGTTTTGAGTGCTTGCCAAGTTTCATAAGGGAATGACATTCGTGGAAGTCGTGGCAAAAAAAGTAAAATCAATGCTCCAAAATTTCCTTTTTTTGCCATGACTTCCACGAATGTCATTCCATTATGAAACTTGGCAAGCACTCAAAACATTGGTCAATGTTTGCCGCCAAAAAAAATTTAGAATTTTTTGATTTTTTTTGATTTTACTGTTCATGCTAAGATCATATGAGCTAAAACTGAGATGGGGACTTTCCAACACTTTTGTGAAGAATGAAAATGACTTGCACATATAGGTGATGTTTTTCTGAACATTTTGATATCTTATTTGAATTTTTCTGAGTTAGTATGAATTTTTTATGAATTTTTCAAAGTGACGGTCAAAGGGTCAAAGGGCAAAAGCATAAGAATTGCAAGCTGGCTTGGACTGAACAGGTGAGTTTCCGAAATTAGGGGTAAAACACACAAGTGGGACACAACTAGGGGCATAAAACTAATTATCCCATAAAATATAGTTGCTTCACAACCTCAAAATAAGTCCAGAAACAAAAATTGGAAGATGTGCTCAAAATTTGAACTATGGAACTTGGGTTCTTGATGGAAATGGTGAATATATGGATAGGAGAAGCACCACAAATTATTTGGGATTTTTCCTGGCTACCAATATGGTAGTTCCTTTAGAAAGTGCCCAAAATGCGATATTGGCTTTAAATAAGAAAATGCAATTTGCCTTATTTAATTATGGCCAATATTTTTATTGGAGCTCAATATGATCACAAAGAATATCTCCACAAGTTTTCATGAACTTTGGAGATGGATAGATATTTTCCTGGATTTAATTCCTTTAAACAGCAGAAAAAGGAATTAATTTTAAATGAAAAATATTGCAAATGACTTGGCAATATTTTTGCATATCCAGGGTTTACAGATGTAGGAGAGACTCTGGGAAAAGTTTGGGAGACAACGGAGCAAAGAAAATTGGGGTTCCTTTGTAACGGAAGGAATTAGGGTTTCTCTTCCGATAACTCGGAGGGTAGGGTTTTGGTGGCAAAGTCTTGAGAATATATTTTGGGTGGCAAGGTTGGTCTGGAGAGAATCTCTGGTTGGATAGGGAAGGCAAGGCTAAATGACCATCTTCATATACCCAAGAGCGCGAGAAAATCCGATAACACTGAGAAAAAAAGACGGGAGTCAAATCCCACGAAGGAAAAAAAACAAGGAGCGAAAACCAGGGTGTCACACGAGCCAGGGCGAGCCCACGGTGATGCGCAGAGGAGGGAAGGGGCCTGCGGGGCAAGCCTGGTTGAGGGCGATGAAGTCGACGCACATGTGCACGCTATCGCGCGGCCTGGCGACGGGGGTGATGCTGGCGATCCGCTTGGGGTGGGGGGCTTCACGTGTGATTCCAGCATCCTGGGGCTTGTTGACTTCTTGGGGGGTGACTTCCTGCTTCTTGGGCACCTAACGCCATTCTTCGTGCTTGACGGGCCGCGCGCTCTGGCACGCGGCTGTGTGGTGCTCGATCACCTCCCTCGGTAGGCCGGGCTGGCCTGATGCTGTCCTAGCCAACGCATCAGAGCATGCCCGGAGGAAGGCGACGAGCGCGCCTTCCTATTTGGGGGAGGGCCCGCCGCTGCCGGCGAGGGAGGGGCCTGCTGCGCCCCCAACCAGCGACGCCTTCTTGGACTCGACCCGCTCCTGAGAGAGCAAGGGCTTCTTCTTCACAGGCATCTCCTCAGCTGTCCCAGGCACGTCCTCATCGGCCGGGTACGCGACGGAGGCAGTCTTGTAGGCGTGCTCGAGGTTTTGCAGTGTATCCTTCTTGTCGCAGCGAACGGTGTGGGTACTGATGCAGCCGGGCATTTTGACAAGGCCATAGGCGTGGTGGGTTGCGGCCATGAACTTGGTGAGCGCCGGGTAGCCCAAGATGGCGTTGTAAGGCAGGCCGATGTGAGCCACATCGAAGACGATGAACTCCGTATGGTATTTCTTGCGGGTGCCGAAGGTGACGGGAAGGCACACCTGCCCCAGGGGGACAGTGGAGCCGTCGGTGACGCCCGAGAAGGGCCTGGTGGCATCAGGCGCTCGTAGGGCACTTGAAGCGTCTCGAAGGTCTCGATGGAGATCACGTTGAGGCCAGCGCCTCCGTCGATGAGGGTCTTGGTGACCGCGATGTTGCTGATGGTGGGGGTGCACTGCAGGAGGACGGAGCCCACGGCCTTCGTGGACTTGGGGTGGTCGCTGGCGTCGAAGACGATGGGGAACTCAGACCACTTGAGGCGGCCGGTGGACTCGAGCACCGGGAGGGCCGCGTTCACCTCCCGAGAGAACTGCTTGAAGTAGCGGTTGGATGGAGGGGCCTGGGCCCCGCCGAGGATGCAGGCCACCCTGCGGGGCTCTTGGTAGCCCCCAGCGTTCTCAGCGGGAGGGGAGTCGTTGGCGTGTATTGGGGCGGCGTTGGCCTGAGGGTCAGCCTGCCGTGGCTGGTTCTGCCAGCCCTGACGGTTGTTGTCGCCCGCGTCGTTGTTGTGGTTGTCGCCCCAGCGGCCACCTCCGCTGCCGTCGCCGCGGCCCTTTCCGCGCTCCTTGCGGCTGCCGCGGTGCTCGGTGCGGCCATCGCGAAGTAGCTTGAGCTCGTGGCAGTCCTCTGTGCTGTGGGAGTTCATTATGTGGTAGGCGCAGTAAGGGCGGTTGTCCTTCTTGGCCTCACCGCGATCGTGGCCGCGCTTGTAGTCCGGCTCCGCCGCGAGCACGGCAGGGCCCTTACGCTTGGTGTCCTTGCTCTTGGGTTTCGCCGCGTCAGGCTCAGCGTCGACGTCGTTGTGGAGGAAGAGGTGTCCCTCTTCGGCCTTGGCACAGCGGTCGACGAGGACGAACAGCTCTGCTGCGGAGTCAAGCTCGTCCCTGACTGAGAGCTTCTCGCGCACCTTCACGTCTGTGACACCATTGGTGAAGGCGGAGATTATCGTAGCATCGGAGGCCTTCTGGATCTTGTGGCGCACCTGGCTGAAGCGCTGGATGAACTTGCGAAGGGGCTCACCAGGGCGCTGGCGCACGTTCTGCAGGTCATTGAGCGTGAGGGCACGGTCGCTCGTGCCCTTGAAGTTGGTGACGAACTGCTTGCATAGGTCCTCCCACGAAGAGATGGATGCCTCGGGGAGGTTCATGAGCCACGAGCGCGCGGCGTCCATGAGGGCCATGGGGAACCAGTTCGCCATGACCCGACCGTCCCCCCTCGCGGCCTGGATGCTGATGGTGTAGAGCAAGAAGAACTCCGTGGGGTTAGCGGTGCCGTCGTAGCGCTGAGGGAACTCTGACTTGAACTTGTCGGGCTACACCACGCGACGTAGCTCGGGGGCGAGGGCCAGGTAGCCCCCGTTGGTGACGGCTCCACCATCGAGGGCTGCACGGTTCTGGCGCCCAGCCATGGCGACGTCATGGAGGATGCGGTCCTGGCGGTTGCGCGCCTTCTCGAGGGCCACGCGTGCATCCCGGGGCACGCGGTGGACGATCTGGCAGCTGTCGCCGTTACCTTTCGGCGTGAGTGATCTGCGGGACGGCTCCGGGGCGCACGCGGCGGGGCGGCGCTCGGCCACGTCACGGTCCGGAGGAGGAGGAGGAGGCGCGTCGCGCCTGGCCCGGTCCGCGCGGGACGGCGGAGCAGGCAGGGAGCGGGAGGGCGCCTGGCCATCGCGCGCGGCGTCGACGAGCTCGGTGTGATGCATCCGAGCCAGGCGTCGTAGCCATCCTCAGTGGGATGGTAGCGCAGCAGCTCCTGCGCCATGAGCAGTGCGGCGTGTGGAGCGGGAGGGTTGCGGCGCGCGAGCGAGGAGGTGGCGGCGGAGCGGCCGTGCGCCTGCTCGTTCACTGACGGGTGGGCGGAGGAGGCCACCCGCTCCCCAACAGGCTCAGTGGCAGCACGAGGGCGCCGCCTAGGGGCACCACGGGCGGTGGGCACTCGGACCTTGGTGGCGGCTTGGCGCGCAGCGCGTTCCCGACGGGCGGCGGCGTCATCCATGTCGATGCTGACGTCGAGGTCAAAGGTGCGAAGACGGCAAGCCCTCCTACCTGGGGCGCCAAATGTCAGAGTCTAGGATCTGTGTCCAAGAAACTTCTCCAAGAACTTAGGATTCTAACTCTGGGGGACTTTGCTTGGCAACCTACGACACGACGGCGACTACGGCGGGAACACGACGGGCTCGCTGGCTCTCACCTGACACGAAGGGGACGCGCGAGCTACCCAGATTCGGGCCACCGTGCGGTGTAATACCCTACTCCTGCCTGCGTTGGATTTCTCTGAGATGGAGAGCTTGTCGCTCGAGGTACACGAGGTGTGGGGGAGAAAAATGAGTCCATCCCCTTACATGGAAGCAGCCCTGCCCCTTTTGTAGTGCCTTGGTCCTCTTCCCCGAAAATATGAGCGGGAAAGGGTGGCCACAGGGCGGCAATTCGAAGGGGAACAGGCGCTCAGGCTTATCCTGACTAAAGGCGGTCTCCGCCTGGTAAAGTAGTCCTCCTGACGTCTTGGCGGGCTTGGCGATGACCTTCGTCCTGGCGTGCCGATCCATCTTGATCTTCTATCACCAAAGAGGAAACACTTTGGGACTTGCTTTGGGGCAGGCAGATGCCACTGCTCCCTTATCACCAGAATGGAAGCTGGACTGGGTCACGCCCCGCTGTCCTTATCCTGACACCGGGACGTCACCCATGTGCTGGGCGCGGAGCCCTGCGGCTGGCGCCGTACGATTTGCTTCGTGAGAAGTCCTCGTGAGGGGATCCTCGCGAGGGAACCTGGTGCTTGGCGGCCTCGGCAGGGCCTGACCTGGTGGCGAGGGGCCTCGCGAGGCTCGCCCCTCGCGAGGCGGCTTACTCCGGAGCGGCTGAGGCAAGGCCATCCTCATGGGCCAGCCCAAGCGTCTTCCTCAGGGCCAGAGGTAGACGGGTCGTGGTACCCTGGTTTGCACTGGACCGACAAAAATACACCAACCACGTGCGTAACCGTGATTGTCTCTTTTCGAGGGAGTTCGGGAAGAGAACATGGTGGGGTTATGTATGACTCGTAAGTAGGAGTTCAGGATCACTTCTTGATCATTATTAGTTTGCGACCGTTATGCGTAGTTACGCTTCTTATTCTTATACTCGTAAGATAGCCACCATACAATGCTTAGTGCTTGCTGTAACCTCACCACCTTACCCTTCCATACCCATTAAGCTTTGATAGTCTTGCTACCCATGGTTATGGGATTGCTGAGTCCTCGTGGCTCACAGATTCCCACAACAACAGTTGCAGGTACAGGTAAAGCGATGCTTTAACATGAGAGCGATGCATGTTTGCTTTTGGAGTTCTTCTGCTTCTTCTTCTTCGTCGATCATAGGATGGGTTCCCTGTTGGCAGCCTGGGATTAGCAGGGTGGATGTCGTTCTTCTTTTTCGTTTGATTTCATCCGTAGTCGGATCCTACTCTTCTGTATGATGATTTCTATGTATTGATGTATTCATGCTGTAGCTTGTGGCGAGTGTAAGCCTTTATCTGGTATTCTCATCTATTCAGTACATGGTATGTTGTAATGATATCCACCTTGCGAAGCGTCTCCAATATGCGCTTCTATCCTTAGTGGGATTTTTGAGTCCCTTGAGGATAGAACCGCATATTGGGCGTGACACCACCTTTTCGGTGGCTAGGTCCTCCTCTACTTTGGATGCAGCAGCTTTACGCTGCTCGACCTCCTGCTGAGCCTTTGAGAGCTCGGTCTTAAGTCTTTCAAGCACGGCGACAGCCTCTATCATTCAAACAGTTCGGCGTCATGTTCCACTTTGCAAAATATAAATACTTGAACTCACATTCCAATATGAAAAGCATCAGTCGCTTACGTTGAGACTACTCGACCTACTTGTTCGTCAGATCAAGAGGTCCTTCTCGGACCTCTCGATCTTCTGGCTCATCACCGTGATCTCCTCGGAGATAGAGCCCAGGGCCAAGGTTGAAACCTGCACAAACACTTTCTAGTGAGCCCCATGATCAATTCATTGACACTTCGGACACACATCCTGTCTATATCAGTCCTGAGGGCTACTCTTTCCTATGCACTTATACTTTGACCCCAACACCAGTTTTTCAAACTGGCGTTGGGCTCGGGGGACTACTCACTGGCTTGGCCGTCTAAACGCCAGGTAACGGATGTCTTCAGATAGTTACAAGGATCAATAAAATAAATCTAAAGCAGAGAAGACCCTCTTTCACGTAAAGACAGAAAGATTACCTCGAAGCTCATGATGAGGCCCTTGAAGGCCTCATGCATTCCGGCCTCTGTGGACCGGAATCCTTGCACCGCCGTGTCAATCAATGCGCGGTGCTCTTCCTTGAGGGAGGAGCCTGTCAAGGCTGCCTCCATCTCTTCAGTCCACCCCGCGCTAACCCGCCCTGGAGCGGGAGGTGAGGGTGGTAAGACCTCTGGCCCCAGCACCTGGGTGCCGGCTATGAGGGTCTCCAGCTGTGGCGGTGGAGCCGGAGCAGACTCTGGCTGGGCCACTGATTGGCCCAGCCCTTCCTGGATGACCTCGGGGACCCCGTCCCTTTGGCCTTGTGGGGCCGAGGTATCAACCTCAGCCATGACGACCGACTCTTCGGCCCCTGCTGTGTCAACCTGAGGGGCCGGAGTCGATGTTACCTCCCCCAGCCTTTCTTGAGCCGGGGCAGCGCGGTCTGGCGTCCCACTGGTGGGCGGCAACCCACTGGAGGAGTCGCTAAGGCGTGCCCTTTACGGGCTGTGGAAAGATACGCGTGCGAATTTAGTCCTGCAGGAAAGACTTGATGTAAAATCAAACACAAAAGACGATATCGGACCTTCGGGGTGCCAGTTTCTTCCTCCCCATCGTTAGGGGATCATCTCCCAACTCGTCGGAGAGCATGGCCTTCCCCGATGTTGTGGCCTTGACGACGGCCTTGTCCGAGGTCTTCTTCGACCTCTTGGGGTCTTAAGCTTCGGCGTCCTCCGGCGCCGCCCTCTTCCCCTTTGGGGGAGGGTTCTCATCTTCCTCGTCCTCCCCCATTGCTCTCGTGGGTGGAGGAGGCGTGGGTCTCCTCGGATCGGGTGACCGAGGTCTCCTATTTCCGAAGACCCGCCCCGCCCTTTTGGGGCTTGGACCCTTTGGGGACCACCACGTGCGGCTCCTCTACTAGGAGCGCCGTAAGCAGGGGGGATCTCTCATCCTCTGGCAGCGGTGCTGAGCACCGCATCTGCTGCATCTTGACTATCCAGTTCTGCAAATACGAAGAGAGGCGATTCATTAAAATATGTCTCACCTAACAGGAGAAAAATATGAACGTATGTATCCAACACTCACCGGAGGAGCGTCGTAACCGACCTTGAAGCCGAGGTCCTCCCCCTCCTTAGGGATCTTGTCCTTGGGCAACTTGAAGAGCCGCATCCACATGCCGGCCAAGGAGGAGCGGAAGAAGTTGAGCACGGGCCCCGCATATCCGGATTTACGCTCCCACAACGGGGTGGCCCGGAGTTGGAGCGGGAGGATGCGGCGGTGGAGCATGACGTTGACCACTTCGGCTAATTGGAGGACCCTCTCGGCGGACCACCACTTGATCTTCTGGATCAGGGCCTCCACCTCCACGGGGTTCCCCCAGGTGACGCCCTTCTCCCTCCAGGACTTGAGCTTCCTTGGGGGCCTGGCCGAAAAGGTTGGGACTTTGGTTTGGCCGGCGGCGAGCGTCTCTGTGATATAGAACCACTCCCGCTGCCACTCCTTGACCGTCTCGGTGAAGGTGCCTTTGAACCAGGCGGTGCCCTGGTTCTTGCTGACCATGGCACCTCCACACTCCACCAGATCAGAGCCGCTGGACTTCGGCTTAACGCCGAAGGTCTTCAGCCATAGGCCGAAGTGCGGCTCGATGCGGAGGAAGGCCTCGCACACTGTGATGAAGGAGGCGAGGTGGAGAATGGAGTTCGGGGCCATATGGTGGAAGTCAAGCCCATAGTAGAACATCACCCCGCGCACGAATTGCTGCAGCGGGAACCCCAGACCCCTGATAAGGTGTGGGATGAAGACTACCCGCTCCCCCGGGATAGGAGCGGGCAACTGCTGGTCGGCGTCGGGAGCACGGGCGGCGACGTTGGCGGGGATATACCCCACACTCCGCAGCTCTTGAAGCATGCCCTCCGTCACGATGGAGCCC
Source organism: Elymus sibiricus (assembly GCA_039707655.1). NCBI lineage: Eukaryota > Viridiplantae > Streptophyta > Magnoliopsida > Poales > Poaceae > Elymus > Elymus sibiricus. The sequence continues at coordinate 199,445,707 of CM077664.1, read as the reverse complement.
CCCCAGTGCCCTTTGAGGGTGTCGGCCATGGCTGAGTGGGGAAGCACGAATGCGCAGAGGTGGGAGAAAGCGAGATCGGATCTGGGCGCTAGAGCTCGAGGAGGCAGCAGGCGGGGAAATGGAAGCGTGAATACTGGCTCTATTGGCCTTTTACTCTTTGATAGGTCTCCATCATATCTATAATTTTTTATTGTTTCATGCCAATATTTTACAACTTTTATATACTTTTGGCAACATTTTATATTATTTTTGGGACTAACATATTGATCCAGTGCCCAGTGCCAGTTCCTGTTTGTTGCATGTTTTTTGTTTCGCAGAAAATCTATTTCAAACGAAATCCAAACGCGATAAAAATTTACAGAGATTTATTTTGGAATATATGTGATTTTTGGGAAAAAGAATCAATGCGAGACGCTGCCAGAGGGCCCCACAAGCTCGAGGGGCACGCCCCCCTACCCAAGGCGTGCCCAGGAGGCTTGTGGCTACCCCGTAAGGCAGTTGGGGCAATTCTTCTGCCGCAAGAAAGATAATATCAGGAAGAAAATCCCCTCAAAATTTCAGCCCAATCGGAGTTACGGATCTCCAGGAATTTAAGAAACAGTTTTCGGCCAGAAAACAGGAACGCGAAACAGAAGAGAACAGAGAGAGAGAGAGATCCAATCTCGGAGGGGCTCCTCCCCTCTGGGAGCCATGGCGGCCATGGACCAGAGGGGAAACTCTCCTCCCATCTAGGGGGGAGGCCAAGGACGAAGAAGAAGGAGGGGGCTCTCTCCCCCTCTCCCCCGGTGGCGCCGGAACGCCGCCGGGGCAACCATCGTGACGGCGATCTACACCAACAACTTCGCCGCCGTCAACACCAACTCTCTCCCCCTCTATGCAGCGGTGTAACACCTCTTCTCCCCGCTGTAATCTCTACTTAAACATGGTGCTCAATGCTACGTATTATTATCCAATGATGTGTTTCCATCCTATGATGTTTGAGTGGATTAGTTTTGTCCTATGGGTTGATTGATGATCGTGATTGGTTTGAGTTGTATGTTTTATTTTGGTGTTGTCCTATGGTGCCCTCCGTGTCACGCAAGCGTGTGGGATTACCGCTGTAGGGTGTTGCAATACGTTCATAATTCGCTTATAGTGGGTGGCGAGAGTGCCAGAAGCTTATACCCGAGTAAGGGGGTTGTTGCGTATGGGAGTAAAGAGGACTTGTTACTTAATGCTATGGTTGGGTTTTACCTTAATGGTCTTTGGTAGTTGCGGATGCTTGCTAGAGTTCCAATCATAAGTGCATATGATCCAAGTACGGAAAGTATGTTAGCTCATGCCTCTCCCTCATATAAAATTGCAATAATGATTACCGGTCTAGTTATCGATTGCCTAGGGGAAAAAACTTCTCTTGTGTTAGAAAAGCTTTCTACTAAACAATTAACCTTTATTATCTTGCAATTTACTTGTAGTTTTATTCTTGCTAAGTACTTCTAGTTTTATCCTTGCAAACTTATCCCATTACACCTACAAGTAGTTTCATTCTTGTTCTAGGTAAAGCGAACGTTAAGTGTGCGTAGAGTTGTATCGGTGGTTGATAGAACTTGAAGGGAATATTGATTCTACCTTTAGCTCCTCGTTGGGTTCGACACTCTTATTTATCGAGAAAGGCTACAACTGATCCCCTATACTTGTGGGTTATCAAGACCTTTTTCTGGCGCCATTGCCGGGGAACAATAGCGTGGGGTTGATAATCTCGTGTGTGCTTGTTTGCTTTATCACTAAGTAGTTTTTATTTTGTGCTCTTGTTTTCTATCTTTAGTTATGGGTAGGAAACGTAAAATACCAAAAAAAAATAGTTGTACTTGCTAATCCAATGGTTGAAGAACCACCCAAAATCTTTCATACTGCTGAAGCTTTCTACTTCGATCATCTTCGATCCCTTTCTGCTCGTGTTGAAAACCCAACTAACTTAGTTGAGGAAAAATCATTAGATGAGCATGCTTGTTTTGTGCGACACCGCTTGTCTCAAAAAGGGAAACTTTTAAGGTATCAAATAAATTGTTTGGAATGCTACGCTTGGAATTTATGCGAAATATATGATTTTACTTGTTGTTCTGAAAACCCTAAAAAACACCTTCAATACCAATGTGAGTTTAAGGATAATGGAATTTTATCTTCTTATGCCAAAGGTGTTTATAGTTAGTATTATATTGAACAAGTTGAAGAATTTGTTGCTTTTAAGGGTGCATATGAAATTGCTTCTTTGATTGAAAAGTATGATGCTACTCTTTACAAATCTAAAATTTTTGCCATACTTAAATATTGCTATGAAAACTATACTTCTAATGCTTATGTGAAAGAATATATTGAGGTCACCTCTGCTGTCCAAGAAGAGACTAATATTTTGCAGGAATCTATGGAAGAAGAAATTGATGACACTGTGAGCTCATTAGATGAAAAAGATGAGGAGGAGAGCGAAGAACAAAAGGAGGAAGAGCGGATTGATCACCCGTGCCCACCTTCTAATGAGAGTAACTCTTCAACTCATACATTGTTTAATTTCATTTCGTGCTTACCGAAGGATGAATGCTATGATGATTGCTATGATCCCTTTGATTCGATTGAAATATCCCTTTTTGATGAACTTGATGCTTGCTATGCTTGTGGCCATGATGCCAATATGAATTATGCTTATGGAGATGAAATTGCTATAGTTCCTTATGTTAAGAATGAAATTGTTTCTATTGCACCCACACATGATAGTCCTATTATCTTTTTGAATTCTCCAAACTATACTATATCAGAGAAGTTTGTGCTTATTAAGGATTATATTGATGGGTTGTGTTTTACCATTGCACATGATGATTTTGATGGATATAATATGCATGTGCTTGCTGCTCCTAATTGCAATTATTATGAGAGAGGAACTACATCTCCACCTCTCTATGGTTCCAACACAATAAAATTGCAAGAAATTGTTTATGCTATGTATCGGCCTTTATTATGTGTGCATGAATTATTCTTTTATGACATGCCAATGCATAGTAAGAGAGTTAGACTTCGTCATTGCATGATATATGTTGCTTTGTGCTCATTACTAAATTACAAATCATTGTTAATTAAAATTGGCTTTGATATACCTTGGGATCCGGGTGGATCAACTACTTGAGCACTTTATGCCTAGCTTAATGGCTTTAAAGAAAGCGCTGCCTGGGAGACAACCCGGTAGTTTTAGAGTGTGGAAGTAGGGGATAGCCTTGAACTTTGTTCATGCCCATGGAAACTTTGTGAACCTTGATTACAGAAACTTTTCAAAAAAAAATAATTATCCCCTTGTACAAATCCATTGTATTATAAAAATAATGTGCCAAGATTTACCTTTAGGATGTTTAAATTGCTAGTTTGGTGTGTGCTGTGAAAAACAGAAACTTTTGCTGTAGTGCTTGAATTTTGATATTTTACTGGAACAGGCAAAAATTCTGAAATTTTTACACAGTACTGCTATGAATTTTTTTTATTTTTCCTAATTTTTCAGAATTTTTTGAGTTACAGAAGTATATGTTTCATTTGCATCTTTACAGACTGTCCTGTTTTCACAGATTGCTGTTACAGTTTCTTTATTTGCGTATGTTTGAAATCTTGTTGAGCCCCATTGACTTGGTGTGGCACCCCGGCTCAGAGAAACCAGAACACCCCATATTCCAGCCCAAAGATCAAGTCATCTGGAATATGGCACTGCTCGGCATAGAACATAACAACTCTTTATTACAAATGATACGAGCACAAGGGGCTGATATTACAAAGGGTTACATCGGCACGGCGACACTACGCCTGCTAAGGTAGCTCTATGCTAGCAGCGAAACATCTCGATGCGGAAATAAATTCTAGAAGTGGAACAATGGCGACGGTGATGAACTCCACTCCACAGGGACTCTGGCTGGGACGCATCCTAGAGCGCAACCTCGGAATCCATGACAAGCAATCAATCACGGCATGACCTGCAATCTGGCATGACACGCCAGGTGAGTACTTTGAATGTACTCGCAAGCTCACAGCAACCAAAGCAATCAAGGCAAACAACAGCATGGCATTTACAGGTTAATCAGCATTGATGGACACAATACTACTAGAACGACATGAGCATGTCAGGTACACATAATTCATGACATGAACATGATGATACTAGCACTAGCATGCAAGGGGGTCGACGTTTAAGGTCTCATGGACCAACTTAGTCTACTCAGAGGTTATCTCGTAACCACCATAGATATCAATCTTTCTTACCGTCGTGATCATCACACGATCACCCCATGATCAACCATCATCAAGAATACCATCGTGATCAGCTTGTGACCACATAAAGATCAACCAACTTCTTTTCTCATCGAACCGGGGTTGTTAATTATTCAAATTATTATTACTGTTGACCCATAGTGTGACCTACTACGAACTGTGTCCATGACCGAGGACACGGCTATCGATAGATTATACACTCTGCAGAGGTTAGTACACTGTACCCACACCACGGAAATCATGGCCTCGTGCTCCCATTCGGGTGGACCAACGACATTCCGACAAAACCAATCTATTGCATGACACTCTCCTGGCCACTCCGACAAACTCCCCTTTGGGCTATGTCCTGGGTGGCCCCGATGCCAACTCGTGACATCCGCCACCTTTGTGGCTGCCACCGTCGTGGCCAAAACAAACTCGTCCTAAACGGGGACACCCGGGTACAACACAACTCGGGCACACAAGGCTTATGACCACCTACCTGATTAGGGTAGCGCGCGCACATAACCTTCCCTAGTTGGAGGCATCGGCGAGAGGCATGACAATAGACCGCATTAGGGCCTCCCCATCCAGGCAAGTGTGGTTGCACTGGTGAGCTCGATTCGGTGGCACCATGACTCAGCCAACAGATTTGTTCAAGTTCGATTATTGTCAGGTTTAACTTGAATGATGATGAGCTGAGTCACAAAATAACATGATGAAATAACAATGCAAATGAGCATGATATCAATGTAACCATGGATGGGCAACATAACCATTTAACAACATAACCTCAACAATGATAAATCATTTAGTCTACGGGATGCAAATGAGCATAGCATAACGATGATCACGAATATCACAAGTATTTTCATATCCAACCATAATGATCCATATGAGCATATCGTTATCACTAGCATCGAAAAATAAAATCGAGAACTAACATGATAATAATAATACTAGCAAATAATCATTTAACGTACTAGATGCAAACGAACAAGGCATAAGAACGAGCATGGATTCACAAGCATATATTATTCACAAAATAATTTAATGAGCAAACAATCATTTAAATATTCAAGTGGAAACCATGGCTACTGCAAGGCCATCATGCAAGTGGCTATCATGACTTGCCTGGGGGTGAAGGATTCATCGGGAAGGAGTGCGAGAAGCTCGCGGAAAAATTTCGCCGGAAACATTTCCCTCTCAGAGGGGGCTGAATAAGGGCAGGGGCAAAATGGTCATTTTCAGAATGTTACAACATAGTGAAAATGATGCCAACAGAACGGGTTCAATGAACTGAGATCGTGGGCGTTGGAATCACCTGATTCGGAGTCACGGTTGCCGAGATACGGCCGTTCGTTCGTTAGGCAGAAATCGAATAAAAATCTGTTCTTTTCTGGCCTTAACGGACGAACGTCCGCTATTTAATACTTTTGGCCGGCGGGGTTTAAACAGAAAGCGTACTTTCTGAAATACGCTTTCAGAACAACGAAAACATATTCCACCCCAAAGCCGTGACGGAGTACGCTTCCTGTAGGCAAAAACGTATTTTTGAAAATACGCGTTCACTTAAAACGCGCGGGCCCGGCCGGCTATCACTTACAGCTGGGCCCCACCGCGCCTTCTCTCTCTCCTCCCTGTCTCTTCCTCCTTCCTCGCGCGCGCCCGTGGACAGAGGTAGGCCGTTGGCGCCGGCGCTCGTTCCGGCGACTCGGGTCATCTCCAGCGAAGCCCCGGCCATCGGTGAGCTCGGGACAACGAGGCGCACACGCCTGACCGCTTCACGCTCGCCGGGTAGCGCTATAGCGAGTGGGGCTTCAGCCGCGGCAAACATGGCATCGGACATCGGTGGGGCTCGCGGCCACGGGGCACCAGAGGACTAGCGGAAGGGTGGAGAGGCTTCGTGGTGGATAGGGGAGTACAATGGTGAGGTTGAGAGGAGGAGGAGGGCCCGGGCTTGCCGGAATTTGAGCGGGCAGTGGCGGCGGCCATGGCGTCCGTGGGCGGGCAGGGGCGGACTCCGGCGATGGCTAGAGGGGTCGGGGAGGGAGCTGGGATGAAGGTGAGTCCGTTGGTGTGCTCGGAGTGCTCGGGGAGGGGCTATATGTAGCCAGGGCAAGATGCCCGTGCTCGGGTGCCGCCAAGGGTACTCGGGGGATGCACTGGCGCGACCGCGTGCACGTGCGCACGCGCGGAGGGGGAGAGAGGCCAGGGGGAGTGCACGCGGTGCGGAGATGCCACGGGGGGGAAAGAGGACAAGGGCAAGGCGCCGACGGCCACGGGCACGCGGGGCGGCGTGACTCGCCGGAGAAGAGAGAGGAGAGGGGGAGGGGTCCAGAGAGGACGCGTGGACGCCGGAGAGGGAGGGCTACGCGGTGGACATGGTGCGGTGGCGAGGCCACGGCGTTTGGGCGGCGGCAGAGGGGCCCCGGCGTCCAGAGCGCGCTTTTGGCACGCCAGGCCGCGTGGTCACCGCGTGCACTGGCGCATGTGGGACTTTAGGGCCGCCCAAACTGTGTCTAGCGTGTAGTCCTTCCAAAGTGGGACCTCCCTGATGTGATAGCTCGAAAAAATCGACTATGTGCTGATGGGAGTGGTCGACTGAAGTTTGCTGTAGCAAACTTGATCATGAAATAGTGATCAAATGGGATGGGATAAGAGCTAACCAGGATGTCGCAGAGGTTTAGGGTAGGAAGGACTATGATCCTGTGAAATATGAAATGATTTGGACCAATATTTGTCATAGTTGCTTCACAACTCCCAAATCTGGTCCAGAAACTATATCATGAAATAGCACTCACCTGGATGATTGGATTGGGCTGAAAATTGGTGGAGTATGATTATTTGGCCATATGAAGGTCCCGTAAAAATTTCATCCCATTTGGATAAGTATAAACGGTACTTCCTTCACAATGCTTTCTACTGGACAGAAACTTGGGGGAATTTTGTGGAGAAAATTACTTGGCAAAATGATGTAAATTTTGGCATGCTCAAAGGATATAGGGATATTTAGGTCCTAGATTAATTTCATATTTTATGAAGCAATAAAAAATATAGTTGCTTCACAAACTGAAATTGTGACCAGAAACCAAGATTTGAAGGTGTGCTCACCTAGTTTGTTGAATGGAGATGAAATTTGGTGGAGAGTAATGATTTCATCATATACATGATCTACCAAAATTTCAACTCATTTAGATTAGCCTAGCTAGTACTTCCTTCACAAAGCTTCTCTCTGGACAGAAACTTTGGAAATTTGCTGAGGAAGATTTACTAGGCAAATGAGGCTGAATTTTGGCATGTGACAATTATTTCGATATGAAAGAGTGCCCAAAATTCTTTAGGGCAATAAAGAAAAGATAACTAGCACTTCCTTCACAAAGTGCCATATTGGACAGAATAGGAAATGAATATTCCTGAATTATTTTTGAACTAGGCAAGAATGGATTTTGACATATTTGTGGAAGATATGATCCAAAGAATTTATGAGAATTTTGTGGGAATTTTTGGAATGGCAGAAATATAGGTTGCTTCACAACCTAAAGCAAACAGGGTTATTCCTTTAATAGAAAAAGGAATATTCCCAAGAAATAAATATTGGGGTTGGGCTAAGATGGAAAAGACATGGCCTTGGGATAGATTTGAGAATGACAAGCCACTAGGAAGTGGCAGGAGAGAAGATCTTCCCAGGTTTCAAGACCACATAGCCACGGAAAAAGAACTCCAAATAAAAATTCGAAGAAATCCAAAAGAAAAAGAAAGGGCCAAAAATCGGGGTGTTACAAACCTACCCCCCTTACGATAAATCTCGTCCTTGAGATTTGGTTGCTTAGGGAACAAGTATGAATATTCTGACTTAAGGAAACCGTTTCAAACTCGGGTATCCTGTTCCTTTATAAATTGTTCCCACTGAATTGTATCTGACGGACTGCCTTGCTCTGGAGTGGTTTGCTTCACCATACCCCCCATTCTGACAGGTCTTCCTTCAGATGTTCATCCTTGCTCTGACTTCAATTCTTTTATGTCTGCTGGCTTGTCTGATATTATCATGACCGGGATTTCCATAAGTCCGGGAGGAATTTCCCCATTGACGTGTCATTCTTATATCCAGCACTGATGGAGTCGTGAACAAATTTCCTTGGTGGACATGAAACATTTATTCCTTGCATCGGGTTACTCGAGTAGATGCATGTCCTCCGGGTTCAAAACAATGCTGAGAATCATAATCGTTCTCTTGGCAGAATCTGACTGCTTGTAGGTAGTTCTAAATCTTGCTAACTTCTTTGTCTCAGATCCGTACCGATGATTCAACTGTCACCTTGATATGAGGTCCTTACAAACAGAGTAGACCCCTTGGATGTGTGTTCATGGTGATCAATACGGAATCAGACTGTCTTAGGTATCCGTACCGTGTTGTTCGGGCAACGATTATCACACCTGTAATGCCGGTCTTGCTCCTTCATTATTGTTTTCTTGAACCTTTTACCGAAAGAGCTTGGCCATGTATATCCCTAATTCTTTGTGTGCCCATAGGTGCTGTCAGGTGCCATATTCCGGCAAGCATACCTTATCCTTATCTTATGACCATGCAACAATGTTTACATGGCAAGTTTATCATCTCTCAAGCTCTAACTGTAGGGCAATGATCATCTGAACCTTTGCTTGAAATCGGCAAATAAATCAGTAGCCACCAAAATGGTCTTTACAACTCAGATCTGGGACATTACTGAAATAACTCAACCTTGGCTCACGACGGCTGAAAAGCAGCTCAGAGCATGAGGCAGTGTTGATAAGAAGAATGTAGCAGTTCCCTAAGACGGCCAAAGAACAGCACAGAGCATAGGGTCACTGCTACAAAAAGAAACTCAACAGCTGCCCGAGACGGCCGAAAAGCAGCTCAGAACACGGCCAGTTGTTGAAAAGAGAAATATAAAGTCGGCATCCACCCTGGACGGCCAAAACCAGCTTAGAACACAGGCGTGGTGCCATTAACAGGAAGAGGTAAGCAAGGGTTCATTGGGATCATATACCAGGTTCATAGTTAATTGTATAGAGCTCACTGCTGTGGTCAATCATACATGACAGTGACAAGGGTTAACGATATCACTTTGTCGGGGGTGAGGAAGTTGGCCTTGATATCCACTGTTAAGATTGTTGTCCCAACATTGTCTTGCTTCATAGCTTGTCAGACATTGCATCGCACTAAGGTGTATAACTTGCTTTCTTTTTTCTTACATACTGACGGATTTGTTGGATTCTCTCCGTGCTTGTATCATCATCCAAGTGACTTACATGACCTTGGCAGCATGCTCACAATATACATGGAAGTATGCGTATCTGAGCATTCGATTCCTGAGGCAGACACTTGGGTCCTGAGTAGCTCGTGTTTCTGACCAAACTGTTGCAGTTCTGATTCTTGAGATGTACTGCCACCTCACTGTGTAATTACTTGTACCAATGACGATAACTGTTGGTAGTGCCGCACTGACGAAGGCTCGATAGCTTGGGTTGTAAGCTATCTGAGAGTAGCGTGCTGAGGAAGACTGAATAGCTTATGCTCGAAGCTTTTGCCGGGATAGCGTGTTGAAGAAGACTGGGTACCGTACCTCAGAAGCTTTTCCCCTGGTTGCTTACTGAGGAAGATTTGGTAGCTTATGCCTGAAGCTTTCTGCGATAGCTTACTGAAGAAGACTGAGTATCTTACACTGGAAGTTATCCACATATCATACTGAGGAAGACTGAGGAACCTTGCGTTGTAAGCTTCTGCGGTAGCGTGCAGAGGAAGACTGGGTTGCTTACTCCAGAAGCTTCTCTCTGTGATATGCAGACTGAATACCATATATATGTATACCCTTGATATTCCTTTGACTGGAAATGTACTGTTGTCTTGCGCACAACTTGTCTTCCAACTGGTTCATTACGATTGTGATGGTTGCACACTGATGTAAACTTGAGGTTGATAATCACTCCAGGATATCACTTGTATTCAAACCAGATATTCCCAATATAATGCAGTCCACTGATAATTCTATAATGTTTAGCTGAGCTTCCAAATATTTGAAATCCTCACTGATTCTTTGAGTCCGGTGTCGGTTGATGAGCAACTTTCATAAGGGGAAATAAGGAAACACCGAAGGCCCAAAGAAAGAAGCGAAAAGAAATGACAAAAACAAAAACACACACAGCATTAAGATTACATACAAGCAACATCATGTTTTACAGATATTCACCTCACTATGCATGCCTACTTAAGCACACAATTCTTGAGGAAATTCCGGTACTACGAGCTAATATGCTGTGGCGGTGTGCACGAGAATGGATCAGCGTGTGGAGGGGTTGGTGTAAATAGAGCAACACCAAGCGCTGGCTCAGCACAGGTTGCATCTGGACGGGTTTAGCGGCAAGGACGAACTCGGTGATCATGTAGCGGGACACGGATGTCACGGCCACATCATCATCAAGCGGACGGAAGGGAACCGTACTCGTCGAGGAAAAGGGGGAACAAGGTAGGATAGCGGTGGAAATCAAGGTCTGCTGGCATTGCCCTTTTTTGATAACAAAGACAAGTAAGGGTTGCCAAAGCGGCGTGTTGGATGGCCAAATTTGGGATAGAAACATGTCTACCACCGAAACAATAGGTGTGGCTGAAGAGAATATATTGGTGCGATACCTGTGCATCAATCCTGCAAGTGATGGACACCACAAGGTACCTCGGCATCACTCCGCTGGGACGGAGATGACACCAGACACCAAAGAGCAAGTATGCAAAGCAGGAAGGTGCAGGTAGTGGATCGAAACCGATACCACCTACACTCACAAGATCAACCGTTAGCGACAAGATAATAAGTCTATATGCATGCTATGCGACAAACAAATGCAGCAATCAAATGCAGCAAACCGACTAAACTCTAAACTACCGGTTTCTAATGCTCGCGCAGACTAGGGCGTCCTACACCCAGACCTGCTCTGATACCAATCAGTGTGGCACCCCGGCTCAGAGAAACCGGAACACCCCATATTCCATCCCAGAGATCAAGTCTTCTGGAATACGGCACTGCTTGGCATAGAACAGAACAACTCTTTATTACAAATGATACGAGCACAAGGGGCTAATATTACAAAGGGTTACATCGGCACGGCAACGCTACGCCAGCTAAGGTAGCTCTATGCTAGCAGCGAAACATCTCGATGCAAATAAATTCTACCAGTGGAACAATGGCGACGGTGATGAACTCCACTCCACAGGGACTCTGGCTGGGACGTATCCTAGAGCGCAACCTCGGAATCCTCGACAAGCAATCAATCACAGCATGACCTGCAATCTGGCATGACACGCCAGGTGAGTACTTTGAATGTACTCGCAAGCTCACAGCAACCAAAGCAATCAAGACAAACAACAGCATGGCATTTACAGGTTAATCAGCATTGATGGACACAATACTACTAGAACGACATGAGCATGGTAGGTACACATAATTCATGACATGAACATGATGATACTAGCACTAGCATGCAAGGGGGTCGACGTTTAAGGTCTCATGGACCAAGTTACTCTGCTCAGAGGATATCTCGTAACCACCATAGATATCAATCTTTCTTACCATCGTGATCATCACACGATCACCCCATGATCAACCATCATCAAGAATACCATCGTGATCAGCTTGTGACCACATAAAGATCAACCAACTTCTTTTCTCATCGAACCGGGGTTGTTAATTATTCAAATTATTATTACTGTTGACCCATAGTGTGACCTACTACGAACTGTGTCCATGACCGAGGACACGGCTATCGATAGATTATACACTCTGCAGAGGTTAGTACACTATACCCACACCACGGAAATCATGGCCTCGTGCTCCCATTCGGGTGGACCAACGACATTCCGACAAAACCAATCTATTGCATGACACTCTCCCGGACACTCCGACAAACTCCCCTTTGGGCTATGTCCTGGGTGGCCCCGATGCCAACTCGTGACATCCGCCACCTTTGTGGCCGCCACCGTCGTGGCCAAAACAAACTCGTCCCTAACGGGGACACCCGGGTACAAGACAACTCGGGCACACAAGGCTTATGACCGCCTACCTGATCAGGGTAGCGCGCGCACATAACCTTCCCTAGTTGGAGGCACCGGCGAGAGGCATGACAATAGACCGCATTAGGGCCTCCCCATCCAGACAAGTGTGGTTGCACTGGTGAGCTCGATTCGGTGGCACCATGACTCAGCTAACAGATTTGTTCAACTTCGATTATTGTCAGGTTTAACTTGAATGGTGATGAGTTGAGTCACAAAATAACATGATGAAATAACAATGCAGATGAGCATGATATCAATGTAACCATGGATGGGCAACATAACCATTTAACAACATAACCTCAAGAATGATAAATCATTTAGTCTACGGGATGCAAATGAGCATAGCATAATGATGATCACGAATATCACAAGTATTTTCATATCCAACCATAATGATCCATATGAGCATATCGTTATCACTAGCATCGGAAAATAAATTCGAGAACTAACATGATAATAATAATACTACCAAATAATCATTTAACTTACTAGATGCAAACGAACAAGGCATAAGAACGAGCATGGATTCACAAGCATATATTATTCACAAAATAATTAAATGAGCTAACAATCATTTAAATATTCAAGTGGAAACCATGGCTACTGCAAGGCCATTGTGCAAGTGGCTGTCGTGGCTTGCCTGGGGGTGAAGGATTCATCAGGAAGGAGTGCGAGAAGCTCGCGGAAAAATTTCGCCGGAAACATTTCCCTCTCGGAGGGGGCTGAATAAGGGCAGGGCCAAAATGGTAATTTTCAGAATGTTACAACATAGTGAAAATGATGCCAACAGAACGGGTTCGACGAACTGAGATCGTGGGCGTTGGAATCACCTGATTCGGAGTCACGGTTGCCGAGATACGGCCGTTCGTTCGTTAGGCAGAAATCGAATAAAAATCTGTTCTTTTCTGGCCTTAACGGACGAACGTCCGCTATTTAATACTTGCGGCCGGCGGTGTTTAAACAGAAAGCGTACTTTCTGAAATACGCTTTCAGAACAACGAAAACGTATTCCACCCCAAAGCAGTGAGGAGTACGCTTCCTGTAGGCGAAAACTTATTTTTGAAAATACGCGTTCACTTAAAATGCGCGGGCCCGGCCGGCTGTCACTTACAGCTGGGCCCCACCGCGCCTTCTCTCTCTCTCCTCGCAAGCGCCCATGGAGAGAGGGAGGCCGCCGGCGCCAGCGCTCGTTCCGGCGACTCGGGTCATCTCCAGCGAAGCTCCGGCCACCGGCGAGCTCGGGACGACGAGGCGCACATGCCTGACCACTTCACGCTCGCCGGGGAGCGCTGTAGCGAGTGGGGCTTCAGCAGCGGCGGATATGGCGTCGGACACCGGTGGGGCTCGCGGCCACGGGGCACCAGAGGACTAGGGGAAGGGTGGAGAGGCTTCGTGGTGGATAGGGGAGTACAATGGTGAGGATGAGAGGAGGAGGGCTCGGGCTCGCCGGAATTTGAGTGGGCAGTGGCGGCGGCCATGGCGTCTGTGGGCGGGCAGGGGGGACTCCGGCGATGGCTAGAGGGGTCGAGGAGGGAGCTGGGACAAAGGTGAGTCCGTTGGTGTGCTCGGAGTGCTCGGGGAGGGGCTATATGTAGCCGGGGCAAGATGCCCGTGCTCGGATGCTGCCAAGGGCACTCGGGTGATGCACTGGCGCGACCGCGTGCCCGTGCGCACGCGCGGAGGTGGAGAGAGGCCAGGGGGAGTGCACACGGTGCGGAGATGCCACAGGGGGGAAAGAGGACAAGGGCAAGGCGATGACGGCCACGGGCACGCGGGGCGGCGTGACTCGCCGGATGTAGGATCGAAAGTATGTCTAGAGGGGGGGGTGATTAGACTACTTGACCAAATAAAACCTAACCTTTTCCCAATTTTAGTTGTGGGCAGATTTTAGCAATAATACATGTCAAGCATCACCCTACACATGCAATTCTAAGAGTATAGCAGCGGAAAATAAACAATTGCATATGTAAGTAAAGAAGGGGATCGGAGATTTCAAACGCAATGAAGACATGGTGGTTTTTGGCGTGGTTCCGATAGGTGGTGCTATCGTACGTCCACGTTGATGGAGACTTCAACCCACGAAGGGTAACGGCTGCGCGAGTCCACAGAGGGCTCCACCCACGAAGGGTCCACGAAGAAGCAACCTTGTCTATTCCACCATGGATTACGTCCACGAAGGACTAGCCTCACCCAGGGTAGATCTTCACGAAGTAGGCGATCTCCTTGCCCTTACAAACTCCTTGGTTCAACTCCACATCATGTCGGAGGCTCCCAAGTGACACCTAACCAATCTAGGAGACACCACTCTCCAAAAGGTAATAGACGGTGTGTTGTTGATGAACTCCTTGCTCTTGTGCTTCAAATGATAGTCCTCCCAGCACTCAAACAACTCCTCATAGATTTGGCTATGGTGGAAGAAGGATTTGAGTGGAAAGCAACTTGGAAAAGGCTAGAAATCAAGATTCAAATGGTAGGAATGGAATAGCTTGATCTCAACACATGAGTAGGTGGTTCTCTCTCAGAAAATGTATGGTGGAAGTGTAGGAACGTTTTGATGGCTCTCCTTACTGAGAAGGAGGTGGTGGAGGGGTATATATAGCCTCCACGCAAAATCCAACCGTTACACACTTTTGACCCAACTCGGTGGCACCGAAACCATAATCTCGGTAGCACCGAACTGTGTAAAAGATATGAACTTTAGGAATCTCGGTGGGACCAATACGAACAACTCGGATGGACCGAAGTGCAATGGCTAGGGCAAACCTCATCTCGGTGGCACCGATTGCATCAACTCGGTAGGACCGAAGTGAAGCAATAAGGCAACAGAGAGTTGGCAAGCCATCTCGGTGAGACCGATTTGCAAAACTCGGTGAGACCGAAGTAAGTGCAAACGATTACAGAGAGTTGGCAAGGCCATCTCGGTGGGACCGAGATCCATTTCGGTGGATCCGATTTGTTAGGGTTTTGGCAGTGGCTAAGTCTTGGATGAACTCGGTGAGGCCGGATAGGAAATTTCGGTTGGGCCAAGTTAGAATGTGGGTTTTGGACATATTTGGGTAGAGAGAGTGGTTGAGGGTTTAGGAGTAGTGTCACTAAGCACTTGATCAAAAAGACCATTAAGCAACACCTCATCCCCTTTTAATAGTATTGGCTTTCCTATGGACTCAATGTGATCTTGGATCACTAAACCAAAAATGTAGAGTCTTGAGCTTTTGCCAATCCTTGTCCTTAGCATTTTGAGGGGTCCACGTCTCTAGTCCATGCCATGCCAATCGTTGAACATCCTAAAATCTTTAACTTGAATGGACATTAGTTCAATGAGATATATGTTGTTATGAATTACCAAAACCACCATGGGAGCAAATGTGCATTCAATCTCCCCCTTTTTGGTAATTGATGACAACATATAGATCAAAGCTTCGATAATTGATTAAATGAATGAAATACATCGTCGCTTTGAGAAGTATGTGATAAGCAAGATCTCCCCCTAAATTTGTGCATTATTAAAAATTTGCATTTGAATGCAAATGCACAATCGATTAGGCTTATGGGTCACTCTTCCATGTCACATACAACTTGGTGGAGCGTGCAAAATGATATGAGTGGAATAGAAAGCACGCATCACCAACATAAGTAAGTGATCATACAAGATAATGATAAAGATAAGTATAGATCATCACAATAAGCATAGTATGATCAAACACATGAAGTAGCTCACAATCATAACAAAGCATAGTATCAAGCACGCACATAGAAACAGAGTACCAATAAGCAAAAAGTACCAAAGGAACTCGAGAGAAATAAAACGAGCAAAACAAAAACACTCTCTCTCTCTCGAAGCCTATGATCTATACAAATTCTCCCCCTTTGTCAACAAGTACCAAAAAGATCGAATAGGTATAGCACTAGTCGGCACTCTAGGCACAGTCCTCCGAAGCTCCCGAAGGCGATCTCCTGCTGGCAGCTCCGGTGTGCGTTGATGGCGTTGAGAGAAGAGCATCCGCGAAGGCTTCGGTAGATGTCTGTGGGGCTGGTGGAGTAGAGACCCGAGGTGGCACTGTGGCAATAGCAGCTGGTGCAGATACTGTGGTCCGTGGATCCACAACCGGTATTGCAGCAGACTTGGCTGCTCTGGGCACTTTCTGAAAACGCTCTGTGGTTGGTCTGTCATCTCCACTGTCATCTGATGGGGCTGTCTTGACAGCATCAACATCATTCTGCAGCTGCTCCACTGTAGTCTGAATCTCTGTCACCTTGACATCTAGATCATGAAATTTATTCTCAATAATCCGCTCAATACTAGCCTGGGTCTGGGTGAGGTTGGCCAAACTTCGCTCAATCCTAAAAGTGGCTTCAAGCAGATATGTCATTTGGTCCTTGGGTGTCTTGAGATTGGCAATTGGAGCATTTGGAGCCGATGCCTCCTGAGCTGCTTTTGCTTCTTTGGCTTTGCGGATCTTCTCTTGGGCTTGTGCTAAAGTGGGATGCGAAGGATCCATCACTGTCACATTGTCCTCAAACTCTGGACGGAGTGGCAACTGCTCTCGATCAAGAAGGTATGTGCTGGTTCCAACCTTGGAATTGATCAATATCTGAATATGTGGAGCATATCCGCACGATCTCTTCTGAGCTGTTGTAGTCCTCTTGATAGTCTCTACTACAAGGCTCATCATCTTGAATTTCTGAGGTGTATCAAATAAATGCAGCAAATTTATGGAGTGGCCACGAATCATTTTATCATCTCCTGACTTGGGTAACAAGGTGTACCGCAAGATGGTGTTCGTTGTGGCTAATCCGGGGAGCAGATGCTTCACTGATCCAAGTTTGTGAGTCTCAAGGTCTTTCTCTGGAATTGCAGTATACATGTTCTTCATGGAGTTGTGATCCATCTTGAGCTGAGCATAAATATCTGTGTCATCGTCCTCTTCCTTGGGAGCACCAAGAAGACTTGCCCACTCAGAGATGGTAGACTAGTATCTTATACCCTCAGTCATCCATATAATGCGGCCATCCGGATAGAAGTGTGCTGTAGAGTAGAATTGCATGACCATTTCGTCATTCCACTTGGTCAACTTCTTTCCAACAAAGTCATCAACACCTGCAATCCTGAAGCTCTCATGAACATAGGGAAAATAATCTTCATTCTCATCAATGTATTCCCAATCCACCCATTTCATGTCACTGACTATAGGCTTCTTATCAAGCAACACTGTCTCATAAAAATCTTGTTGTTCACGAGTGTGAAAGCGATAGTCACACGCTGTCCTCCTTCTTGTAGCATAAGGATCTGACTGTCTCCACTGACGCAGTCCTTTATCTTTCCTCAGCATCATGTTCTCCGCAACTGGGTGTGCATTGTCATGGTCTGGTATCTTTGGCTTCAATTTCCTGAGCACTAGTGGCTCTTCGTCAACATTTGCCTCAGGCACTGGGGCCTTGTTCTTCTCAGCAGCTGACATGTTCCTGGTAGATCTCTTTGGTGCTGACACCTTAGGCTTGGACTTGGGGGCAGCAGTCTTGATTGCATCAGACATAAGCTTTTGAGACTTGGCTGGAGGTGCAGTGGCTGCTGGCTCCTCCTCCTCTTCCTCCTCATCAATCATCATGGAGGGTCTGCCAATCACACGGGCAGTAGTTTTCCTTACTCTCTTCTTCTTGCCACCTGCAGCTGGTTCTATGTCACTAGGCTCTTCAAGAGTGAATTGCATAGTCTGCTTTGGCACTTTCCTCACAACAGTTCTCTCTTTGGCAGTTGATGGTTTGGTGCTGTACTCCTTAGCAAGCACGACTCTCTTTTTCTTGATTGCTGCTTCACTAGTAACAAAATCTTCATCCTCGCTGTCTGAGGTTTTCTTCTTCCTTGTTCTGGTGGCTCCTTTAGGAAGATCTGGAGAGCTCCTCTCTCCCTCATAGAAACTCTCAGCCGGGCTTGACCCTTCACTCATTTCTGCCTGTTGTTCAGATATGTTCTGAATGTCACTGCTGTCTGACATCTTGCTGAGCTGACCCTGTGAATAGATAGGTATGGGCAGAGTAGATGAGTCATCACAAAAAGCAGAGATTTTTCATAAAATTTGAGTTCAACTCTTAGTTTCAAGTTTTCACAGGATGCATATCGGATGGACCGAGTTGATCATCTCGGTGATACCGAAGCACACTACAGAAACCTTACACACCACTTCGGTCAGACCGAAATGGGTTTCGGTGACTCCGAGTTGCTAGGGTTTCACTGAGATTTACTTTCGGTCTCACCGATTCGCACAACTCGGTGGCACCGAGATGTACTAGTGCTATGGCCAGAGGCCAAATCGGTAGGACCAAAAATTTCGAATCGGTCGGTCCGAGATGCATTTGGCGGAAACTTAACCCTAAAAATTTTACTCGCATCTAATCTACGGAGTTTGTAGTGTAACAGGAGTTCTCAATCTGTGTCATGAATCCACGCAGTCCAATCGTGCATTCAATCGGAAATGGGAGCACGAGAGGGATCGAATCTCACCCTAACTTGGTGGAGATCCTCTACGGTGGCAACGGCGGGGCAGATTACCGTTGACGGTGGCGGAATCCGGCGGTGAGGGCGCGCTGGAGATGACGGCGAAGTCCGAAGACGAAGGGCGACGGCAGCAACGGGGAGCGGGAACGAGTGGGGTCAAGAAATTTCAACCGTTCGGTCCGCCCGATATATATACCCGTACGCTGTTGGTGGCGCCGAGTTGGACAACTCGGTGGCACCGATATGTGTAACTGCACGCAGGTACGCACATCGGTGGCTCCGAAATGGTTCAACTCGGTTGCACCGAGATGGAAAACCTAGATCAATCTAAGTGATTTCGGTTGGACCGAGTTTGAGTGAGTTGGTTCAGCCGAAATCAGATAGAAGGTTTTGGAGGTTCAGCCCTTTCAGATCGGTGGCTCCGAGTGCTCCTCACCCGGAGGGTCAGAAAATGACTTGTTCATTTTTTGTGATGCAGCAAGAATAGAATTTGAGACAAGAAAGCATAGATAGCTAGAGAAGGTACTTAGGCATTCTTGTACATCCACTTGGCCAGAAAAACCAAGACAATCAAAACAACAAATGGATGTCCTCGAATGATGAAAACATGCAATCCAACATAGTCACACAATAAGATAGCAAATGAAATATGTGTCAAACATGCCCAACCAATTCTAGCATCTATCAAGCAATGGCGATGACTAGGTCATCTATATATGAGTATATTGACTTTGGAGCCAAATGAGAACATTTGATCATAGGTCATACTCATCGTTTAAGCACAAGTGGGGTTGCCACTTTTACATAAAGCATTGATGTGTTCACACCATTAGAGTTGCTTTAGCTCAATTGTTTAGAGCAAAGCTCCCCCTAGATGTGATATTCCCCCTAAGAGGGATGAACTAACCTTGGGTTTTGTCGATGATGACTTCATGTAGATGTTGAAGATGTGGATGCTCAATGTTGATGAAGACCATCAAGAGTTGGGAGCAATCCTTTGGAGTTTTGTGCTTTCAATACCTACATGGGTTAGTCCCACACAAGGAACATACAAGGATATCCATGGACATAGAGTGAAATACACATATGATGATGTCCATGAATGCAATAGCTACCTTGTCCCTTGCCTTACCAACAAGAGGGTTTGTGACTCCATGAACTAGTGCAAAATGTGGAAGTTGGTTGCACAAGTCTTTGCCATAAAGAATATGAGTGGAGTTTGTTGGCGGAGTCACCCTCAAGAACTCTCTAGTTCTTCTTATTTTGGACCCACATCAACTTGATGGGAATCCTTGGAGTTGTAGTAGCACTTGATGAAGTAGAACTTGATGAAGTCTTGGGAACCCACTTGACCATGGCTTGAGGAGCTTCTTCAAATGAATCAATCTCTTCTTGAAGCTTGTCCTTGCCTTTTAGCTTGTGGTCTTGTGGTGGAAGATCTTCTTGATCTTGTGTTCCCTTGAAGGAAGTAGGATCATATTTCTCTTGTTGAGTAACAAACTTCGTCTTGGGGTATTGATCTTCTTCCCACTCAACTCCATTGGCATTGAACTTTGGTTCAAAACCAACACCTTGGTTCTTCCGGTGCCTTCCTTGCTTGCGTACAATTTCCTCAAATTGCGTACTCCCGGCAAGGCTCTTGTAGACGCCTTTTTCTATAATTCCTTTCAATAGAAAATTTTCTTGCTCAAGTGTAACTTGGTTAAGAGAATTATTAGTGGAATCAATAGAACTACTAGAAGCAACAACATTGGATTTAGCATTGTTATTGTTATTACTCGAGGTAGAACCATGTTTACCCTTGTTGCTAGTTTTCTTAGGTTTAACTTGTGGCATAAAGGTAGACAAGAGTAAACGCTTGGCAAGATATGAGGAGCTCTTCTTTCGAAGATCGTCATTGATAGCTTTAAGAAACTCATGCTCTTGCTCTAAATTTAGCTTCTCGAAGCGTAGCTTCTCATGAGTTCTTAGAAGTTCTCTATGATCCTCTTGAGTTGTTTCATGAGCTAACTTAAGAGCATTTAGTTGTTTAGTTAGACGCTCAATCTGCTTCATAGCATTGTCACTCGTTTCCTCTTGACTATCATGATTACTAGCATTTTCATTATAGCTCACATTACTATCCTTGTCAACAAGTAAATCATCATCACCAAGCAAATCATCTTCATCACTATTGAAATCAAGATACTCGGGGTGTGATACCTTCGGGCCTTTTCCCATGAAGCATCTTCCAATTCCTTCATTTGGTGAGTCAAATAGATCATAGGAGTTGGATGACACAAGTGCAAGTCCTGCAACACCTTCATCTTGACTATAGTCAGAGTTGGAGTGATAACTTCTCTCGGAGTGGTTGTCGGAGTCGGAGCCGGAAACCCATTCACCAACATGAGCTTGATGTCTTCTTCTTGTGTAGCTCTTGGATGACTTGTCCTTCCTCTCCGAATCTTTGCTTCTTCGAGAGTGTCTTCGTTCATAGCGATCATCTCTACTCCTTCTCTCCTTATGAGGTGATTCATCTCTTCTATGTCTCCCTCTTGGTGATTCGTCTCTTTTCTTGTAGGGAGCCGTACACTCATTGGAGTAGTGTCTGGGCTTCCCACAATTGTAACAATGACGGTCACGACTTGATGATCTTCTCTCATAATGTCTAGAGCTAGATCTTCTTTCTTTCCCTTTGTTCTTGTAGAACTTGTTGAATCTTTTCACCATTAGGCTAATTTCTTCATTGGATACTAGCTTGTCACTTGGAGTTGTTGGAGCATTGGTTGAGACTTTGTAAGCACCACTTGATTTGTTGTGCAGCTCCTCTTTGTCCTTGAGTGACATTTCATGAGCAAAAATCCTTCCAATGACTTCCGTGGGCTTGAGGTCTTTGTAATTTGGCATCATTTGGATCAATGTGCAGACGGTATCATATTTTCCATCCAAAGCTCTAAGTATCTTCTTGATGATGAATCTGTCAGTCATCTCTTCACTTCCTAAGCCGGCAATCTCATTTGTGATGAGAGCAAGCCTAGAGTACATCTCAGCGACTCCTTCACCATCCTTCATCTTGAACTTGTCAAGTTGACTTTGAAGCACATCCAACTTAGATTCCTTGACGGACTCGGTACCCTCATGCATATCAACCAAAGTATCCCAAATTTCCTTTACATTCTCGAGGCGGCTGATTTTGTTGAATTCTTCGGGACCTTAACCGTTGAATAGAATGTCACAAGCTTGAGCATTGTATTGCAACATCTTCAATTCTTCCGGGGTTGCTTCACGATCCGGTTCCTTGCCATCCTCAAAGAAGTCACCTTGCAAGCCAACACGAACAACAGCCCAAACGGTGGGGTTATGACCAAGAATATGCATTTCATCTTATGTTTCCAACTAGCAAAGTTTGTACCATCAAAATATGGACCTCTACGGTGATAGTTACCCTCACTAGACGCCATACTCTCCTAGGTTGTGAAACCAAGGCTATGATCACCAAAGCAATGGAAATCAAGGCTTACGGAGACCAAAGCTCTGATACCACTTGTAGGATCGAAAGTATGTCTAGACGGAGGGTGATTAGACTACTTGACCAAATAAAACCTAACCTTTTCCCAATTTTAGTTGTGGGCAGATTTTAGCAATAATACATGTCAAGCATCACCCTACACATGCAATTCTAAGAGTATAGCAGCGGAAAATAAACAATTGCATATGTAAGTAAAGAAGGGGATCGGAGATTTCAAACGCAATGGCTAGGGCAAACCTCATCTCGGTGGCACCGATTGCATCAACTCGGTAGGACCGAAGTGAAGCAATAAGGCAACAGAGAGTTGGCAAGCCATCTCGGTGAGACCGATTTGCAAAACTCGGTGAGACCGAAGTAAGTGCAAACGATTACAGAGAGTTGGCAAGGCCATCTCGGTGGGACCGAGATCCATTTTGGTGGATCCGATTTGTTAGGGTTTTGGCAGTGGCTAAGTCTTGGATGAACTCGGTGAGGCCGGATAGGAAATTTCGGTTGGGCCGAGTTAGAATGTGGGTTTTGGACATATTTGGGTAGAGAGAGTGGTTGAGGGTTTAGGAGTACTGTCACTAAGCACTTGAGCAAAAAGACCATTAAGCAACACCTCATCCCCTTTTAATAGTATTGGATTTCCTATGGACTCAATGTGATCTTGGATCACTAAACCAAAAATGTAGAGTCTTGAGCTTTTGCCAATCCTTGTCCTTAGCATTTTGAGGGTCCACGTCTCTAGTCCATGCCATGCCAATCGTTGAACATCCTGAAATCTTTAACTTGAATGGACATTAGTTCAATGAGATATATGTTGTTATGAATTACCAAAACCACCAAGGGAGCAAATTTGCTTTCAATCTCCCCCTTTTTGGTAATTGATGACAACATATAGATCAAAGCTTCGAAAATTGATTAAATGAATGAAATACATCGTCGCTTTGTGAAGTAAGTGATTGGCAAGAGCTCCCCCTAAATTTGTGCATTATTAAAAATTTGCATTTGAATGCAAATGCACAATCGATTAGGCTTATGGGTCACTCTTCCATGTCACATACAACTTGGTGGAGCGCGCAAAATGATATGAGTGGAATAGAAATCACGCATCACCAACATAAGTAAGTGATCATACAAGATAATGATAAAGATAAGTATAGATCATAACAATAAGCATAGTATGATGAAACACATGAAGTAGCTCACAATCATAACAAAGCATAGTATCAAGCACACACATAGAAACAGAGTACCAATAAGCAAAAAGTAGCAAAGGAACTCGAGAGAAATAAAACGAGCAAAACAAAAACACACTCTCTCTCTCTCTCGAAGCCTATGATCTATACAAATTCTCCCCCTTTGGCAACAAGTACCAATAAGATCGAATACGTATAGCACTAGTCAGCACTCTAGGCACAGTCCTCCGAAGCTCCTGAAGGCGATCTCCTGCTGGCAGCTCCGGTGTGCGTTGATGGCGTTGAGAGAAGAGCATCCGCGAAGGCTTCGGTAGATGTCTGTGGGGCTGGTGGAGTAGAGACCTGAGGTGGCACTGTGGCAGTAGCAGCTGGTGCAGATACTGTGGTCCGTGGATCCACAACCGGTATTGCAGCAGACCTGGCTGCTCTGGGCACTATCTGAAAACGCTCTGTGGTTGGTCTGTCATCTCCACTGTCATCTGATGGGGCTGTCTTGACAGCATCAACATCATTCTGCAGCTGCTCCACTGTAGTCTGAATCTCTGTCACCTTGACATCTAGATCATGAAATTTAGTCTCAATAATCCGCTCAAAACTAGCCTGGGTCTGTGTGAGGTTGGCCAAACTTCGCTCAATCCTCAGAGTGGCTTCAAGCAGATATGTCATTTGGTCCTTGGGTGTCTTAAGATTGGCAATTGGAGCATTTGGAGCCGATGCCTCCTGAGCTGCTTTTGCTTCTTTGGCTTTGCGGATCTTCTCTTGGGCTTGTGCTGAAGTGGGACGCGAAGGATCCATCACTATCACATTGTCCTCAAACTCTGGACGGAGTGGCAAGTGCTCTCGATCAAGAAGGTATGTGCTGGTTCCAACCTTGGAATTGATCAATATCTGAATATGTGGAGCATATCCGCACGATCTCTTCTGATATGTTGTAGTCCTCTTGATAGTCTCTACTATAAGGCTCATCATCTTGAATTTCTGAGGTGTATCAAATAAATGCAGCAAATTTATGGAGTGGCCACGAATCATTTTATCATCTCCTGACTTGGGTAACAAGGTGTACCGCAAGATGGTGTTCGTTGTGGCTAATCCGGGGAGCAGATGCTTCACTGATCCAAGTTTGTGAGTCTCAAGGTCTTTCTCTGGAATTGTAGTATACATGTTCTTCATGGAGTTGTGATCCATCTTGAGCTTAGCATAAATATCTGTGTCATCGTCCTCTTCATTGGGAGCACCAAGAAGACTTGCCCACTCAGAGATGGTAGACTGGTATCTTATACCCTCAGTCATCCATATAATGCGGCCATCCGGATAGAAGTGTGCTGTAGAGTAGAATTGCATGACCATTTCGTCATTCCACTTGGTCAACTTCTTTCCAACAAAGTCATCAACACCTGCAATCCTGAAGCTCTCATGAGCATGGGGAAAATAATCTTCATTCTCATCAATGTATTCCCAATCCACCCATTTCATGTCACTGACTATGGGCTTCTTATCAAGCAACACTGTCTCATAAAAATCTTGTTGTTCACGAGTGTGAAAGCGATAGTCACACGCTTTCTTCCTTCTTGTAGCATAAGGATCTGACTGTCTCGACTGACGCAGTCCTTTATCTTTCCTCAGCATCATGTTCTCCGCAACTTGGTGTGCATTGTCATGGTCTGGTATCTTTGGCTTCAATTTCCTGAGCACTAGTGGCTCTTCGTCAACATTTGCCTCAGGCACTGGGGCCTTGTTCTTCTCAGCAGCTGATATGTTCCTGGTAGATCTCTTTGGTGCTGACACCTTAGGCTTGGACTTGGGGGCAGCAGTCTTGATTGCATCAGACATAAGCTTTTGAGACTTGGCTGGAGGTGCAGTGGCTGATGGCTCCTCCTCCTCTTCCTACTCATCAATCATCATGGAGGGTCTGCCAATCACACGGGCAGTAGTTTTCCTTACTCTCTTCTTCTTGCCACCTGCAGCTGGTTCTGTGTCACTAGGCTCTTCAAGAGTGAATTGCATAGTCTGCTTTGGCCCTTTCCTCACAGCAGTTCTCTCTTTGGCTGTTGATGGTTTGGTGTTGTACTCCTTAGCAAGCACGACTCTCTTTTTCTTTATTGCTGCTTCACTAGTAACAAAATCTTCATCCTCGCTGTCTGAGGTTTTCTTCTTCCTTGTTCTGGTGGCTCCTTTAGGAAGATCTGGAGAGCTCCTCTCTCCCTCATAGAAACTCTCAGCAGGGCTTGACCCTTCACTCATTTCTGCCTGCTGTTCAGATATGTTCTGAATGTCACTGCTGTCTGACATCTTGCTAAGCTGACCCTGTGAATAGATAGGTATGGGCAGAGTAGATGAGTCATCACGAAAAGCAGAGATTTTTCATAAAATTTGAGTTCAACTCTTAGTTTCAAGTTTTCACAGGATGCATATCGGATGGACCGAGTTGATCATCTCGGTGATACCGAAGCACACTACAGAAACCTTACACACCACTTTGGTCAGACCGAAATGGGTTTCGGTGACTCCGAGTTGCTAGGGTTTCACTAAGATTTACTTTCGGTCTCACCGATTCGCACAACTCGGTGGCACCGAGATGTACTAGTGCTATGGCCAGAGGCCAAATCGGTCGGTCCGAGATGCATTCGGCGGAAACTTAACCCTAAATTTTTTACTCGCATCTAATCTACGGAGTTTGTAGTGTAACAGGAGTTCTCAATCTGTGGCATGAATTCAGGCAGTCCAATCGTGCATTGAATCGGAAATGGGAGCACGAGAGGGATCGAATCTCACCATAACTTGGTGGAGATCCTCTACGATGGGAACGGCGGGGCAGATTACCGTTGAAGGCGGCGGAATCCGGCGGTGAGGGCGCGCTGGAGATGACGGCGAAGTCCGAAGACGAAGGGCGACGGCAGCAACGGGGAGCGGGAACGAGTGGGGTCTAGAAATTTCAACCGTTCGGTCCGCCCGATATATATACCCGTACGCTGTTGGTGGCGCCGAGTTGGACAACTCGGTGGCACCGATATGTGTAACTGCACGCAGGTACGCACATCGGTGGCTCCGAAATGGTTCAACTCGGTTGCACCGAGATGGAAAACCTAGATCAATCTAAGTGATTTCGGTTGGACCGAGTTTGAGTGAGTTGGTTCAGCCGAAATCAGATAGAAGGTTTTGGAGGTTCAGCCCTTTCAGATCGGTGGCTCCGAGTGCTCCTCACCCGGAGGGTCAGAAAATGACTTGTTCAATTTTTGTGATGCAGCAAGAATAGAATTTGAGACAAGAAAGCATAGATATCTAGAGAAGGTACTTGGGCATTCTTGTACATCCACTTGGCCAGAAAAACCAAGACAATCAAAACAACAAATGGATGTCCTCGAATGATGAAAACATGCAATCCAACATGCTCACACAATAAGATAGCAAATGAAATATGTGTCAAACATGCCCAACAAATTCTAGCATCTATCAAGCAATGGCGATGACTAGGTCATCTATATATGAGTATATTGACTTAGGAGCCAAATGAGAACATTTGATCGTAGGTCATACTCATCGTTTAAGCACAAGTGGGGTTGCCACTTTTACATAAAGCATTGATGTGTTCACACCATTAGAGTTGCTTTAGCTCAATTGTTTAGAGCAAAGCTCCCCCTAGATGTGATATTCCCCCTAAGAGGGATGAACTAACCTTGGGTTTTGTCGATGATGACTTCATGTAGATGTTGAAGATGTGGATGCTCAATGTTGATGAAGACCATCAAGAGTTGGGAGCAATCCTTTGGAGTTTTGTGCTTTCAATACCTACATGGGTTAGTCCCACACAAGGAACATACAAGGATATCCATGGACATAGAGTGAAATACACATATGATGATGTCCATGAATGCAATAACTACCTTGTCCCTTGCCTTACCAACAAGAGGGTTTGTGACTCCATGAACTAGTGCAAAATGTGGAAGTTGGTTGCACAAGTCTTTGCCATAAAGAATATGAGTGGAGTTTGTTGGCGGAGTCACCCTCAAGAACTCTCTAGTTCTTCTTATTTTGGACCCACATCAACTTGATGGGAATCCTTGGAGTTGTAGTAGCACTTGATGAAGTAGAACTTGATGAAGTCTTGGGAACCCACTTGACCATGGCTTGAGGAGCTTCTTCAAATGAACCAATCTCTTCTTGAAGCTTGTCCTTGCCTTTTAGCTTGTGGTGATCTTGTGTTCCCTTGAAGGAAGTAGGATCATATTTCTCTTGTTGAGTAACAAACTTCGTCTTGGGGTATTGATCTTCTTCCCACTCAACTCCATTGGCATTGAACTTTGGTTCAAAACCAACACCTTGGTTCTTCCGGTGCCTTCCTTGCTTGCGTACAATTCCTCAAATTGCGTACTCCCGGCAAGGCTCTTGTAGACGCCTTTTTCTATAGTTCCTTTCAATAGAAAATTTTCTTGCTCAAGTGTAACTTGGTTAAGAGAATTATTAGTGGAATCAATAGAACTACTAGAAGCAACAACATTGGATTTAGCATTGTTATTGTTACTACTAGAGGTAGAACCATTTTTACCCTTGTTGCTAGTTTTCTTAGGTTTAACTTGTGGCATAAAGGTAGACAAGAGTAAACGCTTGGCAAGATATGAGGAGCTCTTCTTTCGAAGATCGTCATTGATAGCTTTAAGAAACTCATGCTCTTGCTCTAAATTTAGCTTCTCGAAGCGTAGCTTCTCATGAGTTCTTAGAAGTTCTCTATGATCCTCTTGACTTGTTTCATGAGCTAACTTAAGAGCATTTAGTTGTTTAGTTAGACGCTCAATCTCCTTCATAGCATTGTCACTCGTTTCCTCTTGACTATCATGATTACTAGCATTTTCATTATAGCTCACATTACTATCCTTGTCAACAAGTAAATCATCATCACCAAGCAAATCATCTTCATCACTATTGAAATCAAGATACTCGGGGTGTGATACCTTCGGGCCTTTTGCCATGAAGCATCTTCCAATTCCTTCATTTGGTGAGTCAAATAGATCATAGGAGTTGGATGACACAAGTGCAAGTCCTGCAACACCTTCATCTTGACTATAGTCAGAGTTGGAGTGATAACTTCTCTCGGAGTGGTTGTCGGAGTCGGAGCCGGAAACCCATTCACCAACATGAGCTTGATGTCTTCTTCTTGTGTAGCTCTTGGATGACTTGTCCTTCCTCTCCGAATCTTTGCTTCTTCGAGAGTGTCTTCGTTCATAGCGATCATCTCTACTCCTTCTCTCCTTATGAGGTGATTCATCTCTTCTATGTCTCCCTCTTGGTGATTCGTCTCTTTTCTTGTAGGGAGCCGTACACTCATTGGAGTAGTGTCCGGGCTTCCCACAATTGTAACAATTACGGTCACAACTTGATGATCTTCTCTCATAATGTCTTGAGCTAGATCTTCTTTCTTTCCCTTTGTTCTTGTAGAACTTGTTGAATCTTTTCACCATTAGGCTAATCTCTTCATTGGATACTAGCTTGTCACTTGGAGTTGTTGGAGCATTGGTTGAGACTTTGTAAGCACCACTTGATTTGTTGTGCAGCTCCTCTTTGTCCTTGAGTGACATTTCATGAGCAACAATCCTTCCAATGACTTCCGTGGGCTTGAGGTCTTTGTAATTTGGCATCATTTGGATCAATGTGCAGACGGTATCATATTTTCCATCCAAAGCTCTAAGTATCTTCTTGATGATGAATCTATCGGTCATCTCTTCACTTCCTAAGCCCGCAATCTCATTTGTGATGAGAGCAAGCCTAGAGTACATCTCAGCGACTCCTTCACCATCCTTCATCTTGAACTTGTCAAGTTGACTTTGAAGCACATCCAACTTAGATTCCTTGACGGACTCGGTACCCTCATGCATATCAACCAAAGTATCCCAAATTTCCTTTACATTCTCGAGGCGGCTGATTTTGTTGAATTCTTCAGGACATAAACCGTTGAATAGAATGTCACAAGCTTGAGCATTGTATTGCAACATCTTCAATTCTTCCGGGGTTGCTTCACCATCCGGTTCCTTGCCATCCTCA
The DNA here is from genome assembly GCA_039707655.1 of Elymus sibiricus. NCBI lineage: Eukaryota > Viridiplantae > Streptophyta > Magnoliopsida > Poales > Poaceae > Elymus > Elymus sibiricus. The sequence goes on along the minus strand of CM077664.1, from coordinate 199,416,152 downwards.
AAGAAGTCACCTTGCAAGCCAACACGAACAACAGCCCAAACGGTGGAGTTATGACCAAGAATATGCATTTTCATCTTATGTTTCCAACTAGCAAAGTTTGTACCATCAAAATATGGACCTCTACGGTGATAGTTACCCTCACTAGATGTCATACTCTCCTAGGTTGTGAAACCAAGGCTATGATCACCAAAGCAATGGAAATCAAGGCTTACGGAGACCAAAGCTCTGATACCACTTGTAGGATCGAAAGTATGTCTAGAGGGAGGGTGATTAGACTACTTGACCAAATAAAACCTAACCTTTTCCCAATTTTAGTTGTGGGCAGATTTTAGCAATAATACATGTCAAGCATCACCCTACACATGCAATTCTAAGAGTATAGCAGCGGAAAATAAACAATTGCATATGTAAGTAAAGAAGGGGATCGGAGATTTCAAACGCAATGAAGACACGGTGGTTTTTGGCGTGGTTCCGATAGGTGGTGCTATCGTACGTCCACGTTGATGGAGACTTCAACCCACGAAGGGTAACGGCTGCACGAGTCCACGGAGGGCTCCACCCACGAAGGGTCCACAAAGAAGCAACCTTGTCTATTCCACCATGGCTTACGTCCATGAAGGACTAGCCTCACTCAGGGTAGATCTTCACGAAGTAGGCGATCTCCTTGCCCTTGCAAACTCCTTGGTTCAACTCCACATCATGTCGGAGGCTCCCAAGTGACACCTAACCAATCTAGGAGACACCACTCTCCAAAAGGTAATAGACGGTGTGTTGTTGATGAACTCCTTGCTCTTGTGCTTCAAATGATAGTCTTCCCAGCACTCAAACAACTCCTCACAGATTTGGCTATGGTGGAAGAAGGATTTGAGTGGAAAGCAACTTGAGAAAGGCTAGAAATCAAGATTCAAATGGTAGGAATGGAATAGCTTGATCTCAACACATGAGTAGGTGGTTCTCTCTCAGAAAATGTATGGTGGAAGTGTAGGCACGTTCTGATGGCTCTCCTTACTGAGAAGGAGGTGGTGGAGGGGTATATATAGCCTCCACGCAAAATCTAACCGTTACACACTTTTGACACAACTCGGTGGCACCGAAACCATAATCTCGGTAGCACCGAACTGTGTAAAAGATAAGAACTTTAGGAATCTCGGTGGGACCAATATGAACAACTCGGATGGACCAAAGTGCAATGGCTAGGGCAAACCTCATCTTGGTGGCACCGATTGCATCAACTCGGTAGGACCGAAGTGAAGCAATAAGGCAACAGAGAGTTGGCAAGCCATCTCGGTGAGACAGATTTGCAAAACTCGGTGAGACCGAAGTAAGTGCAAACGATTATAGAGAGTTGGCAAGGCCATCTCGGTGGGACCGAGATCCATTTCGGTGGATCCGATTTGTTAGGGTTTTGGCAGTGGCTAAATCTTGGATGAGCTCGGTGAGGCCGGATAGGAAATTTCGGTTGGGCCGAGTTAGAATGTGGGTTTTGGACATATTTGGGTAGAGAGAGTGGTTGAGGGTTTAGGAGTACTGTCACTAAGCACTTGAGCAAAAAGACCATTAAGCAACACCTCATCCCCTTTTAATAGTATTGGCTTTCCTATGGACTCAATGTGATCTTGGATCACTAAACGAAAAATGTAGAGTCTTGAGGTTTTGCCAATCCTTGTCCTTAGCATTTTGAGGGGTCCACGTCTCTAGTCCATGCCATGCCAATCGTTGAACATCCTAAAATCTTTAACTTGAATGGACATTAGTTCAATGAGATATATGTTGTTATGAATTACCAAAACCACCAAGGGAGCAAATGTGCATTCAATCTCCCCTTTTTTGGTAATTGATGACAACATATAGATCAAAGCTTCGACAATTGATTAAATGAATGAAATACATCGTCGCTTTGAGAAGTATGTGATAAGCAAGATCTCCCCCTAAATTTGTGCATTATTAAAAATTGGCATTTGAATGCAAATGCACAATCGATTAGGCTTATGGGTCACTCTTCCATGTCACATACAACTTGGTGGAGCACGCAAAATGATATGAGTGGAATAGAAAGCACGCATCACCAACATAAGTAAGTGATCATACAAGATAATGATAAAGATAAGTATAGATCATCACAATAAGCATAGTATGATCAAACACATGAAGTAGCTCACAATCATAACAAAGCATAGTATCAAGCACACACATAGAAACAGAGTACCAATAAGCAAAAAGTAGCAAAGGAACTCGAGAGAAATAAAACGAGCAAAACAAAAACACACTCTCTCTCTCTCGAAGCCTGTGATCTATACAAATTCTCCCCCTTTGGCAACAAGTACCAAAAAGATCGAATAGGTATAGCACTAGTCGGCACTCTAGGCACAGTCCTCCGAAGCTCCTGAAGGCGAGCTCCTGCTGGCAGCTCCGGTGTGCGTTCATGGCGTTGAGAGAAGAGCATCCGCGAAGGCTTCGGCAGATGTCTGTGGGGCTGGTGGAGTAGAGACCCGAGGTGGCACTGTGGCAATAGCAGCTGGTGCAGATACTGTGGTCCGTGGATCCACAACCGGTATTGCAGCAGACCTGGCTGCTCTGGGCACTATCTGAAAACGCTCTGTGGTTGGTCTGTCATCTCCACTATCATCTGATGGGGCTGTCTTGACAGCATCAACATCATTCTGCAGCTGCTCCACTGTAGTCTGAATCTCTGTCACCTTGACATCTAGATCATGAAATTTAGTCTCAATAATCCGCTCAAAACTAGCCTGGGTCTGGGTGAGGTTGGCCAAACTTCGCTCAATCCTAAAAGTGGCTTCAAGCAGATATGTCATTTGGTCCTTGGGTGTCTTGAGATTGGCAATTGGAGCATTTGGAGCCGATGCCTCCTGAGCTGCTTTTGCTTCTTTGGCTTTGCGGATCTTCTCTTGGGCTTGTGCTGAAGTGGGATGCGAAGGACCATCACTGTCACATTGTCCTCAAACTCTGGACGGAGTGGCAACTGCTCTCGATCAAGAAGGTATGTGCTGGTTCCAACCTTGGAATTGATCAATATCTGAATATGTGGAGCATATCCGCATGATCTCTTCTGATCTGTTGCAGTCCTCTTGATAGTCTCTACTACAAGGCTCATCATCTTGAATTTCTGAGGTGTATCAAATAAATGCAGCAAATTTATGGAGTGGCCACGAATCATTTTATCATCTCCTGACTTGGGTAACAAGGTGTACCGCAAGATGGTGTTCGTTGTGGCTAATCCGGGGAGCAGATGCTTCACTGATCCAAGTTTGTGAGTCTCAAGGTCTTTCTCTGGAATTGCAGTATACATGTTCTTCATGGAGTTGTGATCCATCTTGAGCTTAGCATAAATATCTGTGTCATCGTCCTCTTCCTTGGGAGCACCAAGAAGACTTGCCCACTCAGAGATGGTAGACTAGTATCTTATACCCTCAGTCATCCATATAATGCGGCCATCCGGATAGAAGTGTGCTGTAGAGTAGAATTGCATGACCATTTCGTCATTCCACTTGGTCAACTTCTTTCCAACAAAGTCATCAACACCTGCAATCCTGAAGCTCTCATGAACATGGGGAAAATAATCTTCATTCTCATCAATGTATTCCCAATCCACGCATTTCTTGTCACTGACTATGGGCTTCTTATCAAGCAACACTGTCTCATAAAAATCTTGTTGTTCACGAGTGTGAAAGCGATAGTCACACACTGTCTTCCTTCTTGTAGCATAAGGATCTGACTGTCTCCACTGACGCAGTCCTTTATCTTTCCTCAGCATCATGTTCTCCGCAACTGGGTGCGCATTGTCATGGTCTGGTATCTTTGGCTTCAATTTCCTGAGCACTAGTGGCTCTTCGTCAACATTTGCCTCAGGCACTGGGGCCTTGTTCTTCTCAGCAGCTGATATGTTCCTGGTAGATCTCTTTGGTGCTGAGACCTTAGGCTTGGACTTGGGGGCAGCAGTCTTGATTGCATCAGACATAAGCTTTTGAGACTTGGCTGGAGGTGCAGTGGCTGCTGGCTCCTCCTCCTCTTCCTCCTCATCAATCATCATGGAGGGTCTGCCAATCACATGGGCAGTAGTTTTCCTTACTCTCTTCTTCTTGCCACCTGCAGCTGGTTCTGTGTCACTAGGCTCTTCAAGAGTGAATTGCATAGTCTGCTTTGGCACTTTCCTCATAGCAGTTCTCTCTTTCGCAGTTGATGGTTTGGTGATGTACTCCTTAGCAAGCACGACTCTCTTTTTCTTGATTGCTGCTTCACTAGTAACAAAATCTTCATCCTCGCTGTCTGAGGTTTTCTTCTTCCTTGTTCTGGTGGCTCCTTTAGGAAGATCTGGAGAGCTCCTCTCTCCCTCATAGAAACTCTCAGCAGGGCTTGACCCTTCACTCATTTCTGCCTGTTGTTCAGATATGTTCTGAATGTCACTGCTGTCTGACATCTTGCTGAGCTGACCCTGTGAATAGATAGGTATGGGCAGAGTAGATGAGTCATCACAAAAAGCAGAGATTTTTCATAAAATTTGAGTTCAACTCTTAGTTTCAAGTTTTCACATGATGCATATCGGATGGACCGAGTTGATCATCTCGGTGATACCGAAGCACACTACAGAAACCTTACACACCACTTCGGTCAGACCGAAATGGGTTTCGGTGACTCCGAGTTGCTAGGGTTTCACTGAGATTTACTTTCGGTCTCACCGATTCGCACAACTCGGTGGCACCGAGATGTACTAGTGCTATGGCCAGAGGCCAAATCGGTAGGACCAAAAATTTCGAATCGGTCGGTCCGAGATGCATTTGGCGGAAACTTAACCCTAAAAATTTTACTCGCATCTAATCTACGGAGTTTGTAGTGTAACAGGAGTTCTCAATCTGTGGCATGAATTCAGGCAGTCCAATCGTGCATTGAATCGGAAATGGGAGAACGAGAGGGATCGAATCTCACCCTAACTTGGTGGAGATCCTCTACGGTGGCAACGGCGGGGCAGATTACCGTTGACGGCGGCGGAATCCGGCGGTGAGGGCGTGCTGGAGATGACGGCGAAGTCCGAAGACGAAGGGCGACGGCAGCAACGGGGAGCGGGAACGAGTGGGGTCAAGAAATTTCAACCGTTCGGTCCGCCCGATATATATACCCGTACACTGTTGGTGGCGCCGAGTTGGACAACTCGGTGGCACCTTTATGTGTAACTGCAAGCAGGTAAGCACATCGGTGGCTCCGAAATGGTTCAACTCGGTTGCACCGAGATGGAAAACCTAGATCAATCTAAGTGATTTCGGTTGGACCAAGTTTGAGTGAGTTGGTTCGGCCGAAATCAGATAGAAGGTTTTGGAGGTTCAGCCCTTTCAGATCGGTGGCTCCGAGTGCTCCTCACCCGGATGGTCAGAAAATGACTTGTTCAATTTTTGTGATGCAGCAAGAATAGAATTTGAGACAAGAAAGCATAGATAGCTAGAGAAGGTACTTAGGCATTCTTGTACATCCACTTGGCCAGAAAAACCAAGACAATCAAAACAACAAATGGATGTCCTCGAATGATGAAAACATGCAATCCAACATGCTCACACAATAAGATAGCAAATGAAATATGTGTCAAACATGCACAACCAATTCTAGCATCTATCAAGCAATGGCGATGACTAGGTCATCTATATATGAGTATATTGACTTAGGAGCCAAATGAGAAAATTTGATCATAGGTCATACTCATCGTTTAAGCACAAGTGGGGTTGCCACTTTTACATAAAGCATTGATGTGTTCACACCATTAGAGTTGCTTTAGCTCAATTGTTTAGAGCAAAGCTCCCCCTAGATGTGATATTCCCCCTAAGAGGGATGAACTAACCTTGGGTTTTGTCGATGATGACTTCATGTAGATGTTGAAGATGTGGATGCTCAATGTTGATGAAGACCATCAAGAGTTGGGAGCAATCCTTTGGAGTTTTGTGCTTTCAATACCTACATGGGTTAGTCCCACACAAGGAACATACAAGGATATCCATGGACATAGAGTGAAATACACATATGATGATGTCCATGAATGCAATAGCTACCTTGTCCCTTGCCTTACCAACAAGAGGGTTTGTGACTCCATGAACTAGTGCAAAATGTGGAAGTTGGTTGCACAAGTCTTTGCCATAAAGAATATGAGTGGAGTTTGTTGGCGGAGTCACCCTCAAGAACTCTCTAGTTCTTCTTATTTTGGACCCACATCAACTTGATGGGAATCCTTGGAGTTGTAGTAGCACTTGATGAAGTAGAACTTGATGAAGTCTTGGGAACCCACTTGACCATGGCTTGAGGAGCTTCTTCAAATGAATCAATCTCTTCTTGAAGCTTGTCCTTGCCTTTTAGCTTGTGGTCTTGTGGTGGAAGATCTTCTTGATCTTGTGTTCCCTTGAAGGAAGTAGGATCATATTTCTCTTGTTGAGTAACAAACTTCGTCTTGGGGTATTGATCTTCTTCCCACTCAACTCCATTGGCATTGAACTTTGGTTCAAAACCAACACCTTGGTTCTTCCGGTGCCTTCCTTGCTTGCGTACAATTTCCTCAAATTGCGTACTCCCGGCAAGGCTCTTGTAGATGCCTTTTTCTATAATTCCTTTCAATAGAATATTTTCTTGCTCAAGTGTAACTTGGTTAAGAGAATTATTAGTGGAATCAATAGAACTACTAGAAGCAACAACATTGGATTTAGCATTGTTATTGTTATTACTAGAGGTAGAACCATGTTTACCCTTGTTGCTAGTTTTCTTAGGTTTAACTTGTGGCATAAAGGTAGACAAGAGTAAATGCTTGGCAAGATATGAGGAGCTCTTCTTTCGAAGATCGTCATTGATAGCTTTAAGAAACTCATGCTCTTGCTCTAAATTTAGCTTCTCGAAGCGTAGCTTCTCATGAGTTCTTAGAAGTTCTCTATGATCCTCTTGAGTTGTTTCATGAGCTAACTTAAGAGCATTTAGTTGTTTAGTTAGACGCTCAATCTCCTTCATAGTATTGTCACTCGTTTCCTCTTGACTATCATGATTACTAGCATTTTCATTATAGCTCACATTACTATCCTTGTCAACAAGTAAATCATCATCACCAAGCAAATCATCTTCATCACTATTGAAATCAAGATACTCGGGGTGTGATACCTTAGGGACTTTTGCCAGGAAGCATCTTCCAATTCCTTCATTTGCTGAGTCAAATAGATCATAGGAGTTGGATGACACAAGTGCAAGTCCTGCAACACCTTCATCTTGACTATAGTCGGAGTTGGAGTGATAACTTCTCTCGGAGTGGTTGTCGGAGTTGGAGCCCGAAACCCATTCACCAACATGAGCTTGATGTCTTCTTCTTGTGTAGCTCTTGGATGACTTGTCCTTCCTCTCCGAATCTTTGCTTCTTCGAGAGTGTCTTCGTTCATAGCGATCATCTCTACTCCTTCTCTCCTTATGAGGTGATTCATCTCTTCTATGTCTCCCTCTTGGTGATTCGACTCTTTTCTTGTAGGGAGCCGTACACTCATTGGAGTAGTGTCCGGGCTTCCCACAATTGTAACAATTACAGTCACGACTTGATGATCTTCTCCCATAATGTCTTGAGCTAGAGCTTCTTTCTTTCCCTTTGTTCTTGTAGAACTTGTTGAATCTTTTCACCATTAGGCTAATCTCTTCATTGGATACTAGTTTGTCACTTGGAGTTGTTGGAGCATCGGTTGAGACTTTGTAAGCACCACTTGATTTGTTGTGCAGCTCCTCTTTGTCCTTGAGTAACATTTCATGAGCAACAATCCTTCCAATGACTTCCGTGGGCTTGAGGTCTTTGTAATTTGGTATCATTTGGATCAATGTGCAGACGGTATCATATTTTCCATCCAAAGCTCTAAGTATCTTCTTGATGATGAATCTGTCGGTCATCTCTTCAATTCCTATGCCGGCAATCTCATTTGTGATGAGAGCAAGCCTAGGGTACATCTCAGCGACTCCTTCACCATCCTTCATCTTGAACTTGTCAAGTTGACTTTGAAGCACATCCAACTTAGATTCCTTGACGGACTCGGTACCCTCATGCATATCAACCAAAGTATCCCAAATTTCCTTTGCATTCTCGAGGTGTCTGATTTTGTTGAATTCTTCGGGACATAAACCATTGAATAGAATGTCACAAGCTTGAGCATTGTATTGCAACATCTTCAATTCTTCCGGGGTTGCTTCACGATTTTGTTCCTTGCCATCCTCAAAGAAGTCACCATGCAAGCCAACACGAACAATAGCCCAAACGATGGGGTTATGACCAAGAATATGCATTTTCATCTTATGTTTCCAACTAGCAAAGTTTGTACCATCAAAATATGGACCTCTACGGTGATAGTTACCCTCACTAGACGCCATACTCTCCTAGGTTGTGAAACCAAGGCTATGATCACCAAAGCAATGGAAATCAAGGCTTACGGAGACCAAAGCTCTGATACCACTTGTAGGATCGAAAGTATGTCTAGAGGGTGGGGTGATTAGACTACTTGACCAAATAAAACCTAACCTTTTCCCAATTTTAGTTGTGGGCAGATTTTAGCAAGAATACATGTCAAGCATCACCCTACACATGCAATTCTAAGAGTATAGCAGCGGAAAATAAACAATTGCATATGTAAGTAAAGAAGGGGATCGGAGATTTCAAACGCAATGAAGACACGGTGGTTTTTGGCATGGTTTCGATAGGTGGTGCTATCGTACGTCCACGTTGATGGAGACTTCAACCCACGAAGGGTAACGGCTGCGCGAGTCCACGGAGGGCTCCACCCACGAAGGGTCCACGAAGAAGCAACCTTGTCTATTCCACCATGGCTTACGTCCACGAAGGACTAGCCTCACTCGGGGTAGATCTTCACGAAGTAGGCGATCTCCTTGCCCTTACAAACTCCTTGGCTCAACTCCACATCATGTCGGAGGCTCCCAAGTGACACCTAACCAATCTAGGAGACACCACTCTCCAAAAGGTAATAGACGGTGTGTTGTTGATGAACTCCTTGCTCTTGTGCTTCAAATGATAGTCTTCCCAGCACTCAAACAACTCCTCACAGATTTGGCTATGGTGGAAGAAGGATTTGAGTGGAAAGCAACTTGGGAAAGGCTAGAAATCAAGATTCAAATAGTAGGAATGGAACAACTTGATCTCAACACATGAGTAGGTGGTTCTCTCTCAGAAAATGTATGGTGGAAGTGTAGGCACGTTCTGATGGCTCTCCTTACTGAGAAGGAGGTGGTGGAGGTTTATATATAGCCTCCACGCAAAATCCAACCGTTACACACTTTTGACCCAACTCGATGGCACCGAAACCATAATCTCGGTAGTACCGAACTGTGTAAAAGATATGAACTTTAGGAATCTCGGTGGGACCGATACGAACAACTCGGATGGACCAAAGTGCAATGGCTAGGGCAAACCTCATCTCGGTGGCACCGATTGCATCAACTTGGTAGGACCGAAGTGAAGCAATAAGGCAACAGAGAGTTGGCAACCCATCTCGGTGAGACCGATTTGCAAAACTCGGTGAGACCGAAGTAAGTGCAAACGATTACAGAGAGTTGGCAAGGCCATCTCGGTGGGACCGAGATCCATTTCGGTGGATCCGATTTGTTAGGGTTTTGGCAGTGGCTAAGTCTTGGATGAACTCGGTGAGGCCGGATAGGAAATTTCGATGGGGCCGAGTTAGAATGTGGGTTTTGGACATATTTGGGTAGAGAGAGTGGTTGAGGGTTTAGGAGTACTGTCACTAAGCACTTGAGCAAAAAGACCATTAAGCAACACCTCATCCCCTTTTAATAGTATTGGCTTTCCTATGGACTCAATGTGATCTTGGATCACTAAACCAAAAATGTAGAGTCTTGAGCTTTTGCCAATCCTTGTCCTTAGCATTTTGAGGGGTCCACGTCTCTAGTCCATGCCATGCCAATCATTGAACATCCTGAAATCTTTAACTTGAATGGACATTAGTTTAATGAGATATATGTTGTTATGGATTACCAAAACCACCAAGGGAGAAAATGTGCTTTCACCGGAGAAGAGAGAGGAGAGGGGGAGCGGTCCAGAGAGGACGCGTGGACACCGGAGAGGGAGGGCTACGCGGTGAACATGGTGCGGTGGCGAGGCCACGGCGTTTGGGCGGTGGCAGAGGGCCCCCGTTGTCCAGAGCGCACTTTTGGCACTCCAGGCTGCGTGGTCACCGCATGCACTGGCGCACGCGGGACTTTAGGGCCGCCCAAACTGTGTCTAGCGTGTAGTCCTTCCAAAGTGGGACCTCCCTGAGGTGATAGTTCGAAGAAATCGACTGTGTGCTGATGGGAGTGATCAACTGAAGTTTGCTGTAGCAAACTTGATCATGAAATAGTGAACAAATGGGATGGGATAAGAGCTAACCAGGATGTCACAGAGGTTTAGGGTAGGAAGGACTATGATCCTGTGAAATATGAAATGATTTGGACCAATATTTGTCATAATTGCTTCACAACTCCCAAATCTGGTCCAGAAACTATATCATGAAGTAGCACTCACCTGGATTATTGGATTGGGCTGAAAATTGGTAGACTATGATTATTTGGGCATATGAAGGTCCCATAAAAATTTCATCCCATTTGGATAAGTATAAATGGTACTTCCTTCACAATGCTTTCTACTGAACAGAAACTTGGGGGAATTTTGTGGAGAAAACGACTTGGGCAAATGTTGTGAATTTTGGCACGCCCAAAGGATATAGGGATATTTAGGTCCTGGATTAATTTCAGATTTTATGAAGCAATATAAAATATAGTTGCTTCACAAACTGAAATTGTGACCAGAAACCAAGATTTGAAGGTGTCCTCACCTAGTTTGTTGGATGGAGATGAAATTTGGTGGAGAGTAATTATTTGATCATATACATGATCTACCAAAATTTCAACTCATTTAGATTAGCCTAGCTAGTACTTCCTTCACAAAGCTTCTCTCTGGACAGAAACTTTGGAAATTTGCTGAGGAAGATTTACTAGGCAAATGAGGCTGATTTTGGCACGTGACAACTATTTGGATATGAAAGACTCCTAAAAATTTTGAGGGCAATAAAGAAAAGATAACTAGCACTTCCTTCACAAAGTGCCATACTGGACAGAATAGGAAATGAATATTCCTGAATTATTTTTGAACTAGGCAAGGATGGATTTTGACATATTTGTGGAAGATATGATCCAAAGAATTTATGAGAATTTTGTGGGAATTTTTGAAATGGCAGAAATATAGGTTGCTTCACAACCTAAAGCAAACAGGGTTATTCCTTTAATAGAAAAAGGAATATTCCCAAGAAATAAATATTGGGGTTGGGCTAAGATGGAAATGACATGGCCTTGGGATAGATTTGAGAATGACAAGCCACTAGGAAGTGGCAGGAGAGAAGATCTTCCTAGGTTTCAAGACCACATAGCCATGGAAAAAGAACTCCAAATAAAAATTCGAAGAAATCCAAAAGAAAAAGAAAGGGCCAAAAATCGGGGTGTTACACTCTGGAGCCATAGAATTGTGATAGCATACAGTGGGTAATGTTTGATTATAATTATACAATAATGTTACAGCAGGACATGATGGGATTTGATGTTACATGTACTAACCCCTCTAATAAAAAGTTCTTTTAAGTTTTGTGTGGATGAAGTGTTCGAAGATCGAGGAGGTATCGATTTGAGGAGAATAAGGAGAGGCAAGAGTTCAAGCTTGGGGATGCCAAAGGCACCCCAAGTAAATATTCAAGGAGACTCAAGCGTCTAAGCTTGGGGATGCCCCGGAAGGCATCCCATCTTTCTTCGACAATTATCGGTATGTCTCGGTTTTTCTTTTGGTCACATGATATACGTAAATTCTTGGAGCGTCGTGTGCTTTTTCTTTTTCTTTTCATAATGCACCATGCTAGTATGAGATAGTCCTTGGTTGATTTATAGAATGATCTTTGCACTTCACTTATATTTTTTTAGTATTGCTTTATAGAATGCTTCATGTGCTTCTCTTATATCATTTGAAGTTGGATGCCTATTTCTCTACATATAGAAAACCGTTATTTGTAGAATGCTCGTTCGCTTCACTTATATTTATTAGAGTGTGGTCTTTTATAGAAAGAATTAAACTCTCATGCTTCACTTATATCTATTTAGAGAGTCAACAGGAATTGGTCATACACATGGTTAGTCATAAAATCCTACATAAAACTTGTAGATCACTAAATATGATAAGTTTGATTCCTTGCAATAGTTTTACGATATGAAGATGGTGATATGTAGGAGGTACTAGTGAATTATTGTTGTTTAGTAAGAATATTGGTGTTAAGGTTTGTGATTCCCGAAGCATGCACGTATGGTCTGTCGTTATGCTAAGAAGTTGGAGCATGATTTATTATTGATTGTCTACCTTATGAGTGGTGGTCGGCGACGAGCGATGGTCTTTTCCTACCGATATATCCCCCTAGGGGCATGCGTAGTAGTACTTTGCTTCGAGGGCTAATAAACTTTCGCAATAAGTATTCAGTTCTTTATGACTAATGTGAGTCCATGGATTATACGCACTCTCACCTTTCCGCAATTTGCTAGCCTCTTCGGTACCGTGCATTGCTCTTTCTCACCTCGAGAGTCGGTGCAAACTTCGTCGGTGCATCCAAGCCCCGTGATATGATACGCTCTATCACACATAAGCCTCCTTATATCTTCCTCAAAACATCCACCATACTGTAACACCCCAAAAATTTAACCATATTTTTATTAAGTAAAATTTGGCCAAAAATAATTTTTTTAATTATATTAGGTCTTTTATTAATTTTAGATTATTTTCTGTTTTTTGTTTTCCAAAATTCTTCCCTCCATATAGAAAATTTTGGAAAAATATTGTGGGCTTTGGTAGTTTCCTTAAATCATTTCAATTATATTTTAAATAACAGTAGGAAATATTTCCATAATAAAATTTGCCCCAAAATAATTCTTTTAATAGCATTTTCAATCTTTGAAATGCTTCTGTTGCACTACAACTATTTTAAATAATTCTTTTAAAATTCCACAAAAATTATGAGGGGTCATGTGATGCCTATAGATCACTTTTGTGCAAAAACCAAACATGGTCCTTTGAAAATTTTGAGCAAAACTTCCTCTTTTCAATTCTGTCCCATTCTGGAGTTATAACTGCAACCCCAATTTTCCATGTTCATAATGTTTGCGAGTACATTCAAACGTACTCACTGGCTTGTCCCTGGCTATTGTCTTGGCCAGATCATGATTAGGAGAAGAGCACTACGAAGGCACACCCCGCAATCTAGGAATCGAGGATAGCAGCCACGCGAGATAGGAGTTATCCAGGTCAGCTATTCCTGTGGGAATGGAGCCCCACCAGAGATGGAGATCCGCTACCCGCTTCCGCCATCCGCTGTTAGAAATCATTGTTGTATCATTAGACCTTTATGGTCTTGTATCCAATTCTTGTAATTGCTTGGTAATCTGTAACAAGGACGAGTCCACCAGTAACAATGATCTTGGGGCTAGTGATGACACGAGGGGTTAATTTCTGGGATATTGTGTCCCGGAAATCCGACCCCGACAGCCTTGGTATCAGAGCCAGGCTAACCATTGGCTAATCCTATCTTAGCCTAGTGGCTATCCCTAGGTTTCCACACCATTCACGACCTTTCCTGTTCATAGCCAAGCTCACCCCATCCGATAAGCCTACATAGTGGCCAGCCGACATCTTTTGACAGTCGGTGCCCAACCTATCAGCCTGTCCATAGGCCGTGTGCCTGTGGCCGACACCAGAGTTGTTCCATCCACAAGCGTGCGATGAAAGACTCCACTGACCTATAAAGGAAGCCTTCCCCCAACTCAACACATCACAGCCTTCACTCTCAGTCCGATATCCAATCACCAAGATGCCTGGTCCCATCGTTCGTCACGAGACCACCGCGGCCAAGCTTGGAGACTTTGTAGTCATCCTCGCCAATCTCACTCGTCGAGCTTTTGGCATAGAAGAGCCCTCGGAATATGTTGTGTACCAAGAGCACACAAGTAATGCCATCCACCACTTCTGGGCCACGGTGCACATCTACGGGAGGGACACCACATCAGAACGCCCCTACCGGTTCACCGGGAGGACGACCTCCGACGAGCCCCATGCCATCCAACTTGCAGCCCGAGAGGCTGGAGCTAATCTCCGGCATCTGTCGCCGAGGGTTAACATTCGTCCTTTCTACTACTACCTTAGTCATGAAGGCTATGGTAGCCCGACCCAAGTCGCCAACGGAGACCACGAGACGGATCCTGCTCTAGTGCATCTGGTGCGCTACCTGAGAGCGCAAGAGGCACTATTCGATCAGGTCACCCTTGATCTGATTGTGACTCGCAGGACGCTCGCTCTCCTGACTCCGGTAAGAAGGGAAGCTGCACCCACCACCGACACCCCGATAGTGCTGTTTGGGAGACCGATCGAGCCCTCGGAATCTGTCCCTGTTGTCCATCCGGGCAATGCCTTCGTCTCCCCCGGGGAACTCCGTCGTCTCTTGGAGACCTACTCCAACGGGACTGTGGCCTCGACACCCCGCGAGGGACACCACCGCTATCCCAGCCCTGTAGCTCCCCATCCTACCCCGGCCAACTCCGACACTAAAGCTCACGGAGAAGCCTCAACATCTGCGGGACGCGCCCGTCTAGATGTCAACGAAGTGGACTGAGTCCACCAGAGTAGTTGTCGAGTCCCTTTTAACCCTGTTGCCGGTACATCCCACCTTCGTGCCGTAGATGACCATAAGTATGTTTGTTGCAGTATCTAGCATTAGTTTACATGATGCAACCTTTGTATTGTATTTTAGGGCGTTTGTCATAAGTGCATTGCTATGATTGCATTCTGCATATGATTGTTTGTTGTGATATGCATTTAGTTCTTCCGCCCTTAACAAATCTTGAGGACGAGATTTTCTTAAGGGGGGTAGGGTTTGTAACACCCCAAAAATTTAACCATATTTTTATTAAATAAAATTTGGCCAGAAATAAAATTTTGAATTATATTAGGTCTTTTATTAATTTTAGAGTATTTTCTGTTTTCTGTTTTCCAAAATTCTTCCCTCCATATAGAAAATTTTGGAAAAATATAGTGGGCTTTGGTAGTTTTCTTAAATCATTTCAATTATATTTTAAATAACAGTAGGAAATATTTCCATAATAAAATTTGCCCCAAAATAATTCTTTTAATAGCATTTTCAATCTTTGAAATGCTTCTGTTGCACTACAACTATTTTAAATAATTCTTTTAAAATTCCACAAAAATTATGAGGGGTCATGTGATGCCTATAGATCACTTTTGTGCAAAAACCCAACATGGTCCTTTGAAAATTTTGAGCAAAACTTCCTCTTTTCAATTCTGTCCCATTCTGAAGTTATAACTGCAACCCCAATTTTCCATGCTCCAAAAATTCTGAAATTTTTCCACCTTACAGTCCTTCCAACAAAACCCTTAAGTCCCGAAGACCAGCTCCATTAGCATAACTTAAGTTCACCAAAGAATTCCCTACAGATTTGGTCCAGAACTGAATTTCAGTAAAACTTGCACTTTCAAGTTTCTCCTCTGGTTCAGCCAACTATACCACCTTCTATATCATTCAAAGAGGCATCATACTGCCAATTTTCATAGTCAACAAAAATTCCTAGATTGCCTTAGCATTTTGTCAAACAGATTGTGTGCATGGCAGGAACTTGCAATCCTTCTGGACTTGCATTCTGCACTAGCCCCCTTTGCTAAAATAACTTGCCCACCATCCCTTGCATCAAATGAATCATTACTATGCAAATTTTCAGATGCAACAAATCCATCTAGGACCACTTGGCATTTTGACAACCACCCAATGGGCACTGCCAGAGCGTGGCCAGAGTGCCCGTTTGGCACTGTCGGCATCGCCGCCACACCGCTGCTCTACTACCGCTCCAGCACGGGAGCCCCCCCCAGCTAGCTTCGCGAGGAAGTAACGAACCTTCCTACATCCTCGTTTGGCCCTAGCGCTGACAAGTCACCGGCGTCATCACCTCATCACCGCCGTGTCGGCTCTCTGCCACTCGTCGCAACCACGAGCTCCCGAGCACCCTGAGCATATCAGTTCGCCCCCGCGGCCACGCAACGTCGCACCGACCTATCCACCGCCCCTCACCGGCCTCAGCTACCTTCCTTCCTTCATTAATGGTCAAGTGCTGCTGTAACTACCTCGGCCGTATGAGCCTCTCACGGAACCAACCATCTCATGCTATAAGTTCCCTCCCCGAGCTCATCCGCGGCGCGCCGGCCACGCACCGACCTCGCTAACCACGACCACCGTCCTCAACCACCCTTCCTACCGCAGTAATGGCCGCCCCGCCATGTCTATCATCGGGGACCGTGCGAACCGCCTTCCCGGTGCTATAAAAGGAACCCCCGAGCTCACTACGCTCTCCACCACCTTCCCTTCCCCCTCTGTAAGCTCCCCGTGGAAGCAAAACGACCGGAGCGGTCGTCGTCTTCATCTCTGGCAACCACGTCTGCCACCACCTCCCCGATGATTCCAGCGAAACCAAAACTCCTCCGCATGAACCACCTTTCTAGGAGCCTCTGGGTGTTGTCTCAAACCCATACCACATCTCAATTTCTCGCAAAATCGGCCATGGGCAAAAGCCCCCTCCCACCCGAAGCCCTCTTCCGCCATGGGTGATGTCTCACTCACATCCGAGCTCTCCGGCGACCCTTTTCTCCTACATCAGATGCGGGTCGTCTTCCTGAACACGTTGCTGTGCCGAACGCTTGGAACGGCACCTCCAAGCGCCGGCAATCATCACCGGAGCCCTTCTCTGTTCCTGTCCATGCGCACGCGAGGGAGAAGACAAACCCGACAGGTGGGTCCCACCTGCCGGAGAGTTACCGGTTTGCCCCCGCGTAGCTGCATTTCTGGGCTCCGCCCAGTGGTGTCGTTAGCTGGGCCTCGCCCAGTGCACGCCTCGGCCAGCCCGACAGGTTATCTTTCTGTCTTTTTCTTTTATCCAGAGACAAACAAATCTCCACAGTATTCATTTGAAATTCAAATAAGACAATAAAAATTTATATGGACTTATAAAATTGTTCTCTATTTAAATAGCCATAGTGAACATTTTTCCTATGGCCAATTTTTTTTCCTAACCTAATTAATAGGTCATTTTCTTATATAAGGAAATTTATAAATCCCTAGATTATTCACCTCAACTCCAAAACCAGTGAAACCAATTTATAAATGCCTCTAAAATCATGCCTCATTTGATGGGTGCCTCAACTCATTTTTTTTAAATGTTTTCTATAAACTTCTTGCAGATCCACTATTTCCTTGATTTCCACCTAATTGAAATGTTCAAAAATCCCTAATACTCAAAATCTGGTAGAACCACCTTGGTTATTTTTCATATAACCTGAGAGGTCCTAGAAAAATGAAATTCCTATTTTTAGAGCACTTCTATTTATCTGCTTGACACTTGTGTGATAATTGCATTATTTTAGGAAATGAGAGGGAAATGATTATTTTTCAAAGTTGTGGAGTATACCCTACCCTACTTCATACCCATGGCAAGCATCTTGAACACTTGATATGGTGAATGCATGGTTAACTGTTTGCAAGAATAATTGAATCATGAATATGTTGAATTCAAATAAAACTTGCATATGGCTATTTTTTGCATGCATGATCCATTGATATTTTGTTACCCTCACTTAAACATGAAGTATGTGCGAGTATGGGTATTTTCACATGTCACATATGCCTATGTTGGTCCGAACTAATCTGCAGGAAGGAATCAGTCACGAGAAAAAGTGACTGTGAGACTGAAATCTCGTTGTGACGAGAATGATCAGTGAGGGCATGATACCTTGGGTCTCCCCGTCTTAGAGTTTTTCTGGAATGATACCTTGGGTGATTCCGGGCATCAAAATAGTTAAGCTGTTGTGTGCTGGTTAGGTGTGTTTTCAACCCAAAGGCCGCAATTGGAATTAGTCAGCGTCTCGGTGTTGGCTAAAGAAATCATTTACTTGTGGGTAAAGAGTACACCCTCTGCAGAGTTTTATAACCTATTTGAATAGCCGTGTCCGCGGTTAAGGACTACAGTCTGGGTTGGTCAAGTGTCGGTCTTATTGTCGGTCCTCGGAGGAAATAATTAAAATTGAGCATGATTCATTTTGCAGGATGATTATTGTCACTACTGATGCTATCATGAATATTATTGTTATCTTGAATATTATTGTTATCATGAATATTATTGTGGACTAACTTTTTTTCTCTTATGTGCAACCTTGAGTATCTCTTGGGATGGTTATGCCACCTGGATACTCATTTCTATTTTTCTGAGTATCTCTTGGGATGGTTAATCCACCTGGAGACTCATTTCTATTTTTCTGAGTATCTCTTGGGATGGTTAATCCACCTGCATACTCATTTCTATTTTTGTAAGTATCTCTTGGGATGGTTAATCCACCTGGATACTCATTTGTATTTTCTTTTCTGAGTGTCTCTTGGGATGGTTAATCCACCTGGATACTCATTTCTATTTTGCTGAGTATCTCTTTGGATGGTTAATCCACCTGGATACTCATTTCTATTTTTCTGAGTATCTCTTGGGATGGTTAATCCACCTGGATACTCATTTCTATTTTTCTGAGTATCTCTTGGGATGGTTAATCCACCTGGATACTCATTTCTATTTTTCTGAGTATCTCTTGGGATGGTTAATCCACCTGGATACTCATTTCTATTTTCTTTTCTAAGTGTCTCTTGGGATGGTTAATCCACCAGGATACTCTTTTCTTTTCAAGACCTCTCGAGGCGTCGCTTTCAGACACCCGTTTGGCATTTCTTTTCAAGACCTCTCGAGGCGTCGCATTCAGACACCCGTTTGGCATTTCTTTTCAAGACCTCTCGAGGCATCGCATTCAGACAACCGTTTGACATTTATTTTCAAGACCTCACGAGGCGTCGCATTCAGACACCCGTTTGGCATTTATCTTGAATTCCTCGGGCGGTCCAACGCCCGATGTTCCATTTTATTTTCTTGGAATCCTCGGGCGGTCTAACGCCTGATATTCCATATTATATTTCTTGGTTTATTACTAAAATGATATATATAAATTTACCCATCCACACCGTATTGATATTTATCATGCCATGCTTTAATATCAGTCAGCATATGCATATAATTTAATCCATCATATGCATTCGGTATATCTTTTGTTCATAATGTTTGCGAGTACATTCAAATGTACTCACTGGCTTGTCCCTGGCTATTGTCTTGGCCAGATCATGATTAGGAGAAGAGCACTATGAAGGCACACCCCGCAATCTAGGGATCGGGGATAGCAGCCACGCGGGATAGGAGTTATCCAGGTCAGCTATTCCTATGGGAATGGAGTCCCACCAGAGATGGAGATCCGCTACCCGCTTCCACCATCCGCTGTTAGGAATCATTGTTGTATCATTAGACCTTTATGGTCTTGTATCCAATTCTTGTAATTGCTTGGTAATCTGTAACAAGGACGTGTCCACCAGTAACAATGATCTTGGGGCTGGTGACGACACGAGGGGTTAATTTCTGGGATATTGTGTCCCGGAAATCTGGCCCCGACACATACCTACCTATTATGGCATTTACATAGCCATTCCAAGATATATTGCCAGGCAACTTCCATCATCATCATATACATGACTTGAGCATTCATTGTCATATTGCTTTGCATGATCGTATGATAGCTAGCATGATATTTTCATGGCTTGTCCGTTTTTTGATATCTTTGCTACGCTAGATCATTGCACATCCTGGTACACTGCTAGAGGCATTCATATAGAGTCATATTTGTTCTAGTATCGAGTTGTAATTTTGAGTTATAAGTAAATAAAAGTGTGATGATCATCATTATTAGAGCATTGTCCCAGTGAGGAAAGAATGGTGGAGACTAATGAGTCCTCGAAAAAGTGCGGATGAGGTCCATGAGACTGTTCTTAAAAAAAAGAGGCCAAAAAAAGGGAGAGCCCCAAAAAAAGAGAAAACAAAAAAAATGATGGAAAAAGAAAAATGAGAGAAAAAGAGAGAAGGGGCAATGTTACTATCCTTTTCCACACTTGTGCTTTAAAGTAGCTCCATGTTCTTCATATAGAGAGTCTCCTATGTTGTCACTTTCATATAGCTAGTGGGAATTTTTCATTATAGAACTTGGCTTGTATATTCCGATGATTGGCTTCCTCAAATGCCCGAGGTCTTCATGAGCAAGCAAGTTGGATGCACACCCACTTAGTTTTTATTTTGAGTTTTCATACACTTATAGCTCTTAGTGCATCCGTTGCATGGCAATCCCTACTCCTCGCATTGACATCAATTGATGGGCATCTCCATAGCCCATTGATTAGCCTCGTCGATGTGAGACTATCTTTCTTTTTTTGACTTACCTTATTAATCTCTATCATCATTCTATTCCACCCATAGAGCTATATCCATGTCTTGCACTCATGTATTGCGTGGGGGTTGAAAAAGCTGAAGCGCGTTAAAAAGTATGAACCAATTGCTCGGCTTGTCATCGGGGTAGTGCATGATAAATACTTTGTGTTAAGAAGATGGAGCATGACAAGACTATATGATTTTGTAGGGATAACTTTCTTTAGCATTTTTATTTTGAAAAGCATGATTGTTTGTTGGTATGCCTGAGTATTGATGTCTTTATATCAAATTAGAAACTATTGCTTTGAATCACTCGTGTCTTAATATTCATGCCATTATTAGATTATATGATCAAGATTATGCTAGGTAGCATTCCACATCAAAAATTATTTTTTTATCATTTACCTACTCGAAGACGAGCAGGAATTAAGCTTGGGGATGCTGATACGTCTCCGCCGTATCTATAATTTTTGATTGTTTCATGCCAATATTTTACAACTTTTATATACTTTTGGCAACATTTTATATTATTTTTGGGACTAACATATTGATCCAGTGCCCAGTGCCAGTTCTTGTTTGTTGCATGTTTTTTGTTTTCTAGAAAATCCATATCAAATGATGTCCAAACACAATAAAAATTTATGGAGATTTATTTTGGAATATATGTGATTTTTGGGAAAAAGAATCAACGCAAGACGATGCCAAAGGGGCCCACAAGCTCGAGGAGCGCGCCCCCTACCCAGGGCGTGCCTAGGAGGCTTGTGGCTACCCCATAAGGCGGTTGGGGCCCTTCTTCCGCAAGAAAGATAATATCAGGAAGAAAATCCCCTCAAAATTTCAGCCCAATCGGAGTTACGGATCTCCGGGAATTTAAGAAACGGTTTTCGGCCAGAAAACGGGAACGCGAAACAGAAGAGAACAGAGAGAGAGATCCAATCTCGGAGGGGCTCCTCCCGTCCGGGAGCCATGGCAGCCATGGACCATAGGGGAAACTATCCTCTCATCTAGGGAGGGGCCAAGGAAGAAGAAGAAGGAGGGGGGCTCTCTCCCCCTCTCTCCCGGTGGCGCCGGAACGCCGCCGGGGCAACCATCGTGACGGCGATCTACACCAACAACTTCGCCGCCATCAACACCAACTCTCTCCCCCTCTATGCAGTGGTGTAACACCTCTTCTCCCCACTGTAATCTCTACTTAAACATGGTGCTCAATGCTACATATTATTATCCAATGATGTGTTGCCATCCTATGATGTTTGAGTAGATTCATTTTGTCCTATGGGTTGATTGATGATCGTGATTGGTTTGAGTTGTATGTTTTATTTTGGTGTTGTCCTATGGTGCCCTCTGTGTCACCCAAGCATGTGGGATTACCGCTATAGGGTGTTGCAATATGTTCATAATTCTCTTATAGTGGGCGGCGAGAGTGCCAGAAGCTTATTCCCGAGTAAGGGGGTTGTTGCGTATGGGAGTAAAGAGGACTTGTTACTTAATGCTATTGTTGGGTTTTACCTTAATGATCTTTAGTAGTTGCGGATGCTTGCTAGAGTTCCAATCATAAGTGCATTTGATCCAAGTATGGAAAGTATGTTAGCTCATGCCTCTCCCTCATATAAAATTGCAATAATGATTACCGGTCTAGTTATCGATTGCCTAGGGAAAAATCCTTCTCTTGTTTTACAAAAGCTTTCTACTAAACAATTAACCTTTATTATCTTGCAATTTACTCGTAGTTTTATTCTTGCTAAGTACTTCTAGTTTTATCCTTGCAAACTTATCCTATTACACCTACAAGTAGTTTCATTCTTGTTCTTGGTAAAGCGAACGTTAAGTGTGCGTAGAGTTGTATCGGTGGTTGATAGATCTTGAAGGGAATATTGATTCTACCTTTAGCTCCTCGTTGGGTTTGACACTCTTATTTATCAACAAAGGCTACAACTGATCTCCTATACTTGTGGGTTATCACCCTTATAGGCTGCTGAAAGGCCAAGAGTCCCCTCGCCGTGCCGGTAAAAATGCCACTTCTCCCCGCAAAAAATGCCATTGTACGGATGGGGGGAAACAAAATCTTGGTGATATCCCTAAGAATACGGGCACGATCTCCATCTTGATGGGACGCATCAGTAAAAGGGTGGCCTCGACCACGATTTGAGGTGGGCAGTAACTGCCTGACCCATCATGGGTAGCGTCGCTTCGATAAAGTTGTCAGGCTATAAGGTACTGTTCACACCTAGGTGGCTAGCCTTCAAGGTTAACTAAACTCACGACCCCGGATGGGGAGAGGACTTGGTTGAACCTCGTTTTCAAGACACTATTCCTCGGAAAGCCAGTTAAGAGATCTGGAATCACAAAATGGGAACTCGTCTGTCAAGCCAAGGACTTCGGATCCGAAGTTATTTCCGTTGAAGAGATCGTCCTCGGCGTAGAATACCAGTTCGGGGGCTACTGACGGTGTCCTGGACTAGGGGGTACCAACCTACTCCACCCATATTCCTCGGGCTGGGCCAGCGGGCCCTCATTCTTATCAAGATGGACTCCGGAAGATGCACGCGAGAAGAAAGAGCAAGATTACATCTGCCGAAGACTTGACGTATACTCCAAGACTTCTCCTGCCGCTTCCACGCCTAGATACCGACCTTGTAACCCTAGATACCCTACCTGGCTTGTATATAAGCCAAAGGGTTTAGCCCTTAGAGGGGAGTTCAACACAATCTCATTCACCTAGCCTTTGGACTAGATCATATCCTACGATCTCGAGGTAGATCAACTCTGTACTTGATACATCCCCATTAATATAAACAAGAACAGGACGTAGGGTTTTACCTCCATCAAGAAGGCCCGAACCTGGGTAAAACATCGTCTCCCTGTTCTTGTTACCCTCTATCCGAGATCCACATCTCAGGACCCCCTACCCCGTGGTCT
Source organism: Elymus sibiricus (assembly GCA_039707655.1). NCBI lineage: Eukaryota > Viridiplantae > Streptophyta > Magnoliopsida > Poales > Poaceae > Elymus > Elymus sibiricus. The sequence goes on along the minus strand of CM077664.1, from coordinate 199,392,797 downwards.
GCCGGTTTTTACACCGACACAGCCGTTCATCTGGTACACCTGGCATCTCAAACCTGGACACATGGTGACGGGCATGGTCAAGGTCCATGCAGGATAAATGTTGTGCAGCAAGCACAATAAGGTGACGTAAGCAGAGGATAAGGATTAAAATAATATATTCTACATTTGCTTATTTCTATGATAGGGAAGGGAAGAAGTCTAGTAGGAGTAGAATAGAGCCAGCTATGGCACGGGTGACGGTGTCCTGGATTAGGGGGTGCTAACCGAGTGGCCCGTCTCCTCAGTTGGGCCGATATGCCGCCGTACGTAATCAAGATGGACTCCAGAGGCCGCACACGGAAGACGTGATCGAGGCTGTCTCTACCGAAGACTTGTAGTACACTTCAAGATTTGTCCAGCAGCCTTATTCCTAGATACCGACCTTGTAACCCTAGGTACCCTCCCTGGCGTGTATATAAGCCATAGGGTTTAGCCCGTAGGGGGGAACAACACAATATCGCTCACCTAGCCCTAGAAGTTAGACACATATTACGATCTCGAGGTAGATCTACTCTGTACTCGATACATCTCCATCAATATAAACAGAAGCAGGACGTAGGGTTTTACCTCCATCAAGAGGGCCCGAACCTGAGTAAACATCGTCTCCACCGTCTCTGTTACCACCGATCCGAGATCCACAGCTCGGGACCCCCTACCCCGAGGTCTGCCAGTTTTTACACCGACACTAGTGCTTTCATTGAGAGTTCCCCTGTGTGATCGCCGGAAGGATCGATGGAATCGCCGGTTAACGGCTTTAAGCCCACGGAGCACGTCTCCACATTCGAAGCTTTGGTCGCAGAAACGCCTCCATGTAACGTGGAAGCGAACCATGACCCCTCTTCGGTTCCAACAAAGGACCCCCTCACGAACGAGGGGCTAAGATACTTCCTAGAGAGTGGATCGGACAGCGACCCACCAGCGACCGACTCCCAGATCGAATCGGCTAAACCGATAACTGCGGATCCCTCGCCAGGTGAAGGTGACGAGGTCTTGAGACCGCGGTCTTTAGAGATCGGATCTGGTCCGCTCACCCCCTATATAGAATATCGCCCCGATAACTCCAGCCCATCTGACATCTGGGACTTAGCCTACGTACGGCAGGTCCCCGATGAGCCGATCCGACAATACTGGGCCAGATTCTTGTCCGTCAAGAGCAAGATACTGGATTACCAAGACTCTGATATAATCGCCGCTTTCGAGCGTGGATGCAAGGATAAAGGCATCTCGAACGCCCTCGCTCGTCGTTGGGTCCAAACACTCCCTGAATTAACCAACTTGGTAGCGCGATTTTGCGCCATTGAAGACACCTGGCGAACCGAGGCGAATACGGACTCGGTGTGTGAGGCTTACCCGAGACACAACCGGTTGGTACTTCGGCACGAGAATCGCAAACGGAACACCCCGGGTGATCGACCCCGGAAGAAAAAGAAAACCTCCGATCACCTCGGAACAGCCCTGGACGGCTTTCTGGGTAAATCATGCCCGATCCACGTCGTATTAGCTAATTCCTACCCAACCCACAGCTTTCGCGACTTCTGGGTGTTGAGGCAGGTGGCAAAAGGGGGATCCGCCCTCCTGGCGGGTACCTCCAGCCACCCCAGACAGACCTCGGACGAAGACAAGGTCCTAATGATTTATGAGACCTTTACGTCTAACAACCAGCGCAAACAGTCCTTGCGGGAAATCAACGCCGTCCGACAGGTACCACCTCGAGGTGCATGGATAGACACGCCGATCACCTTCACTCTGAATGATCAGCCGAAGTCGGCCCTAGACAGGTGCCCCGCCGCGCTTGTCCTCAACCCCATTGTGGACCACTGCTGCCTCCATAAGGTCCTTATGGACGGAGGCAGCAGCCTAAATCTAATATAAGAGGACACTCTTAATAAAATGCACATCGATAAATCGCCTTCAAAGGAATAGTCCCCAGGCGAGAGGCACGCTACAGTGGAAAGATAACTCTAGATGTCGTCTTTGGGACCTTGGATAATTATCACTAAGAGGAGATTACGTTCCACATCGCGCCTTTCAAAATCGGATACCACGCCATTCTCGGACGGGACGCCTTTTCAAGATTTCAAGCGGTGCCGCGCTATGCCTACATGAAGCTCAAGATGCCAGGCCCGAAGGGGATCATTACCATTTCAAGTGATCCTGACAGGGCAATCAAAGCCGAGAATAAAACGGCGTCCCTCGCCCTCGAGACCCTTGCCAAAACCTTCGCGGCCGAAGAGCTGACCGCACTACGCGCCGAGGTCGACCGGGACGATGTCGTTCTCGACAAAAGATCAAAACCCACTTCTTTCAAGCCGGCCGACGAGATTGTCAAATTCCAGGTTCACCCAACGGACCCTGCTAAAATGGCGTCCATAGGGGCTAACCTCGACCCAGAAGTTGCCGAAGCCCTACGCGCTTTCCTCAGGGAAAACTGGGACATATTCGCCTGGCACCCCTCCGACATGCCAGGGATACCCCGTAGGCTTGCAGAGCATAGCCTAAACATATTGGCAGGCTATAAGCCCATTAAACAAACACTTCGGCGTTTCTCCGAGCCCAAGCGTCAAGCAATGGGCGAGGAACTGGCAAAGCTGTTGGAGGCAGGATTCATCAAGGATATAAAACACCCCGACTGGCTAGCCAATTTGGTCATGGTACCAAAAAAGGACAGGTCATGGCGGTTGTGTGACGATTTTAAAGACCTCAACAAAGCTTGCCCCAAAGGCCCCTTTCCCCTACCCCGTATTGACCAAATTGTGGACGCCACTGCAGGCCACGACGCATTGTGTTTCCTAGATGCCTATTCAGGGTATCATCAAATAAAGATGAAGGAATCCGACCAGGCAGCAACAACATTTATTACGCCCTACGGGCCGTTTTGCTTCAACACGATGCCTTTCGGACTAAAGAACGCTGGCACTACGTACCAGCGTATGATTCAAACATGCCTGAAAAAACACATCAGAAAAACTGTGGAGGCTTACGTAGATGACGTGGTTGTCAAAACTAAACACGTCGACCAGTTGGTGGACAATCTTTGCGATACGTTTGCCAGCCTACGGGAATATCAAATAAAACTCAACCCGGTAAAATGCGTGCGGGGTCTTGGCTGGCAAACTCCTCGGTTTTATCATATCTAGCCAAGGAATTGAAGCCAATCCGGCCAAAATCCGAGCCTTGGATCGTTTGGAGATCCCTACAGAGCTCAAGCATGTCCAAAAGCTGGCGGGCTGCGTCGCAGCCTTGAGCCGTTTCATATCACGGCTTGGAGAAAAAGCATTACCATTGTACAGGCTGTTAAATCAGACCAAAACGTTTAAATGGACCAAGGAGGCTGTGGCGGCCCTGGAAGACATCAAAGACCTCCTCACCACCAATCCCATCCTGGCAGCACCAGGCGTTTGCGAATCGATGATATTATACATCTCGGCCACAAACCAGGTGGTTAGCGCAGTCCTCGTGGTTGAACGAGACATGGAAGGTCATAAGTTCCAAGTCCAGAAACCCGTATACTACGTGTCCGAGGTCTTAACCCCCTGCAAGACATGCTACCCTCATTATCAAAAGATAGCTTACGCAGTCTTCATGGCATCGCGAAAGCTTTGGCACTACTTTCAAGAGTGCGTGGTGACCGTGGCATCCGACGTCCCGTTAAGTGACATAATCAATAATAGAGATGCAACAGGGCGCATCGCCAAATGGGCTATTGAGCTCCTACCTTTTGAAATTATCTACAAACCATGCCGGGCCATTAAATCCCAGGTGTTGGCGGACTTCGTGGCCGAATGGACCGAAGCCTAACTCCCCCATGAGTACAGTACCTACTCGCATTGGACAATGTATTTTGATGGCTCCAAAATGCTTGCCGGCCTAGGGGCTGGCGTGGTGCTCATGTCCCCCACGGGAGATAACATTAGATACGTACTGCAAATCATGTACATAGACTCTAATAACGCGGCTGAATACGAAGCCCTCTTACACGGACTTCAGATAGCAGTCTCCATGGGTGTTAAACTCCTCTAGGTCCGAGGTGATTCCAACCTCGCTGTCTCGCAAATCAATGGCGAATTCGACGCCAAAGACCCAAAGATGACAGCTTACCAAAATGTCGTCATAAAGATCTCGGCCAGGTTCGAGGGGTTGGAATTTCACCACATACCCCGAGATAGTAACCAGGCCGCAGATGTACTCGCCCGCCTGGGCACAAAGCGGGATAAGGTTCCCGAAAACACCTTCCTCGAGCGGCTTTTTAAGCCATCCGTAGTCTGGCAAGACAGCAAAGGTACATCGGACTCAACCGATGTCGAGAACCAGGCCCCGCCCGAAAAGGACAATGGTATCATAGGCGGGTTAACGATCCGGAAGACTGATTCAGCGCATGAAGTCATGGCAGTCATCGCACCATGGACCGAGCCGCTCCTCGCGTACCTAATCCGAAAAGAGCTCCCTGATAACCAAGCTGACTCCCGTCGGATTGTAAGACAGTCTAAAGCTTACAAGGTTCATGAAGGGGAACTTTATAAAATGAGCACAACGGGCGTCCTCCAGAGATGCATATCCGAGGAAGAAGGAAAACTCGTACTTCGAGAGATACACTCCGGCATGAGCGGACATCACGCCGCTGCTCGGACCCTGGTCAGCAAGGCTTTTTGAGCCGGTTTCTACTGGCCAACGGCAAGTGCCGATGCCTTGGCATTAGTACAGCGTTGCCCAGGCTGCCAGGTATTCGCCAAGCAGAGCCACATGCCCCCCACGACCCTGCGCACGATCCCCATTATGTGGCCCTTTGCGGTCTGGGGGCTCGATATGGTCGGGCCACTCAAGGGAGGATCAAACAAAAACAAATACCTACTCGTTATGGTAGACAAATTCACCAAGTGGATCGAAGCAAAACCAGTCACCTCAGTCGAGGCCGTCCAGGTCATCGGATTCATTTCGGGGGTAATCCATCGTTACGGTGTCCCCCATAGTCTGATCACAGACAACGTAACCAACTTCACGACCAAAGAGGTCAAGGCATGGTGTAAGAAAATGGGCATTAAGCTCGACTACGCGTCCGTCTATCACCCGCAGTCTAATGGGCAGGTGGAGCGAGCCAATGGACTTATCCTTAGTGGAATTAAGCCACGGCTAGTGCGCTCCCTTAAAAAAGCTGATTGCAAATGGGTTGAGGAACTTGATTCCATATTATGGCGCTTGCGTACAACACCAAACAGGTCCACAGGGTATACCCTGTTTTTTATGGTGTATGGCGCCGAAGCGGTCCTCCCTTGCGATATCATACATGACGCACCTCGGGTGCGCATGTATGAGGAGCTGGAGGCCGAACTCGATCGGGAAGATGACCTAGACACTCGAAGAAGAGCGCAACGTCGCATGGGCTAGATCAGCCATTTATCAGCAGCAGGCACGGCGCTACCACGGTAGAGAGGTTTGTGCCAAAGAATTCAATGTCGGGGATCTCGTAATGAGACTACACCCCGAAAAACAAAAACACAAGCTCTCCCCTAGATGGGACGGACCGTTTATCATTGACCAAGTGCTCATCGAAGGAGCTTATCGAATCCGAGATCCAGAGGATGGCCGATTAGAGCCCCACCCGTGGAACGCGACGCTACTCCGACGTTTCTATGCATGAAACCAAGCATACGGTCTGTGTAAATAACTTGTGCATTTTCTTTTCAACTTAATATTTTTTCTTATTTTTTATTTCCTCGCCTTGGAAAGTTATTTTATGACCCCGAGGACAATCTAGCATGTTCTTTTCAAAACAAGAGCTATTTCGCCTCTTATGTACTATTGTCTTTTGAGCCACTATATGCATCGATTAGCTTTAAGATTTGGCCAAGCTGGGTTGCCCGGCTCCTGTGCTTGCCCCTTACGTTCCCGATATTTTGGCTAGGGGGCAAAGGGAGCACCGCTGTGATTGTTACTCCCAGGTCAACCGATGTAGTACCTCAGACGGATAAAGCCGTAAGCTAGCGTTCTTATAATGCGGATTGGTCGGCTATGACATAGGAATAACGTGGCTAGGGTCTTTTCAAACCCCGACCAGGGGCTTTACCCCCGAGGTCATCCGTCTTCGGACTAGCATGTTCGACACAATAACCCGAGAAAAGGAACTGTTGGAAGAACTATTTTCCTCGGAAGATGTTTCTTACGTTAAATAGTAATATAACATAGCCTGCCGTTACCCTCTTCTCTTTTGAGCTGAACAGCCCGATTGCCTGGTCACCTGAAGCATCTGGTCCGATGACCTCGGCCAGTAGTATGGGACACTCCTAGGAATTTATCCGAGGAGGCGGAAGCCGAAGACTGGCTGACAGAGTTTGGATAAACGGACGGAAAAAATTGACATAGAATACCTCGGTACATAAAATCATACAACAATTTTCACGCGCAGTCTAGCCCATCCATTAGGGTGTCTAACGCGCAATCCTTTTGCGAGAGGCGTGCCGCAGGCATTACACTGTCATATGCCTGGATGGTAGGGATCTCCTCCCCATCAGGCCCCATGGGTCCCACCTCTGCTAATTCTGTCGTGTTCAGACCGGTGTAGTGGGTCTTCACCATGGCCCAGGCCTCCCTCGCACCCTCTCGACAAGCTGATACTTTCCACGCCTGGATCTAGCGCCGAGCTCTCTTAAGCTATTCGGCTAGCACGGCCATATCCTCGGGGACCGGCACCACCTCGGGCCATAAAGCCTGGTGTACATCCTTCATCGCTTTCCGAGCCCTTTCATGCACCTCGGATAGATGAACGCTCATTTCTTCGGACACCGGACCCCGAGACTCCGGAGCAAGGCCAGTCAAGCAAGCTGTCAAAAACAACATTTCGCATGACAAATCTCCTTGGACAAACCGCATGACAAATGTCTGTCATGACTTATAACTTACCATAAATCATGTCATCCGTTCACTGATTCTTTGCTTCTGCAACCGCCAGGCGAGCTTTTAAGCTCTCAATTTCCTGGGCCTGCCGGGTGTTTTCAGCCCTAAGCGCATTCACGTTGCCCACTCTCTGAGTGGCTACATGTTGATTTGCCTGGCGTTGCGCTTCAGCATACGCCAGATCGTCGCGGGCCTGCTTCAGATCTCTTTCAAGATGGCCCAGGGCTTCCGCTCCTACAAACGATTCTGGCGTCAGCTCTATTTTTTGGACATTACCCACTTCAAGAAATAAGCACTTACCGTGCGCTTCTCTGGTGAATTTCTTCACCTGCTCAACCTCGGACACAGCCGCGTCAAGCTACACCTTTGTTTGGTCCAACGCCGAGGTCAATTGCTCGTTCTTTAAGCGAGCTTCCTGTAAGGACAAAGATTGCAGGTTAGCATTCAAGTCTTTATTCGACCCCAGGGGCTCGTACCAAGCCTTAGGGGATACTACCATACTTGGTAGTCATATTTGTCTTTAAAACCTTACTCGTAGCCCTCGCGACAGGACATCCTGCGACTCATCAAAGGCACCCCGGGTCGCCCCGAGGTATGCGTCCACCGCGCTGAGAGCATTAAGCTCCCTGTCCAAAAAGGCCGGATTGTTCAAGGAAGCCTTTCGCCGGCGATAATTCACGGCGCATTGGATTTTGGACGGAGTGGCCGATGTCGCCGACTCCTCGGGCTGAGCGGCGCCAGGATCAACCCTCGCAGGATTTCGGACCTCTGCTTCCTTGGGCGGGGCCGTGCCTTCCTTGGCCTCCACATGTACGGTGGGGGGCGGAGGATGTCTACAAATAATCAGGAATGTTAGAATCCGAAGTGTCTTTTCTGTAACATAGACCTAAATATTACCTAATGACGGATGGAGCACTTTCGCCTGTCCCCGTAACCTCGGCCAGAGCTTCTCATACTTCTGGCTGAGCCCTTTCCAGTGGAGCCGTTTCTCTATGTAGGCATTGGGAGCGCCGCCCCTTTGGAGGAGGAGTCAGGAGACTGGGGGACGAGGGGCTCTCTTTCGTTTAGAGGAAGGGAGAGTTACCGATGAGGCTGGCCTCGTCCCCGGCGTATCAGGGACGACTGCTACTTTCGAGCCATCAAGGCTCTCCAGGAAAAAACTCCTCCCTTCATAAATAAGCCCCAGGTCTTCATCCTCGTGGTAGAGAGGGTCTTCCGCGCGGTTGTGCAACTCCGGCTGAGGGGCCGGACTACTCACCCCTTCGAGCCAACGCCTCCACCTCTGTTCAACCGATATGTGACGGATTAATGTTAAGGATCCCGAGGTAAAACAGAAAAGTCCGAAATAGAAACTTACTATGTCGGCAGGGTTGTAGTATGACAGCCCATCTTGGAACTGGCGCTTGCCAAACTCCTCGGTGGAACCTTGGTACATGTTGGCTAGTACGGCTCCGAGGGTCAGTTGGTCCATAAAAGCCCCCTTGATGGATCGAGAGGCGTCCTCGGACCCGTTATACTCGCACAATAAGTGCTGGCGCTGCCGGAGAGGCTGGACTCTTCGGTCTAGAGCCACCACCATCACGTCAATGATGGTAAGGCCAGTGCTTGATAAGAGCTTTACCTTGGCCGCTAGCTTAGTCACGGCTTCGTCTTCCTCTTGAGCCGAACTCAGCGGCCTCCAGCTGTAACGCTTCCTCGGTGGATCCAATGAGAATGGCGGGAGGCCTGGCCGGACTGGCTCATACAACAGGACGTCGGTGATATAGAACCACTCGGAAGGCCAGTAATCCGCCTCCTCCCGAGGTGTTCCCGCTGGATAGCCAGTCTTGTCGACTCGACAGACTTCGGCTCCTCCGACCTCGAATAGCTTGTCGACCGAAGAGTGGGGCACGACGCAGAAGTACTTCCACCATAATCCGAAGTGTGCCTGACAGCCGAGGTGTAGCTCGCAGAGCGCGACGAACCCCGCGATGTGCAGTATCGAATTCGGGGAGAGATGATGTAGCTGTAACCCGTAGAACTCCAGCAAGCCGCGGAGGAAGGGGTCGATTGGGAACCCTAAGCCGCGGAAGAGGAAAGGCACGAAGCATACCCGCTCATCCCCCCCGTCGCGAGGGGTAATTTTCGGCGTGGGCTTGACCGTCAATGGACGTTAGTCCAGGGCGGGTAGCGGCCAGATCCGCATCCGGCAGGTATCCTTGCGTCGCCAAGCGCTCCAATTGAAGGCGCACGATGGAGCAACTCCCCCAGTCCCCTCTATCAGGGCCGTGAGGACACCTTGACGATCCTTCACCGCTCACCATTGTTTGGGCTCTTGAGCTTGGGCTGGGGAGGGAGGGGAATTTTTCGCTGCGGTTGCAAAGGCGTACTGCCACAAGCAAGGGCAACGCGTCTGTTAAGTAAGGGCAGAAAGGGTTGACGCTTCGACGTTTTTCCCATAAAGGGGCCCGACTCCCTAAGCAGCACGATTTTCAAAGTCTGACGTTGGGCCCCCGACGAATTCTAAGGGTTGTCGAGGTCTTTAAATCTATTTGGAGAATAAAAGCACGGGAACTTGTCTATCGAGCCAAGACTCCGGAAAGTGAAGGGCGTCGACTTCGGCATCGAAGACCAGTTCAGGGGCTACTGACGGTGTCCTGGATTAGGGGGTGCTAACCCAGACGGCCCGTCTCCTCGGTTGGGCCAATATGCCGCCGTACGTAATCAAGATGGACTCTGGAGGCCGCACACGGAAGACGTGATCGAGGCTGTCTCTACCGAAGACTTGTAGTACACTTCAAGATTTGTCCAGCCGCCTTATTCCTAGATACCGACCTTGTAACCCTACGTACCCTCCCTGGTGTGTATATAAGCCATAGGGTTTAGCCTGTAGGGGGAACAACGCAATATTGCTCACCTAGCCCTAGAAGTTAGACACATATTACGATCTCGAGGTAGATTTACTCTGTACTCGATACATCTCCATCAATATAAACAGAAGCAGGACGTAGGGTTTTACCTCCATCAAGAGGGCCCGAACCTGGGTAAACATCGTCTCCACCGTCTCTGTTACCACCGATCCGAGATCCACAGCTCGGGACCCCCTACCCCGAGGTCTGCCGGTTTTTACACCGACAACGGGCTAGAAGAAACAATTTGAGAGTGTGACGTGGGCGATGTATATTAATTAAAGTAGGAGGAGTCCTAGTAGTAGTAGTACTTTTTTTATTAGATGGGATTCAGGCTCACTAGCCAGTACATTGTGGAATTGAAATGGCTAATTATAACTTATATTATAATGTTGCGTCGATGACTACCCCAATCAATCAAAAAAAGAAAAGAACTACTCCTCATGGAGTATAACGAGACATGTACTGAAATGTTATAAGATGACATGGCAATAAGATAGTACACTCTAGCTTCTGGCTGTACTAGTCTTAGATCGGAGATAATGGATTACCTGGGAACATGATCAGGGTCCGATCGTGATAGATCGTGGCACCTTGCTGCCCTTCAATGGTACCATGGGTAACGACTGCTAAGATAGTATGTCCCAACTGGGTGTCGACAGTTACAAGGTTCCAAGTGAGACCGAATGGCCCATGCACATCCATGATCGGCGATCTGATTTTGATTGGGGTATGACTTTTCCCTGCAAAATAGTGGAGCACCGTTAGGGATTACACCATATGCTGGTTAGGGCATCTCCAACGCGGAGCGAATCCCACAAACCATGACCGTTGGATCTGTTAGGCTCAACATTGATAAATGGAAGCGATTCGGCCCGTGGAAGAAATAAACGGCTAACAAATGATTCTGCATCACTGTGGGTGGACAATCCAATTTTAAAAATTGTTGTACTATAGTAGTAGAGATAACCGGACGAAACTCATTACCTTTCGAAAACTTTTCATATAAACCGGACGAAATTTGTTACATTTTTCATACAAACCGGCATACAAACCGGATTAAAACCTATTCTAAACCTATTCTAAATGATCGCCGGCGCCCGTCCCCCATATCCGGCGATGACCCCAAGAACTCAAGCTCCGGCTATTGCCATCACCTTCTCCTGTTCCGAGTCGGCGCTCTCCAGCTCCGCCTCCGTAACCTCCTCCTCCGAAGCTCCAGGGAGTGAAGATTTCCGCCTCCACGTCGCCGCCAATTGGAAAATCGGCCCTCGTTGTTGTGCCCAACAAGCTTAGCTTCGACGGGAGGAGAGAAGCGGTTGCCTTCTTGGGACCCGAGCGGCGACGACCTACCATGCACTACTTTTCCTTGCTGCCGTCGGCGACCGTGCAAACGTGCCGGCTTCGTGATTGTGGAAGCGGAGCATGGCCGGCGCGGAGCTGCCAATGTTCTTCTTCTGCTCTGGCGACAGTCTGTCCTAGAGAGCTTTGTAGCGCGAGGAGGCCATGATGGGAGTGGTGCCGAGAGGAGAAAGGGACCGGAGGAGGATGACTACGGCTATGGCCGGGGCTGAAGTTTATATAGCGGGCAAATGGCAATGAACGGCGACAGGCGAACAAACGGGTGGCGCTGGAGTTGGACCTCGGCAACCACGTGTCATTAATGTGGGCGGCGGATGGACGGATGGCCCGCCGTGGTGTCGTTTCAACGCGGAGCAGTCGCGTGCACCAAGAAGCGGCGCTCTCTCGGCCGTCGCGCTGCTTCAAAGACGGCACCAGTGAGAGGTCGCGTCCGCTCTGCCCGGGCATGAATGCGGTACTGACGCTCTGGTCTGGAGCAGCGCTGACCGTTTCAGGCGGGAAGCACGCGCGGGCGAGGGAGGGGGTTTGGGTGGGCCAGGGCGGTCAGACGCGGGGTGGTGGTATTGATTTTGTAGTTTGCAAAAGTACTCAGTTAACACACTCAATTTTCTAAACAATTGCGGTTAAAAATGTTAATTGCAATGTATGCATGCGTGACCAATAAATGACCACAAAAACTAGAACATGCATTGGTGAGTTTTCTCTTAATCCTTGCATGCAACGATTTAATGCACCTTGAAATCTGAACATGTGATGTGGAGCAATAAATTTAAAACTTATAAAACAGAAAAACTAAACATATTAAACCGGAAGAGAGGGAATATACCGTAGGATGTGTCACATACGAAACAAGTCCCCTGGTTTGTGACCGCGAAGATGCGGTTTAAAAGGAACACGGCATCTTCGTACTCGTACGGCAACAAATCGGCGGCAGACAGCATGGTCTAGCTTTGACGGCCACGTGTAGGATGTTTCGTGAAAGCAATCGCGATGTCGAATACCGCGATGAGAGAGTAATCTTTGTTGCCGCACAACCTTATCGGGGCTTCTGGGATTGCTATCTTCTTCAAACTCACCGTGGTTCCATTGTACCAATTTAGGAGGTGCCCCATTGGATGGCCGATCGCAATGCTGGACAAAGGTTCAACGGGAACGGTCTCACCGGTGTGAATGTTGTGCAAATTGATGTTGGTACCCTCCCATGCGTATGCAAGCCAATCTCCATTGGCACCAAGCCTAACCTGTGCAACAGTGGGCAACGGGGTAATTATGAAATGGAATACGGAAGTAGTCTTTAGAATACATTTACGTGATCAAACTCATCACTGACCTGCTCATCGGACAAAATCCGAGTGCCCCTCAACGTCGGCATCTCAAGGGGCGTCAACTTGCAACTACGGCCACGCCGCGTTGGAGAGACCCCCCAGGAAACATCCTCGTCCTCAAGGACGCATGGCAGACCAACTAGCATGGCCTTCTCCCACGCATATTTATGCACCGTCTTAAAATATTTGGTGCAAGCACTGCTGAGTCTTGCGGGTGTAAGGAAGTCGGAGCAACTTACGATTTCCCCCAAAGCATCGTCGTCCAAGGTCTCCCAACCTCGACGAGGACGAGAAACACCACCGCCTTGGGAATCCATAGGAATGGCGACAAACTGCCTTCTCCCTTTGGGAACTGGTTTAGATGAGAGGAGATGGTAACCGCAGGGCTTCGTCCCTTCGGAAAGGATGTTCTGTGGGTGCGTATTAGCAATAGTGCGCTAGTGCGGTTTATATTTGAGATCAGGGAGCTGGCGGGTGGTTCGTTGTCCAGCACGTTCGCGTCCATCCACCTTCCTGTAATTAAAGCACGCACAACATTTACGGCGACTGGGATTGGTTTGTTTTCCAGGTGCACCGACCAACGCGGACTAGCGGACCTCGTCGCCCTTTTTCGAGCACGGCTTCGACAACTACGTGCGTGACACGGAAAATATCTAGTGCTACCAAGGCTTAGGTGCTACCGTGATACGGGCTTCTGGACCGTCAAATTCTAAGATCAAACGGCTCCCGGTAACTCTGCAACATTTGCAAAAATGCACAGGAGCCCGTATCATGGTACCACCTAAGCCTCGGCAACAGCAGATACTCTCTTGTGCGTGACATGCCTACATGCAAATCTTGCATGGCAAAAATAAAAAAACGTACGAGGCGGAGCGGTTGGCTATCAGCCTGCAAGTTGTAGCCATGTCATCTACACGCAACCTAAAGGCCTGAGTGTACGTAGTACTGGTAGTTAAATATGCATTGTGTGGCACAAAAGTTCCTTGGAGCTCGTGCTGCAGCTAGTGTACTCCACAGCCCGCTTCTCCTCCTTCCTCTTCCACCACCCGGGCACGTCCGCGGGCAGTGACTGGTCAACCCTAAGATAGTACTCCCTCCATTTTTATTTACTCCGCATATTAGCTTTGACTGAAGTCAAACTTTGTACAGTTTGACCAAGTTTGTAGAAAACAATATGAACATTTACAGTGAAAAATTTATATGATGTGAAAATACATGCAATGATGAATCCAATGATATTGATTTGACGGAGTGTGTGTGCGCGCCTCTACTCTTCGGATATGTACTCCACCTTTGCAACAGGATATAAATATTAGTACAATGGTACGTTAGCGTGTGATTTACCTGACCATATTAATGTGATTGTGTAAATAAAATTTTCTCAATTCCTGCTCGTGATTTGCGTCATATTTTAATGAGAAGTTTGCTAACTAAATTGCAGTGGAAATTGTCCATGTTATAAGTAAACTAAGGTGATTGATAATCATACGGGGAAGGTTGGACGAAAGGTGTGGTACGAACAAATACTCCACCTAGAGCATGCGTGTGTGTGTCTGGTCGAGATAATTGCACGTTTAGTCCTTGTGCTTGCGGGTGATGTCTAACATGGTCCTCATAGTCAGAAAGTGCTTCAATACAGTCCTCATACATGCAAATACAGTGTGTATACGATCCCTGAGGTTGCAACAGCGGTCCTGGCTATACACCTCGTGTATGTAGCTTGTATGCCGCCACTGCCACGTCAGCATCAATCCCACGGGTCGTGCGGACTAAGTCAAACCGCTGGTCCACGTCCGTATGAGACCCACGTGTCAGTGGCTGCGAGAAATAAGTGAGAATTAAAAGAAATGTGTGGACGGGGTTTCGAACCCGCAGCCTCTGCTACATGCAGCGCGAGGCGAATAACCAGGCCAAGTGCAATTATTTGTTATCGAGAAGCATACTTCTTAATTAGGTTAGCTTGGTTAATAGATATCCTAGTTTTGCCAAAGTAGAGTTGATCGTAACATGCATGTTGATTTAGTCCAGTTTGCACATGCGCATACATTCCTAGACGTTTGCGTTTGCAGTAGTTGTTTTTCGAGTACTAGCCAAGTTTGAGTCTCATTCTTGTCGCTTGTGTTGTTTCTATCTGTACGATCGCCATATTCGAATAATTGATATTGTCGTAATGATTCTTAGTGTTGATGTAGCACGTGTTATGTGGTCATGAACATACATGCATGCATGCATGCATGCGCGTCTAAGCAGTTAGCATGTACTCAACGAATAAACCAGAGCTTGTTACCCCGTCCCCTAAAAAAAGAGCATGTTACCATGAAAAATAAATAACCAGCGCATCTTTACCGTACAATATTATAGAGCATGTTGATTTATTCTCAACTGATTTCTCGCGCCCACTGACACGTTGGTCCCACACGGACGTTTGACTCAGTCCAATTGACCTGTGGGATCGATGGTGATGTGGCAGTGGAGGCATACGGGCTACGTATGCGAGGCATATAGCCAGGACCGCTGTTGCAACTTCAAGGACTATATACACACCGTATTTGCATGTATGAGGATTGTATCGAAGCATTTCCTAACTATGAGGACCATGTTAGACGCCGCCTGCTAGTACAAGGACTAACCATGCAATTATCTCGTGTCTGGTCGTATAGAGACTGTGTGAAAGAGAGAAGAGAGAGAGAGTGTGTGTGTTTGTGTGTGTGTGTGTGAAATGGAGTCTTCGATAGGGAAAGTAATTAAGTGTGTGTGGCTTCATCATAGAGAGGTGATGTCTAATTAAAAGAATTGTGCCCAATGGTAATAACAAGTGCACACAGTTGATGGAACAAGCCATGTGCTGACATCGCCGATTGCGGTGCACACGCCACGTACGCATCCGAGAACGCTTGCCCACGTTAATTACACCATTCGGGAATCGTGCCGCACTTCGAAATCGGAACCGTCAAATAATTTTGACCTTGTTTCCCGTCACATTCCAAATTACCATGCTATATGTAATTGCAAAACTGTTCACACCGATCAAAACCTAAATGTTTTCCCACTTAGCAGCTTATTACTAGGTTATAAATACCACCTACTCGAAAATGACTGCACATTCCTTCTCAATTCCTCATCAACAAACAAACAAGTAATCGTCCTTCCTTGCGTCTGCCATGGCCCGTGCGAGGAGTTCTTCGTCGAGAAATGACCACGGAGCGGCGAGCGAAGAAGCAGAGCTGTCCCGCCACACCGTGAGATCAGCCGAGAGGTCCCGCCGCGCCGCCGAAGCAGCACAGAGGTCCCGCCGCACCGCCGAAGCAGCACTGAGGTCTCGCCATGCCGCCGAAGCAGCAGAGTGGTCCGGCCGCGCCGCGGAAGCGGCATAGATGTCCCGCCGCACTGCGGAAGTAGTAGAGAGGTCCTGCCGCATTGCGGTGGCCTGGATGGATATATCACGGGCACTCGAGGGCTCTCACAGGCGCATGCGCGCTATGCTCAATAAGCTGATGGACGATGACATCCCCCGCTGGGCGAAGCTGCAGGAGGAGAGCTATGCCGCATTGGATAAGTCGACCAGCGTCATCCGTGGACTAAGGGGTGACAAGGTGAGGCTTCGCACCGAGCGTGACCTGATGAGGGCGAAGATCGCCGGCAGGGCGAAGCAGCACGAGGAGACAACTGCCGTGGTGAAGAAGACGGCCGTCATGGTCAGGAAACTTGTGGACGAGAATGCTAAGCTCCGCATCGAGCGTGAAATGCTCCTGGAGGAATCCATGGATGCTCGCAAGCGACGTATTGAGGACGTGAAAGAGATCAAGGTGGACAAAATGACGAAGATGGTGGAGTAGATCGAGGTGAAGTAGAGAGCAGCGACCCATATCGTTGTCTACGTCTTCCTTGTTTTGCCCTTGTGTATTTCAGGCGTTGCTGCATGTGGCATCTTTAATTATCTTCCTGAATATGTAAGACAATTATTATTATCCATTGCCATCGTCATCATATATATCAGTCTTGCTAAGTCCCAGTCGATGCTATGTCCGTGAGATCTTACATCAAGACCCGTGCAAAATTTTCTTTTCAGATTTTCTTTTCTCTCTCTTAAATCTCAGTCGACTGAGGCCTAGCCACGCCATTAAAAAAGGGGCTCGGGTGCCATTAATGGAGAAGTTGGGAGTGAGGTGGGCGGCGGATGGAGGTCAAAGGGCTCACCTCCCGGTGAGCCTGCGCAGCGGTCTGCTCCATGCCTCCCGTCTACTCAAATAGCTACTCCCTCTGTCCACGTGCATAGAGCGGTCTGCATGCCTCGTTCGACCCACTCTCCATGCCCAGCCTTTTAAATCCCATAGTAAATAATTCTGGTTAGATGCCTCGATACACGTCTCCCTCTGGTCCTTAGGTTGTGCATGCACCTTATACTGCATGCTGATTTGCTACCCAACAACTAAATTTATGAAGGGTGGGCGTGAGAAGTGGGTGGTAACTGCATGCAAAGGATTAGTAATTAATCGGCTCAATTGAGGAGATTTTTTAGTGCAGGTTATGTTAGTTATCATGGCCAATCTTCACACGCCTAAATCACAGTGTAGCACCTTAGGTGCCCTACGCACGGAGGGAGTACCCTGCACGGCGCCTCCTAGCCAATAAAAATGGGGACGCGTGGCGGCACGTAAATGGTTAGTACAACGCCCACGGTTTGAATAACACTTGTTCCAAAATGACTTTCTTGGTTGTTAATCTGTGCGCCTTCAAAAAATTGGACAAAATTTTTACCACAGCATGTTGGTGCCATGTCAAGGCAACATGCCAAGTTTCATGATTTCCAGGCAAGTTTTGGATTTACAAGAATTTAAAAACCAACTTTGTCAATGTTTTTGGCCGAGCCACGATGCCCAGATATTTGAAATTCATTCCCAATTCTTGTATGGGACCTAAACATTCACCCAAGTACACATATACGATTTTTCAACCCATTTTGGTGCACTAGAGCATGTGCATGTAGTTCAAATTTGAATTATGCACATTGCCTAGGAAACTCAATAAATGTATAAAAAAGGCCAAACAAACCCAGAATAATTCCAAATTTTAGCATGACACTCCTATTGGTCTTTGTTGCCTCTGTAAAAAAAATCAAGGCAGGAAGAGGCAGTGTATGTCGTTTCGCCCACAAAGGTGACACATCCCCTATCGGAACCATGAGCCTTCTTGAGAGAAGCTCCGGTTTGTAAGAAGCTTATACCAAAACTTGTCACAAATCGAACAAAAAATTTACCACAGCATGTTGGTGCCATGTTAAGACACCATGTCAAGTTCCGTGATTTTTAGGAAATTTTTGGATTTACAGGAATTTAAAAACCAATTTTCTCAATGTTTTCGGCCAAGCCACGACGCCCAGATGTTTGAAATTCATTCCCATTTCTTGTATGGGACCTAAACATTCACCCAAGGACACATATACGATTTTTCAACCCATTTTGGTGCACTGGAGCATGTGCATGTAGTTCAAATTTGAATTGTGCACATTAAATGCCTAGAAACTCAATTAATGTATAAAAAGGCCAAACGAACCCGGAATAATTCCAAATTTTAGCACGACACTCCTATTGGTCTTTGTTGCCTCTGTAAACAAAATCAAGGCAGGAAGAGGCAGCGTATGTCATTTCGCCCACAAAGGTGACACATCCCCTATCGGAACCATGAGCCTTCTTGAGAGAAGCTCCGGTTTGTAAGAAGCTTATACCAAAACTTGTCCCAAATCGAACAAAAAATTTACCACAACATGTTGGTGCCATGTCAAGACACCATGCCAAGTTCCATGATTTTTAGGCAATTTTTGGATTTACAGGAATTAAAAAACCAAGTTTCTCAATGTTCTCGGCCGAGCCACGACGCCCAGATGTTTGAAATTAACTCCCATTTCTTGTATGGGACCGAAACATTCACCCAAGGACACATATATGATGTTTCAACCCATTTTGGTGCACTGGAGCATGTGCCTATAGTTGAAATTTGAATTATGCACATTAAATGCCTAGAAAACTCAATTAATGTATAAAAGATGCCAAACGAACCTGGAATAATTCCAAATTTTAGCACAACACTCCTATAGTTGCATGTTCACTGCAGATAAATGTTCTAGCAATTCAAACAGTGACCTTTCCTACCGTAACCCCATTTTGTCTTTCAAATCAAAATGAAAAAATCAAGTACACCACAAACAGTTTGTTAGCAAGAATCGTGTGCGATGCAGTACAAAATATCTTGGGGCTCCCTCACGTATGGCTTACGCCGGAAGGTTCGTCGGCTACAGTCCACCGGTCGCGCGTCAACCACACTTGCGCACCAGTTATTTGCTGCACCATTCATAAAATTTCGGCAACGGCGGAAATATCTAGGTCCCCGCCCCCTCCCCCCCACAAAAAGCCACAAAGGTGACACATTCCCTATCGGAACCATGAGCCTTCTTGAGAGAAGCTCTGGTTTGTAAGAAGCTTATACCAAAACTTGTTCTAGATCGAACAAAATTTTGACCACAGCATGTTGGTGCCATGTCAAGACACCATGCCAAGTTCCGTGATTTTTAGGCAATTTTTGGATTTACAGGAATTTAAAAACCAAGTTCCTCAATGTTTTCGGCCGAGCCACGATGCCCAGATGTTTGAAATTCATTCCCATTTCTTGTATGGGACCTAAACATTCACCAAGGACATATATACGATTTTTCAACCCATTTTGGTGCATTGGAGCACGTGCATGTACTTCAAATTTGTATTATGCACATTAAATGCCTAGAAACTCAATTAATGTATAAAAAAGGCCAAACGAACCCGGAATAATTCCAAATTTTAGCACGACACTCCTATTGGTCTATGTTGTCTATGTAAAAAAATCAAGGCAGGAAGAGGTAGTGTAGGTCGTTTTGCCCACAAAGGTGACACGTTCCCTATCGGAACCATGAGCCTTCTTGAGAGTAGCTCCGGTTTGTAAGAAGCTTATACCAAAACTTGTCCCAAATCGAACAAAAAATTTACCACATCATGTTGGTGCAATCTCAAGACACCGTGCCAAGTTCCGTGATGTTTAGGCAATTTTTGGATTTACATGAATTTAAAAAGCAATTTTCTCAATGTTTCGGCCGAGCCACGAGGACCAGATGTTTGAAATTCACTCCGATTTCTTGTATGGGACCCAAACGTTCACCTAAGGACACATATATGATTTTTCAACCCATTTTGGTGCACTGGAGCATGTCCCTGTAGTTCAAATTTGAATCTTGCACATTAAATGCCTAGAAAACTCAATTAATGTATAAAAAGGCCAAACGAACCCGGAATAATTCCAAATTTTAGCACGACACTCCTATAGTTGCATGTTCACTGCAGATAAATGTTCTAGCAATTCAAACACTGACCTTTCCTGCCGTAACCCCATTTTGTCTTTCAAATCAAAATGAAAAAATCAAGTACACCACAAACAGTTCATTAGCAAGAATCGTGTGCGATGCAGTATAAAATATCTTGGATCCTGCCTGAAAAAAAAGAATACAAAATGGATTCGAATTAAGTTGGCACTATAAACATGAAACTTACGTTCTCCTAAAATTTGAACGAAGCGGCAAAATACCCAGTCCCTCCTCGGCTGTAACCGCCCGAAAGAAATTTTGGGAGATGGAAATTTTCCATTACTGCCTATCCCTGACACGCAAAGCCAATCGGCTCGATGTCTATAGGCCTCGATAGGGGTAGCTTTGTAATTTCAATCAAACGTGACATAACCTCCTCTCACCCTGATTCATACACGGCGGGCACCAAAACACAGTCTCTCCATGGCCGAAATCGCCTCTCACCCCGATTCATACACGGTGGGCGCCAACAGTGGGCGCCAAAACAAACTCTCCTCGGCCGAAATCGCTCTCGGCAAATATTCGGGGTATGTGAGATTACCGTCCTATCCCCAACCTACCAATATTGCTCTGATGTCTAAAATTTTAAACGGGGGCTAAGTTTGTAACTTTCCCCGCATTTGAGACAAGCGCGTCCCAAAGACACGGTTCTCCCTACCTCTCTCCCTCCATTTCCCCATTCGTACTCGATGGGCGCCAAAACACCCTCTTCACCCCCAGCCTCCTCCATCGGCCACCCCATCCACCGTCGTCCTCCTCCACCATGCCGGAGCTGATACCCCGACGCCGTCATCCATTACAAGAGATCAACGTCTCTCATCCACGGCTCCGGACCAGGATCCTTGCATCGCGTCCTATCGCTTCATCTGCGCCGTCATCCACCTTGCCGGGGCCATTCCTACAACTGTCTCGTCCACCGCACTGGGACATATCCCCGGCCGCCACCGTCTGCCCTCCCAGATCAGCTTCCACGCCGCCGACAGCCATTGCTACCGCAACACCCTCAACGTCTCAGTAGATGCTTACACGGCACCGCCCAAGAGGCCGTACTCTTTCGTATCTGCTCAAGTTATTTATCTCAGAAAGAAAATAGATCGCCACTGCTTTACTATGATTTCTTGTCCATCTCTTAGAATCTTACTTGTTAGTTGAAAGGAAACATTGGTTTGCAAGTAGCCTTTGTACGGTTTGCACCTTCAGATCCGCCATGGCACGCTCAACACTATACTCGAAATGCTTATGGTTTTCCCCTTTTATATTCCACATTAGCTAAATGACAGTCGACTGAATTTCAAATTGGGGTCAGTCAATTTTTAAGAGTTCGCCGGAGTTCGCCGTAGGGAAGGAAGGATAAGGAAGGGGCTCGCCGGGGGGCTACCCCATTATCTATCTTAGGGTTTCGGGTGGGCATGGTGGTGGGGGTGGTTCAGGGGAGGGCGGGGCGGCGAGCCGGTCGCGGTAGCGCCACCGGCCGCGGGGGGTGGGGGGCGGTGGTTCGGGCGGTGGCCCGTGCGGTGGTCTGTTGGGGAAGAAGAAGAGGTGAGGAAGAAGAAGGGTTAGGAGACGTAGGATCATCATCCAACCGCCTGAAATGGTTGACTGACCCAAATGATGAAAGTCAGGCGACTTGCATGTAGCCATTCCCTTTATATTCAGTACCACCATCGTAGGTGCTTCGTGACGTGCTAGCACTGCTCCTCGACCCATCAAGCTAAACAACATGCCACTCATAATTCCAAACTTAGTTTTCTAGATACGAATCTGATATGATGCTGACATTACTAAAACAGAGACCGTTCAATTGGTCAGCTAATGTTCCTTCTTTTGTTCGATAAGCACATGCACCACATATAGAGAGACAGCAGGGAGTTGCATTCTTTATGCGCTCTGGTTCATCATGGGTGGGCAATGAACATTTTATTATCCAAAATCTGCTTGCTCTTCTTTAACATGTTCCTCTTCTGTTCTTCTTTAATAAGTATACTAGTAAAGTATTTTCCTCGTAGTGAAGAGGAGCAGGGACATTTGCAGTATACAGGTCTATTCGGTCGCTTGTGATGGATGCTTTCAACTCTTCGTGTTGGTCTGCCATAATATCCAGGAAATGCTGGGAGCTGTGTCGCCTTTGAGAGTTAGACTGATAGTAACAGTACTGCGCCATCAGTTGAAGAGAGCTGATATCCGAAGCCTTTCTAGCCTTACCGGCAATACTAGCCCATATTTTCCAGCAAGTTCCACTTTCCTGATTTTACTCGTGATGCTTAGGGTTTTCCCATTATATATACACTATGATCTGCGTAGGTGCTTTGTGTGGTACTAGCAGCAGTCCACCCTTGAAGCTAAACAATACATCAATCATAATTCCAAAGCTTAGTTGTTCAAATACGAATGTGATATGATACTGATATTACTTAACAGACACACATTTAATTGGTCAGCTAATGCTCCCACTTGAGTTTCCAAATGCATGTGGCCACATGTAGAGAGACACCAGGGAATAGCATTTCTTTGGGCGCTCTAATTCATCACGGGTGGGCAACCAACATTGTATAGAAAGAAGTGGAATCTCCATAATATGCTTCCTCTTCTATTCTTTAACATGTTCCTCTTCTGTTCTTCTTTAATAAGTACAATATGTTCCTTGTCAGGAAGGGGATCAGTGACATCTGCAGTCAACAGGTCTATTGGGCCGCTTCTGCTAGATGCTTTCAGCACTTCGAGTTGGTCTACCATAATATCCATGAAATGCTGGGAGCCGTGTGGCCTTTGAGAGACTAGACTGATAGTAACAGTAGTGCGCCTTCAAGTGAATAGAGCTGGCCTATAGGTGATCGGTAGGGTTTCGATTAGTAGTGGCAATATAACTGCATGTTTTCCAGCCAGTTCCACTTTCCCGATTTATTTATGATGCTTATGGTGTCCCGCTTTTATCTACACTGCGATCTGCCTAGTGCCTTTGTGTCATACTAGAAGCACTCCATCCTTCAAGCTAAACTACATGCCACTCATATTTCCAAAGCTTACATTTAATTGGTCAGCTAATGTTAGTACGTGAGTTTTGAAATGCATGTGCGCCACATATAGAGACATGAGGGAATACTATTTCTCTGTGCGCTCTCGTTATCATGGTTTGGAAATAAACTTTCTATACTGTATATTTTGAAACCTATCATCTGCCAACTATCCTTAACTCTGGAGCTCCCAATAGGGAGCCTATTTTTTGTGCAGTTGTGCCAGATTATATTAATGTACGCACCAAATTACAGAACACATGGGCTTTGTCATCAGAATCCAGTGATAGCACACAAGGGTTTACAGGGAGCCCCTATTATATTAGTACATCCTCTGCATTACACACATAATCTCACTACTATTTATGTTTTATGCTTCTCAGATAGTGAACATAATCACAATGAATATGAGAATGCGCACACCAGAAGAATATTGCGGAACAGTGCAATGGCTAACAAACTTGGCATCAAGGGATTGAGTTCCATTCTGGATGCAATGAAACCCACATGCTCCCCACCTACAAATTCGTGTTCAGAATATGATCCTAATGACTATTCTGAGCTCAAGGAGTCAAAGGAAGATGGCCTATCCTGTTCAGCCAACAACGTGCCTGGGTTCTAATTTGGCAAGGTTTTATTGCTTGCACGTATCTTGCATAAGGTGTCTTGCATTTCTTCTACTTCGTTGCACCGCCATCTGCTTAGTTTACTCATCATATATGTGAAGATGCCATGCCCATCCATTATCAATACCTATTCCATTTGTCATCATACCACGTTTTTCCATTCAAATGTTGTTCTTGTGTATCAAACATCCAAAAGGAAGAGGGTGACCGCAGAACCTGAAGGAGTAAAAGCAAAGTCCTTGAAAAAGGTTGTGGTACCGGAGAAATCAGATAGCACTCCACTTATATTGGCGATAGAATCAGCGCCACAAAACCTAGGATATCGCAACTATGCTGCTCACTGCTTTGCTCTTGTTACCACCTGTTGTCCTGTATCCCTGTACTTACATTCATACCTGGTTGATTATGTGACATCAGTGTGCATGATAGCTTGCTTATCCATTGTTCGCTCCAAATTATTAGATCTATATTAATGCTTACATTAATGTAGAATAAACCCAATGCTTCTGAAAAAGTTTAGCTCTGCATTGTTCTTCTAAGTATCTATTATCCTTTATCATTGTACTTATATTGTCAGCTAGTTGTTCATGTACCATCACTTTGCATCTTATTTTCCTTGCCCTCGATTTTTTACACATCAAATCTATATTTACTCTTACTAAAATGTTGACTAAAACCAATGCTACTGAAGAAGTTTAGATCTGCATTGCTCTTGTTAGTACCTTTTGCCTGTATGCTATACTTACATTTATAGCTAGTTCATGATGTAGCATCACTCTGCATCTTAGCTTAAATAATCTCCATTTGTTCCTATATTATCACATCTATATTTACTCTTAACAAAATGTAGAATAGAGGCAATGCTTATGAAGAAGACTCTTTGGTAAACTTCTTGAATGCCCCCCCATCAACATGGAAAAGGGCTTTATAGAGCCGGTGTTCACTACAAATGTAAGTTTGTCCTTCTCGAGCCTTCAAACTTTGTTGTGTATATTTGGATAGCTATTTTTGTTACTGCTGTTTATTTTTATCATTTGCATCAAATTGCATGTTTAAAGTTTATTACGAAGAAGTTCATAAACATAAGTTTGTCCTTCTCAATTTCAGTTTTTAGTTGCACAACCTAGTTCCTTATTCATATCATGTAAATTAAACTAAACATAGCAAGTGATCTTCTTTAGCACTACATGTATGCTTGTGTTCTTGATCTGTAATCCAGTGGGGTGGTGAACCTACCAACTCCAGCACAATGTCATATCCTGCCATGTCTTAACTATGAACAATGCCATATTATGTTAATGTTATTTAAATCGTCTCTTTATTTACCAATCGGAAATGGGATAAATTGACAGTACACTCACCATTGATGCTTATACATTCTTTAACACTGCATGTATGCTTGTGTTCTTGATCTATAATCCAGTGGTGTGGTTAAGCTCGCCACTCCTGCACAATGCCATTTCCTGCCATGTCTTATTATGTTAATGCTATTTTAAACCGTGTCTCTTTATTTGCCACTAAGAAGTGGGATGAATTGACAGCACTGATACTTATACGTGCAAAACCTATTATCTCTCTGCTTGTTTCTCTTTCAGGGTGATGTCACTGACGGCAGGAAGAACTGCCACAATGATAGTGAGACGAACCCATTGCTTGTCCCTCTAACATATATTGCAGGGAAGAAGACAACACATCTTGGGGATAGCGATACAACCCCAAAGTCATGTCTTGATGTAGTGTCGAAGTTACTCGATAATAGCAGTGACACAAGCTCGATTGAGTCGCCGCCTGAATTTGTTCGACTTCTTCAGTCTCAAATTCAAGCAGAAAGACATGCTTCAGCTCAACTCATACTGGAACTCCAATCTCTATCGAAGATTAACCAGAAGTACAGGACGTCTATTGATGCTATGCAGCTAGAGTTGGAGGATATAAGTGTCAAACAAGCGCAGTCTCATTAGCTTGCTCAGCTGCTTCCGCTGCAGCTGCCGTGCAGGCCTAACCTTTCTTAACTCTGTTGAAGAGCTGTTGGTTCTGTATGTTTTGTCGGTGCGTTTATTTGCACTGGTGGCGACCTTTGATGCCCAGTGTATGCAATCCGCTGTCTGGTTGCGCTTTATTATCTCTCGTGGCGAACTTTGATGCCCAGTCGATGTAATATCCCATTATTTCATTATTGTATAGTCTAGGTTTATTCGTAGTCACTATGCTGTAATTTATTTACTTTTTTTAGAAGAATGTATTCACTGTACATGCTATCGTCACTAGGTCGTAAGCTTCGACGGAGATCAATGGGCCAAAAGTTTATTGGTCCGTCAGTGCTATATATAAACAAATTAGACTACACAAATGGGCCGGCCCACAACTCTATATATGGGTCCAAACGTGGGCACATTATCAGCTCGGGCCGTTAGCAGGCCTGAACGTAAACCGGGCCCAAGTAGTTTCGGGCCTTTAACAGGCCGAGTAAACCGCGTGCCTTAGTTGGGCCAGAAAATACCATGGGCTTTTAACAGGCTGATTAGATTGGTCCTGAATTGTGCCGAACAATTCACGGGCCGACAGCAGGCCTAAATATACCTCGGCCCATGATTGGCCCAATTATATGACAGGCATTCATAGGCCAAAATTTATCTCGGGCCGTGGTTGGCCCAATAATATGATGGGTTGTAAGTAGGCCGGGTGCAAAGCGGGCCATAATTAGGCCCAAATATTTCACGGGCCCTTAACAGGCCGATAGTCAGAGTGGGCTTAAATTTATCCACGAAGACCACGGGCCGTTAAGAGGCCGAAAGTCACTTGTACCAGAAATGGGCCCAAATGTTGCACGGGTTGTTAAGAGGCCGAAAGTAAATTGTACCAGAAATGGGCCGAAATGCGGCACGAGCCGTTAAGAGGCCGAAAGTCACTTGTACCAGAAATGGACCCAAATGTCGCACGGGCCGTTAAACGGCCAAAAGTGAAACCGAGCTGAAAACGGACCAATTGCGTGAAGGGCCTCTAACAGGCCCAAACTATCATCGAGCCAAACTGGGTCAAACAGTTCAACGGGCCTTTAACAGGCCGTAATACAAACCGGGCCTTAGATGGGCCCAAAACATAGTGCACTGTTAACAGGCCATATCTGATATGGGCCGTTATTTGGCCCAAAACATGGCAGGCTATTAACGGGCTGGTCCACTAGCATCTGACAAAATCTTGTGGGCCTTTGGCTGGGCCGGCTCGTTTAACCTGAATGGGCCACTATTGGGACGTGCCACGTGTCGACGTATTATATGCGTCTCTCGTCCAATGAAAGGATGACATCTGTCGCAACGCCGAGCTGACACGTGGATCCGCCGGCGAATGAGAAATTTGCACGTGGAAAATACCCATTGGTCAGGGCTATTAACGGGTTATCGGATCCAAACCGGAACCCGATAGCTTAATGGCGACCCGTTACGGTGGATGCCACGTGTCGGTCACCCTTGACGAAAACACTTCCATGGCGCGACATTTATCGTCATGGAAGTGGACACTTTCGTGATGATAATTTCAGTATTGTCATGGAACACTTCTACGACAACACAGGTATGACTATCTTGATTCTATCATAAAATTGTCACGGATGTACATGCATGACAGAAAACTTGACCTACTGTGACAAAGACGTATCATCACGGAAGTGTTTTTTTTGTAGTGTTGCCTGTGTTGCAAGGTGTGAAGTTGAGTAAGACTCAAAGCCCGACCACGGCAGAGGAAAGAGAAAGGATGAAGGGCGTCCCCTATGCCTCAGCCATAGGCTCTATAATGTACGCCATGCTGTGTACCAGACTTGATGTGTGCCTTGCCATAAGTCTGGCAGGTAGGTACTAGAGTGATCCAGGACTAGATCACTGGACAGCGGTCAAAAATATCCTTACCTAAAGAGGACTAAGGAAATGTTTCTCGTTTATGGAGGTGATAAAGAGCTCGCTGTAAAGGGTTACGTCGATGCTAGCTTTGACACTGATCCGGATGACTCAAAGTCTCAAACCGGATACGTATTTATTTTGAATGGTGGAGCAGTTAGTCGGTGCAGTTCCAAGCAGAGCGTCATAGCGGGATCTACATGTGAAGCGGAATATATAGCTGCTTCGGAAGCAGCACGGGAAAGAGTCTGGATGAAGGAGTTCATGACTGATCTAGGAGTGGTACCTAGTGCATCGGATCCTCTGACTCTTTATTGTGATAACACTGGCGCCATTGCCATTGATAAGAAGACCAAGCACATCAAACGCCGCTTCAACTCCATTCATAATTACATTAAGGATGGAGACATAGATATTTGCAAAGTACATACGGATCTGAATGTGGCAAACCCGTTGACTAAACCTCTTCCTCGAGCAAAACATGATCAGCACCAGAACTCTATGGGTGTTAGATTCATTACAATGTAAACTAGATTATTGACTCTAGTGCAAGTGGGAGACTGTTGGAAATATGCCCTGGAGGCAATAATAAAATGGTTATTATCATATTTCCTTGTTCATGATAGATGTTTATTATTCATGCTAGAATTGTATTCACCAGAAACTTAAATACATGTGTGAATACATAAACAACACCGTGTCCCTAGTGAGCCTCTACTAGACTATCTCGTTGATCAAAGATGGTTAAGGTTTCCTAACCATGGACATGAGTTGTAATTTTATAACGGGATCACATCATTAGGAGAATGATGTGATGGACAGACCCAACCATAAGCTTAGCATCCAATCGTATCACTTAGTTTATTTGCTACAACTTTCTTCATGTCAAGTATCTGTTCCTTAGACCATGAGATCATGCCACTCCCGGATATCGGAGGAATACTTTGTGTGCTATCAAATGCCACTTCGTAACTGGGTGATCATAAAGATGCTCTACAGGTATCTCTGAAAGTATTTGTTGGGTTGCATGGATTGAGACTGGAATTTTTCACTCCGTGTGACGGAGAGATATCTCTGGGCCCTCTCAGTAATACAACATCACAAGAAGCTTGCAAGCATGTGACTAATGAGTTTAGTCACGGGATCTTGTATTACAGAACGAGTAAAGAGACTTGCCAGTAACGAGATTGAACTAGGTATGGAGATATCGATGATCGAATCTCGAGCAAATAACATATCGCCGAACAAAGGGAATTGTATACGGGATTAACTGAATCCCCGACATTGTGGTTCAACCGATAAAGATCTTCGTGGAATATGTAGGAATCAATATGGGCATCCAGGTCCCGCTATTGGTTATTGACCGAAGAGGTGTCTCGGTCATGTCTACAGGGTCGCACACTTAACGTTCGGTAGCGCTAGGGTAATGTTGAGATAGTAATACTGGAAAGTCCAAAATTAGTTCGGAGTCCCGGATGGGATCTGGGACATCACGTGGAGCTCCGGAATGGTCCAGAGGTAAAGATTTCAGGGTTCCAGAAAAGATTGGGAATTTTTGGTAGAGTATCGTGAAGGTTCTAGAAGGTTCTGGGGGTTCCACCGTGGGGCCCAATGATCCAGGAAGGGCCCACATGGACCGAGGGTTGGGGCTACAGCCCACTTGGGCTGGCCACACCATTCCCAAGGCACATGTCATTTAAATCTAGAGATAAGGTCTTATCTCTAAATTTAAAGGGTTGAATCTAGAGATAAGATGTTATCTCCAAGTTTAAAGGGATTTCTCCCTTGTGGCCGGCCCTAGGAGGGTTTTGGACGCCCTCCCCTGCCCCCTAGCCCATATAAAGAGGGGTGCATGGGGGCAGCCACCCCTTCACCCTTGCCCATTGCCTCTCCCAACTCCTCCCACGTTTCTCCGGTACGCGCTTGGCGAAGCCCTCACTACAAAAAAACACTTCCGTGATGATACGTCTTTGTCACAGTAGGTCACGTTTTCTGTCATGCGTGTACATCCGTGACGATTTTATGACAGAATCAAGATAGTCATACCTGTACTATCATAGAAGTGTTCCATGACAATACTGAAATTATCATCATGGAAGTGTCCACTTCCATGACGATAAATGTCCCATCATGGAAGTGTTTTTGTCAAGGGTAACCGACACGTGGCATCCACCATAACGGGTCGCCGATAAGCTATCAGGTGCGGGTTTGGATCCGATAACCCGATATCAGCCCGGACCAATGGTAATTTTCCACGTGTAAAATTCTCATTCGCCAACGGAACCACGTGTCCGCTCGGCTTTGCGACAGATGTCATCCATTCATTGGACGACAGACGCCTATGATACACCAACACATGACACGGCCCAATAGTGGCCCATTTAGGTTAAAAAGGCTGGCCTGTTTTACTTGGTCAAAAGTTAGCGGGCCGGCCCATGGAAAGCCTGTTAACGGCCTGTTCACATACAGCACATTTAGGGCCCGGGTACTCACGGCCCGTTATGGCCTTTCAAAATTCGGCCCACTAGCGTCATGTAGGCCGTCCCATATGATTCCAGCCCATTGTCACTTTTGGCACATCTATGGCCCGTGACGTCTTTCGGCCCATATGAGGCCTTTTGTATCTCTGGGCCCATTGATGGCCTGTGGTGATTCTGGCCCATCATGAACAGTAAACTGCTTTGAGCCCATCAACGACCCATGATTCAGTTGGGCCGTTTCCAGCCCGTGTTTTCTTTCGGCCTTCTAAGGGCCCATAAATTCTTGGGCTTATTTCCGGCCATCGATTACTTACGGTCCGTTAATGGCCTGTTATGCTAATGGGCCAAATTCAGCCCGTGGTTGCAATCGGCCAGTTTGTGGTTTGTTAACCAATTGGGCTATTTTTAGCCCGTCATGTATTCCAGCCCATTAATGACCCGTTATGCCTGTCGATAGAATTAAGCCTGTGATGACTTTCGGCCTGTTAATGGCCCATTATGCTACGGGCCCGTAAACTGACCGTTCCCAATTTGACCCGTTTACGGCCCATATTGTGGTCCGGTTTTGGCCCACGAATATTAGGTGGCCAACGGATCCTACGGCCCGTAGATGGCCCATGGTCACTACAGCAAGTAGCAGGCCCATGGTTACCATGGTCCGTATATGGCCCATGGTTATTGCGGCCACTAGCAAACCAAGGAAAAAGACTACAAGGAAATAATAAGCAAGCAACTAACGCTAGGTTATTACGGCGATTGCACAAATTACATCCACTTGGCATCAAAGTTCGCCACCCGTGCAAATATAGGGAACACCCTACACTATACAAAAATGGCATGTTGTTTTCTTCTGCCGGTCGCTACCCGTTTAGAACAAATGTTGTATCGCAACAAAACAAATTACATCCATATAACAAAAGGAGGGTTGGCATAAAAGTAAATGCACCATCAGAAGTTCAGAAGCTCAAATGATTTGACCTGACTAGTACGTTTTCATGTTGTAGTGTCTGATGGAGCACCATAACCATTGCTGTCATTTCTCCTATGCTCCTGAACAACATAGCAAATGTCTGATAGTCCAGTTTCAAAACCATGCATATCTTGACGACATCGAACAATAGATGATGTTCTTCTTTCACAAAGGGTCTCTGTTAGGGATTGGACTTCTGTCTGGAGCGCAGAAATATCATTCTGTCGAGCTTGCAGATCTTGTTCA
This sequence comes from Elymus sibiricus, assembly GCA_039707655.1. Lineage (NCBI taxonomy): Eukaryota > Viridiplantae > Streptophyta > Magnoliopsida > Poales > Poaceae > Elymus > Elymus sibiricus. Next base: position 199,361,685 of record CM077664.1, on the reverse strand, counting down.
TGAGGCAGTTTGGACTAGGTTGCCTTAACAACCAACCCAGTATTATGCAGGAAGGTGCTTTTGGCACTGTTAGTGGAGAGATACTGACCCACTACAGCAAGAGGTGACATTGTGGTTATGGTTGTCTCATCACCTTCAGGAGGTTGTGGCGGTTCCACCATTTGTTCCATAGCTTGCTGAAAAGTTGAGTTTGTACATTAGTAGTACCAGAACAGAAGTTATTAATGAGGCAGCAAAACCAAACAAAATATTTGGTCTATATACAGAACTTATTTTGGCGAACCCGTGTAAAATATTAGTTGTATTTTACTGCAAAGTACATAATAAAACCAGGTTCCAAACATATGACCATGTACCATGGCTAATGTATTGTCTATTTCTTCACATTGTATTGACAGCTAAGGATAAACAGACAAAGTTTATAATACGGTGAGCATAGTATGAAATCATTCATATCACAAAACAACTGAGATCAAACAAACAGGCAATTGTAGCATTGTGTGCAGCACGGAACTAGATTAGAGATCAACAGCAAAGGAACATCGTTCCTCTCTTTTAAACCTTGTAAGGTGCAATGATATGTTAAGACAATTGTGTATAAAATTGAAAAGAGTAACCGACATTGGCTGCAAACCATGCAGTTCAATGCACAAGTCAGAGTAACCAGTAGTTCAAAGGCATGAGGATTAAGGACTTACAACGGCGGCTTTGACTGGTGTAGTCATGCCCTTCGTCTTGCTAGTGTGACAGTCCTTGAAGATTTCCACCACATTTGGTTCAGGTTCTTTTTGGTCCTTGTGGGCTTTCCTCTGCATTTGGAACAAGTCAATATACACTGGTACCGTTACGTGCTATACAAACGGTTTTTACCCCCTTTCCACGACACAGTTTTAAACCGTCGCCTTGCCTATGTGTGCGATAGGGGGGTCCTTCCCACACGACCCAGAAATCGTCCGCGATAGGGCGACCCGCTGCTGACGATTTTCGTAAACTAATCGTATGCGAAGTCGTGGCACCATGTTTCTGATCCGCGAGACATCCGAAACGATTTCGCAGATATCCACGTGTGCAAAAGGTGGATATCACAAACTTATTTGTACCGGTCTGTTTGCGATACGTACACTGTCACACACAGTTCAAAACCATAAAATGTGTGTGGTGTCTCCGCTATCGCCAACGTGTCCATTTTCTTAAGTGCGTGTGATAGGTATACCTATCACACACGGTCTACAAATGTGAACTGTCTTCTTTTTATCCGATAATACACACGCATACAAGTTTGAAACGTTTGTGGTATTACCAGGAATCACACACGCGCATATTACGAAAACATGTGCGATACTTATGGCAATCCCACACGTGTATAAGGATAAACCGTGCGTTCGAGGGCTCGGTATCGCATACGTTTTCCGTGAAAGAACCGTGTGTTCTTTATTTTACCATCGCACACGCTGTTTTCTTTCTAACCGTGCGTACGGTGTTTTAATCCCTGCGGTTTAATTATATTTTTTCCTGTAATTTATAATTCAAATTGGAATATTTCAAATTTTAAATTATGAAGTGCGGAATTTAAATATTTCGTATTCTCATCACAATGGTTCAACAACCAATCCATAAATCAAAATCTTAGTACAATGTGTTCAGTAATTACAGAATTAGGCAGCAGATTAACTATGAAGAACCACAATATTTAGAGACGGTAAAGGTGAAGAGAGAAGTGTAAATCATTTTGGCAACCCATAGTGTTGAAGAAGCGGAATGCCCATAAGGTGCCCTCCTCCATGGCGAAGGCACGCACAACTTTTGTCCAACCCCTTGTGACGATCGCCCGCCCATCCTTCACCGCCTTCAGGAAGACTTCGAGACCATTATCACGGTAGTATGAATTATATACTTTAACCTTAGTTGCCTCCACTCCGGTCATGTAGTTTGCAAGGTAATCATGAGTAAAATGCTTTGGAAACCACTGAAAAGAGAAAACTTTCAGAAATTCTTGTCTAATAGAGTAACTCTTTGTGGGCAGGGGAAAAAGGCAACAGATTACTTACCATTCTAAAGTTCATTGTTGTCTTGGATAAAGTGTAAATAAAGAGTTTAATTCCCATCACCCGTCTATTTCGCCTAACAATCTTTCTTAGTTTCCTCACTTGACGCTTGTTCATGAATATCTCATTGCCCCATACGCAAAAGGGGTCGAAGCGTGGATCAGTACCGCTGATATATGTACCTACAAGCAACCACTAAATGTTAGAAGCTAAACTTCAATTGCACAAATGATGTAAAATACTATAAGACATGGGATGTAACTAACCTCGACGGCAAACAACAGCATCGCCCGTTGCGGCCCTGCGTAAGTACATGGAAAGGCATGTTAACTACATCCACCAAAAATAGCAAATGGTAATAAAACGACAGCATCTCTAGTGATATCTCCATTGCGAAGAGTAGCACGGTAGTAAAGGGACAGATTAAAAAATAGATAGAACTGTTTGCTACAACAGGCTTAACAGCAACCTAAGTCAAGCACTGTAAGTTTCTAGCTGGTATTGGTGAAATTGAACTGGACAGTTCATACTTGAACATGACAGTGTAAATTACTGAAATAAACAAGGCATGTGTTAAGTACAGACAACCTAATATAGCCATTGAAACTGGTACTGATGAAATTGAAATTGACAGAGTTAAACATCTCAAGGCAAGCACTGCTAGAGCAGAGAATGGCCCAGTTGTCTATAAAAAGGTATGGGAAATAGCTAAGAATGGTTAGGCGTGTTTACTACAACAAGCTTAATACATCAACCATACAAAACATAGCCATTGCAACAGGTATTGGTAAAATTGAACTGGACAGTTCCTACTTGATAAATCCCGAGGGGTAGTTGGTGGGGCACTTCATCTAGGCCAGAGCCCGCCCCAAGTCGGCGGCGGTGCAGGCGAGGTGTTCCTCCGGGTTGAAGCGTGGATCAGTGCCACTGACATGTGTACCTACAAGAAGCAAGTAAATGCTACAAGCTAAACTGCAATTGCAGAAATGATGTAGACATTGGGATGGAACTAACCTCGACGGTAAACAACAGCATTTCCCATTGTGGCCATGTGTATGTTAACTACAACAGGGTTGACATCCACCAAAAATAGAAAATGGTAATAAAACGACAGCATCTGTAGTGATATCTTCATTGCGAAGAGTAGCACAGTAGTAAAGGGACAGATTAAAAAATGGATAGAACTGTTTGCCACAACAGGCTTAACAACAACCTAAGTCAGGCATTCTAAGTTTCTAGCTGGTATTGGTGAAATTGAACTGGGCAGTTCATACTTGAACATCACAGTGTACATTACTGAAATAAACAAGGCATGTGTTAAGTACAGACAACCTAATATATCCATTGAAACTGGTACTGATGAAATTGAAATTGACAGAGTTAAACATCGCAAGGCAAGTGCTGCTAGAGCAGAGAATGGCCAGTTGTCTATAAAAAGGTAGGGGAAATAGCTAAGAATGGTTAGGCGTGTTTACTACAACAAGCTTAATACATCAACCATACAAAACATAGCCATTGCAACTAGTATTGGTAAAATTGAACTAGCCAGTTCGTACTTGGTAAATCCCGAGGGGTAGTTGCTGGGGCACTTCATCTGGGCCAGATCCCGCACCGAGTCGGTGGCGGCGGAGGCGAGGTGTTCCTCCAGGTCGACACGCACAACGGACACCGCGCCATCGACCACCTTCAGCTCCTCCACCTTCATCGTTACGCTTACGCGGTGATGCTCTGGAGTAGGGGTGGGGATTTGGAGGCATGAGGATGTTTTGCAGGCGCCATCTAAGCAATCAGGCTATGGCGGTGATGGAGATCGGTGGGTTACCTGACTGGATCGACGAGGCTCGGGCAGAACGTAGATGTGGTTGAAGCTGTTGTTGCGGCGGAGGTGGTTTGAGTTGCCGGGAGAGGGGGGCATATTGTGGAAATGTGATGGGTGGGGATGGGTTTCGGGAGGTAAATTCTGAAATCCCGCGCCTACTGAAAATTTCACTTCAAAACTCGAAACTTACGCGGACGAAACACACAACGCAGACGAAGCATACAATATACTCGTGTGCGAGAAAGGAGAAAATTGGCGGATCCCATATTCAAAAAAATTTACATGTGGAGTTAATTAAATCACTCACGGGCGGTCGTGATGGTACGTGTGTGATGTTTTCTAACTGACTTATGGATCAGTAATGCACACGGTACGCCATAGCAACCATGTGTTTTGTGGTCTTCTAAGAATTAAAATATCTATCAGCATGTAGTGTCGTAACCTGCAAATTTAAAAATATCTTTCATTGCAGTAGGGCTATCAACGTACATGAACGAGGCGAAGGTGACACTCGATGAACAATCATAATCATAAGTTTATGAAATGCAATCAAGTGTCAACCTGACTTGCTCACACAGCGAGAATTGATCGACCTATGCAACAAGAGAAATGCTTGCTGCCTCCCACCGGCGCTGCTATTTAAGCTTGTCCGCATCCGCCCCGCGTGGCGAGGTGGTACTAAAAAACAGCTCCGGCGAGCTCGTCTCCGGCCCGGTAGTGCAGAGATGAGAGAGGAAGGAGCTCCGGGGTGGCTGCGGGTGGGACCACTATGACTCAGTTGAATCAACTTTTTTGACTGGGCACTAATTTTCTCTAAAAAAGTAGTAAGTAGTACTGGTAGATGCTCATAATTAATTAAACAAACATATGGGCGACACACACACACACACTAACTACTTCTCGCATGCTGGCCAGACGCAGACGCTGTCGTTCTCCTTCCCGGCCTTGTTGGCGGCAGCCCACCGTGCTTGGATCTCCACCCGACTCTCCTCAGCAGCACGTGCGGCCGCTTCTTTCTTGCAGTGGTGGGACTCTCTTCTCTTGAGGGCTTTCTGCCTTTTCCGCTCCTTCTGTGTGGCTTTGGCCTCCTCTTGCTCCACCGCCCATTTGGCCTTGGCAGCTTCAAAGTCTGCCCAAGTAGGTGTGCGGTCACGGGCGGCGATGAACTCAGCGCGGCGGGATGACATCGCTTCCTTACCAGTTACTGTGCGGTCGCGGGCGGCGATGAACTCGGCGCGCCGGGATGCCATCGCTTCCTTACCAGTTAGTGTGCGGCGCGGTGGCATGGACGACGACGCTTGGAGAGAGCTCTGGGACGGAGTGGCCGGACAACCGTACGTAGTGCGGTGGTTTTTTAGAGCACTCGACATCTGATTGCCTATGAGAACTGTGTGCGCTAACCCTATTCTGCGTTGCGTTCTGATTGGCCGGAACACCAGCCACGCGGATCACGCATGTGCACCATAGGATCTATGTAGATCGTAGAAAAAAAAGGGTGGACGACCAAGGAAAATTGGATACCCTTGAAATCCTAGTGATTTATTATCGCACACGGTTCATTTTCGCTGCTTATGAAAGCCGTGTGGGATGACTCTATCGTGTGATGCGTTCTGATTGGCCGGAACCCCAGCCATGCGGATCGCGCGTGTGCACCGTAGGATGCACCGCGATCGAACGGCAATCCACATCCCTCCCATCACACCCGTGTAGCTGTAGATGGGATTTGACTTATATGCGCTAAATGTCAGGTAAATGCTATAAAGTGCTTTAGTATAGCGCAAAAAATTCAAATCTAGCGGCTAATGTTGCTTGCACACCATGTAAATAGTTTGGACGCGAAACGATAAAGTCACAGTAAATTCAAGTCCAAATTGCCACACATGTCCTTGAAATCTCTCCCCATTCCTCGTAAAAGGCATGCAAATTTACTAAACACCACAAGCATGATTTTCCATACCGTTTTTTTGCACATTTTCATGGACCAATTGTGCGAAGTTGAACTATGTGCATTAATGCCTAGAAAATGCACATAACTACCCAAATATAGTAAATTAGACCAGAAAAGTGCCAAATTTGAACACGGTGCATGACAGGGTCTATGTTAATCGTAGAAAAAAAATCTAGGACAAACGATAAAGGAACTTTGAATTCCCCATCAAACTTGGTGATTTCCTCTAGAAACCACCAATACTTCCTTTTGTGATGGTTCAGTTTATGAAGAGCGTGTACAACAAGGTTAGCCGAACCTTCTCAAAAAATTGCCATGCTTTACTGAGGTCATACCATGGCACCATGCCAGGTATCATCTTTTTCAGGCGTGTTTTTCAATTTTCTAGGGTTGAAAAACCAATAAACGACACGTTTGTGGTTGACTCTTGGGACACATGTCCTTGAAATAGCCCACCATTCCTCGTAAAAGGCATGCAAATTTAGTAAATACCACAAGCAAGATTTTCCAAAAGGAATTTGTGAACTTTTCCATGGACTGATTGTGCGAAATTGAATTATGTGCATTAATGCCTAGAAAATGCACATAACTGCCCAAATATACTAAATTAGCCCGAAAAATTGCCAAATTTGAACACGGTGCATTATAGGGTGTTTGTTCATCATACAAAAAAACACAAGGACAAACGACGAAGGAAGTTCGAATTCCCCATCAAATTTGGTGATTTCCCTCTCGAAACCACGAAACTACCTTTTATGATGGTTCGGTTTATGAAGAGCATGTAAAACGACATTAGCCGAACCTTCTCAAAAAAGTACCATGCTTTTCTAAGGTCATACCATGGCACCATGCCAAGTATCATCTTTTTCAGGCATGTTTTTCAATTTTGTAGAGTCAAAAAACCAATAAACGACACGTTTGTGGTTGACTCTTGCCACACATGTCCTTGAAATCTCTCCCCATTCCTCGTAAAAGGCATGCAAATTTAGTAAACACCAGAAGCATGATTTTCCAAACCGTTTTGGTGCACTTTTTCATGGACCGATTGTGTGAAATTGAATTATGTGCATTAATGCCTAGAAAATGCACATAACTGCCCAAATATAGTAAATTAGCCCGGAAAAGTGCCAAATTTGAACACGGTACATTATAGGGTGTATGTTGATCGTAGAAAAAAACTCAAGGACAAACAACGAAGGAACTTTGGATTCCCCTTCAAACTTGGTGATTTCCCTCTCGAAACCACCAAAACTTCCTTTTGTGATGATTCGGTTTACGAAGAGCGTGAAAAACGACATTAGCCGAACCCTCTCAAAAAATTACCACGCTTTGCTGAGGTCATACCATGGCACCATGCCAGGTATCATCTTTTTCAGGCATGCTTTCAATTTTGTAGAGTTAAAAAACAAATAAACGACACGTTTGTGGTTGACTCTTGCCACACATGTCCTTAAAATCTCTCCCCATTCCTCGTAAAAGGCATGCAAATTTAGTAAACACCAGAAGCAATATTTTCCAAACCGTTTTGGTGCACTTTTTCATGGACCGATTGTGTGAAATTGAATTATGTGCATTAATGCCTAGAAAATGCACATAACTGCCCAAATATAGTAAATTAGCCCGGAAAAGTGCCAAATTTGAACACGGTGCATTATAGGCTGTATGTTGATTGTAGAAAAAAACTCAAGGACAAACGACGAAGGAACTTTGGATTCCCCTTCAAACTTGGTGATTTCCCTCTCGAAACTACCAAAACTTCCTTTTGTGATGGTTCGGTTTACGAAGAGCGTGTACAACAACATTAGTCGAACCCTCTCAAAAAATTACCACGCTTTGTTGAGGTCATACCATGTCACCATGCCAGGTATCATCTTTTTCAGGCATGTTTTTCAGTTTTGTAGAGTTGAAAAACCAATAAACGATACGTTTGTGGTTGACTCTTGCGACACATATCATCGAAATCTCTCCCCATTCCCTTGTAAAAGGCATGGAAATTTAGTAATACCACAAGCTTCATTTTTCATACTGTTATTGTGCACCTTTTCATGCACCTATATATCGTGCCAATTTGAATTATGTGCATAAATGCCTAGAAAATGCAAATAATGGCCCAAATATGGTAAATTAGCCCGGAAAAGTGCCAAATTTGAACACGATGCATTCTAGGGTCTATGTAGATCATAGAAGTTAAAAAACAAGGGCAGACGACCAAGAAAAATTGGATTCCCTTGAAATCGTGGTGATTTATTATCGCACACGGTTCATTTTCGCTGCTTATGAAAGCCATGTGGGATGACTCTATCGTGCGATGCATTCTGATTGGCCGGAACCCCAGCCACGTGGATCGCGCCTGTGCACCGTAGGATGCACTGCGATCGAACAGCAATCCACATCCCTCCCATCACATCTGTGTAGCTGTAGCTGAGATTTGACTTATATGCGCTAAATGTCAGGTAAATGCTATAAAGTGCTTAAGTATATCAAACGAGTCCTGAAATGCGCAAAAAATTCAAATCTAGCGGCTGATGTTGCTTGCGCATCGTGTAAATAGTTTGGACGCGAAACGATAAAGTCACAGTAAATTCAAGTCCAAATTGCCAGCCCATACAATTGACATATTTGACATGCATGAACAAATAATCAATCGAGCATATATATGCTCAAATTGGTCCAGTGCCTAGTTCGAGGAGTAATTTACAAACCATTATTAGCTCCCTAATTTACATCAATATATCAAACCACCTTGATCGATCGAGGTTGGGGCAGCCTCGACATCGGTGATCGCCGGTACTGCCTCGGGTGCAGCTCTCGCCATGGCTGCCGCGACCGACGGCTGTGCGTACATCGCCCCGACGGCCAACGAGACATTGCCTCTCGCCAGGGCTGCCGTCACTGCCCCCAGGCCTACACTGGTGATGCCCGGCGCTGCGCCCTCCTCCATCTCGGACATAAGTCTGCGCTTCGTGCGGCGGCCGCCACTGCCACAGTTGTCCTTGCGTCGTCGCGGTTCCTGCTCCGCCGCCCGCACCATCTGCCGCACTCTGCGCCGAGCCTGCAGTATCGCCCGCTGGCGATCCCTAGCCGCTTTTAGGACGACCCTGGCTAACCTGGTGGCTTGCTCGTACCACGTTTCCTGCCTCATCTGGATGTCGTCGGGAGAGGCGGCGACATGGCCGTCGACCGCAAAGCCGACCATCACACCAGCAGCCTCGATTCCGCTATCGCCCAACTCCATCCGGTCATCGGCCATTGGGGCCGGGTATGCCGGTATGTGTGGGTAACTAGCTAGCAAGGGGATCAGTAGTGAGTCGCCACCGCCGGCCATTGTTGTGGTTATTTATAGGTAGCTAGCAGCTGGCTAGGGGAATGGGGATTTACAATTTACCCCAATGGCTGGCGCTTGCGCGGGAAGGCATCGCTGGAGCGCGGGAAGACTAAGTGGAGCACACAATTCCCAGCACACAACCGTATGCGGTGTCACGTGTTATCACACACGTGTTAACATAAGGAAACGTATGTGTAACTTACAAATCATCACTCATGAGTACTCGCACCACGCATCGTGTGCGATGCTCCTACCATCGTAAACAACTCGTTTGCATTTTCAAAGGTTTTTGTACACACACATAATTGCACACGAAACATCCAGGTCCGTTGGGCGCCTAAGAGAATTCAGATTTTTTTCAAGAATTTTAGTCGCACTTTCTTCATTAGCACCAATTGCCTGACTGTCTTTCTCATCGTTAAAAGTTTTTTTAGTTTTTAGTTTTCCCCTCCCACGTATGAGCGAACCAACTACCTCCAAAATTTAACTATGTTTGCATGCATGCGTGGTGGAAGAGGAAAACGATAAGAAAGTGGGCAGTGATACCACACTGGCAATTATAATAACCTAATTAATGGGATGTGTTCATTGGCAATTTGGCGCGGTCAATTTTTTTGCCTTGCCCACTCCCTGTTCACCTTAGTTGCGCTCCTCCTCCTTCGCTCTCTATCCTCTGTTCGCTCTCTATCGTCTCTTTCCTCTCGCAGCCCCCAAATCTGGCCTTCCGCGCTCGCCTCCCCGCCTCACCCATCGGATTGCGCCATGGATAATCCCCTAGATCCCAGCATCCCGCGGGCTTCCCTCTCGCTACGGCCCGCGGCACTGCCGCCGTTGAGCGAAACCCCTGTATGTATTAGAGGGGATCCACTGCTCTGGACTCACAGATCGGTGCCGCCGGAGGACATGCAGGGGCTGCGTTGGAGGTGGTGGGCAGCAAGGGCAAATCGATCGAGGAAGCGAGGCATCGATTGGAGACATGTTCCAAGGAGCTGTGCATGGCGAGGCACAAGGCGAAGGCGGAAGTCAATCTCAGGGCAGAGATGCTGAGGGATGTCAGCATCTGCCAGTGTCGCGCCGACTTGGAGCTGGCGCTAATGGCAGAGATCATATTCACGGAGTCGACTGTGGAGGAGAGAACGCGCATGCCTGCGGAATGGTATACGAACCCGGTGCGGCTGTTCAGATGGGCGATAGAAGAAGCCAAATCGCCCAACCTGCTGCAGCGGCGGTGCTGGGCATGCATCCTAGGCGAGGTGACCTGCCCTCCTTCCCTGCCAGATACTGGATGAAGATCACCTCAAGTACGCGGCCATGGACGCGTACACATGCTACGAGATGTACAGGCGGATCGTTGACATGAGGAAGTGCCTCCTTCCTGTAGACGACGAGGGATCGAGCCACAAGCAGAGCATTGGAGGCAAGCATCACAACAAGAAGTAGTTGATATGATGATCGTTTCTCCTAGTTTATTATGCATGTACTTGTTTACTTAGATGTGCAAACGCTATCTGTAGTCAGTTCTGTAATTGGAAGTTTAATTTGGTTATGCAATCATGTTCTTATAAGTATATAATGTTGTTGTTCTGTAGACAGAGCATAGATGTTGTGCAGACAGAGTTCATATCACACATGGACTAAACTACAGAACCCGTCGGTGATGAATTCATCAATCACTGACAATTATTTACCACCAACCGTTTGCCCATAACACAGACGGCTTATTCACAGGAATCGTCCGTGTTGTTATCCGTCTTCCCACACATTTTGGATTACTGGCCTGTTTGCCGCGTATCACACACAACTTGTTAAGTTGAACCGTTTTTGTTGTGTTCGGTAATCGCAAACAGTTCATCCGAGTGAACCGCATGCCGTGCATCGCAGACACCTTGATCTATCTGACCATTTCTGTTGTGTTGGGTAATCACAAACAGTTCATCCGAGTGAACTATATGCCGTGTATCGCACACACCACGAACTGGCTGACCGTGTTTGTTGTTCTGGCTTATCGCAAACAGTTTGTTTGGATCAACTATATGCCATGCATCGCACACGCATCTCTAATCTGAATCATTTTTTATGTCTCCGGCATCGCAAACAGTTCGTCTTATTGGGGACGGTTTTTTTCGACACCGTTTGCGATGCATGCATCGCACACAGTTTGGACGCGGGGTCTCTGATTCATGTGCCGCGTTAGCAGTCGCCTGCAGTAGTGATAGATCTGATAAGATGGCACAACCAAAAGAGTGAAACAGTAGCTAGTTACAAGAGCCTCGTAGTGTGCAATATAGCTACGAGATCCTGTCGTCTGTTGGAATTTCACTTTTGTACGGTTGGCCTTGTTCTTTGAACAGTTCACCTAGAAGAAGATAGATTTCAAGGCACATGCGTAAATAGGAGTTCAACATGTGATCTGATCACATATATATAATGTACTTGATACTTTGGATCAGACCAGTGTTTAACAAGGGTTGTCCAGTCTTCATCCATTATATTTTCCACTGGAGATGTTTGGGCAAGTTCATTGTTAGCCTTGCCTTCAAAGTGAGTTTTCCTCGAGTTATACCGATACTGTCGCGGAGTAGACTTGAAAACATGATTGCATGCTTGTCTGGTTGCATCATCTTGCCGATCCAACTTGAACCTCATTTGTTCAAAATTATAGGAGTCTCATTACCAGCAACCTAGAAAGTATGGGACAGAGCAAGACGATATTACTAAGTTCCATAAATAACCATACTTACAGATAAATGGTCGAGGAAGGTGTTAAACTAGGTTTCGTCTTTGCCATTCTTGTACTAAATCCATGTTGGGAGGATACGTGCATGACACCTAACAGCAACGGCTGCCTCTGATACTAACTTGGCTGACTCTGTAGCATCACGTGGCCTTTTTAAACCTGCCTCAAAATGGATCTCCATTCTTCCTCCTTTAGATTTAGTTAACCAGTCGAGCATTATCCCTGATGTCTGTTTCCTCGTGTGCCTAGGTGCTAGTTCAACAACGAACATGGGAAGTGTTAGTGTACATCAAACTATAACTTGACTTGATCAACTACCTTCTTGGTGTTGAAGCTCACAAGGTTCATCTGAACTTGCCAAGTCCTCTTGTGCGAAGAGTGCTTTGGAAGTAGTGTCAGGTGGCAAGGGAGCTTGGAAACTTGCCGCTAGCAGAGTTGACAAACGAGTAACTCGTGCACATGTTGGTACTGTGGAATAAGGTGATGCAACCACTAGGGCTGTCGTTGCTTGTTTGGTTTGTTTGTCTTTGGTACGTTTTGCAGGTGGTGTAGCAGGGGATACTGTGTTTGTACAATTATCTGGTGGACTTCGACCTTCTATTGCACTATCAGTACCAACAGAATCTGCAGAGCTGTTCCGCTTCCATTTCCATGCCTCCCAAGTACTAACACCATCCCCTACCATTTTGTGTTCCTTCCTCTCTTTTTTCCATGTCAAGTCAAACCCACAAGAAAAAGGAATAAAAATTTAGTTCTTCAGAACTAATTGATGTGTGATACAGACGAACTGAACTTTGATGTTAGACAACCGCATGATAGGAGGATGTAATATGTACGAAAAATAGGACGGCATGAGATAATCAGACCTATGATGTGTAAACTAAGCAGAAGGCATTTCAATAAATTAGAAGCAATGCAATGGAAGCTAGACACCATATGAAAGATGTTACAAATATCACTCTGCCAAGTTAATAGTGTCTCGTTATAAGTGGCATTTAAACAAATGTCAAGCAGTACAAGCAATAAATCATGTGCAAGATGCAAATAATATCACACTACCAAGTTAAAGGTGTCTCGTCATAAGTGATTGATGCAGGATAGACACGAACAGTACTTCGATGTTAGAACATGTAATAGACAGATGTAGTATATGCAAAAAAAGGAAGACATGCCATGTTCACATGTATAATGTGTAAACTAAGCAGATGCAATTTAATCAAATTAGAAGCAATACAAGCTAGACACCGTATACAACATGCAAGCAAATATCACACTGCCAAGCTAGAGAAAGCACCTAGGATGCTAGAGTAGGGTTGTTGGGCCCATCATATTTACATGGAACTTCTACTGCACTAGCAGTAGTAGAAGAATCTCTAGAGCGCCTCCTTACCGGTGGCGCCAGATGATCGCCATCAGCCCCTGCCTTACTTTTTTTCCTTCCTCTCTCTTATTTTTATTGACTTGTCAAGTCAAACCCACAAGAAAAATGAATAAAATTCGCTTTTCAGAACTCATTGATGCATGATGCTGATGAACACTACTTTCATGTAAGGCGACTGCATGGTAGGAGGATTGAATATGTAAGAAAAAAGGACAACATTGCATATTCACACCTATGATGTGTAAACTAAGTAGCAGGAATTTCAACAAATTAGAAGCAATGAAAGCTAGACACCATATGAAAGATGCAACGAATGTCACTCTACCAAGTTAAAACTGTCTCGTCATAAGTGCCACTTCAACAAATTAGAAGCAGTACAAGCTAGAAAACAATGCAAGATGCAACCTATATCACACTCCCAAGTTAAATGTGTCTTATGATAAGTGATTGTTGCAGGTTACACAACAGTAGTACTTTGATGTAAGAACATGGCGTGATTGACAGATATTGTATGTTCCGAAACAGGAACACGTGTCTTATTCACAAGTATAATGTGTAAACTAAGCAGATGCAATTCAACAAAATTAGAAGCAACACAAGCTAGACATCATACATAACATGCAACCACATATAACAGTGCCAAGTTAGAGCGAGCACCTATGATGGTGGGGTAGGGGAGATGTGCTCATCATCAACACAACTACGTTGACTATCTATGCATGTGTTGCCTTGCAAATCTTGTTTGGAGGATGGCGGAGTAGAATCTATAGAGACCCTCCATTTCAGTTGGTCGGAAGGAGCACCATCATCCACTGCCTTGCTAATTTCCTTCCGCTTTATTGATTTTGCATTGTCAAGTCAAACGACAAGAAAAAGGAATAAAAATCACTCTTCAGAACTCATTCATGCATGATACTGACGAACACTACTTTGATGTAAGGCAAACACATGATACGAGGATGGAATATGGACGAAAAACAGGACGGCATGGCATATTCACACCTATTTGTGTAAACTAAGTAGAATCCATTTCAACAAATTAGAAGCAATGCAAGGTAGACACCACATGAAAGATGCAACCAATATGACTCTGCCAAGTTAAAAGCATCTCATCATAAATGGCGTTTCAACAAATTAGAAGCAGTACATGCTATAAATCATATGCAAGATGCAACAAATATCACACTGCATTTACTAAAGGTGTCTCATCATAAGTGATTGATGCGGGATACACAAGAACTGTAGTTTTATGTAAGAACATGATTAATAGACAGATGTAGTATGTACCAAAAACAGGAAGGCATGTCACATTAACAGGTACAATGTGTAAACTAAGCAGAATAGCAGATGCAATTTAACGAAATTAGAAGAATTACAAGCTAGACACCATATGCAACATGCAACCACATATCACACTGCCAAGTTAGAGCAAGCACCTGCGATGGTGGTGTAGGGGAAATGCGGTCATCAACTACAGAGCTACATTGACTATCTTCATCTAGCCTTACTGTTTCTTGAGAATCATGTGGGGAGGATGACATTGCACTCTTTAAAAGAGTAGCATGTCTCAAACTAACAAACGGGTGTGACAGTCTCTTCATAAGTGATTGATGCGGGATACACAAGAACAGTAGTTTTATGTAAGAACATGGTTAATAGACAGATGTGGTATGACACAGTGAAGTTAAAGCAAGCACCTGGGATGGTGGTTTATGGTGAATGAGATCTTCAACTACAGAGCTACATTTACTGTCTCCATCTGCTGACACTACACCCTTTAGAGCCCTCAAATGGTTCGGGCTTATCCGCGAATTATTCTGGAGCTACTTCTCTCTTTTCTTTCATGAATTTGACAATGTGCGTCAGAGTCTGAAATACCCATGCATAAAAAAACAATAGTGAGAGTATGGGTGAAGTGTGTGCAGAAGTAGTGCAGTGTAAAAGTATCAGATAGCAGGTGGGTCAAAAATAAATGACGGCAAACATATGATAGCTCTACAACATGCATGGCACACGAAATTAGATTCTAGGCTTTTGAAATATGAGCATAGGGATGGCTGGGAAGTGCAGGTACTCCTCCAGCAAACCACCACATGTGGTCCTATGAAAATAACAGTCGACTGAAAACAAATAGGTCAGTCGATTTTTTCTGGACCGTCCGATCTAAAAGGAACGGGCAGATGGCCCTCATCTACCTCCCGCCAGTCACTGTTGACGATCTTTCTTGAACCACCAGCAAGCACCGGCCCGACCCTGCCTCCGCTACCCCACCCTCCCCTCGACCTCACCTCACCGCCGTGCTTGGTATCGTTCCCCCGACCATCCCTTTAAGCCCGGCCGACCTCCAGATCAGGCGCCAGTAGCTCCTGTGCCCCCACACAACCCTAAGATGGACACCGAGGCGCTGCTTCCCCGGCGAACAGGCGGCCTAGTGCCTCCACGGGTGGTGCTTCCTTTAATTGGGAATGAATTGACCCTGAATTGAAATCCAGGCAGGCGACGGACCTCTAGCTAAGGTGAAATAGTAAATGGGGGGAAACCTTGTGCATCGCGAGTTACTAAGAACATCTAGTATCAGGAAGAAGGTGCAGTAAGAAGCGGTCACATAGTTTCTTCTGTGGGATGAATACTGTGCGAGCAGACACGTAAGATTTGCATGAATAAGGGAAGAGGAGTACCGATTTTGGCTGGCGGTGTTGTGTTCTCCTGATTTTGCATTGATCTTCTTGTTTTTGTCTGGGGAGCCGATATTGTGGAGGACGGTCGAGGCTTGGACGAACCCATGTCCAAGTTGTTGAGTGTGTTACGGTGGCCGTCTGTCAGCAAAGGGGAAGCAGATCCGAGGCAGTGAACGACGGCGTAGCGGGAACAGCTCCGGTGAGGTGGACGGTTGCGACGTTGGAGTGATAACCCACAAGTATAGGGGATCGCAACAGTTTTCGAGGGTAGAGTATTCAACCCAAATTTATTGATTCGACACAAGGGGAGCCAAAGAATATTTGCAAGTATTGGCAGTTGAGTTGTCAATTCAACCACACCTGGAGACTAAATATCTGCAGCAGAGTGATCAGTAGCACAGTAGTATGGTAATTTGATAGCAGTAGTAATAATAGTAAAAGTAATAGTAATGGTAGCAGCAATAGTAGTAGCAATTGTGACAGTAGTAACAACAGTAGTAACTTAGCAAAGAACGATATGTGAAAAACTCGTAGGTATTGGATCGGTGATTATGTTGGATAACATTCATCATGTAACAGTCATAACCTAGGGCGACATAGAACTAGCTCCAATTCATCAATGTAATGTAGGCATGTATTCCGTATATAGTCATACGTGCTTGCGATAAGAACTTGCATGACATCTTTTGTCCTACCCTCCCGTGGCAGCGGGGTCCATAAGGAAACTAAGGGATATTAAGGCCTCCTTTTAATAGAGAACCGGAACAAAAGCATTAACACATAGTGAATACATGAACTCCTCAAACTACGGTAATCACCGGAAAGAATCCCAATTATTGTCACCTTGGGGTATGCGGATCATAACACATAGCAGGTGCGTATAACTTGCAAGATCGGATCAAAAACACAAATATATTCATGAAAACATAAAGGGTTCAGATCTGAAATCATGGCACTCGGTCCCTAGTGACAAGCATTAAGCATAGCAAAGTCATAGCAACATCAATCTCAGAACATAGTGGATACTAGGGATCAAACCCTAAGAAAACTAACTCGATTACATGATAAATCTCATCCAACTCATCACCGTCCAGCAAGCCTACGAAGGAATTACTCACTCCCGGCGGTGAGCATCATGAAATTGGTGATGGAGGATGGTTGATGATGACGATGACTGAAGATCCCCCTCTCCGGAGCCCCGAACGGACTCCAGATCTAGCCTCCCGATGAAGAACTGGAGGTGGCGGCGGCTCCGTATCGTAAAACGTGATAAAACTTCTTCTCTATTTTTTCTCTGGAATTGTGAATTTTTGGCCTGAGATTAGGGTCAGCGGAGCCACGTGGGCCCCACAAGCCACCAGGGCACGCCAGGGGGGTGGCGCGCCCTGGTGCCTCGTGGGCAGCAGGTGGCCCCCCTCCGGTGGGTCTTGGCTCCAGTATTTTTTAGTTAACCCATAAAAAATGTCCAAAAAGTTTTGTCCAATTCCAAGAACTTTTATTGCTGCACAAAAAACAACACCATGGTAGTTCTGCTGAAAACAGCGCCAGTCTGGGTTAGTTTCATTCAAATCATGCAAATTAGAGTCCAAAATAAGAGTAAAAGTGTTTGGAAAAGTAGATACGACGGAGACGTATCAACTCCCCCAAGCATAACTCATTGCTTGTCCTCAAGCAATTCAGTTGACAAACTGAAAGTGATAAAGAAAAACTTTTACGAACTCTTATGTTCTTGTATCTATATATATATGCCTAAATAATACCCAGGGTTTCAGCAAAGATTATGACTAACCATGCAAATGATAACTCTTAGAAATTATATTCACTCATATCAATGGCATAATCAACTAGCGAGCAATAATAAGATATCTCAAATGCCAACACTTTGTCAAAACAATCATGATATAATATGACAACATGGTATCTTGCTAGCCCTTTCTGAGACCGCAAAACATAAATGCAAAGCACCTCCAAAGTTCAAGCAGTGACTAAACATTGTAATTCATGGTAGAAGAGATCCAGTCATGATGCACACAACATTAACTATACACAATGCATGAGAATGACAATAGTGCTCTCAGGACTGGTGCTTATTTGAGAAGATGGTGACTCAACAATAAAAGTAAAATAACATAAAAGTAAATAGATGGGCCCTTCGCAGAGGGAAGCAGGGATTTGCATAGGTGCCAGAGCTCAAAGCTTAAATCAGAGAAAAATATAATTTTGGGAGGTATGCCTTTCCTGTCAATGTCACGACCGAGAGTTTTCAATATCTTCCATGCTAAACACAATAGCGGTGGTTCCCAAGCGGTAAAGTAAAGTTTACTCCCCCTCCACCAACAAACACAAGCCATGGCTAGCCGAATCCTCAGGTGCCCTCCATACCAACAACTTTCCTGGGGAGTTTGTTTTATTATTTTGCAATTTTAATCATGGGACTGGGCATCCCGATTACCAGCCCCTCTCGTGCAAGGACAAGTGAATAAACACTCATCATGAGAATAACCCGCTTAGCATGGAAGATATTGACCGCCCCATGTCGCTCCATGAGCGGTACGGGAACACAAAATAGATGTTCATTTGAATATTTAGAGGTGGCACATGCAAATTTACTTAGAACGGCAGGGTAATACCGCATATAGGTAGATATAGTGGACTCATCTGGAATAACTTTGGTTTAAGGGTTTTGATGCACAAGTAGTATTCCCGCTTAGTACAGGAGAAGGCTAGCAAATAGGTTGAGAAGCGACCAGCTAGAGAGCGAAAACGGTCATAATCATGCATTATGAATAATCAACATTGAATACTAGCATGAGTAGGATATAAGCACCATGAACATAAATATCGTGGAGGCTATGTTGGTTTTGAATCAACTACATGCGTGAACATGTGCCAAGTCAAGCCACTCGAAGCATTCAGAGGAGGATACCATATCATCATACTACATCATGAACATTTTAATGCATGTTGACACCCAAGATAAATCATTATCCACTCCTAGCTACTTAAACATGGCATGAGCAACTATAATCTCTAATTGTCATCATAAACATGTTTAATCATAATATGCTGAATCATGGATACTGAGTTAAATATATTTACAAAAACAAAAACAAGTTGAGTTCGTACCCGCTTTTCCCTGCCACAGTCACTTCATCAAATCATCGTCATTATTGCCTTTCGCTTGCACGACCGAATGATATGAAAATAATAATAGTGCAAGTGTGCCGTGGACTAAGCTAGAATCTGCAAACATTTTATTCAAAGGAGAAGACAAGGTAATATGGGCTCTTTGTTAGATCAACAATAATGCATACGAGAGCCACTCAACATTTTCATTGTGGTCTTCTCCTTATAACGACTCAACAAAAGAAAAGAATTTCAGAGAAACACACTGAAATATTTTTGTAGTTTTTAGTTTTTTTTCTTGAAGGAAGCAAATTAAAGAAGACAAAACAAAAACGAGAAAAACTATTTACATGGGAAAGCTCCCAACAAGCAAAAGAAGAAACGGGAAATCTTTTTGGGTTTTATTTTAATACTACAACTAATTAAGCTAGAAAGAAAAACTGAAAAGAAGCGAGAAATGTTTTTGGATTTTTTTCAAAGTTTTTCAATCACACAAGAAGAAAGCGAGAAAATAAAACTAACATGGATATACAATGAAAAAGTATGAACACCGACAACTGAAATGAAATGTGTGATCATGAATGTAATGTCGGTGAGAGATACGTACTCCCCCAAGCTTAGGCATTTGCCTAGCTTGGTCTACGGCCATCCGTAGTAGCCATCCGGTCCCATATGAAAGTGCTGAGGCGGTGGCACCCTAGCGTCCCAATCCTGGGCCTCATCATCTGCCGCTGCCAATGCACTCCGGTAAGCAACGATGTCCAGTGGCATAATAGTATATCTGTTCCTGGCATGAGAATCACACAAAGCAGGTGCAGGCAACGGAATAATATCACGAGTATCCTCACTAAAAACCAAGTTATAACGAATGTGGTCAGGAGGCTCAGGAGCATCAAGAAAGTGGTGGTCCCTCATAGACTAGTGATCTAAGTAAACTCTAGGCAACAAATAATCATGTGGGCATATATTAACATTAAAACGTCTCGCTAAGCGAGTAGCATAAATACCACCATGACTTTTGCCCTAAGTCCTATTAGTGTGCAGGCGGCGTGCAATGATAGCTCCCAGGTTATATGTGTTGTCATTATGCACTGCGCGGCGTAAGATGGCAAAGTCAGGTGCACATAGCGCACCACCTTGCTCTCTAGCAGTCAAGCATTTTCCTATGAATAGAGCAAAGTAATGAACAACGGGAAATTGCAAGCTAGTGGCTCGGGCTTTCGACACGCCCCTTTCCTCTCCCACAGTTAAAGTGCAGAGGAAGCCCTCAAACTCCTCCGGTCGAGGCTCTCTTATTTCCCCATCAAAAGGGATCAAACATATCTCACAAAATTCAGCAAGCGGTATCTGATGATGTTCAGCATATAAATTAAAACGCACCTCAGGGGGTTCGAGCCTATTCAGGAAATGAAAGTTTTGCACAAAGGAATTCGTAAGGATGTGGTGCTGGTCACACTCATCTGCGAGGAAGTCGGTCAATCCGGCGTTAGCAACAAATTGCGCGAACTCTTGGTAGAATCCGGCTTCGTTCATGAAGGCATTGTGCGGCCATTCGCATGGCTGGACCTCCGTCCTACGCGGAATGTTGAGGTCGCTGTCCGAGGAGTCCCCAAGGACTCCCTTGGCGTTCCGTTTCGAGGAACTCCTCCGAAAGAAATTCATTTTCTTTATGAACAATTTCTGAAAAAATTTGGGCCACAAAATGATATCAATAAAACTTCACAAAATTGATAGCAACTACTCATATGGATGTCTAGAGGCTAGATCAAGCATTCAAACTACTTGGAACTCAAAGAATTCAACATGCAAGCTCATTTTTAGTAGCACCAAGAGCAGCTAATTATGCAAAATATAATCCACTAGAGCAAAAACTAATTGGAGCAATGGAGGAGTCACATACCAAGTAGCAATCCCCCAAAACAGTTTCGGAAATGAAGCTCCGAGCAAAGAGATCGAAAATCTCAGGTTTGGGAGCAAGAACACGAGAGAGAGAGAGAGAGAGAGCTACTAGGAATTTTTGCTAGAGGTAAGAGACGAAGTGGGCTGAAGGGATAAATGAGGGGGTCCCTGTGGGGCCCACAAGCCACCAGGGCGCGCCCCAGGGGGGTGGCGCGCCTTGGTGCCTCGTGGGCACCTGGGGCATCCCCCTGGTATGTTTTTAGTTCTAAAAATTCTTAAATATTCTATAAAAATTCATGTAAAAATTCCAGATCATTCTGAGCACTTTCATTTTTGGGCACTTTTTTATTACACGGATAATTCAGAAAACAGGATAATCATGGCATTTTATTGCATTTAACTAAAAATAGAAGAAAACAAAAAGTGGGTGCAAAAGGTTGTGCTTACTAAATTCATCGACCACGTGCCTCTCAAAAAGAATCCATTAATAAGGTTGATCAAGTCTTATTAACAAACCATTTCCGAGTAACATGAAATCGAAGAACCTTTGTAAAAACACCAGGTTACCTCAATGGGGATGTGTGCCTCCCCAATAATAAGAGTTTCATATTTCTTTTTGACAGTAGGAAGCGGGAGTTGAAAACTTCCAATAGTAATTGTCAGAGTCTTTTCAATAACATGAATACCGTTTACTTGAAATTGTTTCTTTGGAAAGTGCACCATATGTTCATTACCATTGATATGAAAAGTGACTTGCTTTTGTTGCAATCAATAACAGCCCCTGCAGTATTCAAAAAGGGTCTACCAAGGATAATCAACATGTTGTCGTCCTCGGGCATATCAAGTATAACAAAGTCTGTTAGGATAGTAACGTTTGCAACTACAACGGGCACATCCTCACAAACACCGATAGGTATGGCAGTTGATTTGTCAGCCATTTGCAATGATATTTCAGTGGGAGTGAGTTTATTCAAATCAAGTCTTTTATATAAAGAGAAGGGCATAACACTAACACCGGCTTCTAAATCATACAAAGCAGTTTTGACATAATTTCTTTTGATGGAGCATGGTATAGTTGGTATTCTTGGATCTCCTAGTTTCTTAGGTACTCCGTCCTTAAAAGAATAATTTGCAAGCATGGTAGAAATTTCAGCTTCAGGTATCTTTCTTTTATTTGTGACAATGTCTTTCATATATTTAGCATAAGGGGCCATCCTTAAAATATCAGTCAAGCGAGTACGCAAAAAGACTGGCCTAAGCATTTCAGCAAAGCGTTCAAATTCTTCCTCATCCTTATTATTAGATGGTTTAGGAGGAAAGGGCATGGGTTTTTGGACCGATGGTTCTCTTTCTTTACCATGTTTTCTAGCAATGAAGTCTCTTTTATCATAACATTTATTTTTAGAAGGTGGGTTATCAAGATCAACCGCGGGTTCTATTTCAACATCATTATCAAGTTCTTTATCATTATCTGGTTGGGCATCCACATGAGCATCATCATTATTATTATCATCAGGTGATTGTTCATTACCAGATTGTGCCTCAGCATCGGAAATAGAAACATCATTACTATCCTCCAAGGGTTTTTCTACCTCAGGTTCACTAGAAGTATGCAAAGTCCTATCATTTTTCTTTTTCTTTTTCTTTTTAGATGGACTAGGTGCATCAACATTAATTCCTTGAGAGTCTTGTTCAATTATTTTAGGGTGACCTTTAGGATAAAGTGGCTCCTGAGTCATTCTACCTCCTCTAGTCATTACTCTAATAGCATGATCATTCATATTGTTATTCATTTCATTGAGCAATTCACTTTGAGATTTAGCAACTTGTTCTAACTGGGTTTGAACAATAGATGCATGTTTACCTACACCTTTGACATCATTAGCAATTCAAAACAACAAGTTACTCAAGCGATCAATCATGTAGGCATTTCGTTTCAATTGTTTCATAACATTTGCATTGAAATGATCTTGCTTAATAATATAATTGTCAAATTCATACAAACATTGACTAGGAGGTTTGTTATAAGGAATATCACCTTCATCAAACTTTATAAGAGAATTTACCTCTACTACCTGTGGCGGTGTGTCAAGACCATGTATTTCCTCAATGGGTGGTAGATTCTTAACATCTTCAGCTTTAATACCTTTTTCCTTCATACATTTCTTTGCTTCTTGCATATCTTCAGGACTTCGAAATAAAATACCCCTCTTCTTCGGAGTGGGTTTAGGCGGTGCTTCAGGAAGTGTCCAATCATTATCATTCTTCAATATATTATTCAATAGTTCCTCAGCTTGTTCAATAGTTCGTTCCCTGAAAACACAACCAGCACAACTATCTAGGTAGTCCCTAGAAGCATCGGTTAGTCCATTATAAAAGATATCAAGTATTTCATTCTTCTTAAGAGGATGATCAGGCAAAGCATTAAGTAATTGGAGAAGCCTCCCCCAAGCTTGAGGGAGATTCTCTTCTTCAATTTGCACGAAGTTAAATATTGCCTGTAAAGCAGCTTGTTTCTTATGAGCAAGAAAATATTTTTCAGAGAAGTCATATGATATCTTGGGGACTACGCACACAACCTGGAGCAAGAGTATGAAACCATTTCTTAGCATCACCCTTTAATGAGAAAGGAAACAACTAAAGGATATAGTAATAGCGATTTTTTTCCTCATGAGCGAATAGGGTGGCTATATCATTTAATTTAGTAAGATGTGCCACAACGGTTTCAGTTTCATAGCCATGGAAAGGATCAGATTCAACCAAAGTAATTAACTCAGGATCGACAGAGAATTCATAATCCTATTAAGTAACAAATATGGGAGAGGTAGCAAACTTAGGATCATATTTCATTCTCTCCTTCATAGATTTTTCTTTCATTTCAGCAAGCAATTTTATAACTTCATCTCTATCATTACAAGCAAGAATGGCTCTAGCCGTCTCCCAATCAAAGACATGTTCATCAGGTGATTCAACTCTAGTAGGAGAGCTAGGCAAAATAGGTGAATCATAATTCTCAAGAGTTTCAACATTTTCAATTTCTTTAGCTTTAGCAAGTTGTTCATCAAGAAATTCACCAAGTGGCACAGCATTATCAAGCAAAGTACTAGCATCATCATAAGTATCATTCATAGCAGAAGCAGTATCATCAATAACTTGCGACATATCAGAATGCATAACAGGTGGTGATGTCACAAGCTTACTCAAAACAGAAGGTGAATCAAGTGCAGAGCTAGATGGCAGTTCCTTACCTCCCCTCGTCTTAGAGGGAACGATCTTGGTCTTAGCGTCTTTCAGATTCTTCATACTGATCAACAGATATAAATCCCAAGTGACTCAGCAAATAGAGCTATGCTCCCCGGCAATGGCACCAGAAAAAGGTCTTGATAACCCACAAGTATAGGGGATCGCAACAGTTTTCGAGGGTAGAGTATTCAACCCAAATTTATTGATTCGACACAAGGGGAGCCAAAGAATATTTGCAAGTATTAGTAGTTGAGTTGTCAATTCAACCACACCTGGAGACTAAATATCTATAGCAGAGTGATCAGTAGCAAAGTAGTATGGTAATTTGATAGCAGTAGTAATAATAGCAGTAATAGTAACGATAGTAGCAATAGTAGTAGCAATTGTGACAGTAGTAGCAACAGTACTAACTTAGCAAAGAACGATATGTAAAAAACTCATTGGCATTGGATCAGTGATTATGTTGGATAACATTCATCATGTAATAGTCATAACCTAGGGCGACACAGAACTAGCTCCAATTCATCAATGTAATGTAGGCATATATTCCGTATATAGTCATACGTGCTTGCGATAAGAACTTGCGTGACATCTTTTGTCCTACCCTCCCGTGGCAGCGGGGTCCATAAGGAAACTAAGGGATATTAAGGCCTCCTTTTAATAGAGAATCAGAATAAAGCATTAACACATAGTGAATACATGAACTCCTCAAACTACAGTAATCACCGGAAAGAATCCCAATTATTGTCACCTTGGGGTATGCGGATCATAACACATAGCAGGTGCGTATAACTTGCAAGATCGGATCAAAAACACAAATATATTCATGAAAACATAAAGGGTTCAGATCTGAAATCATGGCACTCGGGCCCTAGTGACAAGCATTAAGCATAGCAAAGTCATAGCAACATCAATATCAGAACATAGTGGATACTATGGATCAAGCCCTAACAAAACTAACTCGATTACAAGATAAATCTCATCCAACTCATCACCATCCAGCAAGCCTACGAAGGAATTACTCACTCCTGGCGGTGAGCATCATGAAATTGGTGATGGAGGATGGTTGATGATGACGATGACGGAAGATCCCCCTCTCCGGAGCCCCGAACGGACTCCAGATCTGGCCTCTCGATGAAGAACAGGAGGTGGCGGCGGCTCCGTATCGTAAAACATGATGAAACTTCTTCTCTATTTTTTCTCTGGAATTGTGAATTTATAGGCCTGAGATTAGGGTCAGCGGAGCCATGTGGGCCCCACAAGTCACCAGGGCATGCCAGGGGGGTGGTGCACCCTGGTGCCTCGTGGGCAGCAGGTGGCCCCCCTCCAGTGGATCTTGGCTCCAGTATTTTTTATTTAATCCATAAAAAATCTCCAAAAAGTTTCGTCCAATTCCAAGAACTTTTATTTCTGCACAAAAAACAACACCATGGTAGTTCTGCTGAAAACAGCGTCAGTCCGGGTCAGTTTCATTCAAATCATGCAAATTAGAGTCCAAAACAAGAGCAAAAGTGTTTGGAAAAGTAGATACGATGAAGACGTATCATGGAGAGGCAGCGGTGAGGCGCAGGACGGCGTGGTTGAACTGGCTTGGGTATGGCGCACGTCGGCGTCCTGGAGGCAGCTCTGCCTCGGCTTCAATTGCTAAGCCGTGGAGGGCATTGCCGTTGTGGTTGCGGTGGATGACGACGTCGGGGTATCGGCTCCAGCGTGATGGAGGAGGGCGGCGGTTGATCAGTGCGATGGGGTGGCGGACGGAAGAGCCTGGGGTTTCGCGGCTGGTGGAGAGCGAGTTTTGGCGCCCACGGAGTATGAATGGGGAATCGGACGGGGGGAGGTTAGGGGGAACCATGTTTCAGTCTGGGACGCGCTTGTTTGAAATTTGGGGAAAGTACAAACTTTGCCCCCCTCTTAAATTTCGGACATGTTGTAGGTCGGGGGTAGGACGGTAATCTCAGCTGTCCCAAATCGTGGGCGGCAGCGATTTCGGCCGAGCGCGTGGGTGTTTAGGCTCCCACGGTGTATGAATGTTTTTTGGAGGCGATTGTTTGGCGTCTAGCTGAAGTTACAAACCTACCCCGATTTAGACAGCTGGACGTCGGGCCAGCAGGTTTCACGAGTCAGAGTTATTAGAACAGTAATTTCCTTCTACCAAACATTGGTATCACGTGGTTTCGGGTGAGGAGAGGCTCTTTTGGTGCTTCGTTCAAAATTTTGAACCAGAAGCATTCACGTTTAGAGTACTCTTGAACTTTTAGGATTGACCTTAATAGACCTTATTAAATTTGACCTTGTATGTTTGAAAACCTCATTAAATCATGCGCTTCTTTTGAAATTTTGACTCTTGAAAATCCTATAACTACTATTATTTTGGAATGGAGGTGGTAAATTTGAATGTATTTTGTACATGACTATATGTTATTATGTACAAAAGCAAAGCAAAGATTGATGCCCCCTTATTGTAGGTATGATTTACAAATGCCATGATCTCGAAATCAAATAATTGAATGCACTTCATGTTGAATTCGAATATTTGAAACCACCTTAAGTTGAATTCAAATGTATGCTAGTTCCTAGCTAGCTATTTAGAATGTTCACTATATATCTTTTGTATGTATAATGTGCTTTACACACACAACATAAACTATAATCACGTTTATATTTGAATTGCTAAAGCCATGCATTGTCTGGATTTCAAAATACTGACTCTATGGATCAATTATGTCTAATAATACCATACACATGCTCAAATTCGATAGAATATGGATGTTTGATAGACCAATGATCATTCCATACGCGAATTGCAAATATCATGATCCCATCCAAATATTTGGATACAATTTATATTTTAAATTAATGTGAACATCAGTCTTTTACGTGTAGATTCACTCTCCCTCGGCCCCTCCTCACACACGCGTTATCTTTCTCTCTCACACATACGCGCACACTGTATATCCATCGGTCTTCTCTCTCACACATGCTCACACTCTCTCCCGAGGTGTCTCTCGCACACACGCTCTCTATATCACCCTCCCTCCCTCTCTCTCACAACTATCTACGACTCTTTTCACTAATCTCTGTCACAAGTACTCTTTCTCTCACACGCATTCGCATGCACGATCTCCATCGACTCTTCTCTCTATACATATACCTGCCTACGTGTCTCCCGCACGCACATTATCTTTAGGCATATCTCTCATGCATTGTCTCCACCTCTCTTACTAGTTGACGAATATGATTCCAGCAGAGCATTCGGTAGGATATCCCTTACAATTAGGTTGGATGCATGGTAATAAGAGACAAGGATTTACCTTAGTTCGGGCCCTTGCGATCCAGGAAATACCCTACTCCCGGTCATGTATATTTGTGACTAGGGTGTGTACAAAGTACACTACGTGAATACCAAGGGATTCTGTGTATGCTATCGACGAACTAGGCCCCGGGCTTGTATAACATACCCAGGGCCTAGGGTTACAAATCCTAGCCGGCTTTTTCAGTGGACATAGAGTCCTTCACGGCTCTGATATCTTTGTCTTGTGCGACTAGTCCTCCATGGGTCTCCGTATAATGCGTCACGGGCCGACCAATGTGGCGCGGGACGGAACTGACCTAGGGGCCTCACCTTGCCCCACCTGACCTCACACACCCCTACTCCTAGGCCTCGGTATCTTCTCACACCCACACATACCAACACACACACCCCACACACTATTTCTGCTCATGTCTCTCTCCCCATCTCCCTTGCATACACACACTCAAGGCCATCTCTCGCCGAGACATCATATTCGTCTCTCTCTCTAGACCTCTCTCATTTCTCGTGCTATCTATCTCTCATCGCACCCCCCCCCCCTCTATCCACGCCTCTCTTGAATACGTACACATACCGTCTCTAGGCCCTGCCAAATACGTCAACTACACATTCACACATGTTGCATCTTATCATGTGCTCCATTGATCTAAAAAGCTCTCTGTTCACTTTTACTTCGCATACAAGATTCCTTTTGAATTAAAACTACACAAAGTGTGGCCAAAATTTTATTTTAGAAAATCTACATCTATACAATATTACAAAGTTATATGGAGTATGAAAGTTAATTGCATGGTGCATCCAATGATATTTATTCCGCATTGTGAATGTTTATATGTTTATACTATAAAGTTAGTCATAATAAAGGGAAACAAAGAGCATCTCTCTCTCTCCATCGCCCCCTCTCTCTACGCCCCTTTCACGTACGCACACAAACTATCTCTAGGCCCTCTAAAAGTTCACCCCGTCATAGTCACGCATGTTCCATCTTTCTCTCACGAGATATACACCGACGATCACTGTATTTGAAGCGAAAGCATGATACGTTCACTGGACTTCAGAATACACTCATTGTGGTCACCATATTCGTTTTGTGGTTGTTATACAGTCACAGGCTCACCGAAGAGCTCTGTTTTTGTTGAAGACACGATTAGTTGACCAGTTAAACAGTTCACATGGCGCATCTAGTGTTGCATCATCAGCGCACATTATCTCACTACCATAGGGCCCACCTGTCAGTGGGTATAAGAATGTAAACAAACGAAAATAAAATATTGCAGGTGGGTATTACTAGTATCGAAGTGGTGACCTCGGGTTAGCACCTGCGCGCGCTAACCACAGCGGACAAGGTGGCCTTGTATTGGTATGCTGAGCTAGTTCTTTTAATACACGGGATCTAGTGTGGTGATTATACACACACGCACGCATGCACATGAACTCCATGCATGCATGCAACACTCACACACGCACACGCATGCATGCATGCACACACACGCAGACACGCATGCACACACCACACGACCAACACACATGCTCACACTCAAATGCTCAACCTACACGTGCATGCACACACATCAGGCCCTGATACACACATACACAGCCAGCTGGTTTGCATGCAAGGGTTCGAGTCTTGTCGCGCCTGCGTAAATTTCTGTTTATCTTATCTCTTTCCTCTGCCAACTGGCAGGTGGGACTCACAAGGAACGTGGCCAATTTAACCAATCAACATAGTGCCACGTAGACTATTTGGCCGGTCAATAGAGTGCAATACGATGTTGAACGGTGAGCGAGTGACCGTATAATAACAACAAAACATATATAGTGATCGTAATGAGCATATTCTGAAGTCCGGTGACCGTATTATGCTTTCGCATCAAATACAGTGACCGCCAGTGTATTTATCTCTTCTCTCGCTCTCTCCGTGGAGCCGACTAGGCCAACCTCCCACGCCTAAATTGGCGCACGCCACCCCAATATTGTTGTACTAGTTTCATAAGAGCGAACAAGCATTCACGTCTAACGTATAAACTCTAGATATGAGTTACAAATGCTATGATGATGAATACAAATATTTGAATCCACTTTAGCCCAATTTCTCTCTGTAGGCCCTCCAAAAGTATGTGCCTACACGTTCTCGCATGTTACATCTAACAACTATCCAATACACTACTACTATACTCTAACACAATAAATCATATGTATTTTTAGTTTTAGATCTCATATTGTTACTTCAATTATTCATGTTGCATACATTAAAATTGCGTTGAAATGTATGGCTAGTATTATCTAGTGATCCGAAAGGTCTGACTACACACACATGACACCAAAAAAAAGGCCCAGTACACATTCAAGCATTTCACATCTTTCTCTCGGTCTCTCTGTCAAACCGACTATGCCAACCTACCCGCCCTCGCCTGTTTAATCGGGTTTGTATCGATGGATCACGCGAAACAGCAAAACCAAGTGGTACAAGAGTACAAGACTACAACATACTACAGTAGTACAGTACAAGTTACAGTTCACTTGGCCGTTGTGTCTTGTACTCCTCTGTCATAAGAGTGGAGCGCTCGCTTTCATAAATGTTCTACTCCCTTTCACCGACATGTGGGACATCCAGCATCCGGGTCCACGTGCCATGCACCAAATAACAGTGCAGAGCAGCAGGGGGACGCACCCCGGTCGTGGCACCGCAGTAGTAATGAGCAATGAGGTGTCAAATCACAAAGCTGCACCTTTCCCGCTGTAACCCGATTGTGGCGCCGCAGTAGTAATGAGCAATGTGGCATCAAATCACAAAGCTGCACCTTTCCCATAGTATAAGTTGGAGGGATGAAGTAACCACCATTTCACTCTTCGCTGAAGTTGCTTCTGCCGTTATTTTGCCTCATGTGGGACGCGGATCGGCTTGGTACATCACTAACACGTGGGACCGCACGTTAGCAAACCGTGAGGCCAACCTCCCCCACCTTCCGCACGGCAAAAGCACCTCCTCTTTACTACTAATCTGGATATCTTTTTTTAGAACAATATAATCGAGATTAGTATAGATCGCACCAAGGAGCAAAACCAAGTGGTACGCTTAAGGGCATCCACAATGTGTAGCCAAATGGTAAAATAGCTTTTGGCATCGATGGGAACAATTGTGGAGGGTGCTGCCAAAGCCAAAAAATAGGGAACCGAAGCTCGCTGGTGCGCCGATGCCAAATTGATTGAAGGAATAAAAAATGCAACCTCTTTCCTCTTTCTCCCTTGCATGGACGCATGCATAGAGCATAGAGTCTACTCCCTTCTATCACAAATCACAAAGCAATAAGGCATCAAATCACAAAGCACGGACGAGGCAACCATCATTTCACTCTTCGCTGAATCCGCTTCTCCATCGTCTTCTTCCAGAAACCACCTTTCCCGCAGTAAGCTGGACGGACGAAGCTATTGTGCTACATTTAATAATAGGAAATCCTGCATCTACTCCAACCTAGGAGTATTTTAAAAATTCATCTGTCTTTCCTATGACATCAAACACACACTCCTAATCCTATACTCCAATCCAATCCATTCCTATTCAAAGAGAACAATCCTATATTTTTGCGATTCCTGCATTTTGAGGATCCTGCAAATCAAATAGGCCAAGGTGATTCCAGCTGGTGGAGTGGTGGAGCCCAATGGTAACATCTCGTTTGATCGTGACTGTGTTTCAAATTTAGCTCGGACATCCACGGCTACACAACATTCACCAAGTAGTACCAGTTACTCAATGGGTACAAATAGTAGTACTTATTAGTGACAAGATCAAACATACATAGTGCATTATATGATTTAAAAATTCTTGTATGTGCATCAATAGGCCGACGAAAGCCTAGATAAGAGGTACTATTGTACTTCTTTCATGATGTGTGCGAGACATGCCAGGCACGTCCCAGCACCTTCCTCGCCAAGAAGCTTCTCCTTGCAAGACGAACGTAGCATCGGTAGGGTAACGACATGATGCCGGTCAACCTTCACGTCGAAGCTGAAGTCACACCCTCCTCATTGATGCAACCGCCGGTGATTCGCCTCGTGGACAATCTTCCTCACAACGCCGTCGGGGACAACCATCTCCCACTCTATTTCGTTGGGACGTAGAACGATGAGTGGAGCCAGCCCCAAACTACACGACAGCATTTCCGTTGGTTGCACAGGATGGATGGGTCCCCGACGCGGAAGAGCCTTTCCGACAGTAAACCGGTGCCCGTGTAAGGGTACACGGTCACGTTTGAGTCCCATTGCGGTAGCTCAAGCTCGAACGACGTGGTCACGTCGCATCCAAGGTCATGGTGACACGACAGTAGCTGTCTCCTACGGACTTCCTGGATGCAAAGAAGGCAGTTGTCTCGGCTTCCAGGAGGCACTTCCGAATGGCATGACCGTCGTCTGCCTCAATGGTGCACTCCGTCGAACGCACTTCGCCAAAGCCACAGCGATCGCGATATCGTCGACATCAACATAATGGGGAAGGAAGTCAAATAGATATATGATTAGCGCGATGATTGTGGTCGGAGGGGCGAAGAGGACGCCTTTTTACGGGATTTAGTAGAAAATCCAGCGTCATTATAATCGGGATTTCCATCGATGTATCGCACGAAGGCAAAGAACCAAGTGTTATCTTCACAAAAAAAATTGAGGGGGTTATCTTCACAAGTTTAAAACGAGGAAAAGGAACACTCACAGCACGCCTGTCGTGTTCGCATCAGACCAGCACACGGTCAATCTGCCCCGCCGCTCAATGCCAACCGGCTTGGCATTTCACTGGCATGTGGGAACGCATGTCAGCAATCCGACCATGGGCCAAACTAGCTCGCCCCCCCCCCCCCCCGTCGCATTTCTAATCAGGATTTGTATCGATCGATCCCTCGAAGGAAAACCCCGCCCTTCTTTTTAACACAGTACTAAAATTGAAGTCGCTCACTCGCAAACCAAATGTTATGATTTACAAGTTCAAAATGAAAAGGCAGTACACTTACGCACGCCTATCGCGGTCGCACCGCACCCTCACACAGTCGGTCCGGCATGCCGCAAACCCAAGGGAACGTGCCTCAGCTTGCCTTTTTCACTGACATGCGGTACTCCCTCAGTCCATGTGTATAAGTCACCTAAGGTGGAGCAGCGCGACCCGGTGGTTGTGGATTGGAGGAGGCGAAAGAGTCGAACCGGGAATTCTTCCAATCACCGCGCTAGTTTTTTCCTCCTAAACCAAACGAAAATTAGCAATGAATCCCTAATTAATAGGGCTGTCGTTTCAGCCAACCCATGCAGGCCCAGTTACGTGCATGCAAACTGGGGTCAATCCCTCCCCTAATCAACGTGTTCCTTCTCTGCATGCATAGGTCGCTATTTCTCTCCGGCATTATCTTCCTCCCCGCGCGTGGTTTGGCCAAAAAATTCGCTCGCTGATGAACGAGGCAGTGAGGGGGGCGAGGATGAAATTTAATGCATTGCGCCTAAGCGCTTTGGGAATATCCGATTTTCGTAAGGTGACTTATACACCTGGACGGAGGGAGTACCGCATGTGATCAAACCAAACTCAGGCATCCAACCGCTGACACCTAATTTTCGTTCATACAGTATGTTTATGAGGCCTCTATATTTATTAAATATAACTATGTTTTTACACAGTAAAAGATCCCTAAAAACAACAACATAAAGAAAAACTATCACTACTGTGGAACGAGCTGGCCTCGTCGTCTTTGGCTGCCGGCGCGAACCAGCCGGATCTACCGACGTGTGTCTCCACGGCGTGGTTGTCCTCGGCCTCTAGCTACTCGTTCACGCGGAGCATGCGGGCGCTCTGCACGGATGCGAGCACAGCCCGGTTCACATCCACGACATTCGGTTCCGCCTGCAGGAGGGCCTCAATGGCAGCGGCATCCGCGCGCTATGCGTTGAGTAGAGACTCCGCCGCTCGGTTCAAGTCCACAATGTCTGGTTCCGCCTATAGGAGGGCCTCGATGGCAGCGGCATCCGCGTGCTCCATGTCGAGTTGAGCCTCCGCCGCCCGGTTCACGACCACGACATCCGGTTCTGCCTGCAGGAGGGCCTCGATGGCAGAGGCATCCGCGCGCTCCGCGTCAAGTTGAGCCTCCGACGGCCGGTGCTCCTTTAGGATCGCTAGGTTGAACCGTTGGTCCGCCTGCACCATGGGGGACCCGGACACTGGCACGAAGTTGACGTCCATCGTCTCCATCGCCGCGGGGGCCTTCTGCGCCGCGACCTCCACCATGAACATTGGATCGCCTTCCTCCTCGGAGCTCGGCTCCAGAGGACTCGGGGATTGGCCCACCGCAAAGCGAGCTTGGGAACGGAGGTCTGTGGCGCCTACCGCCGCCACGATTTCTGCGCGGTGCTTCGGCATCAACATCTTGTAGTACATGATCTTGCTGCGCACCATGGCTATCCGGCGAACTAGGGGACGGCTGATGCGGGCTAGGGGATTGAAAGGTGGGAGAATGGGCTGGGAGGTGTGGTTTTGGGGCAGTGGTGACCAGCCGGCAAGTAGCTGGCATAGGCCGAGCAGCGAAGGTTCCGGTGTGAATAGTGGTACCGGTGACGACCGGTCAATCGGTTTTGACTGTGCGGAGTTTGCAAAGCCGGACGGCTGGATCCTGGAGAGTTGTGGGTTGGAATGGGACCAAAGTTTCGGAGTTTGACGTGGCAGACGTCCGGACCTCCCCACCAGTCGACCTGTGGGATTTGTTTTTTTAGATGCTATAGGTGGGATTTTTATCGATGGATCGCTCGAAGCAGCAAAACCAAGTGTTACGTACGCAATAGGAGTACTCGAAGTATGGAAGTTCAAAAGGAACGGACGGTGTACATCACTCTTGTCGCGTTCGCATTGCACCCCAACACGGTCGGTCCGGCACGTCACTCACCGAATGGAACTCGCTTCGTCTTGCGTTTTTGCTCGCTTGTGGGTGGGACCATAGTTGAAAGCAAACCGACGGTAGGCAAACTTTCCCCCTCCCTCACCACCTCCCCCGCACATGTCGGCTGAATTTAGAAGAGAGAGACGAGTGATGTCAAAAAAACACACTAGAAGAGAGAGAGACGAGGAGGGAGAGATTGTAGCACGGATTCCAAGAAATTTGTTCGGGTAGCTCCGGTAGCACCTCATCTTTGGTGCTCCAGTAGCATCTCGTCCATTGGATCGTGATCCAACGGGCAACATTCACGAGATGTGGATCCAAGCGTCATTTCGAAAATGTTTGGGGGGTTTCTGCAAAACTCGCATTGACCAAATGTTGTCCATTCGATTCATGATCGAACGCCGAGGTGCACTGGGAGCACCTCATCATCAGGTGCTCCGGGAGCACCTGATATTTTCCCCCATCTCCCCCTCCCCCGCCCGCGTTGGCTGAATTTAGAAGAGATAGAGACGAGTGATGTAAAAAAACACTAGAAGAGAGAGACGAGGAGGGAGAGATTGTAGCATGGATTCCAAGAAATTTGTTGAGAGTGTGATGTGGGCCATGTGTTAATAAAGTAGGAGCACTCCATACTCTACTGCAGATGCCTCCGTCCTGGTTTATTGGTCCCTTCGCATTTTGTGTCAAATTTTGACCTTAGATTTAACTAAAAGAATGTTAATGCATGTCACCAAAAATAATATCATTGGAAACTATGTTCAAATATGAATCCAACGATATAATTTTTGATGACATGCATTAATATCTTGTTAGTTAAAATTATGGTCAAAATTTGGCATGAAAAACAAAGGGGACCAAAAACCCAGGACAGAGGTAGTACTAGTACTAGTACTCCTACTGCTATTGGACACGCTAGACGTGGCGAAATCCTAGTAGCAAGCACATGCGCGAGAACAAGCATTCATGTGTTTGAATACAAATTGGAAACCATTTTCTGTTTGAATACAAATCTATGTACGTGCTTGTACATAGTATATTGTATGTTGAAAAGTGAAACGAAGATTGAATGCCCTTTACATATGATTTGCAAATGCTATGATCACCGGTTCAAATATTTGAATCCACTTTATGTTGAATTCTAATATTTGAAACTTTTTTAGGTTGGATTCAAGTACCAAGTGTCTTCTTATGCATAATGTGTCTCACACACCCAACATCGAGTATTGTCACATTTTTTTTCTTTGACGCACGCTCTCTCTGTATTACACACCCACTCGATCTCTCTCGGTTTCATCTTAGGGTCTCTCTCTCTCTCTCGCACACACACATACCACCTCTCTTCCTCTTTGTGCATGTCACACATGATCGACCTCTCGAGGTATCGGGATTGTATCTCGCTCGTCAGGTCGCTCTTTGACACACGCCTAGGTCACTCTATCATGCATTAATTGTAACCAAGCCTTTCATCTATCTTTTTTAAGCATACATTCATCTTTCTCTCTGCCCCTCTCTAGATCGGTCGATTGATCGATCTCCGGACTCACCCTAGTCCTCTTTCAATTGATCTACAGCTAGAGGGTACATGACTGACTAGCGCACACACAAACACCCCCCTCTCTCCACCCCACACGATCATTTCTATCATAGACACACACCAAACCTTTATTTCCTTGCACGACACACACTCGATCTCTCAACATCTATCGATCTTGTCAAGATGTCTCGGGTCATGAACCGAAGGGGTTGTCACTACTAAGATGGGGAGCGACACGTAGTCGAGGAAACGCAAAACTTTAAATGAACCGTTTCTATGTATGCATGCTGGACATACAACTTTGGACAAACTGGCACACCGTTGAACTATATAACATAAATACAGGGTCTAGGCCCACATGTGAATGACACTCGGCAGAATGTTCAGATGAGCAATGCGGGAGGATGGAGTGGATCGGAGGGCGGCATGCATGTTTGATGGAGAAGAGGGTTGGAGGGGAATGATAAAGAAGCAAAGCCGCATGATTATATTTGGACGGCTCACAAAACTGGCCTAGGTAACTATTTTTCCAAGCAACTTACATAGTATAGTTACTACAGCCGGAACATGGTAAGTTGGACCCCTAAATGCGAGCACGGATCGGGCACACCTCAATTATTCCTTCAAACAGCCAGACACCTCAATTAGCACACCTCATATACATACAAAGACAGGCAACACACATTGTCCGGCTACTTAATCAAGTGTTACGCTTCACGAGTTGAAAAGGAAAGGGCGGTACACTTATTATAATGGTACTTATGCTAGTATGAATAACTGTTGTACATGTGGGCTACTAGGCTGGCTATATGTGATGTGCCAACTTCATATATGCTTTTGGTGTTACACTCTACAAGTGTTATGGTTTACAAGTTCGAAATGAAAAGGCGGTGCACTTACAGCACCCCTGTCACGTTTATGTCGCACCCCCAGACGGTCGGTCCGGCATGCTTCTGACCCAAGGGAATGCGGGTCATCTTGCTTTGTCACTGACATGTGGGATCACATGTGAGCAAAGGGCATCTGCAATGTTGCCACGCCCACAGCTGACTACCCTGGCCCACAAAAAAACCTCGTCCCTCGCCCGCGTGTGTTCCCCCCCCCCCCGGCGCCAGCTGCCCGCATTCATGTCGTCCGTCCGTATGCCGCCATTAAGAAGGCTCACCTCCCGAGGAATGAACTCCGGTGACTCATTGACGCACCCGGACGCTTGGCCTCACCGGTATATGCTACTTAAAGGCGGCAACACCCAGAACTCCACACCAGAGCACATCCTCCTCCCTGGCACCACATCTACCATGACCGTGAGCGGGAACGCTTTGCGCGAGAGCTTGTCTTCAGAGATGAAGGTCGAGGTCGCCGCCCTTGCTCAACCCGCCGCTCGCAATGCAATGCCGGCGTAGCCGGACACGGACGTGGCCGCACAAGCGCCGGCGGCCGAGGACAAGAGCACCGCCAGCCGTGCATCCTACGCGCTGCCATGCAATGTTCGGGGGCGCATGTGGCAGGTGAACAGCGATGGACCATCCACGTCCATCATCGACCTCACGTCCAGTGGCACCGCCGAGGTCACGGACTCCTTCGAGGATGAGTAGGGCATGGGAGGCGGCAGGGCATGGTGTCCGAAGTGTGCCGATCCATCTCCCGTGTTCTAGTCTTCCTCGCCGGAGACCGCACCTTCACTTCACGGGTCTTGAACTCCGCCGCCGTTCATGGAGACGGCAGATGGAGGACGTGGTCACCGATGCAGAATACAAAGGAAAGTGGACGTCGGCCGTCGCCGTAGGACAGGTTTAGGGTCGGGTTTCTTTTCTTTTTTTGTCCTAAAAGTTCGAAATGTAATGAAAATCTGCCGTGTTTGCATGAATCTCGTCCGGTTATATGAACTTTCACAATAAAAAGATATATTGTATGAAAATATATTGATTGATGATTCTAATCATATTTACTTGGTAGTGTGGTTGTCATTGTTTTTGTATGTATAAACTTGGTCAAGGTTTAGAAAGTTTGACCCGAGACAAAGCTAATATGCGAAGTAAATAAAAACATAGGGTTTCCATACACAATTTCTCTTAGGCCCTCCAAAAGTACGTCCACTACACATTCACGCATTTCACGTCTTTCTCTCGCTCTGTCTGTCAAACCAACTAAACCAAACTCCTAGCATATCGCGCGGGAAAAGACCCGCCCGCATTGTTTTAGTTGGGATTTGTATCAATGGATCGCGTGAAGCACCAAAACCATGTGTTACGCTCTACAAGTTCAAAAGGAAAAGGCGGTACACTTACAGCACAGCTATCGCGGGCGCATTGCACCCCTCACATGGTCGGTCCTGCACACCGCTCACCCAAAGGGAACGCGCTTTGGCTTGCCTCTTCACTGACACATGGGACCGCAATTGGAGAAACCAACCATGCGCCAAACTCCCCCCCCCCCACACCGCGTGAAAATTCCCCCCAAATCCCAAATTCAACTCCCCTTCAGCCAACTAGCCAATACTATTCCCCAAACCCCCCTCGCCCCGCCCGCCTCCACTCCATTCGCTCCGCCAAACTAGCGCTCCCCGCCGCGCCGATACGCCAGCGCCGCGGTTTTTCGAGGGGGCGCACAGCGATCCTCTCGCTCCCACAGTACGCTCTCGTAAATTGCGATCCTCCAGCCGTGCCGCCACCGCTGGCGACGTTCTTGTGGAGACGCACGGCGGTCAGCTTCTCCCACGGTACGCGCATTCTAGACTGAGGCCCCGTGCATGTCGGCGTAGCGTTGGATGTTAGCTGATAGACACAGTTAATCTCACTGCTTGCCGAAATAGTTTACACTCAATATGCTCTCCTTAAAAAGCTACATTGCCATGTTCTGCACTCAATCTGCTTTGCTGAGATGGCATGCCACCTGATTAGTTGCTAAAATATCCTGCCATATTTTAGCACCATGTATGTATTGTGAAGTAGATTGGCATGGTCTAGTAGCCAATCTGTTAGGTGAAATAGCTCGACACCGTTTTACACTCAATCTTTGTTGCTGAGATTGCCTTCGATGGCTGTGTGCTCGGCCTCATTGATTGCTGAAATAGCCTGCCATAATTTACCACTCAATTTGTTTGCTGAATTAGCTTTACATATATTTCGTTACTTAGATCTGCTTATCCAAATATCTTGCCATAGCTTTAGACATCGACCTAGGTATTTTTTCTGGACTTTATAAAAAAACATATATGTTTTTCCTGTAATATCTAGTAGAAGAACTAATTTGTACATCTGGCAGATGGACAGGACTTGGATAACTTTTGCTCGACGATTCTCCCCTGCGTATGTCGAGGGGGTTTAAAACTTCATGAACTTTATCAGAGCTGCGTATGGTGGTCCGAAAGCAGATGTGCGATGCCCATGTAGCAGTTGTATGAATTCAGTTTCAAGATCCCAGTCAACTGTGCAAAATCATATACACTTGTATGGGATGTCAGTCACATATACTAGGTGAGTTCATCATGGTGAAGATGTGAACGTCAATGTCACTGGCTATGTGGAAGCAGCAGATCACCATCTTGATCTGCCTGATGCTTAGGAGGAAGAGGAGGAGGAAGAGGAGGTGGTGGCGTAGCCAGTGATTTTGACCAAGATTGAAACAATGCTACGAAATGCTCGCGCATTTCGAGAACTTACACCTGTACAAGAAAAACGGTGGGCCCGCATGTTGGAGCAATGCAACATGGCAGTCACCGCAGGTTGTAAGCTATCAGTATTCTCAACTATGGTCAGCTTTCTTCAGGTGAAGACATCTCAGTGGATGACCAACAAATCATTCGATGCGATGATGGCTGCTTTCCGCGATTGTTAGCCAGCTGCATCAGAGCTGCCACACACCTATAGTAAAATGAAGAATTTCCTCCGTGCGGTTGGAATTGGATATGATATGATCCATGTTTGCGAGAATAATTGTGTTCTGTTCCGGAAGGATTATGCCAACTTAAGTGAATGCCCAAAATGCAAATCATCAAGATGGAAAGATGGCGATGCTGTGAAGAGGATTCCTCATAAGGTTCTGAGACATTTTCCAATTATACCAAGATTGCAGAGGTTGTTTCATGATGCTCAAACAAGAGAGGATGTACTGTGGCATTCTAGGAACCAAGAGTACAGAGATCGAAATGTAATGAGCCATCCATCTCATGGTAGTGACCAGACAAGCTTCAATCTGAAACACGAAAAGTTTGCTGCTAAGCCGAGAAACATTAGACTTGGCTTAGCTATAGATGGATTCAACCTATTAGGCCACCAGAGTGCCACATATAGCATGTGGCCAGTGCTTGTTATCCCTTACAACATGCCGCCAAATGTCTGCACCAAAGAATCAAACTACATCATGGCCTTGCTCATCCCAGGTCCAAAAAGTCCTGGAAAGGATTTTGATTTCTTCATGGAGCCTATTGTGGAGGAACTACAAAAGCTATGGAGGGGTGTTCACACTCGAGACCTATATAGCAGCCCACCAGCAGATTTCATTCTGCGTGATGTTATAATTTGGTGCATCCATGATTATCCGGCTTTGGGCACTATGTCAGGGCGAACGACACATGGTTACAATGCATGTGTTCACTATGACAAGAATCCGTTGTCATACCCAATACTTAGCAAGGTCTGTTACATTGGACACCGCCGTTTCCTTGACAAAGACAAGCTGCGTCTTAGAAAATACCGAAAACCTGTGTTCGAAGCAAGTCATGAAAACCGTGATACACCAAAGAGGCTCACCAGCGATGAGTTGCAGGAGGAATTACAGAAGGTCAGGCATATTACACCAGGAAACTATCCCGGTAATGGTAGCGGGAAAAGGAAGCATGGTAGGACAGAA
This sequence comes from Elymus sibiricus, assembly GCA_039707655.1. Lineage (NCBI taxonomy): Eukaryota > Viridiplantae > Streptophyta > Magnoliopsida > Poales > Poaceae > Elymus > Elymus sibiricus. The sequence continues at coordinate 199,320,890 of CM077664.1, read as the reverse complement.
GAGAGATTATTGTTTACCCGCAGGTCCACTTTGTGGGACTTGGAGTATTGGAAAGATTTGGATCTGAGGCATAATCTTGATGTGATGCACATCGAGAAAAATATATGTGACAGCATTATCGGCACACTTCTTAATATAAAAGGCAAGACAAAAGATACCTTAAACTCTAGGATTGATTTGACACACCTGGGTATCAGATCCGATTTGCAGGTGAAAAGCAATGGTGAATCACGGGATATGGCACCAGCTGTGTACGTCTTGGACAAGCAAAAAAGAAAAGAATTCTGCAAGGTCCTGTCACGTGTGAGATTCCTACATGGATTTGCTTCCAACCCTGAAAGGAGAATCAGTGCAGATGGAACCAAGGTACAAGGGTTGAAAACTCATGACTGCGACGTCCTACTTCAAAGGGTTTTACCTATTCTCCTTAGATGATTGGGCCGCCCTAACTTATACAGAGTAGTTGCAGAGTTGGGACAATTCTTCAGGGAACTCTGCAGTAGAAATATCAGGATAGATCATGTGAAGCGTCTTAAAGACAAGAAACCAACTATCCTATGTGACCTTGAGAAGATATATCCTCCAGCCTTCTTTGATGTGATGGTGCATTTGGCTGTTCATCTACCTGATGAGGCACTACTTAGAGGTCCAGTATAGTATGGATGGATGTACCCTATTGAAAGGCGGCTAGGCATTTTCACGGGCTATGTTAGGAATAGAGCTAGACCTGAGGGTTCCATTGCAGAGGCCTACATTGCTACAGAAGCGTTGACATTTTGCTCAAGATACATTGAAACAGCTAATCAGCTTAGCAAAAAGGTGGGCGAAAAAATCCTGAGCTCAATGTTTTCGATCCTGCTATTCGAGTAACAGGGAAGAGTCGACAAGATGACAAACCTAAATATTTGGACAAAATGGTTTGGTATGTGTTGAATAACTATCCTGAGATTATACCTTATATCGAGTAAGTGCTAAGTACTGCAGCTTATACATCGTAATCTACTAAACTTGCAGCACATTCTTATATATTTAGATGTTTGACGCGATCACCATGTTCTGCAGTATGTACGAAGAGGAGTTACTAGCGCAAAATCCAAGAAACATTGACAAACGGGTTAGGGAAGGATTTGCAAAATGGTTGAAGAGCCGTGTAAGCTTTTGAATTGCACTATCAGTTTTTTAATATATTGAGTACATAAGATGATCAGCTTGTCTATTTTCTAACCATAGGTTAAGGAGATGTGGGAGGAGGGGCAGGCAGTTAGTGATACCCTTTACGCACTAACAATGGGTCCTGATACTCGGGTAATACATTATGCATCTTGCGTTGTTGGAGATGTGCGTTACAACACCCTTGCACGCGACGAAGGCAGGAAGACACAAAACAGTGCCGTCATGAGCACGGATACGCATAAGAAAGTGACAACTGAAATGTATGCTAACGTAACAGACATTGTTCAGTTGCAGTATATCTCCAGTTTCGAGGTTCATCGGTGCATGGTTTTGTTTTTCTATCATTGGTATAACCAGTTAACCAAGATCTCAAAACCCAAAGCTGATGATTATTTCAAATCCATCAATGTCAAGGCGGTGTACCGCACCGACGAGCCTTATATTTTGGAAAATCAAGCAACATAGATATTTTTCTTGGAAGACACATATGCACATAACCAAGACTGGAGAGTATTGCAAAAGTTTGAGCAGAGGAATTCGTTTAATGAAGTTGCACAACAAGATGATGCTTACACTGCTGCTCATGTAGAGGATTACGCAGATGTTTATGATATGTTTGCGGACCATCACATCAATAAGGTTGGAGAAAAGATTGCTTGTCAGGCTGTGGAAGTAGATGAGTTGATCAATAAGAAGCCAATGTTCGAGGACATTGATGGTGAAGAAGAAGATGACACTGGGGGGAATTACGATTCAGACTAATACACATGGTGAAGATGTTGACATTGCTGCTGCGGATGATGATTATATTGCTTTTGTCATATTTGCCTGTGAGAAGACGACTTATTATCTACTATGTGAAATTGTGTTTGCTATGACAACTGAAACCTGATGAAGTAGTTGTTTAGTGAGAACATCACTTATTATGTATGTTGATTTGTGTTTGGTGATTGTATGACGACTGAAACATGATGACATTGTTGTTTAGTAGTACTCATATTTTGCTGTGAAACTTGTATTTGATGATTGTACAACCGCAATGTAGCTGATGGCAGTTTGATGTTTGACTGCAATTTGCTGAACGTCTTGCAATGGGAACAAAGCTGACCCGACAGGGCCTCTGCTTATTTATTTATTTATTTATTAGCAAAAGGGGATGCCCCCTGATTTTTGTTAATATAAATCATTAGATGTTCACAACACTAGACGCCCAGCCTGCTAAATAGGTTTCATTCATTACTAGTTTTAGCAAAGTGCTCATGTCAGAGCCACTGAATACATCATGAGTGCTACATAGACTGCAAGTAAAGAGACAATCATCCTACAGTGCACAACAATCTTGCCCATTATCTTCACAAGCTCTTTCATCTCCTTGTTGATGCCAAGGCCGTTCAGCAGTTGTTGCTTGGCCATGATCTGATGAACTGCATCTTTAACCTTCTGCTCTGCATCTTCCTCTTTTGTCGTTCCTTCAGTTACTTGTCCAACACCCCAGCCTGCTGGTATTGGGATTCATCAGCTAACCAAATAATCCACGTAGTTCCATTCCCCCACATCAGCAACTTCCCAGAAATACAAATCACAAGAATCCTCCCTTTTCTGCATGAATCAAATTGGAAGATCATCAACCAAACTCTTAAAAAATCAGCAACTAAAAGCAGGCGAACAACTTAACCATATTACCCCATGATTTGGGCATTTGTAGAAGACTTGGCCAGGGTTGAGGGTTGTAGTTGAGACGTGACGGATGACTCTACGTGATTTGCAGCAGTGGCACCACACCAACGGCAGCGGGGTGCGATGAGCAACCGGCTGCGGTGAGTGTGCCGGCGGGGGTGTGATGAGACCCACAGGCGGTGGTAAGGGTGGCAACTTCGCGCACATCTGGTTGTTGGCTCGATTCCCTGCTGAAGAGCAGGTGGACGAGCTAGCGGACATGGTTGCTGCGGCCGGAGCTTCTGAAGCTAGGCAGAGTAACTAGAGAAGAGGAGAAGCGAACGTTGGATATGTCAGTTTCATTACTTGCAGAGTAATATAACACTATATATAGTCTAGGTTTGGATTCGAACCAGTTACAGCAGCACGTCTCTCTTTTTGCTAACAGTCAGCGACGTCTCTTTACTGGTAGACTAGCTTGTTCTGTATGCCTTCTCAAGTCTTTGATTTTCGGGAATGTTATCTGGAGAACGTTCCCTGGGAGGAGGATGGCAAACGAACGCATTTTCCTGGCAGTTTTAGTTGCGACGCAAGATCAAACGGTGGCATTTTCAGGAATGTTATATGGCGAACGAGCCCAGTTTTTCTTTTCTTGCGAAAAACATATGCAACGTGGTGTCGGCTTAGTCAACAAACGATTCTGCCAACCTTCACCGTTGGATTGACATCCAATGTCTGTCGTGTTTCTTCAGTCTCTTCTTCCTCCAGCCGCCAAAACCAAACCAGCGCCGGCGGGACCGCCTGCTCCCGCCTCCCACGGCTGGTTGCGCAACCGCCCATGCATCGCCGCCCCATCGCACCCAAAAACTCTGGCCAGGCCATCCCTCTACCCCACACACCTCCTGTTATTCTCTTGCGAAGTCAGCCCCACCCCGCACTCGAACCAGTCAACCCTCGTACTCCCCTCTGCCTGCGACTACACTGCCGCATCTTCCCCGGCTCTTGTTCGTTCCCATCCGAGGCCTCGCCGTCGTTTTCCGCCTTGGTTCGCTCGCCGCGGCGCCTCCCTCCGGCGTTGTCAACATGGTCAACAACCGAGAGGAATCAGGAGATGATTGTACGTGGAGAGGATGATAGTAGGGACCCACCAGGGTCATGGCAGTACGCAAGCAAGTGCCTCCTTGTTACAAGCCAAAAGAATTCTTCCTCCTAATGGTTTCCTGACATTTGGTCCCACCCCATTGTCAACGTAGTCAATAAACGAGAGAATTGTGCAACGAGCGGCAGACACCAGGGACCCAGTAGCTTGCCCAGTTGTTTTCTGTTTTTGAGACGGAGCAGGGTATCAACTGGGCTGTGCGGGGGCTATACCCCGTCTAGCCCAGGTTTTTATTTTCTGTTTACCGCATGACCAGCCCAGTTGTTGTTTTTTCTTTCTGAAAACGGCTAGCCCAGTTTTTTTTTTGCAGAATACTCAACCGAGGCCTACTTGCTTTTCTCAGCCCTTCTGGGCTGCAAATCTTTCAAGGCGAGGAGGGATGTATTCAGGGCTTGCCCAGAAAATGGGCTATAAGTAGTAAGAAATGGGCTGTAAATTTTAAAAACAACACAGCAAACCGGCAATTAGTTTCAAATTCTGGTTTTTTTAGGATTTCTAGATTTTAAATTTTATTGATTTTTTTGTGGGAAAATTTTGTTGGATTTTAAATTAATATAAATTTATTTTTCAAATTAGTTCGAATTTGACTCAAAATTTTGAGATTAAAAACAGTTTGGACCCCGCCGAAATAAGCAAAATTTCGTTGAATTTTTTAACTGTGGCCAGAATATGGGGTGTAATGCTAACAAAAAGAATATGGGCTTCAAAAAATCCTTAAGAATTAGCAAATGGGCTATAAATTATTGAAAATAATGGCAAATGGGTTGTATGTTGTTTCCCACAGATTTGGAGGCTGACTTGTGGGCCTACTATGTTGACGCGTATGCAGGGCTTTGTGAACTTAGTCAACAAACGATTCTAGCGGCAGTGACCATTGGATAACATCCAACGGCCGTGCTGCTTCTTCAATCTCTGATCTTCTCGCTCCAGCCGCCCAAACCAGCGCCGGCGGGACCACCTGCTCCCGCCACCCGTGGTCGGCTGTGCTGCCGCGCAGGCCTCACCGCCCCGTCCTACTCCCACCGCTGGCCAGGCCATCCCTCTACTCACCCACACCTCCTGTTATTCTCTGGCGACACGGGCCTCACACCGCAGCTGAACCTGTCAACCCTCGTACTCCCCTCAGCGTGGGCATCCACTGTTGTGGCTTCGCCAACTCCGGGTCGTTCCCTTCCTGGGCCTCGCCGTCGTCCACCGCGTTGGTGCTCTCGGCATGGCGTGGTCAACGTGGTCAACAAACGACAGCCATCGGAAGAGGGATGTACGTGGAGAGGCTGACAGTAGGGACCCACATGGTCCATGGCCGCACGAGAGCAAGTGCCTCCTTATTACGCGAAAAAATGATTCCTCCCCTTGACAGCTGGGACCCACCAGCTATATCTTCGCACGGAAGGAAGTGCCTCCTTATTACGCGGAAAAAATGTTTCCTCCCCATGACAACTGGGACCCACCGGATTTGGCGGCTGACTTGTGGGCCTACTAAGTTGACGCGTACGCAGGGCTTTGTCAACTTAGTCAACAAATGATTCTAGCAGCAGTGACCGTTGGATGTTAATCCAACGGCCGTGATGCTTCTTCAATCTCTGATCTTCATGCTCCAGCCGCCCAAACCAGCGTCGGCGGGACCGCCTGCTCCTGCCACCTATGGCCGGCTGTGCTGCCGCGCAGGCCTCACCGCCCCTCCCTACTCCCACCGCTGGCCAGGCCTTCCCTCTACTCACCCACATCCCCTGTTATTCTCCGGTGACGGCAGCCTCACACCGTAGCGGAACCAGTCAACCCTCGTACTCCCCTCCGCGTGGGCATCCATTGTCGTGTCTTCCCCGGCTCCACGTCGTTCCCTTCCTAGGCCTCGTCGTCGTCCACCACCTTGGTGCTCTTGGCGCGGCATGGTCAATGTGGTCAATGAACGACAACCATCGGAAGAGGACTGTACGCGGTGAGGCTGACAGCTGGACCCACCAGCTACATCTTCGCACGTAAGGAAGTGCCTCCTTATTACGCACAAAAAAATGATTCCTCCCCTTGACAGCTGGGACCCACCAGCTATATCTTCGCACGCAAGGAAGTGCCTCCTTATCCTCCCTGACAGCTGGGACCCACCCGGTCGAAGCCTACGTAGCGTTGTTTGTCTGGTCGTGAACGTGTACGTACATACTGGTCGATCGGTCCCTCTGCAAGGATGAACCGTGGCCGAGTAAGTAGCAGCACGTGTCGTAGTAGAGCCCCTGACGTAGCAGTTCAGACAGTCCTGTCTAAATCATGTACACGTAAGTACAGCCACGCTGCAAAAAAGACAGCCATGTACGTACATACGGGCGGGGTCTCGAACGCGTACTCGCGCATACGTACGGCTAGGGCTCACGTACATGGAGAGTCAACGTACGGCAGCAATGGCGTCGTGTTCATCGGCAGCCAACCAGCTGGGTCGGAACGGAGAAACAGCGTCGTGTTCATCAGGAGGCAACCGACTGGGTCGGAATGCGTCCTATTCATCGGGAGCCAACCGGCTTGGACGGAACAGCCGAAACGGGGTCCTGTTCATTGGCTAGGGGGTGTGGCATGCCGCAAAACAGAGGAAACGGACTTCTGTTCAACCGCCTACGGTCGAAACGGGGTCCTATTCACTGGTTTGGGGTCTAGCATATCGCAAAATGGAGGAAACGGACTTCTCTCCCACTGCCTACGGTTGAAACGGGGTCCTGTTCATCGGGGGGCTGTGGTGTACCGCAAAACGGAGGAAACAAACTTCTCCCCAACTTCCTACGGTCGAAACGGGGTCCTGTTCATTGGGAAGGGTGTGGCGTACCACAAAACGGGACTCCACGGGCTACTGTTCATCCACCGTCAACTTCCTCCAGCCTCCATCGGCTACTGTTCATCCAACCTCCATGGGGTCCTATTCATCCACCCCCAACCGGCTAGGGGGTGTGGCAGCCACCTCGGGGTCTTCTTCATCCACCGACAACCGCCTACTACCACGGGGTCCTGTTCATCCAACCCCCACCGGCTGGGGTGGGGCGTACGAGCGGGCGGCAGCAACGGGAACTATTCATCCACAGGCAACCAACTGGCTAGGTCAACTCACCACATCTCATGCAAGGGGCTCGATCGATGCAAGTCTCGACTCGTTCTACGTATCGTGCACGCGGCAGCAACGGACACTATTCATCGAGAGGAAACCCAACACCGGCTGGCTAAGTCTCGCACGGGGGCTCGATCGGCTTCAGTAAACAGCGAGGATCGATCGGGTTCAGTTAGCAGCGAAGGAATGTCATCGCTCGGCCCCGACCACCCACTGTAACCGGGAACTCCCCGAAAATTTCCTCGCCCTCGCTTCTACCACAATTTTTTATGTCACGGACGGCCCAAAGAATGTCATGCGGGTGCGTCTCCGGCCCGCCCAGGACGAAAAGCCCATTTTCTGTCATAATTTTTTTCATAGAAGTAGGAACCCACCACATCTATGATGATACGTGTTTTTGTCACAATTATCGTCATAGAAGTGTCACAACCATGACAGAAAAAGTTTTCGTTCGGGCCATAATGTCACGGATGTGTCTTTTTTTGTAGTGCCTGCCGGAATTCCGCTGCCACCACCACCACCTCGCCATTGCGCTGGTCCCAATCTCATCTACCTCCTCCCAATCGCTTGCCGGATCAAGAAGGAGAGGACGTCGTGTCATCCGTTCGGCGCTAGATCAGATTGGATCGTGATTGGATCGCGAAGAGTATGACTACATCAACCGCTTTACATACGCTAATGCTTTCAGTCTACAAGGGTACGTAGACACACTTCCCCTCTTTGCTATGCATCTCCTAGATTAGATCTTGGTTGTCACGTAGGAAATTTTTGATTTTTATGCTACGTTACCAATCACTAAGAAGGGTTTATCTTGTTTCTGGCAGATTATAGTTGCTAGTTTAGAAACTTTCAAAATGGACCATATTTGGAGAGTTGGGTCAGGCACAGAATCAGTATATGGGATGCTCATTGAGTAGCAGATAGTCTGACCGGGAAGATACAAACTAGGAAGGGGCGTGTTCTTTTGAACAAAGTGGATGAGCTCATTGACCTATCTTTGGCACAATGGGATGAAGCTTGAATTATAGTAGTTTCTTGCCTTTTGACCCTGAAAGAATTTTGAGAATCTCCCTGAAAGATCATATGACAAAGGATGTCATTTCCTGGCATTAAACAAAGTCCTTTGACACTTTAGTTCGCTCGATATATTACATTGAATGGGAGCATCAGTTTGTCTTGAGGTTAAGGAGGGTCGATGGGACAAGGCTCTTGTTGGTGAAATCCCACATGGGACATATAATCTATACACGTCGTGTTCCAAGCAAAGAAAATGATACGGGGCAAGCCCTAGGGGTGCCCCGACCTTCATGATCCGAGGTGGATTCGAGGGGAAACACTATGTACATGACGAACAAAGGGGGAGGGGAGGACTCAAGAGGAACACTTACAAGGACAAGATTCACCACCAAGCTTACTCAAATGTCAACTCAATTGTGAACGTTGAGGCTCATAGGTGTATATGTAGGAACAAAGTATGTCTACCAGAGGGGGGTGAATGTGAGATTTAAAATTTCTTTTGAGAAACTTCAAATCCCTTAGTACACTACAACGAATAACATAACAGAAACAATTCTACGAATGGAAACTACCGAGGGAGAACCAGAGCATGCATTGAGAAACAATCACATAGTCGAAACATAATTCTCAACTGATAACTGAAAGTAAATAGGGTACAGAGGTGACAAGTGATGCTCGATGGTGATAGTGTATTTGTTCGACTAGTTCACTCTTCTGCAAAAGAGCTACGTCTGGTTGGAGGACTTGTGATTGATCACAGAAGATAAACTTTCTTCGTCCTATTATCCTCGACAACTGATTTGTCAACCAGTGTCGATTACTCACGATAGATGCTTGAGGTGATCTCCAAACCATCACAGACTTCTCCTTCGTGAACCACAATTACTCTTGGTCACTGAAGAACTTGACACCGAACCATCTAGAGAGTTGGCAGCTCTCAAGAGTAATAGGCGAAGCGTACTAGACTTAGATTCTAGTGATGCTAAACAACTATCTAATTTTTCGGATATGGGGTTTTTCTCTCGGTGGATTTTAAACTCAAATCTTTCGGGAGAGGGGTTCTCACACAATCTTCTCAAAATCACACGGAGTAACCAACGATTCATGTTGGAAGAGGGTGGCTATTTATAGTCGCGGTCTTCCCGAGGGGAAAAAGACCATTTTGGACATGACAGCTCACCAATGCCCAACCGACACATTGCCAACGGTCGGATTTCAAATGCACCCGGCAACTTTGCTTGAGGAATAAGTAAGCTGACTCCTCGGTCTGAATCAAATCTCTCGCAGTGAAGAAGAACTACGTCTCTTGCTGGCGAGTATTTCTTTGGAACACAAAGATATTTCTCTCAACTCTGATAGGTTTTGGTTTACATTAGAGAAACATAAGTTTTGAACACTATACCCCTCTTAATAGTATGGTGGTCCTATGACTCAAGAAAGAGAAGAAGACCAACAAAAGAAAATGCTACGTCTTTTCTTCGTCTTCAAACTTCTCGGTTGCAGTCAATTTATTTGGATAGGCAACAAACCAATTGCTTTGCGTCAACAATTTTTGGGAATCAATTTCGTCACGCATAATCTTTAGTGATAATCTTCACTGCTGCACAAGAGATTATCTTTGGAGTTTGTACCAAACTCCTCATGACTCCAGGGACCTATAATCTATGTGTGCATGCTACTTGTGAGCTGCGTTGGGATTTACCCCGAAGAGGAAGGGTGAAGTAGTACAGTAGAGATAAGTATTTCCCTTAGTGAGAACCAAGGTTTATCGAACCAAAAGGAGAATCACGTAAACCCTAGTGAACAGCACCTGCACACACAAAAGCAAATACTTGCACCCAACGCGGGCAAGAGGGTTGTCAATCCCCTTGAACTCGTTACTTGCAAGGATCAAATCTTGTATAGGTAGATATATAAATTGCAAAACAAAATAAAAGTAAATAAATTGCAGCAAGTATTTTTGGTTTTTATAATATGATTAAGGTAGACCCGAGGGCCATTGTGTTCACTTGAGGCTTCTCTCTCGAACACATAGCATACTGTGGGTAAACAAATTACTGTTGGGCAATTGATGGAAAAGCGCATAGTTATGACGTATTCATGGCAATTATCACATATATAGGCATCACGTCCGTGACAAGTAGACCGACTCCTGTCTGCATCTACTACTATTACTCCACCAATCGACCGTTATCCAGCATGCATCTATGGTATTAAATTCATGACAAACAGAGTAATGCCTTAAGCAAGATGACATGATGTAGACAAAGTAAACTCAATCAATAAGAATAAACCCCATCGTTTTATCCTTAGTATCAACAATACAATACGTGCCTCGTCCCCTTCTGTCACTGGGTAAGGACACCGCAAGATTGAACCCACTACAAAGCACCTCTCCCACTAAAGATAAATCAATCTAGTTGGCCAAACCAAACTGATAGGTCGGAGAGAAATACAAAGCTATAATAATCATGCATAATAAAGTTCAGAAAAGACTCAATTACTTTCAATGAATAATCTGATCATAAACCCACAATTCATCAGATCCCAACAAACACACCGCAAAAGAAGATTACATCGGATAGAACTCCAAGAAGATCGAGGAGAACATTGTATTGAAGATCAAAGAGAGAGAAGAAGACATCTAGCTACTAGCTATGGACCCGTAGGTGTGTGGTGAACTACTCACACATCATCGGAAGGGCAGCAAGGTTGATGTAGAAGCCCTCCGTGATCGATTCCCCCTCCAACAGAGTACCGAAAAAGGCCTCCAGATGGGATCACGAAAGAACAGAAGCTTGCGGCAACGGAAAAGTTATTTCGGGTGGCTCTCTGTTGGTTTGGGAATATTTGGGAATTTTTAGAGGTGGAATTAGGTCAAACAGAGCTACATGGGGCCCACGAGCTCAGGGGGCGCGCCTACCCCCCTGGGGCACGCCCTGTGAGCTCATGGCTCTCTCGTATCTCTTCTGGCCTCCTCCCGAACCTTCTAGGGTCCCTTCTGGTCCAGAAAAAATCATTTTAAAGATTTTATTCCATTTGGACATCGTTTGATATTGATTTTCTGAAAAGCCAAAAACAAGCAAAAAAACAGGAACTAGCACTGGGCACTAGGTTAATAGGTTAGTCCCAAAAAATGATATAAAATAGCATAAAAATGCATATAAAGCATCCAAGATTGATAATATAATAGCATGGAACAATCAAAAATTATAGATATGTTGGAGACGTATGAGTGCACTAGCACACACATTAGTCCCTTTCTGTTTATGACAACAATCTCCAAAACACAACGAGGTAAATTATTGCACCAACAGTATACAAAATAATGGGCTCTTACTCACTCGGGCATTTACTACCTGCAATTCCTATTTTTTGGACCTAGTTGGAGAAGAGTGTGCTTGTGATTGTTGGTCCTTTCCCAGCCTCCCACGCTCTCTCTCGATACTCATTAACGTTGCTTCTATTTCCTTTCTTGGCCTGCCAGACCCTCTGGTTGGTGTCGAGAAATCACCTTTGAGGGTTCGCACAGGCATAGTCTCGCCTTCATTCTCAAAAGAAGCATCTGACGGGCAAACGTTTTGTCTCTTCCTTGGTCTCCCACGCCCTCTCTTGGTCAATGGAGAGGAAGCACCTCCTCCATTGGCAGACAACACAACCTTACGAGGCCGACAACCCCCTCTTTCGTGGGTGTCCACAACCACGCTTTGCTCCCAGCACATGAGTGTATTCATCATCATCATCATCACCACTATAGACATCCTTATCTGTTGGGAATCGTAGTATAAAAAATAATCATCCTACCAAACTAAACTAGTATCACTATGAAGATTGTGCATACAAGGTTAGATTTGATCTTACCAACAACGAGTTGCAGCGGAAGAAGAGTTGGTGAAGTTTGTGTTCTTGAAGTCCCATGAACTGATCCCTCGAACTAGAACTGAATGTACGACCCCTCTGTGGATTGCACACGTACGACACCAGAGATCTAGCAGTGCTTTACCATCCAGAGCTTGATGTTGCCGGGGTAGAAGTAGAGGGAGGAGCAGCCCTTCGGGGACAGTTATGGTGGAGAAACTAGAGAGAGAGAGAGAGAGAGGTGCCCGAACTTCGCGGGAGAACTTGTGTTCATAGAGGTGGCGTCCCTTGGGTATATATAGGTCGGAGGGGAGGCCGACTTGGAGGAGGGGCACCCATCCCCTAGGGCGGCGGCCAAGGAGGTGAGACCCCTCCCCAAATCCTAGTTGCACCCCTTGATGAGTGTTATTTTTACGCTCATCAAACCTATGTTTAAACCAAGAAATTTCATAAAAACCGAGATATTCGCTCCGATATTGCTACTATTGACTAATGAATGCAAAGGATTCCAATCCTATCTTTATTTTGTTTCCATAGGAAATGGTCTATTTATGAACGAAATCAAGCCAATACATGGAAAGGAGTAAAAAGGAGATAAGAGGAGATCAAGTGGGAGGCGCACAGGATGAGCCAGAGCAAAAGACGGAATTCCATACGACCGCGCACTCATATGCGCGGTCATATGGCCTACCAGGGGCGCACTCTGATCCACCACTACAAATACCGTGAAGGGGCCAACGCCAGAAACAACACAGATCATCGCCGAAAGCCCGAAACCTCCATCTTCGTCATCCACAGCAACCCTAGCCACCGACATTTCCCCTCTGCATCTCCATAGTCGCCACCATGACCACCACCATAGTACTCAGCCAACTAGCCATACTTTGTAATCGGATATCACATCCGGCATCCATTGTAAGACATATTATCAATCAATCAATCTTCGTGATGTGTTCTTTAGTGATTTCTTTGTGTGATCTGATCTCCATGTGTGAGTAGTTCGGTAAGGTCATGGGTTGAGGCATAGCCCCACAACCCGATGTATTTGTTGGAGGGATCAATGGAAGTACTTTGAATTAATGTCCGGTATGTGTAACATAAAATTGCTTTGTAGTTGTCTCTTGTCTCATTCATGTTCTTCATCCTTGCATGTACCCAGGATCATGGAGAATGAGCCACGGAGAGGCTAAGGGCAAGGAGACCGTGGTGTGTTATTCTGAACACCAGTGACAGAAAGGTTTAGTATGGTCACACAGATCCTATCTCTGGGGACACAAGAGGTGAGTCATTAAACACCCAATGCTTTTGTCTGATTTGTATCTTAATTACCAGGGAACCCCGCAAGACGGATAGGGCCTCCGGTTGGACAACTGGCTCTTGATGCAGGACACATGCCAGTCAATACATAATTTGGACACATCCCCCACTTCAATACGTTACAAGCACATCTCAATGGATGACTTCAAGGGAACAAATTAAGATTATAATGATCCCGTTCACAAATATATGGTTGTAAGAAAAGTCCTCATACCCATGCCTACTTTTACTATAAGTGTTCTTAGTGTCAACTTGATTCTGATCTGGTCAAAAGCTGGAATTAATACTCTTGAAAAAGCTTGGTAGAAACCTCTGACTTCAAGGGTGCCTTCCTCTCGTGCGTTCGATAACTCAGGGTCACCTATGGGGAAAAAGACGAGAATCCTTTCTGCACCTTTACTAGATCACTAATGGGACTAATCAAACCTTTTTCTGGCACCATTGTCAGGGAGGATTTGTGTGCCTAGTCTTTATGTTAGAGTTTTTATTTCAGTTTTCCTTTTTAGTTTTTAGTTTACTTTTTTTTTCAAGTTTTGTCACTAGAAAACCCAAAAAGATTACCATGGCTCATTATCTTGGAAGCTTTGTTGCTCCTTGTCGGGGTTCAATCTGGGTGATCTCGGGTAGGGGGTCCCAAGCTGTGGATCTTAGCTTGATGGTAACAGGACAGAATAGGGACACGATGTTTACCCAAGTTCGGGCCCTCTTGAAGAGGTAAAACCCTACATCTTCTTTCTATTGTATTGATTATGATGGAGTACAAAGTACAGGATGATCTACCTCGAGATCGTATGTGTATGTCTCTAAGCTTATGATGACCCACAAGTATATGGGATCAATCGTGGTCCTTTCGATAAGTAAGTGTGTCAAACCCAACGAGGAGTAGAAGGAATCAATAAGCGGTTTTCAACAAGGTATTCTCTGCAAGTGTTGTAAAGTAGTTGTGACAGATAGTTTAATAGCAAGATAATTCATAACAAGTAACATAAATCAAAACATAGCATGATACATATGGATCCAAACAGTCCCTTATGAAACAGCTCGTAAACTGGGGTTTAGGTTTCTGTCAGTCCAGCAACCCGCCATCAACAAACTAATCCTACAGTGCCTTCCCCTAGGCCCAAGCATGGTAATGTATCATGTAGCCGACGTTCAAACGACATCACTAGAGGAAGAACAACACAACACATCATCAAAACATTGACCAAAATCCAACTTCACATGATTACTTATAACAAGACTTCTCCCATGTCCTCAAGAACAAACGGAACTACTCACAAATCATATTCATGTTCATGATCAGAGGGGATAAATATATGATTAATAATCTGAACATATAATCTTCCACCAAGTAAACCAACTAGCATCAACTACAAGATGTAATCAACACTACTAGTAACCCACAGGTACCAATCTGAGGTTGGAGACAAATATTGGATACAAGAGATGAACTACAGTTTGGAGATGAGATGTGCTGGTGAAGATGTTGATGGAGATGAGTCCTCCCATGATGAGAGGAGCGTTGGTGATGATGATGGCTTCGATTTCCCCCTCCCGGAGGGAGTATCCCCGGCGGAATCTCTCCGCCGGAGAGCAAAAGTGCTCCTGCCAAGGTTTCGCCACGAGACGGCGGTGCTTCGACCCGAAAGTCTTCTTCTAATTTTTTTTTCTAGGGCAAATGGCTTCATATAGTAGAAGATGGGCTTCAGAGGCCTTCTATGGGCCCCACAAGCTCACATGGCGCGCACGGGGGGCGCCACCTGAGCTTGTTGGCCCATGGTGGGTCCTCTCTGATATATATTTTTCCAGTATTTTCTATATATTCCAAAATAAATCTCTGTCAGTTTTCAGGTCATTTGGAGCTCCGGAGAATAGTTATCTCTATTGTAGCTCTTTTTAGGTCCAGAATTCCAGCTGTCGGCAATCTCCCTTTTGTGATGTAACTTGCAATTTAAGAGAGAAAAGGCATTAGAATTGCATCAAAAAGTGAAATATAACTTTAAACAGTAAAATAACAGTAGGAAACGTGATGCAAAATGGACGTATCAACTCCCCCAAGCTTAGACTCCACTTGCCCTCAAGTGAATACCATGCTCGATAATCATGACCACAGGTTTAGAGAGAGAGAGAGAGAGAGGTGTCGATAAAAGAAAATACGGACATGGTAGAATCATGATCATTATTATAAAATCAATTATCAATCTTAAAACTTCTCCTGATAAAGTAACAATTCATTCACAGGCTAAAGTGTGGACCATAAACTTTATTGAAAACTAACAAACTATGTTCTCAGTCATCAAGACAATTGCAATTCATCATATTTTCAAGAAGGGTCTATGTAAGAGCTTTTGGTTTAGCAACCTTCACATACTCAACTATCATATAGTCTTCCATGATTGCTGGCACCCAAAGCATATTTTTAGAACAAACTGTTTCAATCAGACACAGAGGAAGATGGGGGTTTAATGTTTCACCTCCCAACTTATTTATTTCGAGGATAATGTCAACAATAATAACTCATGATTACATATATCCAACTCGATATATATATATATATATATATATATATATATATATATATATATATATATAGGGTGGGTCTATTCTACCAACACCCTTAAGAGTCTTATTCTACCAACAATTTCTTATTCTGCCAACACCTCCCTCTCCACTGAGCCCACCCGACCCGAACACACACAAAAGGAAAAACAGCTGACACACACCGATACCACGTCGCCCCCACTCCCCACCCCCGCGACCCACCTTCCTCCCAGCGCTACTCACCCCTAGCCGGCCACCTTCTACCTCCGCCGCCGCCCCACCCCGCACCGGCCACGCGCCGCCTCGCCCCGCACTGGCCGCACGCCGCCCCACCCCACCCCGGCCGCACGCCGCCCCACCCCGCCCTGGATCCTTCGGCTGCCGTGCCAGATCCGCGAGCCCGTGGCTGGATCCGATGAGCCACGGCCACGGAGCCCCGCCTACTCCGCCCCCCGTCGACTCCGTCGATTCCGGTGGTGGCTGGGCGGCGACCGTTTCATTGCAGTCCACATCAGGAACATGAGCAGCTCCCATCCATGGCGGTCGCCGCCCCCCCCCCCCCCCCACCCCCCTCCCCCGTCGAGCCCCAACCCCTCGCGCCAAGATGCACTGCGGCTCCTCCCACCGGACGCCCCTCTACCTTCCTCATCTGAACTACACAGCATGCAGTGCGGACGACCGTGGGATGCAGTGTAGCTCACCCCGGCGTGCATCTCGTCCCGGCGTGCGGGCACCCTCACCTGCAGCTTCTCTCCTTCGGTTCCCCTGCAGTTCAGAGGAAGTGCATCTCTGAACATAAAAGTGTGTTTTTTGTTAAGTTTGTCTCGCCACACCTCACGGTTCACTTGTTTGTTTTCCACGATTGGCGGCAACCCCGTACTGATTTGAGCAGAAAAAGCTCAATTGAGCTCCCATGGTGAAAAAAGTGGGCGACGACGACCACACGAGGGTGCTGGGAGACAGGTGTAGTTCACCTGGGATCGGTTGCCCAGGGTGCTGCAGTGTGGTTCCTTCTTTGTTTTGAGAACTGTGGTGCGGTTCCTCGGCAGGGCATGCTGCAGTTCGCATCGGCGGGCCAATGCACTGCAGTTTTGCTTTTTAGTTGTATTTTCGGTTCAGTTCACTTTCCTTTTGCGTGACAGGGCAGAACAGCAAAAACAGAAAATGAGAACTGCTACTCAGATGCCTCTGCTGCATCTACATCAACGCAGTCCATTTTATGATTTTTCATATTGTAAAAAAAATGTAATGTGTCGTGCGTATGTGCTTACAAAGAAGCTCTGTTATTCGGGTCAAGAATGTTCATTTTAATTGTAAGTGAACTGAACTGAAGTTGTAAAAAATAGAAAGAAACCTCTGTGACAGGTTCACTTTTTTTGATAAAGGTAATGCGGTTCAATTTTGATATTGTTGCGGTTCACTTGCCCTTGTCTGTGTGGTGCACTCTCGTTCATAAAAAGAGTTAGAAAAAAAGACAACAACAACTCACGCGGTTCACATTCGGTGCGCGGTCCACTTTCGATACTGTCGCGGTTCACTTTCGGTATTGTCGCGGTTCACTTACTTCCAACGTGAAGTGTAGAAAAAATGTTACAAAAGTGGGAAAAAAAATTAATGCGATTCACTTCTCGATAGTGTTGCGGTTCACTTACCCCCGATGTCAAGCGTAGTCCACTTCCTCGTCTGAGAAAAATTACATCTGACAAAAGAAATAATGCAGTTTGCTTGCCAGTCTGATGCAGTGCGGTTTTTAGTCTGAAGCAGTGCGTTCTTCTGTCTGATGCAATACACACACCGATTTTGGTGTCGCAAAAAACAGAGTGTCCGCATTTCGGTAATTTTAAAACTACTCTTAAACCATAAGGAATTAGAGAGAGTGTTCTACATGAAAAAGTTGTGTCTCGTCGATATCTTTCTAATGGCATATCATTTGAATCATTTTGACCAGCGGTTTGTAAAAATTCACGAAAAAATGGCCGCTGCCACTCGTCGTCCGCCGCACCATTTTCAAAATTAATTTAAAACCGTAAGGAATCTCAAAATAATTTCTACATATGAAAGTTGCGCCTCATTCGTAGCTTTCCAACGGCATATCACACGCCTCATTTTGACAAACAGTTAAAAAACTGGAGCAAAAACAGTACCGAAAAATTGCAAAAATTTGAAAAATAGAATTCTGTGATTTAGTAAATTTAAAACTGCTATTAAACTGTAAGGAATTAGAGAAAGTAATATATATGAAAAAGTTGCACCTCGACAATATCTTTCCAACGGTGTATCATTTGCTTTATTCCGACAAGCGGTTTGCGAAAAAACGCGAAAATACGATTGCTGCCACTCATCGGGCGCCTACCGTTTTCGAAACTGCTCTTAAACCGCGAGGAATCTGGAAAACATTTCAACATGACGAACTTGCGCCTAATCCATAGCTTTCCAACGGTATATTACATGCCTCGTTCCGACAAACGGTTTAAAAACTGGAGCGAAAACAGTACCAAGAAAACGGCGCATGCAGTTTTTTGCGACGAGAAGTTCACTCGTCTCAGTACTGCAGTACTCTTGCTTCAACAAGTTCGTGCACTCGCGTTGAGCGTGCAGTTCAGAAGTGTGGGCAGAATAACTATTCCGAACTGCACTCGGGTGGAGCGTGCAGTTCGGAATAGTTATTCTGCCCACACTTCCGAACTGCATGCTCAACGCAAGTGCATGTCATTGTTGAAACAAAAGCACTGCAGTACTGATGCGAGTGAACTTCCCGTCCCAAAAAAATGCGTGCAATTTTTTCGGTACTGTTTTCGCTCCAGTTTTTAAACCGTTTGTCGGAATGAGGCGTGTAATATACCGTTGGAAAAATATGGATTAGGTGCAACTTTGTCATGTTAAATTCTTTTGGAGATTCTTCACGGTTTAAGAGCAGTTTTAAAAATGGTGCGGCGCCCAACGAGTGGCAGCGAGCATATTTTCGCATATTTTTTTAAACCGCTCGTCAGAATGAAACAAGTGATACGCCGTTGGAAAGATATCGTCGAGGCGCAACTTTTTCATATATATTACTTTCTCTAATTCGTTACGGTTTATGAGCAGTTTCAAATTTACAAAATCTCGGAATTCTGTTTTTCAATTTTTTTTGTAATTTTTTGGTGTTGTTTTCACTCCAGTTTTTTAACCGTTTGTCGAAATGAGGCGTGTGATACACCGTTGGAAAGCTACGGATAAGGCGCAACTTTCATATATACAAATGTTTTTGAGATTCCTTACGATTTTAAATTAATTTTGAAAATGGTGCGGCGGACGACGAGTGGCAGCGGCCATTTTTTCGCGAATTTTTACAAACCATTTATCGGAATGATTCAAATGTTATGCCGTTGGAAAGATATCGACGAGACGCAACTTTTTCATGTAGAACACTCTCGCTAATTCATTACGGTTTAAGAGCAGTTTTAAAATTACCGAAATGCGGACACTTTGTTTTTCGTGATGCCAAAATCGACGTGTGTACTGCATCAGACAGAAGAACGCATTGCTTCAGACTAAAAACTGCACTACATCAGACGGGCAAACGAACTGCATCGTTTCTTTTTGTCAGATGTAAATTTTCTCAAACGAGAAAGTGGATTGCACTGCACGTCGGGCGTAAGTGAACCGCAACACTATCGAGAAGCGAACCGCATTACTTTTTTTTGTCGTTTTCGTAATATTTTTTCTGCACTTCGCATTGGGAGTAACTGAACCGCAACACCACCGAAAGTGAACCGCGGCAGTATGAAAAGTGAACCGCATGAGTATTTGTTCTCCCTTTTCTAATCTTTTTTACGAACGAGCGTGGACCACGCAAATGAGGGCAAGTGAACCACACCAAAGGAAAAGTGAACCGGAGTCTAAGTGAATCGTATGAATTTTTTGCCTTTTTCTAACTTTCTTTCATAGGATTAAGTGGACCACATGGTCAATGTTATTGTACTGTATGATTTTAAATGCATCAAGATTGCGCCTACAAAACTGCTTCACAGCACATGTTGGCCTCTCGTCGCTGGTGGATGACACCATGCTCGCGCCAAGTGACCCGCAGGCCACGCGCAGCCAAACTGCAGTAATGCCCGTACAACGACGATCTGTAAAAGTTTACAAAAAAATATGTTTATGAAGTGAACCAGAAGCTTTTCGTCCAACAAACTGCATCGGTATTGTGAATAACTACATCTGTTTCCCAACATTTTACAAACCTCATCTTTGAGCAAGCGAATAGCGGGCCGTGATGAACTTTTCCTAAAAATGAAAAACAAAATAAAAAGAAAACTGCATGGATAGGGAAACAAACTGCAATGACCCTAACATTGTGTTGTGGATGTCTTCGAGGGCGAGCAAAACGAACTGCAGCATTGAGTGGGCATCGCCGGCGACAACCATGCAGGCCAGAGCACCTGGTACTAGGGCATGCCCTTCCTGCTGACCCCCAACCCCGTCGCCGGTGCCCTGGTCGCCTGGTAGTGGTGAACTGCACGGCCGGGTCGACAGAACGGCGGGCCACGAGTCAGTGAACTGCATGACGCGTAGGCGGTGCTCCTTCCGCAGCAAAGGAGAAGGGGAGGTGGGAAACAGGGACACATGGGGCAGCTCGCTAGAGCCGCACTGCAACGCATCGGCCGACCGAACCACGTGGACATCCAGGTTGAACTGCACATCGAGCTGGCTACGTGCCTATGCGTGGAGGGCCATTGCTGCTCTGGGGTGGGTGGGGCATGGCACTGCTACTTGTGGGCAGATGGGCTACACAGGGCGGACTGCACGGGATGTGCACTACAAGTGGGGGTGTGATACGTCTCCAACGTATCTATAATTTTTGATTGTTCCATGCTGTTATAATATCAATCTAGGATGTTTTTATAATCATTTACTGCAATTTTATATCATTTTTGGAGACTAACCTATTAACCTAGTGCCCAGTGCCAGTTGTTGTTTTCTGCCCTGTTTTTGTTTTACAGAAAATCAATACCAAACGAAGTCCAAATGCAACCAAACTTTTTGGAGATTTTTTATTCCTCAGAATAAACACTGGAAGCTTCGATAGAGGGCCAGAAGAAGAAGAGGTGGGCCACGAGGCACCAGGGCGCGCCCCAGGGGGGGTGGGGCGCCCTGGTACCTCGTGGGCCCACCCCAGCTCCGTTTGACCTAATTCTAGCACTATAAATTCAGGAAAAATCAGAAACCCTCAGGGGAGTCCACGAAATACTTTTTACGCCACCGCAAGCCTCTGTTCCAGAGAGATCCCATCTGGGGTCCTTCTCCGGTAATCTGCCGGAGGGGGAATCGATCACGGAAGGGCTCTACATCAACCTTGCTGCCTCACCGATGATGCGTTTGTAGTTTACCACAGGCAGTAGCTAGATGGCTTCTTCTCTCTTTTTGATGTTCAATACAATGTTCTCCTTGATGTTCTTGGAGATCTATCCGATGTAATCTTTCTTTGCGGTGTGTTTGTTGGGATCCGATGAATTGTGAGTTTATGATCAGATTATCCATGAATATTATTTGAGTCTTCTCTGATCTCTTTTATGCATGATTATTATAGCCTCGTATTTCTTCTCCGATCTATTGATTTGGTTTGGCCAACTAAGTTGATTTATCTTGCCATGGGAACAGGTGCTTTGTAGTGGGTTCCATCTTGCGGTGCTCAATCCCAGTGACAGAAAGGGACATGACACGTATGTATCGTTGCTACTAAGGGTAAAAAGATGGGATCTATTCATTGGGTTTATTAATTCGTGAGTTTGTCTTGTCTACATCATGTCATCGTTCTTAAGGCATTACTCCGTTCTTATGGACTTAATTCACTAGATGCATGCTGGATAGCCCATCGATGTGTGGAGTAATAGTAGTAGATGCAGGCAGGAGTCGGTCTACTAATCTTGGACGTGATGCCTATATACATGATCATTGCCTTGGATATCGTCATGATTATTTGCTTTTCTATCAATTGCCCAACAGTAATTTGTCTACCCACTGTATGCTATTTTCTCGAGAGAAGCCTCTAGTGAAATCTATGGCCCCCGGGTCTATCAAAATCATATTACTAAAACCCTAAAAATATTGCTGCCATTTTCTTTTATTTATTTTATTTAGTATTTTTGCTGCAATCTATCAATCTATCAAATACAATTTAATCTTGCAATCTTACCGCCAAGGGATTAACAACCCCTTGTTTGCGTTGGGTGCAAGGATTTGCTGTTTGTGTGCAGGTACTGCTTACTAGGTGTTGTGTGATTCTCCTACTGGTTCGATAACCTTGGTTTCATAATTGAGGGAAATACTTATCTCTACTGTGCTGCATCATCCCTTCCTCTTCGGGGAAATACCAACGCAAGCTACAAGTAGCAGGGTGGATGCAGGACGGTGTGAACCCGGGGACGTGCTAGTCGGAGACCCCTGTGAGGTCGCGGCATGGAAGAGGCCCACGGCCACCGAGAAGGCGGATCCGGCCATGAGGCAGCCAGTGATGTGGGCGTGGGATGCAGCATCATGGGGGACTTGTGACCAGGCGGATCCCGACGGAGGGGAATGGGTGCTCGCCGGGGAGCGCCGGTGGCAGAGGGGAAGCATCGAGTCCCGGATCCGGCAGCGGGGCGTCGCCGGGGGGCCGCCATGGCCTGGATCCGGCGGCGGGCTGTCGCGGGGGGGGCGCGTCCTTGATCCAGTGTGGCTCTTGCTCGACGAGCCAGCAGTGCCAGCAGAGCGAGCATGGTCCGTTCCCGTCATCGGGGGCTGGGACGGGCCGGATCCCGTCGTCGGCCCGTTGCGGGGGAGCGGCCTGCGGCCGGACCGGAGGCGCGGCTAACGGGGGAGGAAAGTGTCGGCGGTGACCGGCGGCGGCGGGGGCCGTGGTGCGTGGCGCGGGATCGCCGGGATTTTGGGCGGTGGCACGGCGGCGGCGCGGCAGAAGGTGGACGGGGGCGGGGCGGGGCGGCGGTGGCGCGGCAGAAGGTGGAGGGTAGGTGGGGGATTTGGATCAGGGAAGGAGGGATTGGGGGCGTTGTGCAGGAGGTAGGGGTGGGGGTGGGGCCTTTTTGCTGTGGTTTAGTTTGTCGGGCTGGATGGTTCAGTTCGCGGGCGTGGGACAGTACCGAGGTGTTAGCAGAATAAGCGTTTTTGTTAGGAGAATAAGGTCTTAAGGGTGTTATGAGAATAGACCCACCCTATATATATATATATATATATATATATATATATATATATATATATTATGTCTTTGCCACCCGGGGACTATACCACCCCTCCAGCTTTCGTCTGATCCGGCTTTGAGATCCGTGCATCATCTTTTAGGTTTGCCATTGATTAGTCTTTCATTTGATTAATTGCACATAGACGAGTTCATTAGCACTGAGAAGTAACAAAATTAAACATTGGTACTGTGCATACGCATGGATCCATTTTGGGGGAATATTTTTTGAGTTCATGGGAACTTTTTTTAGGTATCCAAGTCTTAACCACCAACCAACTTTTTTGTACTATTATAGAAAGTTAGGAAGTCATGGTATTTTTTATACTATTAAGGAATCTTTTAGGTTAAGTATTCATGATCTGACATTTTGATACCCCTATATTCTAACATAGGCTCTGATGGAAGCGTATTAGTTTGGTCATTAGCATGCTTAATTAATTGAATGTAGATAGAGGACAAACGATAGCATAGTGTTCGCACAGATCATGAGGCATGGATTCAACGGAGATAACATGGGGTGGCATTGCCACCCGGAGGGGTGGCATAGTCACCGGGTGTTAAAAAATCCACACTAATATATATATATATAGATCATAGGATCAAAATAATATTCTGATAACTCCTCCCCCTATAGGAGGGGAGGATATGTTCCCGAACTCCCGAGAAAACAAAAAAAAAGAAAATCTTATCCTCTCTCCCGCAACCTCCCTCCCTCCCCACATTCCCCTCAACCTCCCCGACCCCAGCTCGCGACGCCGCCGCCTCACACGGCCATCCCTCGTGCGAGTCCGCCGCCACACCCGGCCATCCCGGCGCGAGTCCACTGCCCCGACCCGCCTTCCCGGCGCGCCGCCGCCGCCCCACCCCACCTTCCAAGCGCGATGCCGCCGTCCATCCCCTGCTTCAACCACGGTAGCATCCCTCATCCACCCTCTGCTTCAACCGCGGTGGCGGCCTCCCTCAGCCTTCTACTACCACAGCGGCGGCCTCCCTCACCCTGCTGCAACGCGGCAGCGGCCTCCCTCACCCTTGCTTCCACCGGGGGCGGCGGCCCTTCCTTCCCACCATGAATGGATTCCACTGCCACGACGCCATTCCCACCGCCGAGCATGGTCCTAGCTCGTCGGCTTCTTCTCGAGTGATGGCTCTCTGTACCGCCGATTACCCCTCCTTGCCGACCGGCCAGTTCCATACATCTGAACTTCCTGTGGCAAAAAAACTCCCCTTTGCTTCCCCGTAGCACTGGAGACGAGTAGGCAAGGTGCTTATCAAGCTTGCTTTGGTTAATGGATGGTTCATCTACTGGCCGAAGTGGACGATCTAGCCGGCGTACAACTTCTCATGCAGGTGGGCAATACATCTTCGCACGGTTCAGTCTGAAAAGGTACATGATACGTCCATTTTGCATCATGTTTTCCTACTGTTATTTATTATGTTTTGGGTCATTATATCACTTTATAATGCAATCCTAATGCCTTTTCTCTCTTATTTTGTAAGTTTCACATGAAGAGGGAGATTGCCGGCAGCTGGAATTCTGGACCTGAAAAAGCTACAGCAGAGATAGATCTCCACAACTCCAAATGACCTGAAAATTTACGGAGAATTATTTTGGTATATATAACAAATATTGGTAGAAGAAATACCAGGAGGGGGCCCACCAGAGAGCCACGAGCTCAGGGGGTGCCCTAGGCCGCGCCTAGTGAGCTCGTGCCTCCGGGGCACATCTTCTCCTATATGAGGCTATTTGCCCTAGAAAAAAAATCAGAAGAAGACTTTCGGAACGAAGCGCCGCCATCTCAAGGCGGAACCTGTGCAGGAGCACTTTTGCTCTCCGGCGGAGCGATTCCGTCTGGGATACTTCCCTCCGGGAGGGGGAAATCGAAGCCATCAACATCACCAACGATCCTCTCATCATGGGAGGACCAATCTTCATCAACATCTTCACCAGCACCATCTCCTCTCAAACCCTAGTTCATCTCTTGTATTCAATCTTTATCCCAAAACCTCAGATTGGTACCTGTGGGTTGCTAGTAGTGTTGATTATATCTCGTAGTTGATGCTAGTTTGTTTATTTGGTGGAAGATTATATGTTCAGATCCTCAAGCATATTCAATACCCCTCTGGTCTTGAACATGAATATGATTTCTGAGTTGTTACTTTTTTTCTTGAGGACATGGGAGAATTCTTGTTATAAGTAATCATGTGAAGTTGGTATTCGTTCGATATTTTGATGATATGTATGTTGTTCTTCCTTTAGTGGTGTCATATGAACGTCGACTACATGAAACTTCACCATACTTGGGCCTAAGGGAAGGCATTGGGGAGCAATAAGTAGATGATGGGTTGCGAGAGTGACAAAAGCTTAAACCCTTGTTTATGTGTTATTCCGTAAGGGGCTGATTTGGATCCATATGTTTCATGTTATGGTTAGATTTCTCTTAATTCTTCTTTTGTAGTTGCGGATGCTTGTGAGAGGGGGTAATCATAAGAGGGTTGCTTGTTCAAGTAAGAACATCACCCTAGCACCGGTCCACCCACATATCAAATTATCAGAGTAGCGAACGCGAATCAACTAAACATGATGAACGTGACTAGACGACAATTCCCATGTGTCCTCGAGAATGCTTTGCTTATTATAAGAGAATGTTCCGGCTTGTCCTTTGCTATAAAAAGGATTGGGCCACCCTGCTGCACCTTTATTACTATTGTCACTTGTTACTTGTTACGAATTACCTTGCTACAAAACTATTTGTTACCGCTACTTTCAGTACTTGCTGAAAACAGCTTATCATTTCCTTCTGCTCCTCGTTCGGTTCGACCCTCTTACTTATCGAAAGGACTACGATTGATCCCCTATACTTGTGGATCATCAAGACTCTTTTCTGGCGCCGTTGCCGGGGAGTGAAACGCCTTTGGTAAGTGGAAATTGGTAAGGAAACATTTTTATTACGTGCTGAAATTTACTATCACTTGTCACTATGGAAAATAATCCTTTGAGGGGCTTGTTTGGGGTATCTTCACCTCGACCGGAAGCAATAAGAGTTGCCCCCCAACCTACTGAACCTACTGAAAATATTTATTATGAAACTCCTTCGGGTATGTTAGAGAAAATGCTAGCTAATCCTTATGCAGGAGATGGAACAGTACATCCTGATATGCACTAGATCTATATTGATGAAATATGTGGATTGTTTAAGCTTGCAGGTTTATCCGAGGATGGAGTTAAGAAGAAAGTATTCCCTTTATCTTTGGGGGGAGGCATTGACATGGTATAGGCTATTGGATGATACAGAAACATGGGATTGGAACCGGTTGAAGCTGGAATTTCACCAGAAATTTTATCCTATGCATTTGGTTCATCATGATCGAAATTATATATATAATTTTTGGCCTCGTGAAGGAGAAAGTATCGCTCAAGCTTGGGGGAGGCTTAAATATATGATGCACACATGCCCCAATCCTGAGCTCTCAAGAGAAATAATTATGCAAAACTTTTATGCTCGGCTTTCTCATAATGATCAATCCATGCTCGATACTTCTTCTACTGGTTCCTTTATGAAGAAAACTATTGAATTCAAATGGGATCTTCTGGAAAGAATTAAACGTAACTCTGAAGATTGGGAAATCGACAAAGGTAAAGAGTCAGGTATAAATCTTGAGTTTGATTGTGTTAAATCTTTTATGGAAACCGATGTTTTTTATAAGTTTAGTACTAAATATGGACTTGACTCTGAGATAGTAGCTACCTTTTGTGAATCATTTGCTGCTCATGTTGATCTCCCTAAGGAAAAGTGATTTAAATTTCATCCACCTATTGAAGAGAATTGTGAGGAACCTGCTATAGCTAAAGATGAGACAATCATTTATAATGTTAATCCAGTTGTGCCTATTGCTTATATTGAGAAACCTCCTTTCCCTATTAGGATTAAGAAACATGTTAAAGCTTCAACTGTGGTTAATAAGAGTAATATTAAAACACTTAAACCCTCTAAACAAATTAGAGTGGAACCTAATGTTGCAATGATCAAAGATCTTTTGGTCGATTATATTGATGGACATGCCATATATTTCTATGAGAAAGCAACTAGGATTGCTAAGCAAGATACATCAGATAAAAACAAACCTGTGTTGGCATGCCTGTTGTTTCTGTTAAAATTGGAGATCATTGTTATCATGGTTTATGTAATATGGGTGCTAGCGTAAGTGCTATTCCATTTTCTCTTTATCAAAAAGTCATGAATGATATTGCACCTGTTGAGATAGAAGATATTGTTTTTACTATTAAACTTGCAAACAGAGATACTATTTCACCACTTGGGATTGTTAGAGATGTTGAAGTCTTGTGTGGTAAGATTAAATACCCTACTGATTTTCTAGTTCTTGGATCACTACAAGATGATTTTTGTCCCATTATATTTGGTAGACCCTTCTTGAATATGGTTAATGCTAAGATTGATTGTACTACGGAAACGGTCAGTGTTAATTTTGGTGATGTATCGCATGAATTTAATTTCTCTAAGTTTCGTAGGCAACCTCATGATAAAGAATTGCCTAATAAAGATGAAATTATTGGTCTTGCTTCTATTGTTGTTCCTCCTACCGATCCTTTAGAACAATATCTGCTAGAACACGAAAATGATATGCATATGAATGAAAGAAATGAAATAGATGAAATATTCTTTAGACAAGCACCTATCCTTAAACACAAATTGCCTGTTGAAACCTTGGGAGATCCCCTCCCACCTAAGAGCGACCCTGTGTTTGAATTAAAGAAACTGCCTGATACATTGAAATATGCTTATCTTGATGAAAAGAAGATGTATCCTGTTATTATCAATGCTAACCTTTCAGAGCATGAAGAAAAGAGATTACTTAAAACTCTGAGGAAGCACCGTGCTGCTATTGGATATACTCTTGATGATCTTAAGGGCATTAGCCCCACTTTATGTCAGCATAAGATTAATATGGAGCCTGATGCTAAGCCCGTGGTTGATCATCAACGTTGTTTGAATCCTAAGATGAAGGATGTGGTAAGAACTGAAATATTAAAGCTTCTGGAGGCAGGTATAATTTATCCTATAGTTGATAGTACATGGGTAAGTCGTGTTCATTGTGTTCCTAAGAAAGGAGGAA
Source organism: Elymus sibiricus (assembly GCA_039707655.1). Taxonomy (NCBI): domain Eukaryota; kingdom Viridiplantae; phylum Streptophyta; class Magnoliopsida; order Poales; family Poaceae; genus Elymus; species Elymus sibiricus. The sequence goes on along the minus strand of CM077664.1, from coordinate 199,292,735 downwards.
TTACTATTGTTCCTATGATAAAAATGAACTTATCCCACAAAGAATTGTAACTAGTTATAGGATGGTAATTGATTTCAGGAAATAAAATAAAGCTACTAGGAAAGATCATTACCCCTTGCCTTTTATTGATCAAATGTTAGAAAGATTATCTAAGCATACACACTTTTGCTTCCTAGATGGATATTCTGGTTTTTCTCAAATACTTGTATCAAAAGAAGATCAAGAGAAAACAACTTTTACTTGTCCTTTTGGAACTTATGCTTACAGACGTATGCCTTTTGGTTTATGCAATGCACCTGCTACCTTTCAAAGATGTATGACTGCTATATTCTCTAATTCTTGTGAAAAGATTGTTGAGGTATTCATGGATGATTTCTCCGTTTATGGAACCTCTTTAGATGATTGTTTTAGCAACCTTGACCGAGTTTTGTAGAGATGTGAAGAGACTAATCTTCTCTTAAACTGGGAGAAGTGCCACTTTATGGTGAATGAAGGTATAGTCCTTGGGCACAAAATTTCTGAAAGAGGTATTGAGGTAGATAAAGCTAAAGTTGATGCAATTGAGAAAATGCCATGTCCTAAAGATATCAAAGGTATAAGAAGCTTCCTTGTCATGCTGGTTTCTATCGAAGGTTCATAAAAGACTTCTCTAAAATTTCTAGGCCTCTTACTAATATTTTGCAAAAAGATGTTCCATTTGTTTTTGATGATGATTGCGTAGAAGCCTTTGAAATACTTAAGAAAGCCTTAATTTCTGCACCCATTGTTCAACCACCTGATTGGAACCTACCCTTTGAAATTATGTGTGATGCTAGTGATTATGCTATTGGTGCTGTCCTAGGTCAAAGAGTTGATAAGAAATTGAATGTTATTCATTATGCTAGTAAGACCTTGGATAGTGCCCAAAGAAATTATGCTACTACTAAGAAAGGATTTCTAGCAGTCGTGTTTGCATGTGATAAATTCAGACCTTATATCGTTGATTCTAAAGTTACCATTCACACTAATCATGCTGCTATTAAATATCTTACGGAAAAGAAAGATACTAAACCTAGACTGATTAGGTGGGTTCTTCTACTACAAGAGTTTGATTTGCATATTATTGATAGAAAGGGTGCTAAAAATCATGTAGCAGATAATTTGTCTAGGATGGAAAATGTTCTTGATGACCCATTGCCTATTGATGATAGTTTTCCTGATGAGCAATTAGATGTTATAAATGCTTGCGCTTCTCATAATAATCCTTGGTATCCAGACTATGCCAATTGCATTGTTGCTAAATATATACCACCTAGTTACACATACCAACAAAAGAAAAAGTTCTTCTTTGATTTAAGACATTACTTTTGGGATGACCCACATTTATATAAAGGAGTTGATGATGTTATTAGACGATGTGTACCTAAGCATGAACAGGAACAAATCCTACGTAAGTGTCATTCCGAGGCATACGGAGGACACCATGCGGGAGACAGAACTGCAGATAAGGTACTACAGTCTGGTTTTTATTGGCCCACTCTCTTCAAAGATGCACGTAAGTTTGTCCTTTCTTGTGATGAATGTCAAAGAATTGGTAATATTGGTAGAAGTCAGGAAATGCCTATGAACTATTCACTTGTTATTGAACCATTTGGTGTTTGGGGCTTTGATTATATGGGACCTTTTCCTTCCTCTAATGCGTATACTCATATTTTAGTTGTTGTTGATTATGTTACTAAGTGGGTAGAAGCTATTCCAACTACTAGTGTTGATCACAAAACATCTATTAAAATGCTTAAAGAAGTTATCTTTCCGGGGTTTGGTGTCCCTAGATATTTAATGACTGATGGTGGTTCATATTTTATTCATGGTGCATTTCGTAAACTTAGCTAAATATGATGCCAACCATAGAATTGCATCACCTTATCATCCTCAGTCTAGTGGTCAAGTTGAATTGAGCAATAGGGAAATAAAATAAATTTTGCAAAAGACTGTCAATAGATCCAGGAAGAATTGGTCTAAGAAACATGATGATGCATTATGGGCTTATAGAATTGCTTATAAAAATCCTATGGGTATGTCTCCATATAAAATGGTCTATGGAAAGGCATGTCATTTACTTCTTGAGTTGGAACATAAAGCTTATTGGCAATTAAAGAACTTAATTATGATTACAAACTTGCCGGAGAAAAGAGGTTATTTGATATTAGTTCTCTAGATGAATGGAGAACGCAAGCTTATGAAAATGCCAAGTTGTTTAAAGAAAAAGTTAAAAGATGGCATGACACAAGAATCTAAAAACGGGAATTTAAAGTAGGTGATCAAGTTTTATTGTGCAATTTTCGTTTCAAATTCTTTGCAGGAAAACTTCTCTCCAAATGGGAAGGACCATATACCATCGAAGAAGTTTATCGCTTCGGAGCTATCAAGATCAACAATGCCGAAGGCACTAATCCGAGAGTGGTTAATGGGCAAAGAATTAAACATTATATCTCAGGTACGCCCATTAATATGGAAACTAATATCATTCAAACCATGACACCGGAGGAACACATAAAAGAGACCTTCTGGAACGCCCCATAACTCTGAAAAGGAGTAGGTATGTGATACGGTAAGTAAACTGACTCCAAAAGTTCCATAAAAGTACTTTTTGTTCATTTCGGAATATATAAAAAATTATAAAAATAATAAACAATCAGGAAAGTGCACGAGGGAGCGACGAGCTCAGGGGGGGCGCCCTACCCCCCCAGGGCACGCCGTGTGAGCTCGTGACTCCCCCATGGACTTTCCCCACTTCGTTTTCTTCCAGATTACTTGTCCTGCACTGGAAAATTTCATTATATATACTCTCAGATGCTTTGACCACCGTATGGCAAGTTTCTCCTCTGTTCTTGTTTTGGGCTATTTTTCTGACAAATCTTGATCACCATGGCGCTTCCAAGTTCGTCCAAGGACAAGTTCTACGAGAAGGTCATCAACCCTTACCTTCCGGAGGTGATGAAACACCCTCAGACCATTCAGATGCGTGAGGGGGTGCTTCACATCCGGGACGTTCAAGGGCCCAAGAAGGACGGAAGCGAGAAGACCAGGCTCGAAGCTGTGGAGCAGGAGATCTTCAGGTGTCAAGGGATGGTGGAGCGCGGTCTCAGCGCCAATCACTCCATGATTACCGAGTTCGTTCGTGACCACAAGTGGGACAACAAGGAAATTGGAGATGTTATCTTCAAGCTCAACGACTGGATAGATCATCTTCAAGCCCAAGTTTTTGACCCGCAAAACCAAAACTGTGAGTATGAGTCTAGATTTAAAGGCATGAGCTTGGCTGCAACTTTCAGGATTCCGAAAACGCGTTCATCCTTTTTATGATGGGGAGCCTATTCCTTGGAAGACAGAGGACAAGCCTACCACCTCATCACCATCATCACTGAAGAAAGACGCTTGAGTACACGGGTATGGGCACCACCCTTGGCTTGTTTCAAGCTTGGGGGAGGTGCCCCGGTATCGTATCATCATCACTTTTACCATCATTATCTACCTTAGTTCGATCCCTAGTTATTTCATGATTTAGACGAATAAAGTTTGAGTATGATCTCGTTTCGAGTGCTTGTTTCGTGATCTATCCATCTATGTAATCGAGTGTGAGAGTTATATAATAAAGAGTAGTTTGAGTTTTGTTGTTTTACCTTCTTGCTTAAATCTTAGCAATTAAAAGAATAAAAAGATCATATGCTAATCCCATGGGGAGTGATGTCTTCACATAAAAGAAGTATAATTGATAAAATTTGTTGGAGGTTAACAAACATAGCATTGGTCATTGATGCAATTCATGAAAAAGTAATCAAGAAAGAGAGGTCTCACATATAAATATACTATCTTGGACATATTTTATGATTGTGAGCCCCCATCAAATATTCTATGCTTGATCAAATAGTTGACGTTGGACAAGAAAGACAACGTAATAGGTTGTTTTTGCTTATATTCACATAGAAGTTATATTGTCATGGATCCTCTAACATGTGGTGCTTGCTCATAATCTTTTGCTGGCCAGTTTCTTGCCATGAGAGTCCACCATATCTACCTATGGATTGAATAAGATCCTTCAAGTAAGTTGTCATCGGTGCATAAAGCAATAAAAATTGCTCCTAAATATGTATGATCTTTTATTGTAAGGGAAAGTAAGCTTTGTACGAACTTGTGATGGTGAAGAAATAAAAGCGACGGACTGCATAATAAAACTTGCTATCACAAGGGGCAATATAAAGTGACGTTCATTTCCATTAAGTGTTTGCACATCCTAAAATAAAAAGCGCATGACAACCTCTGCTTCCGTCTACGAAGGGCCTATCTTTTACTTTTAGTATTTACTTTTATGCAAGAGTCAATAATTTTTATCCCTATTCCGTTCTTATTTATTCTTCCCTTGGCAAGCATCATGTGGTAGGGAAAGATCCAGGCACATATATCCAGTTTGATGTAGGTAATCATGAGTTATTATTGTTGACATTATCCTCAAGATAAATCAGTTGGGAGGTGAAAATTACAAACCCCCATCTTCCTATGTGTTTGACTGGAACTTTTGCTCCATAAATATACCGTGAGTGTTAGCAATCATGGAGGACTAAATGATAGTTGAGTATGTGAACTTGCTAAAAAAGCTCTTACATAGAATCTTTCTAAAAATATGATAAACTGCAATTGTTTCAATGACTAAGATCATAGTTTGTTAGTTTTCAATGAAGTTTATGGTTCATACTTTAGCTTGTGAATGAATTGTTACTTGATCATGAGAAGATTTATGATGATATATTGCTGCTATGATAATGTTCCTGATGCTTTCATGCCCGTATTTTGTTTTATCGACGCCTCTCTCTCTAAACATGTGGTCATGATTATCGATTTCGGCTTTCGCTAGAGGACAAGCGAGGTCTAAGCTTGGGGGAGTTGATACGTCCATTTTGCATCATGTTTTCCTATTGTTATTTATTATGTTTTCGGTCATTATTTCACTTTATGATGCAATCCTAATGCCTTTTCTGTCTTATTTTGCAAGTTTCACATGAAGAGGGAGATTGCCGGCAGCTGGAATTCTGGACCTGAAAAAGCTACAGCAGAGAGAGATATTCTCCACAACTCCAAATAACCTGAAAATTTACGGAGAATTATTTTGGAATATATAAAAAATATTGGCGGAAGAAATACTAGGAGGGGGCCCATCAGAGAGCCACGAGCTCAGGGGCGCCCCCTCCCAGGGCGCGCCTAGTGAGCTCGTGGCCCCACGAGTAGGCCTCCCGGGCCCATTTTCTCCTATATGAGGCTATTTACCCTAGAAAAAATCAGAAGAAGACTTTCGGGACGAAACGCCGCTGTCTCGAGGCGGAACCTGGGCAGGAGCACTTTTGCTCTCCGGCGGAGCGATTCCGTCGGGGATACTTCCCTCCGGGAGGGGGAAATCGAAGCCATCGACGTCACCAACGATCCTCTCATCGTGGGAGGACCAATCTTCATCAACATCTTCACCAGCACCATCTCCTCTCAAACCCTAGTTCATCTCTTGTATTCAATCTTTGTCCCAAAACCTCAGATTGATACATGTGGGTTGCTAGTAGTGTTGATTACATCTCGTAGTTGATGCTAGTTGGTTTATTTGGTGGAAATTATATGTTCAGATCCTCAAGCATATTCAATACCCCTCTGGTCTTGAACATGAATATGATTTGTGAGTAGTTACTTTTGTTCTTGAGGACATGGGAGAATACCTTGCTGAAAACCGCTTATCATTTCCTTCTGCCTCTTGTTGGTTCGACACTCTTACTTATCGGAAAGACTATGATTGATCCCTATACTTGTGGGTCATCAGTACAGCAGTTCATTTAGTCAACACAACATCAATTAACTTTAGTTGTTTCCTCTCGTTGCTCATGTCAGACTCGGTTTTCCATGAACAGGCGAGATGGAAGCATGGAGCAGACGACTAGGTAGGCAGCGGCCGCTACATTTGAGGTGCTCGACGACTACTATTATAGCTGTACTTGGACGGCTGCAGGTGGTGCTACTGAATGTCTCTTGTGTGTTTTTTGGTAGCTTATTTTTATAATTGGTGATAATGAACACGTTCTTCTATACTATTGCTACTTGGTGAGTACGAAAGTGTGTGGTGGAAAGATATCATTGCTTTTCAATTCGCCTTTCTTTGTCCTATTGTTTGTGAGAGACAACATTTATGAAAACTTGTACAGAGTACTACTTATGTTGAAAACGAGATAGAAACCTAAAATAAAATTGTTCATTTGATTCAGATTTAAGTGGGCTCATGCTCACAAGTGTTGTTTCAAAGTGGCTATGCATGTGCGTGTGTGTAGTGCAGATTTATGCCTATCAGGGAGAAAATTCACATTAAATAGTAAAAAGGCCGTTCAACTACCAAGTTCTTCCGAAAGGTAAATATGTGTGTTGAAGATGCAACTTCGTCCTTGCTCAATGACATGTTTGCACCATTTTTAAAATTTTGCCATGACTTTGGCAATTTGTTGCACGTCTTATTTGTATGCACAATTTCACATAACTTCAAGCAGTTAAAATTTTAAAAAATAAGTTAAAATTAAAATAAACGGGCAGTTAGATGTTTACAAAAAAAACAGATTTTCCAATTTCTACAGAGTAAAATCAATAAGTTCAAATTAAAAATGACAGAGCAGTTCGATGTATATAATTTTTATTGGATTTCCCCTTTTCTAAAAATAAAACCAAGAGTTATAAATTAAAAAAACATAACAGTTCATTGTATTTTTTTTTAAGAAATTAGATTTTCTCTGTTTTAAAAAACCAAAACGAGAAGTTCAAATTAGAAAATAACAGAGTAGTTCAAAAAAAAAATAAAGCAAAATTTCCCCATTTCAAAAAAATACCAAGAAGTTCAATTTAAAATAATGGAATAGTATGATGTTTATAAAAAACACAGAATTTTCCCGTTACAAAATAATAAAACTAAGAAGTTCAAATATAAATAATGGAAAGGTCTGATGTTATTACAAAATCAAGATATTTCCATTACTAAAAGAAAAAAACGAAGAAGTCCAAATTAAAAAATATGGAGCGGTTCGATATTTATACAAATTTCAGATTTCCTCGTTATTAATGAATGGAAACAAGAAGTTCAGAATAAAATAACGAAGTAGTTCGATGTATAAAATTGGAAGATCCAAATCTGCTGACGGGAAGATCATAAGAATTTCAAACAAAAATAACATGGCAGTTCAAGAATAATAGAGCACTTTGAAGCAGATATTTCACCGTTTCAAAATAAAAAACAAGAAATTCAAATTAAAAATAGAGCAATTCAAAATTCATGAAAAAAGGATTTTCACAGTTTCCAAATAAAAAAACTCTTGAAGTTCAAATTTAAATAACGGGCCGGTTCAATATTTATTACAAAACTAGGATTTTTCGTTACTAAAAGAAAAGAAAAACCAAGAAGTACAAATTACAAAAATAGAGCAGCTCGATATTTATAAAAAACTTAGATTTTGCTTGCTATTAAGGAAATAAAATTAAAAAGTTCAAAATTAAAATAACGGAGTAGTTCGATGTATACGGAAAACTCAAATTCTTTCCGTTTCTTGGAAAAATAAAAGTATGAAGTTCAGTTTTAAGAAAATTGTTTGATGCTCATTTAAAACCCATATTTTCGCTACGAAAACAAGTAAGAAGTTCAAACTAAAATAACAGAGAAGTTCAAAGTTTATACAAAACTCGGATTTTTTTTCTCATTACTGAAGAATAAAATGAAGAAGTTCAAATTAAAATAAAAGGAACAAATAAAAAATGTTTAAAAAGAATTTCCCTATTTTTTAAATAAAATTAGAAGTTCAAACTAAAATAACAAAGTGGTTCGATCTTTACGAAATAAATCTAGGATTTTACTATTTTTACAAAACATAGATATCCGTCGTTATTAAAGAATCAACCATGAAGTACAAAATGAAAAAAAAACAGTCAAATTCGATGTTTATTTAAAAATCAAAAACAATTCTTTACTCAAAAATAAAAAATGAAGTTCAAATTAAAATAACACAGAAGTTCAACGTATATTACTAAATTACTAAAAGAAACAAAAACAAGAAGTCCAAATTAAAAAAATGAAGCAGTTTGATATTTATAAAAAAAACTCAGATGGTTTCTTGTTACTAAAGAATAAAATCAAGAAGTTCAAATTAAAAATAACGGAGTAGTTCGATGTATTCGAAAAACTCAAATTCTTTACGTTTCTAGGAAAAATAAAGGTATGAAGTTCAATTTTCAAAAAAAAACTGTTTGATGCTTATTTAAAAAACATATTTTTTTAAGAATAAACTAAGAAGTTAGAATTAAAGTAACAGAGAAGTTTGAATTTTATAAAAAAAAAACTCATATTTTTTCTCGTTACTAAATTATAAACGAAGAAGTTCACTTTTTTTAAAGGAACAAATAAAAAAGTTTAAAAATAGATTTTCCCCATTTTAAAAGAACTAGAAGTTCAAACTAAAATAACAAAGTGGTTCGATATTTATTTAAAAACTAGGATTTTACCGTTATTAAAAAACTCAGATATCCCTTGTTATTAAAGAATCAACCATGAAGTTCAAAATGAAAAAACAGTCAAATTTGATGTTTATTTAAAAATCAAAAATAAGTCTTTACACAAAAATAAAAAATGTGAAGTTCAAATTAAAGTAACACGGAAGTTCTAAGTATATTAAAACCTAGGATTTACAAGTTCAAAAAAAAACCAACGTCATTTTGGGCATTTTTAAAGACAACTCATAAACGGCGATGAATTTTGAAAAAACTCTCTCCAACAGGATATCATATGATCTATTCCGTTAGACGGTTTAAAATTTTGGTCTATATCGTTCGTAAAAAAATAAGTTTTAACATATTTTTAAAAGGCTCTTAAAACGTCGTGAATTAGAAAAAACTGCTCAACAGGCAAAGTTGCCCCTTTTCGATGGCTTTCTAACGGTATATCTTTTGCTCAATTTCAATGAGTGTTTTAGGAGTTATGGGTAAAAAAGCAGAGAGAAGTTCAAAGTGAAAACAACCAGTGGTTCAACTACTACATGGAGTGTGTTTTATATAAGAAAAAGGAATAAAAATACAAAGTCTAAAAAGACTTTTGCTAGAAATTCACGTGGTCGGCCCAGGAAAGTTCAAATATTCTTGTAAAGGAGGTTTACCGTGTATTTACTTGTGCAAAAACACACACAAAATATATGTTGTTTTTTGTGTTTTAAAATAATTCTCTCAATCCATTACAAATTTGAAACAAAAATGCTCTACATGAAAACAATTCCTCCTGTTCAACAACTTTCCAAGGGTATATAATATTCTTATTCCAAAAAAAATGGTTAAAACAAATTGGTGTATGTTATTCGAAACAAAAGTATAACCGTATTAGAAAAGGTTGCATCTTTTCAACAAGTTTGTAAAGGTATAAAAGAATACGTGATAGAAGTTTAAAGTGAAAACAACGAGCAGTTCAACTACTACACGAAATGCGTTTCGAAGAGAATAAAAGAATACAAAACTAGAAGCCTAAAAGGGTTGTTGCAAGAAGTTCGCGTGCTTCTCCCTGCACGGTTCAAAATTTCTAGAGCGAGACGTCCGTCGTTTATTTACATGTTCAAAAAAAAGGCAAAAACAACGTTGTTTTTGCCATTTTTGAAACTACTCGCAAACGGCAACGATTTTGTGACAACTGTCTACATGAAAAAGTTGCTCCGAATCATAAGCTTTCTAACGGTATATTATATGCTTTATTCTGATAAACGGTTTAAACGTTTCGTGTTTACCATCAAAAACAAGTTTTTACATATTAAAAAATCTCTTGAACCGTCGCGAATATGAAAAAACGATCAACACGGGAAAGTTGCGCGTTTTCAACAGCTTTTCATCGGTATATCATTTGCTCAATTCCGATGAGTGGTTGGGGAGTTACGGGCAAAAATCAGCTTGTGAAAAACAGAGTGAAGTTCAAACAGACATGCCCCAGAAGTTCAACTTCTTCAGGCAATGCATTTTTGAAGACTCTGTTTACGAGATGAAGGCAGAACACATAATCTCGCCGTTTTCAAAATTACTTAAAAACGGCTAGGAATTAGAGAAAACATTCTATATGAAAAAGTTTCGCATTTTTGATAGCTTTTCAACGGTATATTATTTGCCCCATTCCGATAAAGCTTGGGAAAATTACGGCGACACAACTCTTTCAGCCATTTTCAAAATTGACATAAAACCGTAAAGAATTGGGAGAAACATTTTATACATAAAAGTTTCACATTTCTTCAAGATTTCCAACGCCATATCATTTGCTATATTCCGAGAAACCATTGAAAAATTAACGCGAAAATATGATCTCGGTTGAACTTCGGCCATTTTTCAAATTACTTTTAAACCGTTTAAAATTGGGACACACTTTCTATATGAAAAAGAAGCGCATTTTCATAAGCTTTCCAATGCCATATCATTTGCCTCAATCGGATTAGCCATTTTCAAATGGCGCCAAAAAACGAGCTGGACGTAATTTGGGAAACATTCTATATGTGAAATGAACGGATTTGCAGCAGCTTTCCAATGCCGTATCATTTGCCTCATTCCGACAAACCATTTAGAAATTTCCTAGAAAATATGATTCATGTTTTTTTGTATGAAGAAAAACGGTTTGCAAAACTGCTCTTAAACCGTGTAGATTTTTCAAAAATTCAACTTAGGTTGTGATCCTCGTGTCCACAGCTTTCCAGCGATATATCGCAAGCCCATTTGGACAATGTTTGCGGAAGTTGAACCTCGCACTGGGTGCAGTTCAACTACTACTACGATGACGGGTCGGTTTGTTATCAGAATATTATTCTGATCCCGTGATCACAATAGTGTTTATGTGTGTGTGTGTATATATATATTCTACAAATATTAGCAGAATAATATTCTGCTAACACTTCTGAACTACATGCTCAACACAAGTGCACGGCATTTTGAAACAAAGAGTATTGCAATGCTAGGCGAGACAAACTGCTCATCACAGAAAAAACTGCACGCGATTATTTCCGTACAGTTTTTGATCCAGTTTTTAACTATTTGTCGAAACGAGGCACGTGATACGCCGTTGGAAAGCCATGGATTAGGCGCAACTTCTCCATGTTGAACACTTTTCAAGATTCCTCATGGTTTAAGAGCAGTTTTGAAAACGGTGCGGCTCCCGACGATGGCAATGAGCGTATTTTCATAAGTTTTACTAAACCGCTCGTCGGAATGATGCAAATGATACATCGTTGGAAAGATATCGTTGAGGCACAACTTTTTCATCTAGAACACCCTCTCCAATTCCTTACGGTTTAAGAGCAGTTTCAAATTTACCGAAACGCGGAAACTCTGTTTTCAAATTTACGGTTGAAGAGCGGTTTTTTCGGTACTGTTTTCGCTGTTATTTTTTAATCATTTGTCAAAACGAGGCGTATAATACGCCGTTGGAAAGCTATGGAATAGGCGCAACTTTCATATGTTGAACTCTTTCCGGGATTCCTCACGGTTTTAAATGAATTTTGAAAATGGTGCAGTATCTGACGAGTGGCAACGGCCGTTTTTTCATGATTTTTTCCAAACCGCTCATCGGAATGATGCAAATGATATGCCATTGGAAAGATATCGATGAGGCACATGTTTTTCATGTAGAACACTGTCTCTAATTCCTTACAGTTTAAGAGCGGTTTTTGATTTACTGAAATGCGGACACTCTGTTTTTTGCGACACCAAACCGACGTAGTGAACTCCATCAGACAGAAAATCGTACTGCTTCAGATAAAAAACCGCACTGCATCAGACGGGCAAGTGAACTGCAATGTTTTGTTTTTTCAGAGGTAAATTTTCCCTGACGAGGAAGTGGACTGCGCTTCACATCGGGCGTAAGTGAACCGCAACACTATCGAGAAATGAACCGCATTATTTTTTTTGTCTTTTCCGTAACATTTTTATGCACTTCACATTGGGAGCAAGTGAACCACGACACTACCGAAAGTGAACCTCGCCACTACCAAAAGTAAACCGCATGAGTTTTTGCTTTCTGTTTTCATACTTATTATCTTTTATGCGCGTAGACCAGGCAAGTGGACCGCAGAGACTAAGCGAGTGAACTACATCTAATAAGAATTTTTTAGAATGGCAAAAGGAGTGAACTGCATGAACTTCTCTAAGTACATTTTTTTTCAAAATGGAGTGTACCGCAGAGTCCTTCGAAGTAGACTTCTTTTAGACCAGAGTGCACTGCATTTTCTTTTATAGTTTCTTACTGCACATAGCAACCGAGTGAACTGCTCATCTGTTTTTTTTTACAGAATGAACGACAGACGAGCTTTTTACTGTGAGTTGCATCATGAACTAAACAAATTAAAATTCAATCGCGAACCGCATGTCTTGGGCGGGCAAATTGCATCATCTTTTTTCCTGGCACGTTCTAGAACAAAGTGAGCTCCCAAAAACTGAAACTTTTTTCTTCCCATGGCAAGCGGACCACCACGGATGAACTTCACACGAACGACTCGCGACAGGATGGTGGACTGCGCGTACATCCACAATACAAAAATGCATACATCCCCTCAGCAACAGAAAAAGAAAAAAAAAGAAATATACATCAACTGAACTGCAAAATTCAGATTAAATTACATTTTTGCCACGAACTGCAATGCCCGCTACAGTGCTGCAGCGCCCGGAATTGTACTCCAGTGATACCGCACACATCCAAAATCTGAAAAGCGCAAAGAAAAACTGCACTGCATCAACATGTCCAACCATTCATCACATACAAGAATTCATCAACATAGCAAAAAGAACTCAACGAAAATCCATAAACCAAACCGCACTGCATGCGCCAGTTTGCACTAGACTGCACGGTGATCTACATGCACTCGCGCTTCGCACTGCAACGCCACATGCCGTGTATGGGCGGCGAACTGCACATGGGTGGGGGGAGCATCACCAGATGAACACTCGAGTTTGGCGTGGGGGAGGAGCAGCTCGTTGGTGGCTGAGCCAAAGAGGAAGAAAGGAGGCCGCGACACTCCTCCTCGGGCCTCTCTCGAATCGATTGGCGGCGAGGGTGCGGTGTCTATGGAGGACCGGGAGGGCGAGATGGTGTTCGAGGGGAGAAGCGGGTGGCCGGGAGGAGGAGGTGAGGCTGTGGGAGGCGATGGCTCGTGGGAGGGTCGCCGAACTGCACGCCGTCGTTGGGCGCACTGCACGCCGTCGTTGGCCGTACTGCAGGTGTAGGCAGCGAGTGCTCTAGGCCACCACGGCTCTGGCGGCGCGCAGGAGGTTCAGCACCATCTACTACTAGATGCAGGAAAATATGACTGCAAAGAAAAGGAACCGCGCCAAAAACGCATGTCACACCAACCGAACAGCGCACAGAGGCGCACTGCACCGCAGCGCCATGTCCCTGCTGCTCTGGGGCGTGGGGGGAGAGGAGGATAGAGGCAGCCGCCGTCCGCAGGCCGGAGATTGCCAGATCTCCTCGTCCCGTCGTCTGCAAGCTCGCCGGAGGAGACGCCCGGAGCACAGCGCCACCAGCCGTGCCACGGACGGGAGGGAGATGGAGGAACGGGGAGGGGACAGTTACCGGCGACCCCGTTGCTCACTGGACCCCCTCCAATCCTTGAAGGCAGCTGCTGCTTGACTTGGGGACGGAGAGAACGCCCCCGCGAAGGCTACGCGCGGATCCGACATCGGGCAGCCGCGAGAAGACGGCAACGGGGTGGATCCGGTGGCTGGCCGACGTGGGGGTAGGTGGGCCCATGAGGGAAGGTGGTTGTAGATGGAGGCGCTGCGGCGGCGCGGGGCGGGAGGCGGTGCGGCGGCGGGCTGGGAGGTTGAGGTCGTGAGGAGGACGGGGAGAGAGAGAGGAGTGGGGTGGGGGTGGGTTTTCCTTTTTTTTTTTTTGTCTACCGCAGTTCGGTCGATTTTTTTTAGATGAGTTCGGTCGATTCTGTTGTGACGTTAGTTTGTAGCTTCGGGTGGGTCGGAGCTATTAGTAGAACTAGATTACCTGTTGCGCCAAATGGCGCAGAGACCCATTTAAAACCATGTTAACATTGAAAATATTTGTATTTTTTAGATCAAACACATATGGTAAGTATTTAGACCCTTTTATGTAAAGAAAAATTGCATAGGCTTTTGTTTATAAATATATGTACCTTTAAAATCATGAGTTCTTTCAAAATATTTCCAGTAGCAAGGAACTTTAGGTTTGAGCATGTATAAGCATAGCTTTAGCCCCTCTGTATAGAAATTATGAAGTAGTCTTGTGTTTGAAAAAAAGTTATTTCTATCCATCAGTCATGTGCTATTTAGACCCGTCTATATTTCAAAGTAGGCATGTTTGTCGATGGCTGCTTTGATAGCCAGTTCAGCAAGCACATAGGTTTGAGAGAAGAACCATTTACAACCATGACAACATTGAAAATATTTCTATCCATGAGTCATCTACTGTCCCATTTAAAACCATGACCACATTTAAGATATTGATATTTTTTAGAAACTTTAGCTTTGAGGAAGCACATAGGTTTGAGAGAAGAACCCATTGCATCAAATGGCACAAAAGCCCAATTCAAACAAAGAAGTAAATAGAACTATTTTGCTTAACTTACGAATGCACATCGATGGTCTTGGTATAGTAACCTTGTTATTGAATCGATATGAATATTTGAAATAACTTTGCAAATAAATTTATAGAGAATAGTTGACCCATTGCAGAGACCCGTTGAGTCCATGCACTACAGGAATTAGCTGATTTGCCGTCTGCCATGGCAGACGGCAAAGTACCATAAAGCTGACGGCAAAGGTCTTTGCCGTCAGCCGCAGACGGCAAACATGGACGGCACTGTAAGTTACGGTAATGAGCTTCTTTGCCGTCTGTTTTAGCACAGCGGACAGCAAAGACATTTGCCGTCAGCTTTCCTGGGCAAGCAGACGGCAAAGAAAGTTGACGGCAAAGGATAGACGTTAGCCATGTTAGGTGGCTAACGGGAGGCTTTGCCGTCTGCCGGCTGACGGCAAATGTGCCCTCCCCTTTGCCGTCTGCTTCATCACATCATCAGACCCGTCACCCTCCCCGCTTTTTGCCGTCTGCCGCTGCCACTCTTTGTCGTCTGCCACAGACGGCAAACCACACCATCCGTTGCCGTCTGCCACAGACGGCAAAGTGACCAAATGGGTCAGCCCCCAGTGCTCCCAGGTTGCACAGGTTGCTGCCACGTGGCCACTTTGCCGTCTGTGGCAGACGGCAAAGAGCCCTTTGCCGTCGGTGGCAGACGGCAAAGAGCCTGCATTGCCTCTTTTTATTCTGTTTTTTCTTATATCCAAGCATTTTCACAGCAAATATATGATATATATATATATATATTTCACAGGGCAAGTTTCACAGCAAATATATGAGATATCCAACACATAAGTTTCATCCATACATACATAGTTCCATCCATACATACATAGCAAGTTCCACATACATAGTTTCATCCATATAGCAAGTTCCACATTGTTCAAAGGTACAAAATCAAAACAGAAAGTAAAAAGAAGCACTCCATCAATGAAAGCTTCCGTGAAGTGAATGAAATCTGCAAAATGGGAAATAAGAAAGTTAGAAGAAGAAGACTAGAAGAAGAAGAAGAAGACTAGAAGAAGAAGAAGAAGAAGAAGAATAAGAAAGTAAAAAGAAGCACTCCATCAATGCGAGCTTACCAAGGTTATCATGCCATTTATGAGCTAAGTAAGCTAAGTATATGACATTTATGAGCTTACCAAGGTTATCATGCCATTTTTGACCTAAGTAAGCTAAGTATATGACATTTATGAGCTTAGCAAGGTTATCATGTCATTTATGAGCTAAGTAAGCTAAGTATATGACATTTATGAGCTTAGCAAGGTTATCATGCCATTTATGAGCTAAGTAAGCTACTTATGTCATAAATGAACTAAATAAGCTAAGTATAGGTCATTATTGAGCTAACCTAGGTAATTATGCCATTTTTGAGTTAACTAAGCATATTATGCCATTTTTGACATAAGTAAGCTAAGTATAGGTCATTATTGAGCTAACCTAGGTAACTAAGCATATTAGAGCTAACTTAGAGCTAACTTAGGTCATTTTGGAGCTAACTTAGGTAAAATGGATCATTTTGGAGCTAAGTAAGCTTATTATGTCATTTTGGACGAAAATAAGCTAAGTATATGACATTTATGAGGTTACCAAGGTTGTTATGCCATTTTTGACCTAAGTAAGCTAATTATGCCATTTTTGACATAAGTAAGCTAAGTATATGTCATTATTGAGCAAACCTAGGTAACTAAGCATATTAGAGCTAACTTAGCATATTAGAGCTAACTTAGGTCATTTTAGAGCTAACTTAGGTAAAATGGATCATTTTGGAGCTAAGTAAGCTTATTATGTCATTTTGGAGGAAAATAAGCTAAGTCTAGGTCATTATGGTAAGCATATTGGAGGAAATAAAACTAAGTCTAGGTCATTATGCATTTGTTAAGCAAAACACTAGAGAAAACTTACCGTCATCACGGAGCTGAAGCACCGGGGGTGCTCGTGCCGGTACCATCTGGAGAAGGATCGTGCGATGCTTGTCTGGAGTTACGCTGCACCAAAGATCATTTGCAATGTCTCGTTAGCATGTTGACACTGAAATGTTAAGACTAGTAACTAATGACCATTCAAATGAAACTCACCGTGGTCCCCGGAGCAGTGACTGGCATCGGCGGAGGGGTCTGACCGGTCCTCTCGCACACAGACTGCACATTTGGTTTTGACGAGTCAGTCATATTAGTTAGTAATGAAACGAACATTAAGTGCATGATTTGGCTAATATGCAGAAGAAACTTACCACGAGGAGCTCGTACATGGCCCGGTTCGCCATGTCATTCCGTGACCTCTCCTCCTCCAACATTTTGGCCGTCCTCTCCTCCAACTCCCACTCCTTCTCCGCCGCCTGCCGGTCCCTCTCCGCCAGAAGCTCCTTGGTTGCCTCTCTCTCTTTCTGAATAGCAGCCTGCAACACCACTCCTCGTTAGCATTGTAATCATCGAGCAGACGCACACACAATGTAATGGAGAGGAAAGGTATCTGAGTCCGTATAACTAACCTCGATGGCGAGCTCCAGTGGCCGTGGACGAGGCCTTATCTCAGGACAGGAGCTCGTTTGGCGCGACTTGATCTCCGGGAGAGTGCGAGGACAATGTATCAGTCCATCTCCAATGGCTATCGAGCCATGGGGCCTCCCGCCACCAGATATCATCACCAGCTCTAGATCAATAGGCTGCTGGCTCGGGTTAAAGTCCTCCCCTTTCCTCGCCTTCCCCTCCTCTCTGTACCTCACGAGCTTGTGGTGGGAGGAGATGTTGGTGAAGTTCTCTGGATTATCGAGGTCAGACTCAGAGAATGCCTTGGCCTTCTTGTACTTTGCAGTATGGGCCATGGCATAGAGGTCGTACACCTATGGCACCTCCGTGTTATTGTGTCGCACCTAAAAGAGAGGAACAAAGTATTAGTAAATGACGCGGGCTCAGATACCTGAAGCTAGCATGAAGAATGAATTGCATGAATCATGAAGCAAAACACATACCCAGTTCCGCCCGAACTGATATAAGTTGGCGCTGCCTTGATGGTGTGGCACACCAACCATTTTGGCACGCCGGTCCTTGGCATTGTTGTGGACGGCTAGCCATTCGTCTGAGCACCACTCATTCACCAACGCCTCCCAACAATCCATCTTATCCGCACACCATCTCGGGGGCACCTAAGTCAGTAAAGAGAAATTTGAGCGCTACGCCTACGAATCAAATCAAGAAAACTAAGTACAAGGCCTTAAGAATAGGTAATTACCTGCATGTACTGCTCCTTCTTCAGAAACTTTTCGCGGCACGACGGCTTGTCCTTCTTAATACCACGCGAGGCGTATCATAAAAATTGAATACCTAACATGAACCAATAATATGTATATAATAAAAATTGAATACCTGACATGAACTATTAATATATATGTATATAATAAAAATTTAATACCTGACATGAACTAATAGAAATCTTGATCGTCTATATATGCTCCGGGATCAATAAATGCATCATCATCATCACTATCTTGGATGACGTGCTCATCGGGTTCAGCGGCATCAACATGTGGAAGGTCTCCTTTATGTAATCGGTCAAGCATTGACAGGTCATCCGCAGCAGTAACCTCTTCTTCTTCCGGCTCTTCTTGTTCCGGCTCAGGGGTGAAGTCGGATTCACCGTCACTGTCTACTTCAATGTTCTGGGGTGAAGTAGAGCGGTTCTTGAAACGTTTTTTGGAAAGACGTGTTTCTTGGAAGAATTCTCCTTCATATGTGTCTGGGTTAATGTGAGGTTCATAATCCTCTTCATTGGGGGGAGGTGGTCTAACACGTGGCGGCACTTCATAAACGACATCCCAACCATTCAGATTTGGATCAGTTTGGCAGGCCCACGGTAGATAGAAAACTTGGGTCGCCTGTTGAGCCGTAATATAGACATCGGGAACATCTAAATGGGTGCTTTGTTTGATTTCGACTAGCCCTAAATGTTCATGAGTCCTTCTAGTCTCCTTCGACTGGAACCAATAACATTTGAAGACTACGACATTCGGTGGGTTTTCACCATAGAATAGAAGTTCATAAATTGCTTCAACTCTTCCATAATACTCGGTATCTCCTTCGCCGATAGCAGAGACACAACAATTTGTAGACTTTCGGTCGGCCATAGATAGCTCTTTGCCAAAGGTACGAAAGCGATACCCGTTGATGTCGTATTTGTCAAATGAACGGACCTTATAGTCAAAACCATTAGCGACTTGTCTCAATTCGGCGTCCATTGACTCTGAATTAGCCTACCAAGTTTAATACGGAAGGATTGTTGCATTAGCCGCAAATTAGACGAAGAAATGAAATGGTCTAATGGAAATTACCGTTTGTTTGAACCAAGAGATGAAACCGGGATAGCCGCCTCCATGCTTTGCCAGAAGCTCATACTCTTCGATGGAATCCTTTTGGATCACCGCTCCATCCGAGAATTTGGCGACGTATCGACTGTATCAAATATCCGGGAATAAGAGCAGTTCAATGGAATTAGAAGTTGCGAAACAATGTACCGAGAACTTACTCGATGTACGGCCGCACTTATGTTAGGTTGTTGAAGATATACAACGAAATGGTCCGCCATTCTTCGACATCCAACCCTACTGGTTTCGAAGCACCGGCTCGTGCGAGCTTCCCTTTGAATAGGCTGAGGTTGGATCCACCTTTTTTAGGGTCGCCAGCATTGTACCGAGGCTTCGGATTATGCAAATGACGATTTTTGGCTTCGTAGTGTGCTGTCACGAAGTTTGCCGCCTCCTCAGTAATGAATGCCTCGGCCATCGATGCTTAAATTCTACGTTTATTTTTACATTTTGCTCGAAGCGTCTTCTGCATCCTCTCAGTTGCGTAGCACCAACGATTCTGCACGGGCCCCCCCAATCTTGCCTCGGTCGGGAGATGCAAAATCAAATGCTGCATTGGATTAAAGAAGCCCGGTGGAAAGATCTTCTCTAACTTGCAGATCAACTCCGGCGCCAACTCTTCCATTTCATCTAGCAAGCCAGGCGATAGTTCTTTCGCACAAAGAACACGGAAGAAATAGCTCAGCTCTGCCAGTACTAGCCATTCATCCTCAGGGATAAAGCCACGCAACATCACCGGCATTACCCGCTCAAGCCATATGTGCCAATCATGACTCTTGAGACCAAATATTTTCAATTTTTCAAGACTCGCTCCCCTCTTTAGATTCGCTGCATACCCATCGGGGAACATCAACTGCATTTTCACCCACAAGATAATTTCCCTCATAGCTGGCCTTCCAAGATTGAACCATGCCTTTGGCTTCGTCCAGTTCTGCTTTCCTTTCGGTTGTCGCATGTTTTGTAACGGTCTATCACATAGAGCCTCCTGATCGACTCTAGCCTTAGGATTATCCTTTGACTTCCCCTCTATGCCGAACAATGTACCAAAAAGGGCCTCGACGATATTCTTTTCAGTGTGCATCACGTCGATGTTGTGTGGGCAAAGGAGGTCTTTGAAGTAAGGCAGATCCCACAAGCATGTCTTGTGAGTCCAGGCGTGTTCCGAATTATACCCCTTGAAATACCCTGGACGCTCTGCATCAGGCTCGAGAGCGTTTAACTGATCCAGGATCTGTTGGCCTGTCAACGCAGGTGGTGCTGAGTTTTTCACAACTCTACCTTTGATGAAGTTCTTCTTGTCTTTTCTGAACTTATGGCGAGGATCCAGGAACGGTCTATGCAAGTCGAAGCAAGAATACTTGCGACCCGCCTCCAACCAACGAACTGAAGAGCTGCCTTGCATGTGGGGCACGGGAACCTTCCATGCACACACCAGCCAACGAATAGCGCATACGCCGGCAAGTCATGCATCGAGTACATGTACCAGACACGCATTATGAATTTTTGTTTGCTAGCGGCGTCGTATGTCTTGAACCCATTATCCCAAGCTTCTTGCAATTCATCCTTAAGCGGCTGCATGTACACATTCATATTCTTCCCCGGATAGTTGGGCCCTGGAATTATCAACGTCAGGAAAATGTTCTTTCTTTGCATAATCTGTCCGGGGGGAGATTGAGTGGAATGACAAATACAGGCCAACAACTGTATTGGGTTGCCGTCATACCAAACGGATTGAACCCATCCGTGCCGATGCAGACTCGAGGATGCCTTGGATCTGCCGCTTTATCCCCATGTAATTCATCGAACTTCTTCCACGCAAAAGCATCCGATGTGTGTACCATCATCTGATTCCCATCTGCATCTAGTTCGGTTCTTTTGCCCAATTTGTGCCATGTCATCTGTCTGGCCGTCTCTTCGACCATGAAAAGACGTTGAAGTCTTGGTATGATTGGCATATACCGAAGAACATTAACGGCGATTTTGGTCTACCTCTTCTCACCCATACCGTTGTCTACCACAACATACCTGGAAGACTTGCAAATGGGACAATAGTTCAAGTCCGCATACTCAAGCCTAAATAAGGCACATCCATTCTCACAGGCATCTATCTTCTCATAGGGCATCTTAAGTACACGGAGGATTTTGTCCGACTGGTACAGGTTTGCGGGCATTACATGGCCTTTGGGTAGAAAGCGTCCAAATAGTGTCATCATCGCGTCGTAGCATTCTCTGCCCAAGTTGAATTGAGCCTTCAGAGCCATTACTTGTGCGATGGCATCCAGCTGACAAAGCTCAGTGTGCTCGTGGAGAAGACGTTTTGAAGACTCCAACATTTCATTGAAGGCCTTTGCAGATTTCTCCATCTCATCGTCCGAATCCCGAGCATCATCAAAGTCTTGCACCATGTCTTCGATCCCGGTACCATGCTCGTCCGTGCGACGACGAACCACCTCAGCTCTGGCACGTTGGGCAGACTCACCATGAAATGTCCACACCGTATAATCAGGCGTAAAATCCCACTTCTGCAGGTGTTTACCCATTTCAACCTCTGTCCTCTTTTGAAAGTTGTCGCACCGGACACAGGGGCACCAGGTTTTTCTCTGGCCATTTGCAAATGTTGCTCTCATAAACCCCTTGGTTTTTGTCTTCCATTCATCGGTCATGTCTTTCTGACTAGTGTGACCGGTGTACATCCACGCACGATCACTCATCTTGCCTAGCTACTAGACACCCAAGAAATATATACATAATTCAGCAAACCATATTCATCAGTTAATGGAGTTTGTCAGTTTTATTACGTCCATGCAACCTACACTCTAATAGGTAAAGATAGGTCCTAATCCCACCCGAGTATGTGTAGATTGGGTTCGTTTTCCCATGCTCTACTCTGGATCTGACGCAAAATTTCGGCAGCACCTCCCCGCTGTTCTCCTCATACACGTCTCGGCAATAAGCAGAGAGGATGTGTACCCGGAGAACAACAGGGAGGCACTGACGAAATTCTGCATCGGATCCGGAGCAGAGCATATGGGAAAACGAACCCAATCTACACATACTCGGGCTGTCCATGGATAACGTTGGACAATTCGAAAGAATCACGGTTATAAATATGCAAATGCATGCATATTTATAACTGTAACCCTTTCGAACGGGAGACGCATACTGGTCACGCATACTGATGATTGAAGACACCTATAGCTAGCAAGTTTCATCGGCACGAAGACCGGAACAGAGCAAATAATGAAGGGGGGAGGAGGAGATGTCATTTGTGCTCACCCATGAACGCAGGGGCGGAGCTCGTCGAACACCAGAGCCTCGCAGCGACGAAACAACTGCACATTTAAATCCAATGATGAGTAACATAGCATTATTGTTTTTGCCATCAACCTAACTAAATATTTACAACAGGATGCCACCGAAATATATGTCATTCAGGGTTCCGTCGACGTCGAGGCACCCCTAACCTATATAGATGTCATTTAGGCTTTCGTCGACGCCAAGGCACCCCCTAACCTAAATAGCCGTCATTTAGTGTTCCATCGACGCCGAGGAACCCCCTAACCTGCTCGTCCCCGGGCGCCCTCAGGTATGGCGATGCACGGTCGACGGGTCAGCACTCGGACTGGGGGATTCTCGGCCTGGGCGACGGCGCCGGGACCGGCGGGACCCACTGGCTCCACCATCTATCCCCTCGGCGACCGGCGATCCTCGACCCTCTGGCCCGACCCTCGACCCCTTGGCGACCGGCGATCCTCGACCCTCGACCCTAGTTTTGGCGACCGGCGATCCTCGACCCGGTTCCGTCGGTGCCGACGCACCCCTCGACCCGGTTCTTCTTCTTGTTTTCTTCTCCTCCTCCTCCTCTTCTTTTCTTCTCTTCCTCCTCCTCCTCTTCTTCTTCTTCTTCTTCCTATTCTTCTTCTTCTTCCTCTTCTTCTTCTTCTTCTTCTTCTTCTTCTTCTTCTTCTTCTTTTCTTATATTTTTTCATCTTTCTTCTTTCTTCTTAACCTAAACTAAACCTAAACTAAACTAAATCTAAACCTAAACCTAAAAAAACAGGAAAAAAAACAAAACTAAACTAAACCTAAACTAAATCTAAAAAAACAGAAAAAAAAGAGGAGAAGAGCTCACCTTGGGAGGGGGGCGGCCGGTGGAGGGGGCCGGTGGAGGAGGGGCCCGGTGCAGGAGAGCCGCCGCAGGGGAGAGGGGCGGCGCCGCCTCAGGGGAGGGGGGCGGGGCGGCGTGGGGCAGTGCGGCGTGGGGCAAGGCGGTCGCGGCAGGCGGCCTGGGCAGGCGGCGAGCGGCCTGGGCAGGCGGAGGGGGGTCAGGGGCGGCGGTGGCGGTGGGGGTCGGGGGCGGCTGCGGTGTGGGGGTCGGGGGAGAGAGATCGAGGCAGAGCGAGAAGAGAGAGAGGAGGGGTGGGGGGTGACGGCCGTTAGGTACTAACCTCTTTGCCGTCTGCTAGCAGACGGCAAAGAGGTGGGGGGTGGGCCGTTACAGCGCCGTGACCCTGTGGGCCCCACCCTCACCTCTTTGCCATCTGCTAGCAGACGGCAAAGAGGTGGCAGACAGCAAAGAAGGTGCCCTAGCCAACGCCGTGCCACGGGGGGCCACCAGGCTCTTTGCCGTCTGCCATTTGCCTCTTTGCCGTCAGCTGACAGACGGCAAAGAGATAGCGGACAGCAAAGATCCTCTTTGCCATCAGCTGGTTGTTTGCCGTCTGCTTTGCCAAAGCAGACGGCAAAGAGCCTATTTGCCGTCAGCTGGCAGACGGCAAAGAGGGGACAGATGGCAAAATGCCAGATTCCAATAGTGATGTGTGCTTTGAAAAAAGACACATGTATCAGTTGGTTTAGTTGTGGGCAAGCGCATGTGGTAACATCAGTTGGTTTGAAATGGAGGCTGGCTGTCTACCATAAAAATGGAGGCTTCTATCTACAACAAAATGTACAATAACATTACCCGTTGCGCCAAATAGCGGAAGGTCCCATTTCAAACCACAAGTTATTTGAAAACTAATGCATGACAACTTGACCATATTAAGAGCCTTTTTAATAATTAAACCTGATGTGATTTGAAAAGGTCTGCCTTTGTAGGTAAAATTAGAAATAACCTAGGAAAACTCAGGAAAAACCAAAGAAGAAAACTTCCTAAGCAGGAGAAAAGAGAGAAACCCAACGAATTTCAACTAATGCATTTGACTACAAAGGTCACCGCCATAGCTAAAATGCAAAGGCCTTCACAAAATATCATGTTTCATACCTTATTATGGAATTTT
Source organism: Elymus sibiricus (assembly GCA_039707655.1). Classification (NCBI taxonomy): domain Eukaryota; kingdom Viridiplantae; phylum Streptophyta; class Magnoliopsida; order Poales; family Poaceae; genus Elymus; species Elymus sibiricus. The sequence continues at coordinate 199,268,440 of CM077664.1, read as the reverse complement.
CACTCTTTTAAAAGATTATAAAGTTTGGTATTGATGGCAACCATGAAATCTGAGGGTTCAAAGAAAGCACAAAATCAGGAAAGTCATATTCCAAATAAGTTAATAAAAAAGGTCACTTGATTATCCTATAAGTGCATGACATGCCACACATAAAAATCTTAAAGAGTTAACACATGGATAAGGCAAAGATAGGATCAATTTAGCAAGAACATAATATACATGCCTTTCAGAGTTGCATGAGAGAAAATTCAGTTCACTTCTTTACAAATGTATGTGCCACACAAATGATAGAACCCAAAGTTATGTGATGGGTCAGATTGACAAGGCATTTCCTTCAAATTCTTGGCAGCGGTCCTTTGTAGTGCTCCTCAAACTATTATCAATCAGAATAATATACTTCTCAACATTTACACCTCGATGTAAAAACAAAGGCATGATAATGTGTTTTTTCGGATAACAAAAAACCTGACATACATTTGAACAAGCACTACAAAGAGTCAACCTGCTATTTAATCTCGTCGGACTTCAACAACACATTTGCTCTCCCACCTTTATTCCATATACAAAGACAAAATTTAATATGGTTACTAAGCCATGTCACTTCTTTACAAATGTATCCACACAAACGACAGAACGTGAAGTTACACATAGACCGACTCAACAATCAAAGTAATATACTTCTCAACATCAACATCTTTATGTGAAAATAAAGGCAATATAATTTTTATTTGGATAACAGAAAAACTTAGCCTACATCTGAATGGTAGTTTGATAAACTATCAGGCTAATTTGCAGGTGCATGATAAATAAATGAGAATACTTGCCTCAGATGAGTAAAAGAATTTATGATAAGTACATGTATCCACTATCCAGATAGTGTGCATGTATCCACACTATGCAGAGAACATTTTTCTTTGCCAAGTAACTTGTATGAATCATAGTAATTTCAATTCATTTTTGGAAGAAAATCAGAGCTAAGTTCTTGGGGCACTGGAAAAAACTTTCCGATGAACAAAATGCTCAAAGTGAGAAATAATCTGTCCAATCTACACGCAGGATTACAGTTTTGATCTAAAAACTAAACCTGAATCAATAATATAAACCTATATGCAAAGACTCTGGGTGACAAAAAGGCATGCATATCTGAACGAACATGGGGTTCTTCGTAACTTCAGATAGAACTTGAAGAGAAAGTTATGTAAATTAGGATTACATTATATAAAGTTGTTATATTTCTACGTATATACTTTGTACTACCTTGTAAAATTTCCAAGCAATGTCGTTCATTATTCTTACATGCGTTTCCAATTTATTTGTTCCATTAATTCAAGAGAACTACTAATATGATGATAAATTAATTCATGAGAAGTAGGCAACTCTCGTTTCATACAAATATGAGGCAGCTGTCATTTATACCGCAAGAAACTGTATACAGTTCTTACTCCATTCACACATTTTTCTTAAGACCAACACCATAATTCAAGCATATTTTTCATTCGCGCCTCTGATCATGATATTAAAGGAGAACTGAGAGACATGTTCCGATGGAAATAGTAATAATAGAGCTATAGGAAATAGAGTAACTAATTTAGGTATGACTATGGACAAAGTAAGCTTTGACAGAGAAATTGGGGAATGAAGTAATCATATCAATTTAATTGCTTCAGAATCATCGGAATGAGAAAAAATTGATACCTACGACTACATAATGATGCACTTGCTTCTCTTCTTGGAAGAATACAATTAGTCCTCTGTCCACATGAAATGAATTGATTAATGGTCATCTAACCTCAAATAATATCTTTTTGAAACTGAAACAGAGAAAGGCAAGTCCTGAGGTAGAAACAGAATCACCTATGTTATCACAAAGATTTGAGAAAGTAAGGAAACATCCAACATGGGAAACTTGCCATCCATCCTAAAATTCCTAAAATCTAAGCGACATCAGATGCATGAACAACATCAAATTCAGCGTAAGGCAAAGTATAGATCTCAATCCTATAGAACCAAAAAGGAAAAAACAATAAAATTGGGGACACTGCATATATGACGAAATAGAAGTTATTGATCATTTTTACAATTGCTAATTTAGATTCTGATTCATACTCTAAAATAGGAGGGCTATATTCATGTATTCATCTGCTATAAATAAACTATATAAGATGACAGTGAAACTATGGGCAGAAAGCAGCAATATCGACATCTTTGTTAGTAAAAAATATAGCCTTTTCTTCTCAGTGAAAGTACACCTCTGTAAGAATCGCTAGTTAAGCACAAGTCTAACTAACAATTTATCACAAGGGCAACAACAGAATGCCGACTAAACTAAAAAAGAAAGCACCTTAACCAAAGCTCTAATCAGCAACAGAAACAACAACCCGTCAGTTCCTAGACCCTAAATCCTAGCAGCTGATAGACCTTGTGGAATAGAGGGCAACCACAATAAGCAAAACAACCTAGAAGAGGTTAAAAAATCAGACGCAGGCGGATCAAAAAGAACGTACATTAGCACATATGATGCCCTCACCTAGGCTTAAAACCTGAGAAGAGCATAACACACAACTACTTTAACTTCAAAAGAACCAACTCCATATCACAGATGAACATTAGAGCATCACTTTTCAGTACCACCATAATGACCTCATCTAGGCACGTAACAAACAACCTGGTACTCAATCTGGGCAGAGTTGCACATAATGAAAATCATAATCATATTTAAAGGCAATGTTACATGGGTTGACAAAATATATCTACATGCAGTTACAATGCTTTCACTTGGACTAATAAAATGTATGCAAAGTTTCAGATATACAACATATGAAGAAGCTAATAAACAGGGTTAGACGCCAAAGCAAATGAAAGGAACATTAAGTCAAAGCATCACCTAAAGTAGTAGGCAAAATTCTCAAATGTAACTTTAATATCAGTTGGACAAATAATTACAGCCCTTCCATTTAATAGGACCACGCCCTTGTTGCCTATAATCTCTAACTCACACAGAACTTCTTTTGCTGAATAAAAACAACAACCGTTGATTATTATATACATCAGTGAGCAACTGACAGTGCTCCTGCACTTCTCGCGTCGGAAAAATAAACCAGAAAATACAAGGATGTACCTCAACGTGCCGCAGTTTGCAAAGTATTTCGCAGACAAGTTGGTCTTTGAACAATAGATTACATCTTTTGTTTTGGCCAACAGAAAATTGAGGGACACTGATAGGAAGATGAGGACTCTGGTTCATAAATAAATATTTAATATCAGTACCAAATAACAGTACAAAATGCAGTAATAAAATAAAAAATGTTCTCAAGGTCACAGCAACGCATATTTTAACCAACAAATGTGACATATTGGCAACAACGATTGCAATAATTTCTAATCATCCTTTCTATGGTGCTCACTTTCGTTTTGCTCCTGTTTCTTTTTGCTTTTACGAAAAAGAGTGGAGAAGTCTTGTTGCCTGGGTAGAAGAAAAGAAGGAAAGGTGTCTGAACGCGCCGATGAATCGGGGCCGAAGGGAGGAGGCCGCATGGGGAGAGAAAGAACGGGTGAATCTCACCTCGGTGTGTTGGCGTCGGATGCGCTCGCCGTCACTCGACGTGTGCGCAGCTCCCCAAACAACTCGGCCAGCTCCAGCCGCCGCCGCCATCTATCTTTTTCCCTCCCTCCCTCCCTAATAAGCAGCAGTCGGCAGGGAGATGTTAGAGGAAGACGAGGACAAGGCGCGTCGTCCAAGGCCTTGGTCCTTCCTTCGAGCTACGCCGGAATCCTTGGGTATGCATCGGATTGGGAAGTACGGGTTGGAGGACGGCGTCGAGCGCGACCGTTCCTCATGCTCACCGCTGCCGCTGTCAGGAGGAATAGGCGGGGTGCAGGCAGAGGTAGGAAGCCGCCGCCGGGTGAGGGAGGAGGAGCAGGAGGGTCTCGTTTTACCGCTTGGCTCTAGGGCTTCTTTTACCCGGAGCCCAATTTATTACGGACTGAGCGACGAGTCGCTTCGCTGCGCGGTGGGTCAACAATTGTGTCGGGTCCAGTGGCAGTCACCTACGAAAGAAATCAAAGGGTGACAAATCTAGTAAGCCCGGCCCCCCACGCGCACGATGCATCGGTCAGACGAGACGGAGTCAGCCAGGGCCCCTGCGCCTGCGCGCACGATGCATCGGTTAGCCCAGCCTTTCTCTCCAAACGAGCACGTGGCTGGGTGAGACGGGCAACACAGCAGCAATCGACACTGAGAGTGAAGTCTATTTTAAACCTTAAATTCATAGAGCTTGTCGGAATCAAACCTCCACGTCTAAATCCCTGAAATCTGTACCTGACCTCTTTGATCCCGGTCAATATCAACCCTACGCCGATCCTAGACACATTTGTCACACAAGAAAAAGGCAATCGGGACCGGGATTACATGATTCTCTCACTGATTCAGCGGCCCTACATGTCACATCCATCTTCTTCCCCGTTAGTGCCACGCCGACCTCCCAGAGCGCTCCCCTCGTTGCGAGCACCTCCAGCAGCCGGTCAGAGGCCGTGCTCTCAGGCGTGCTCCCAGTCGCCGGCCTTGCTCCACGCGCCCCTAAACGTGTCTAGAGCGTGCGTGTTTCGCCGAATTCCGTCAGTACAGAACTACAGATCGATCAAACTAGCAGGCGTGTACGTGAGCTAGCTCCGAAAATGCATCCACATGCCTGCCTGCTTCAAACCAGCTTGTACACGAATACGTTGGGAATACACTGCTTAACCAAATCATCGGTCGAGTCAGCTTTGCATCATAGTATTCACCGCAGAGTACTCGAGCACCTTGGTCACCGGGTTCATGGCGCGCCACCGCCGCACCACGTAGTTGCCAACGATGTGATTACCAAGGGGCTTGGGCACGAAGTCGAGCAGGCCCGCGTAGCCGATGTACGCGTGCGCCGCGTCGTGCACCTCCTGCCGGCCATCGCGGTGAGGGCGGTTGCCGGCACGCGGGTCTGCCGCATCGACCCAGCAGCTCGCCCGCTCTCCCACATCTTCAACATGCAGACATTGTTCCGTCGTGTGGACGCGCGCGCCATCGCAGTTCGTTCCCTCGCATCTCCCATCCCTCTGACGCCTCACCGCCAGCGCTGGTTTCGGGCTGTCGGCGACGTCGTGTTCGAGCGCAACTCCATGGACACCCCTGCGCCAGCGCTAGTGTCGGCGACGACGTGTTTGAGCGCAACTCCATGGACGCCCCTACGCCAGCGCTAGTGTCGGCGACGACGTGTTCGAGCGCAACTCCATGGACGCCCCTGCGCGGCAGCGCGGGCCATGCGGACCGGGAAAAACGCCCGAACCCGACGCCCTCCATTCCAGCCGCTTGTGCCGCTACAGCCACTCCGTGAGGGCTCCGCGGACCGTGCCCGGTAAGGTGGGAAAGCGGATAAAGCTCGCAGCTCGCCAGGGACGGGCGGACGGCGCGATGTGCTCGAGCGCGGTGTTGGCGGCATCGAGGCTCCGTTGACGGCCTCGGCGGCGCAGTTGAGGAGGAAGTGAATGAGGCAAGGTTGTGCCGGTGCTGATCTGAGGAGACGACGGGATGTGATTCGGATAAACGATAGATATGACATGTGGGCCATGGACGATCAGTGAGAGTAGACTGTAATCCCGGACGGGATGGATCATTTCCCGGTGTGCCAAACAGGTTCGGGGTTGATATTGACCGGGATCAAAGAGGTTAGGGTACAAATTTCAGGATTTAGACGTGAGGGTTCAATTTCGACGGGCTATACGAGTTTAAGGTTTAAAACAGACTTTACTCCGACATTGATGCGCGGGCTCAGGAGGAAACATGGACCACTGATCAGAGGGCCAAGGAGAGAACCATGGTAAAGAACGACCCGCAGAAAAATGCACCGGTACAACGCTGGACGAGACGCGGCATGGAGTAGGGTGTCAGCCACAACGCACGACGCAGGAGTCAGCTACGGGCCACTCTTCAAACGCCGATGCGACGCCACGCGCACACAAAACAAGCAACAACAGGAGACCGATGGGTGGGACCAGAGGGTAGGCAGGCCCACCTGCAGCGGCATCACCCAACTCCCACATCAACGAACAACAACCGCACAGGCGTGCCAAAAGCGCGCAGCGCACGCACGCGGCGGATGAGGAGAGGCTGCGCAAACACCGAGAAACGTTTGACCCAGCCTATCGCTACACGTCATTCGCCCACACGTCATTTGCCCCTGCGATTTCACCGGCCGGTCAAAACGAGACGCGACACTGCAGCGATAAATCCAACGAGAAGGAGCACGCCAACGACCTGTTAGACCAGCATCCGATGGCCAAAACGCAACGAAATCGAGTGAGTCTCCCAGCCACCTTATATAGGTTTAAATAAAGGACGAGGCTACGCAGCGCCCGGGCGCTGGTTGGGGCGCCCGAGCAAACCTTCCATATTAGGAAACGGACGCCCCACGCCATCTGAGCCTGCCAAAAAAGGAATCCCGCGTTCCCATCTGGTCCCTGCGTCCCATGCGCACATCCCGTGATGCCCTTCGCCTTCTTTTGCGTGACAGACAGGCCCTGGGACCGCGTGGAGCGTCCAGGCCCAGCCCCGCGCGCCATCCAGAAAGGCGACCACCCCTTTCTCGCTTGGTACTTTGTCTTTGCTGGTCGCCCTTTCCAATCCCTCCCCACTTCCTCATTGCTTTTTGGTTGAGAAAAGCCAGTCATGACTGTCATTTTGACAAGTATGGCTTCCTGGTTTGATTTTGTGCAACTGCTGGGTCTTGTGTTGTTTGTGCATGCAACTCCCCTTCCATTAGGTTGCTTTGTGTAGGAACAAGAAAAAGTCACAAAAACCTTGTGGGGCTATTGGGGGCAAAAGAAAGGGCAGCAACTTTCAGATTGTTATGCACTGGAATTGCACACAAAAAGATCAGGAAGTTTGGGGGTGTTTTTCTGCATCTCCAGTCCATTCATCAGGCAACTCTTGTGTGTTTTCATCATGCAAAAAATAAATAACTTTGCATAAACTGCACAAGCTGGGGCCAAGGAAACACACACAAAAATTGCCCAGAATATATTCGCATAACTAAAGAAAGCATGATCAACAACTTTGCACTTGGGTTTGTGCAACTCATGTGCACATCTTAGGCAACTATCAGTAGGGCAGTGCTTCTTGAAATCATCAGTTCCATCATGTCTCCCCGTTGTACCTGTACCATCACAGGTAGCTTATATTTTGAAGCAACTATTACATGTGTATTGTTAGCAACTTTGTCCATGCAGATATAAAAAACCATAGTTTATGCAAGCAATATAAGCCATGGATCCTCCCCACACATGTATCCCATGTCCTAACAATGACCATACTAGTTTAAAGCAACTATCATGTGTGCTATAAGCAACGTTGTCCATGCAAAAATGTAAGCAGGCTTGTTCAATTTAAATACGATCAAACTTTCTCCACACAAACTGAGGAATTGTTTTTATTCTACAGCAACAAAATGCAGAAAAAAATAAAGAAACTATTTGTCCTACTATATGAAAAGAAGCAACTTCCTACCAGTTTTGTTGGTGCCTATGATCATAATGATATGATTTAGCGGGCAACTCTGTGGAGTTTTCTGAACAACTAGTGTTTTACTCGGGAAACTAAGTAGTAGTAAAGCAGAGAACACACACTGTAAAGGCAGCCCATCCCGGCGCCCCCCAACCCCAAACTGACTCGCACATCCAGAGTCATGCGCCTCATATCTCCAGCTATGACACCTGAAAAAGGGATAAGTAACATACATGTGTTAGTCTTTTGGAGGGGTTCACAGAAAAACTTAATAGTGCCCTAAAAACACTTTCTGGTTCAAGTTATGCAGGTATCCTTTAGATATTGGCCAAACTATGACACCAAGGATCCCACTTGAGGAGGAGAAATTATTGACTCACCTCTACAAAACAAACTTAATTGCAGGTATCCTTTAGATATTGGCCAAACTATGGTCTTATTAATGTTTCTGTTCATGAGGATAGGGCAACTGGTTACATGTTTTTAGGCAATTGTATGGTTGATTGTGGGCAACTATGTTGTCTTTTTCTGTATTGTGCACAAAATATGGATCCAAACTATGTAGGGAAACTCTGGTATTTTTTTTTATGTTTTTGTTGTTTTTGTTGTGTGGTAGTTCTTCTCAAATCACACCATGTTTTATTTTATGGTGCTTGTGGTTTATGGCTTGGAGTTGCTCTATTCTACTTCAAAGTTGCTCTATTTTGTTTGCAGAGTTGCTCTATCCCCACCGACCCCTTTTTGTGTTGCTCTTTTCAGAACCAGGATGATGTCTTCGTTCTACGGGAAAGAACTAATAGTCCGGTAATTACGCAACATTTGATCCACTAATAGGCAACTTCTTATGATATCTTATGCAACTCCAGTGACAAAAAAAATACACCTTGTGCAACTTCTAATCCAGTATTTTAGGCAACTCCTGATACCATTTTATGCAAGCTCGGAAACACTTATCAAAAAATGATATTGGGCAACTCCACTCGACAAACAAAAAACACAAAAAACCTAGGCACATCCGATCCACTCCTAGGAAACTCCTTCTGACATGTTATGCAACTGCAGCCCCAACCCCTAGAGACCGCCCTCCACCTTGTTATAGACCACACGCTTCATCTCTCTCGCCTTGCCGCCCACTACCATCGTCTTCCCTCACACAGCCTCTCTCACCCCTCGTCGTCCTTCACGTACATAGGTTGTTCGAGAACCAGACACCTACACAAGGAAGCCGCCATCGTTCAGGACTGGACATCCCCCGATGCCGGCCCACACACATAGAACACCCAGGTCATGGAGGCTAGGGATTAGGAGCAGTGGCGACAACTAGCACCATGACACGAGCCAATTGCCCGTCACGCAATACTCGGCAGCAGGCCTCCACAGGCCAGATCCAGACGAGGACGAACCTCAAGGCCCGCTGCCGTCAAACCCTAGACCCTTCAACGGACGACCAAGAGGTCGGAGGGCCCTTGTGCGCCGCCACCTGGACACCACCGGTCAATTAGTGTCACTCTCAAGCACACATGAGCCCCGCGCCAGAGAGGAGACCATCATGCGCCCAGACCCAAGCATGTAGGGGCTTGGTGCAACGCCTCCACCGTGCGCCCAGACCCAAGCACGCGGGGGTTTGATGCAACGCTTCCACCATGCACCCAGACCGCAACATGGCGCCTCCCGGCGAGCCCAGCCCTGCTGCCACCTGCACGTGTGACATAGCGTCGCCGTCCACCGCCGAGAGCATCGCCTCGCCAGGCTGAAGCAACGCCGCCGCCTCGAAAGATCCCACCACCAGACAGCCACCACGAATACGACGCGTGCCCACGCCACCGTTGCCATCATGCGCATACCCAACCTCGTGCCCCTGGCTGCCCGCAGCGTCCCGTGCCACCACCACCGCACGAGGGAGGAAGGAGGCCTTGCCACAGACGATGCAAGCCGGGCTTCGCTCGGCGGTGCCTTCTAGCTGCGGCAAGGAGGGCAGAGGATGGGGGAGTGGTCGAGGAACGACGGATGGGGTGCGTCGCTTGGCCGCTCGCGGAAGCGGCGCGGACGAGCCAAGGTGGTTTGGTCCTCATCAACTCTTATGCCACCATGCAGCAACATACCATCACCCCCATGTGGACACATTCCAACTAACATCATCCCCATGAGACTACCACCCTTCATTTAGGGGCGATGGAACCGAGATAAACATGGCATTGTGCTTATTCGATCGAGACATCTTAAAAAAGGCCAACAACTTTTGGGGTGTTTTTGTGCAACTCAAGTGCATTCATCAAGCAACTCATGTGTATTATCAGCCTGACTTGGTATCTAGATAAAGCAGCCACATATAGAAAAATACTAAGTTCACCTTGCTGGGGCTATTGAGTGCAAAAAAGGACATCAACTTTTAGATTTTTATGCACTCGAATGGCACACAAAAAAGTGATCACCTTTTTTGGGGTGTTTTTTGTGCAAGTCTGGTGCATTCATCAGGCAACTCTTGTGTGTTTTTCATCAAGAAAAAATAGTTTGCATAAAAAAAGCTGAACAAGCTGGAACCAAGAAAAGACACAAAAAATGTCAAGAAATATATCTGTATGTGTATCTACAGAAATATGTAGTTGAAAGATTAAACAATAGTTCTAAAATGCATCGGTACTAACATAGTTCTTAAAAACTAATAACAATCACTAAAGAAGCATGATCAGCAACTTTACACTTGGGTTGTGCGTCTCCTATGCACATGTTAGGCAACTCGAGTGACTACATTTTATATTGGGTCGCCCACATCAAGTGAATCCAGGTGCAGGAGCTATTGGAGTCACCCAAAAAAAAAGACATGAAAAGAAGATTTTTAGTTGGCATGTTTTGTCCCCCTGGTTTTAGCAATTTTCCAAGCAACTACTCCATCCGTCCCATACTATAAGACGTTTTTTGGCACTACACTAGTGTCAAAAAACGTCTTACATCACGGGACGGAGGGAGTACTACATAAAAAACGAGCAACCATGGTGTGCATCTGTCATGCCTTTCTTTTATAAAAAATACAAACAATTACCTCTGACCCTCCCCTCTCCTCGTCTGCCTTCGCTCCCTTTCATGATCTTCGTCGGCTCTTCCTCAGCATCATACAAAGCTTCATCACCCCCTGGTTGTGCCTCATGGATTGCAACTATCTTTTGGCAGGTCCGCTTTGAGACGACAGTAACATCAGCTTCTGATGGCTGGAAGAAGAGAGAGAGAGAGTGATAGAGATGTCTGAAAAGCTCATGGATAGTGCAAGCTTGTGTAAGGATGATGGAACAAAATCATGATACCTCTCATTGCTCTCTCGTTCTCGCCATAACCTGACCTTGCTGAGGCCGATGGTCTTGCTGGTTGCACGCACCATGATTTGCCCCTGCTAGAAAAACAGATTAGATGATTAGAAAAACGAAAACACGCCTTGTCTTTGAGTTTATTAAAAGCAACTATTAGATGATCGGTGCCTGACTAATACCACCGTGCTCACTGGCTGCGGATTTTATTGAGCTGAACTCAAATAGACCCATACCAAAAAAAGCAACTACTGCTCCAATAGTTTGCAACACCTCCAGAATTTTCCCCTGCAAACTCCCTCCTCATTGACTACAGTTTTTTAGCAGGGCCGGGCCGGCAAAATCCGGGGCCCTGTGCGAAACTGAAATGTGGGGCCCTATCTCACTAGGAAATAAACTATCGAGCAATTATAATGTATGTGATATAATGTCTTACATAACAATTCGATATATGAATAATCATACCTACTCAACTCCTGGTTGCATGATATTTATTTGAACAATCTCATTCTTTTAGTATTCTTTGAAATGAAAACTTCACTGATATCCTCGTAATCAATCTTCTCCAACACTTTGCTCTCAAGTGCTATTGTGGCCAAATCATTGAGTCTTTGTTGTGTCATTATAAGATTTGTTAATTAAATTTTGTTCTCTTTCTTCTCTAGCGCTTCTGGAACAGACTGATATTTCCTCATGATTACTCAAATCTGTAGTATTGAAACACAAGGTACAAAAGATGAATAAAATAAAATTGAAGTGATACAGCAACAGATATTAATTGGAGATTATGCTTCAATGTTTGGCAATTAAACCAACTGTCTAACTCACCTATTCTCATGTCCTGTCCGTTTGAACTGCTATATCGTGATCTTTAATCAAGGAGGCAATCATGCAAGAACCTATCTCTCTAATGATCCCTGCAAAAAGTTAATTAGAAAATAGGAATTAGGAGAATAGGAGTAGAATTAGGAGTACAAGCCAGCGGTATTCCTGTCTGAGTACTCTAAGAACCCGAGATCACAAGAGGAATAATCGATGGATGCGAAGTTGCGAATCAATGAGGACTTTATTGTATTTGCAATGCCAGAACTTTCGTACTACATCTCCTCATCCTGCCTCTGCCTGTACATGTCGTCGTGTCGTCCGTTGCGGCATCGCCGGGTCTGGAAGTCTCGATGGCAGGAGCCAGGAGGATGCACATGCGCCATGTAGCCCGCCCGTGGATTCTGGATGCGATCGATCGAGCAGAACTGGACCGCCCTTCGGTTTCCGATCGAGCAGATCAGCATTTTTTTAGGGGAGATCGTGGGGCATCGAGCAGATCAGCTGAACCTGGGGCCCTTGCGGCTGGCATCGAGAAATCGAGGCATCGAGCAGCGGCCTGGCGGACTCAAGAGTGAGGGAAGAAATCTCGCATGCGCGGCCCAACGCCTTCCCCAGGAAAAATATGTACATAGGCATATAAAAGTTTTTGGGCCCTCCAAATTTATGGGCCCTGTGCGGGCGGCACAATCCGCACAACTATGGGCCCGGCCCTGTTTTTTAGCAACTCTTGGCCCAGATATTAGCACAAAAAACAAAAGGTATTTCCCATCGCTCCTTACAGCAGCACATGGGCTCATTACCATCACACCGGTCCTGGACAAAAAAAAAGTTACTACAGCGAACCAACAAACTTCAAACCCTTGGTTCATCCAACCAACGGGATAATCCCCAAAAAACACTCGTCCAGATGGACAATCTAATCCGCGCACGCAGGAACCATACGTACCTCTGTCATCTGATTTTTTGAGCAACTCTTATAGGCTTCCTAAGCAACTACTAGTACGATGAACTGCAAACTTCTACAGAAATTTACCGCATGGCCTCTGCTTCCCTAATCCCTTCCTCGTCTAGTCCTAAGTCAACCGCCATCCTCCCTCCCTCTCCCTCATCCGCACCTCGGCGCCAGCATTGCTACCTACCGCAACACCCCTCCCCTTTTCCCCTCACCCCCATGAAAATGGTTCCCATCGGTGCCCTCCCCTTACGACCTGGCTCCTTCGTGACCAAGCATCGTTCCGTACAGATGGGATGAGTGATGCGTTGCTTACCTCTGTAGTCGCCGTCGATTTATGTGTGCGATGCGCCTCAAGCGCTCCGACAACTTCCCCCACCGTTGAATCCCTTGAAGCCGCCGCGTCAGCCCAACCCGCGCCGCCCTTGGCGTTGCGCGCGAGGGGAGTGCGGTAGTGGAAACAAAAACACGGCGAATCTCCGGCGAATCGCGCCGCCTCACTCCTCCCCGTCGTTATCTCCGCCTCACCGTTCTTCTCTGCTCGAATGGGGAAATGGGGAATTTTGGGAGAGGGGTCGTCGTGTGTTGGACGCTGCAGTTAATTCGTCTTTGTGGGCCCCATGATGGATTGGTTTTTATTCAGGCATACTGCTGCGGTTTCTGGCTGGGAGAAGACCCACTCGATCTTCTCGATTGGACGGCTAAGGCAGGGTGCGCTCGCGATGGCTTAAAAGCACAGCTGCACTTTTAAGTATTTGGGTTAAATAAATAAGAGATTTTGTTAGCACAATGTACAACCTCTGTACCGAAATATAGGTCGTTTAAGGGTTTCACGTATAAATCTCGTCACACTACGAATTTCCTTAACCTAAATGCTGGGCGACGCGCGCGCGCGAGCGGCCGCATGCGAGCCGTTCGTTTTTCAAGAGAACACGTGAGCCGTCCGTTTCCCAACAGATCACAACAGATGTAAAAGTGGACCGACCGAGAGGGAAAGGGAGACGCGCCTCACCGCATTTCTCCTCTCCTCTCTCAGGCCCCGTTCGGTATGGAGTTGAAGAAACCACATGAATAGTAGAGGATGCAGGAATGCTACTGAAATACAATGCTAAAACATTGGAATCAAAAATTGTGGGAAAGATATGGGATTTGGCGTTCGGATTGCAGGAAAGAGAAGCAAAGGAATGTGTGGACCCTAGTCACAAAAGATGATGCAAAACTCATTATTTTATCCTTGTGCATGTCACTTCATACAGTTATGGACATTTAAACCGAGTCAATAGAGGCACGCAGGGTGCCTTTCCTTTGCATGGCCTCGGGACTCCGCCCAGAAAATGAGAATCGGGTGGATTCTTTTTTTCCTGTGAAACTGAGGGCTGTTTCCTCTGGAATCTCTCCCTGCCAATCCTGCATACCGAACGACGCTTTTGTCAAACTTTCCTCTGCTTCTGAATTCCTATAGTTTTCCTGTAAAATTCCTACATACCGAACACACCCTCACTCCGCACGGCGACAAAGGGGAGGAGATCCTAGGGTTCGTCAACGAGCATGGCCGGCGGGGAGTCCGGCGACGACGGCAAGGGGACGGGGCTGCGAACCGTCGGGGAGAGGGCACCGCATCGACAGGCGTGCACGCGAGGGGATAAGAGGAGGAGAAGCTATCGATGGCGCGCGGAGGCGAACGTCGGCGGGCGGACTGCTACGTTTCCGGCAGAAGGTGAGCTCCCACCGCATCCCAGCCCTTGTATCTTTCTCTCTCACATGGCGAAAGTGGTAGATTTTCTCGGTGACGCTTCGTCAACATCCATGAAGGTCAAAGGGATGAGGAGAGAGTTAGAGGGGCGGGGGTTGCCGGAATCGAGCAAAATTTCTGAACGGAACTCAAAATTCCGGCAGCCAATTGACAGCTAGAGGGCTTAGATATGTCTCCCGCGCACAAATCCATATCCCGTTGTTTGGATTAGAGTTGCAGCAGCTCATTGTCATGGTGTGGGGAGGAAGTGCAGATTGGGTGTCAGGCAATAATTCCTCTCACCCATCCCTTCAGATCAAAAGGATGTAGGCAATAATATAAGGGGCGATAGGAAGGGGATTTAGGCAATAGAAGATGTATACAGACCTGATAACTAGGCAATACTGTATGTACGTTTAGGCAAAACAACAATGATCTTTAATTCTAGGCTTTAGATGTGGATTTTTTATGCAGGCAAACTGATGAAGCTACAACAGCAGATTTGGGTCAGGCTGTTTTATAAACCAGGCTGTGTATAATTATTGCCTAACTATGCCCTCTGCTTGCCTACATTTTATATCAACTGAAGAAAAACACAGAGTACCTGTCATCTTATACGGAATAGATTATGTTTTCCCTGGTAATTTCCAGGCAATACGGAATAGATTATGTTTTCCCTGGAAATTCATGCAGTCCTTCACCTAGAGCAAGGGGAGATACGAAGGGATGGTGAGCAGGCACGAGGTGAATCATTAGCATTTCAGGGGTAGGCAACAACATCGAAGTAGTGGGAAACAAGTAGGCAACAATACTGAGCATGTAGGCAATATCAACTAGTATAAAACTAGGCAAAATCATTTAACAAGCCACCGACATCCTTCAAATTAGTAGTTGTTGTTGTTTCGGTCATGTACTGACTTGATCGATAGCCACCAACATCTTTTTCTCTGTATTTATCGTTGTTCCTCCCAGTTTTGTAGAGCACGGGGAGGGCAAAAACAATGTGTCATTTTGTTGTTTCTGACGACAAACTATATCGCCTACGACATTAAACCATATCGTGCTAAAACTCTGGGAAACTGATGCTAAATTTAGGCAATTTAATACCTCAATGCTATATAATGTGGCTGCTTCCAAATTTTGTCAGAGTTATATATGAAAAATACAATTCATTTTTAATTTTTTACATTTGCATTGTACCTAGCAAGGGAGATGATTCCTGGCGTGTTTTCCTTTGCAGCCATTTTCCCTCTGTCCATGTTGACAGAAGCATCCTGCGCCGAGTAGTGGTTTGCGTTCGAGACACTGAGGATTATCCTGAGCTAGTATGGGTGATAATCGGCCAGCAAATCAGGTACTAGCTAGCAGTACTCGTTCTGAAAGTTCTTCTAAGCATACTATACCCTGCTGGAGCAGACAATGTTGTTGGTTCTGAAGTTTGATCGCTTTTTTTTTTTGCAATGGTGCGGCTGATCTTTAGCGATGTGGCTGTGAGGGCTCGTTGAGAAAACTCCATATACTAAGCTAGCTCATCCATCCATCGAGTCGCCTAAGTTAGCATCTGTTTTTCTTTCAGTAGGCAACATAATTAGGGGTAGGGGGGCAGGTAATATATGTGTCCCAGCAAGCAACACTGTAATAATCTGCGTTCATATTGGTAGTTGTTTTTCAGCATCTGTTGCTTCAATAGGCAATGTATGTTTTCTAGCAGGCAATACTGTATTGGAAGCTGTGTTTAGTAGGCAATATATGGTCAGCAGGCAGGCAATATATGCTTGTTGTATTGGATATTAAGCCGCCCCCAAGCCTAATCTCGTAATCCCGCAAAAATCGCCTAAGCCCCAATGCATAGTTGCGCTCGTGGCCCAGCAAACAGGGGACGAACTAAGTCGCCTAACACCCAACCACATACTCGCGTGCGCGCGGGGTGGTGGTGGTGGTGGGGGGGGGGGTGTTCTCTGCAGACCCAATGTATTAAGTCGCCCAATCCAAAATCCCACACACAAACGAGTCGTCCAAGAAAAAACATGGAGTCGCCTCACCCGTCCGAAAACAAACCGGGGGAAACCAACAAGGAGGTGAACTAAGTCGTCTTCCTTTTTCTCCCCATAGTTGCCTGCCCATGTGCCCATAGTCGCCAAGTATCCCTCTCTACTAAAAACCTCACACACTAAAGTCGCCCACACAACCCTAAGTTAATGGTGCAGAGTCGCCTACCACCCCACCACATAGTCGACGCTCCACGAGGGGTGGGGTCGGTGGGTTTCTCGGCAAACCCAATATACTAAGTCGCCCAATCCAAAATCCCACACACAAACGAGTCGCCTAAGGAAAAACATGGAGTCGCATCACCTGTCCAAAAACAATCCGGGGGAAACCAACCAGGAGGTAAACTAAGTCGCCTTTCTTTTTCTCCCCATAGTCGCCCGCCCATGTGCCTATAGTCGCCAAGTATCCCTCTCTACTAAAATCTCACACAATAAAGTCGCCCACCCCCCCTAAATTAATGGCGCAGAGTCGCCTACCACCCCACCACATAGTTGTCGCACCACGGGGGGTGCGGGCCGTGGGGTTCTTGGCAAACCCAATATACTAAGTCACCCAATCCAAAATCCCACACACAAACAAGTCGCCTAAGAAATAACATGGAGTCGCCTCACCTGTCCGAAGACAAACATGGGGAAACCAACCAGGAGGTGAACTAAGTCGTCTTCCTTTTTCTCCCCATAGTCGCCCGCCCATGTGCCCATAGTCGTCAAGTATCTCTCTACTAAAACCTCACACACTAAAGTCGCCCACACATTCCTAAATTAATGGCGTAGAGTCGCCTACCTCCCAACCACATAGTCGCCACACCATTGGGGGTGCGGGTGGTGGTTCTCGGCAAACCCAATATACTAAGTCGCCCAATTCAAAACACCACACACAGACGAGTTGCCTAAGAAAAACTTGGGGTTGCCTCACTTGTCCGAAAACCAATAGGGGGGAACCAACCGTGAGGTGAACTAAGTCGCCTTCCCCTTCTCCCTATAGTTGCCTGCCCATGTGCCCATAGTCGGCAAGCATCCCTGTACACTAAAAACCTCACACACACCCCTAAATTAATGGCACACAGTCGCCTACAACCCAAACACATAGTCGCTACACCACGGGGGGCGGGGGCGGTGGGGGTTCTCGGCAAAAACAATATACTAAGTCGCCCAATCCACATAAAAAGTATGTTTGTCAAGCACACTGGTGTAAGCAGACCGCATAGACGTGTTGGATTTAACTGAGAAACCAAGGCTGAGAGCGTAGTCGTTGTAGTGAGCCTTAGCACCCATCAACGAGTCAAACTCCATGCCAACAAAGGGTTCTTGAGAGCCAGACCAAACTTCAGTATCATCACCTGCATCGAAGTCTGGCAACTCCCCCGAACCACCTCCATTTTTGCACTGTCCCGCCAGGTTGAGTCACTGTAGTATCACGAGCTGCTGCAGCAGGGATGATATGCTCAGCCCTTGCCGCATCGGACATGGTTGCCAGAGTAGCATGAACTTTCACTCCCACATTTGTTTAGGCACAGGGGTGCCATCAACCAAATCTGGCGACTCGCCCACACCCTCAATCGATGTTGGCGAACCCACAAATGGGGCTTGCATGCAATACAGTGGGGTTTCAACATCTTCATCATATCCATAAAAAAAAAGCATTCAGGTAAATGAGAACCATCTGCGTTGAAACCAAAAAATTGGGGAAATTGGGGGGGGGGGGGGGGGGGGGGGGGGCGATCAGTAATAAAGTGGGACGGAAAGGAAAACATATTTTTACCAACACAATTGCCTACAAGGTCCTGAGCATTCATCAGGTTCCATTTAACTTTTTCACCCACACAATTGCCTACAGGGTACTGAGCATCTAGTTCTTTTCCATTTGTATTTTTTTACCTAGGTCTTATTTCAGGACTCTTTTCAGTTTTTTTCAAGGTGCTGCACGGTTGCCTGCATTTTTTTTCCAACACTGACAAATTAATACTACTTTTTTTGATTTTTACAATGTTCTGACCAACTAGTTCTTTTTTCCTTCTTTTTTTTGTTGCCTACTGCACAGAAGCCAGGCGCTATAGGCAGTAAAACATCCCAAAATCAGCAACACATATCAGGTTTGGGGAAAAGAACAGGCAAAAAAGGATCCATAGGCGTGCAAGGAAAGTTGCAAGTAGATCATGGGCCTACAAGGGACATTTCTGCAACTAGATCATGGAGTGTGACATATATACGGCCTAATATTGAACAACAGCAACATGAGTCTTTTGAGCCCTCTTTTTTTACCTTGTCTTTTCTTTTGTTTTTTGTAGCCTGATAGGTAACAAAGAGTTGCAGAACCCCGTTGGGTTGATTAGCCTGCTGGAGTATGAGTTATATGCTTATTTTTGGACAGGAAGGGGGCGAGGGGGCACGTGCAGGCAAATCTGTGTGGGGGCGTTGAGCGTATCTGGGAAATATCTGCCGGGTTTTCTGTTCTTTTTTTGGCGGGACGTGGTTTGTTCGGGGGTTGGGGCCAACTTTCTGTTTTTGGTTCTGTGGTGGTGGGGGATCGCACGTGCGTCCCTACCAACATTGGCCGGCCGCTGGAACGCCCTGCATAGCGCGCGCGCGTTGTCTAGCATCGTCCCACCCACCCCCCTCCAGATCCCTTGTCGCCGTCCTCTCCTCGCCGTCGTCGCCGGCCTCTCCTCTCCTCCCTTTCTCCCCACCACCGCGCCACCCGTTTCCTCCCACCGCGTGCGCCATAAATCCACCACACCCGTAGGTCAAAAGCTTGATTTTTCAGTCGCCGGCGACGAGTTTCTGGGCGGCGGAGGCGCTGGATCCGCGTGCGTCGACGCCGGCGACGCAACGGCGCTTGATGTGGAGCTGTGCCGGAGCAGCGGAGCGGGGCCTTCTTCCTCACCTCACCATATCAATCGGCGGCCATATCCACGGCACCGTCCTCCTCCACGACTACGCAGCCGCAGCGGCGGAGGACCCAAAACCCTAGCCAGCGAGCTCAGGCAGGAGGAGGCGCAGCCATGGATCCATGGGTATGAATCCCTCCTCTTCTCTCTATCTCTCTCTGGCCCACCCCCGTCTCTTCTCCCTCCCTCTCTGACCCCGTCTCCATGACCAGGACCAGGGCGACGCCATGGAAGGGCCACCAACAGCAGCAGCTATGGTCCGGTCTTCCCCATGGACATGGACATGCAGGTCTGCCATGGAAGGTCTCCCATGGTTGGTTGGTTGGTTGGCCGCTGCCCTCCCTGATGCATCATGCGCGCAGGCCTACAAGGAGGGAAGACCACCGCTTCTCCGACTCTTCTTCTTCCTGGGTCGCCATGGAAGGTACTCCATGTTATGCTCTGCTATGCTCTTGTCAACGCCCATCCATGTTTGCTTGCTGCATAAAGTATTCGGACAAGAGAAAATTGCAGAAATCTCAAATTTTAGCATGGACTGAATAATGCTGGTGCATAATTCAGTCAAATTCAGTTAACTGCAGCATGGATTGATCACTAAATTCACTAAAGCATGGAGTACTTTAGTGATCTCCTGGTGCATAATTCAGGTTAAAGCATGGAGTACTTTAGTGATCTCCTGGAGTACTTTAGTGAACAAAGTGTTTATGTTTATGTTTGCAGGACTGCTTCTGTTTGTTTGACTTAAGTGATCTCATAATTCAGGTTAAAGCATGGAGTACTTTAGTGATCTCTTTTTCAGTGTAATTAACTTAAGTACTGTAAGGAGAGGAGAAGAGTGGCATCAGTAGCACGTGAAGCTATACTCCTGTTTGTTTGCACATGAAGCAATTTTGGAAATGAAGCAAGCTTCTCTTCTCTTCTCCTCTAGAGCTACTGTTACTTTTGCACATGAAGCAATTTTGTCAATTTTGGGAGTAGCATTTGCAGTACGTGTGGAGTTTTTACTACTGGAGTACTCCCAAGTAAATTAACTGAAACTTGTTGTTCCATCATTTGCTTGTTGTTCTTGTCAGTAAAATAACAGTAGGTTCAATCATTTGCTTGCTGTTCTTGTCAACAGATAGTCACAGAAAAGGAGTACAGTAGAAATTTAACATTACTCCAGTGAGTACTACTCCAAGTAAATTAACATTACTTATTGGAAAATCAAATGCATTACTAGAAATTCAGTGAAATAGAAAACCCAGTGTGCCAGTTAAACTGCTGAACTTTGATGTGCTTAATTCTTTCTTAACTGAAAAGAAAAGAAAAAGAAAACTGCCAGTTAAACCGTGAGGAGATTTGTTGTAGTTTCAGTAGTTTTGTTGTAGTTTTGCTTGCATCTGTAGTTACAGTATACTATAGGACTTGCAAGCAGTAGTGCTTGTGTGACGCCCCCGACTCAATCGTGCACTAATCATACACGCAATGCTCACGATCAAGCCCAGAGACTCACGGGAAGATATCGCAACACAACTCTAGACACAAATAAAATAATACAAGCTTTATATTACAAGCCAGGGGCCTCGAGGGCTCGAATACATAAGCTCGAGTTACACAAGAGTCAACGAAAGCATTAGTATCTGAGTACAGACATAATTAGACAAGGTTGCCTTAAGAAGGCTGAGCAAAACAACGACATCTAGATCAAAAAGGCGCAGGCCTCCTGCCTGGGAGCCTCCGAACTACTCCTGGTCGTCGGTCTCCACGTAGTAGTAAGCTCCGTCGGGGTAGTAGTAATCGTCGACGGGATCAGCTGGCTTCGGGGCTCCGTCATCTGATCGCAGCAATCGGGTATGAGGAAAAGAAGGTAGCAAAGCAACCGTGAGTACTCATCCAAAGTACTCGCAAGACTTACATCAGATCTATGCTAAGTATGCATCAGTATCAAAGGAAAGGAGCGGTATCTGTGGACTATACTGCAGAATTGCCAGAATAGAGGGGAAAGCCTAGCCTATCGAAGACTAGCATCTTGCTGCGTCTTGCAGCATTAGAAGAGTGCAGATTAGCAGCATAACATAAAGTAATAAGTAGTAGTAGCAATGCCCAGGGATCCTTCCTCGACTCCCTGCGAGAAAACGATCCCGGAGCTAACATATTAATTAAGTATCACAGGTATCCAGGTCTAGTTGTAGTAGATCGGGATACTCTCCGAGCGTCCTGTTACCGTGGACACGACTATTCGAATAGATAACTTCCCTGCAGGGGTGCACCAACTTACCCAACACGCTCGATTAACTCTGGCCGGACACACTTACTCGGGTCATGCCCGGCCTCGGCTGATCGACACACCGTAGTCCTACCTAGGCTCAACAGAGAGGCCAGCACGCCGGTCTAAATCCTAAGTGCTCAGGGTCTTGCGCCCATCGCCCTTTGCACTCCTGCGCGTTGCGAACGCGGCCGGGAGCAGACCCACCCCCTTAATACAAGCGCATGCGGTTACCGTCCAACCCGGCGCGCGCCACTCAATTGCTGACGTCTGAGAGCTTTCGGAAGAATCGTACGACGCCGAGTGCCCATACATATTCCCGCGTGGTGGTTAGTGCGAAAAGGCCAGAGGCCTACTCAGATCACATATTCAAACCCATTAGTGTGTTGGGAGCACGCGGTGACGATCAGTGCTCCTGTCGCCCCGTCTCGCGGACTTACGGCAAGGGTCAAGCCCATCCCTCTCTAGGGCGGTCTGCCTGCCCGGCCGTGCCACGTAATTATCTCGCGGGTACCCTTTAGGTCAACCCGACTTCACAAGAGACTGTCGGGAACTCAGGTCCACCTCTACCGGGGTGGTACCGCCTGTCCCTTCAGTCCCGCAGTAACAGTTAAAAGTGGCAACAGTGTAAGGTAACAGTGTGTCTGTAACATCGAGGGGGAAATCCGAGGAATCACCCTCGATGGATTCCCACTCGATGTAACCGTTAAGGTGAACTTGGAGGAATCACCCTCGATGGGTTCACACTTGAGGGCCTGCACGACAGAGGCATCATCTGAGGCGGTGAAAGAGGAATCAACCTCGGTAACCCACAACCGACTAGCTACGCTATAAAGATATCATCAGGAGTGAGGTAGGAGGTATCACCCTCGGCACTCGATAGTAGCTCTGCAGAGTCGTACAGCTAAGGGGGTGTGCGGTGATGTGTCGGTCTCTGTACGTCGATCACACTGATCGAGCATCCGAAAGTAAAGCATGGCAACACGGACAAGGGTGTGGGCTCACTGATGGATCACTAACCAACCTATACTAAGCATGTAGGATAGCAGGTGAAGTATCAACAACATGTTACAAAATCAGGCTATGCATCAGAACAGGAGCAATCAAATACAATAGCAAAACTAATGCAAGCATGGGAGAGAAAGAATGGGCGATATAGGAATGATCAAGGGGGTTTTGCTTGCCTGGAAGCTCTGTGGTGGAAGAAGGGTCGTCGGTGGTGTAGCAGTCCTCAGGGGTCACGTCAGACTCGGGGGCTACCGGAGAGAAGAGGGGGAGGAAACAAATAAATACACAACAAACAAATGCAACACAGATGCATGACATGGCAATATGCTGTGATAGGGGTGACCTAACACAGTGCTACTCGTTACAGACGGAGCGGGAAAATATCTGGGAATATTTTCCCGGCTTAAGGCAATTATCGGACAGACGATCCGGAGGGGAAGATTCCATGTTTGTAGTATTGGAGGCATGTGACAGGTATGTGGATGGCATATTCGGATTCGCCTTATTTTTCTGATCATTTTTCATATATAAATTATTTTTATCCGAGTTACGGATTATTTTATATGATTTTCCAAAGTTTTAAACATATTCTGAAATTTTTGGAATTTATTTAATTTCAAAAATAAATGGTTAAATTATTAAGTGCACACAGAACAGTGTACACAGCAGGAGGCTGACAGGTGGGGCCAGTTGACTGGGTCAACTGCCCAGTCAGCAAAGGCTGACTGGTGGGCCCAGCTGCTGACTCAGCAGCTGACTGGGCCGACCCTATCCATTTAAACAGTGGCTGGGCCACCTGTCATACACAATAGGCTAATTAGTGTATTAGTTTAATTAACTGGGTTAATTAGCTAGGTGGGACCCCACTATCAGTGACTAACTAATTAACAGATTAATTTTATTGAGCAAAATAGTTAATTAGTGCGGTGGGGCCTACATGTCAGTGACTGGGGTTGCCCAGTGATATGTCTCCAACGTATCTATAATTTTTTATTGTTCCATGCTATTATAGTATCAATCTTGGATGTTTTATATACATTTACAAGCAATTATATATTATTTTTTGGGACTAACCTATTAACTTAGTGCTCAGTGCCAGTTGCTGTTTTTTGCCTGTTTTTGGTTTTCAGAATAACAGTACCAAACGAAATCCAAATGCCACGAAACTTTTTAGAGATTTTTTTTGGACATAAGAGACACTAGAAGCTTCGGGAGAGGGCCAGAAGACAGAGGAGGTGGCCACGAGCCACCAGGGCGCGCCCCGCGGGGGGGGGGGGGGGGGGGTGGCGTGCCGTGGTGCCTCGTGGGCCCACCTCTGCTCTGTTTAACCTAATTCCACCTTTATAAATTCTCTAAAATCGGGAAACCAATAGAGGAGTTCACGAAATACTTTTTCCGCCGCTGTAAGTTCCTGTTCTCGAGAGATCCCATCTAGAGGCCTTTTCCGGCACTTTACCGGAGGGGGATTCGATCACGGAGGGGCTCTCCATCAACCTTGCTGCCCTTCCGATGATACGTGAGTAGTTTACCACAGACCTTCGGGTCCATAGTTAGTAGCTAGATGTCTTCTTCTCTCTTTTTGATCTTTAATACAATGTTCTCCTCGATGTTCTTGGAGTTCTATCCGATGTAATCACTTTTTGCGGTGTGTTTGTTGGGATCCGATGAATTGTGAGTTTATGATCAGATTATCCATGAATATTATTTGAGTTTTCTCTGAACTCTTTTATGCATGATTGTTATAGCTTCGTATTTCTCTCCGATCTATTGATTTGGTTTGGCTAAATAGATTGATTTATCTTGCAATGAGAGAGGTGCTTCGTAATGGGTTCGATTTTGCGGTGCTCAATTCCAGTGACAGAAAGGAACATGACACGTATGTATCGTTGCTATTAAGGGTAAAAAGATGGGGTTTATTCATGCGTGAGTTTACTTTGTCTACATCATGTCATCTTGCTTAAGGCGTTACTCCGTTCTTTATGAACTTAATACTCTAGATACATGCTGGATAGCGGTCGATGTGTGGAGTAATAGTAGTAGATGCAGAATCGTTTCAGTCTACTTGTCTCGGACGTGATGCCTATATACATGATCATTGCCTTGGATATCGTCATGATTATTTGCTTTTCTATCAATTGCCAAACAATAATTTGTTCACGCACCGTATGCTATTTTCAAGAGAGAAGACTCTAGTGAAAACTATGGCCCCCGGGTCTACCTCTATAATATATTGAAAATCCTAAAAATACTTTGCTGCAATTTTACTTTTTTTTTTTTTTTTTTTTTGTTCGATCTATCTATCTATCACAATACAATTTAATCTTGCAATTAACCGCCAAGGGATTGACAATCCCTTGTTCGCGTTGGGTGCAAGGATTTGTTGTTTTGTGTGCAGGTACTGCTAACGAGTTGTTGCGTGATTCTTCTACTGGATTGATAACCTTGGTTTCATAACTGAGGGAAATACTTATCTCTACTGTACTGCATCATCCCCTCCTCTTCGGGGAAATCCCAACGCAGCTCACAAGTAGCACCCAGTCAGCATGTTGACCCAGTCAACGGGGCCCACGGGGCCCACTGGCGGTGACCCAGGGTGGGCCCCAGGCCGTGCCACATCGGCGGCGGCACCGGAGCACAGCTCCGGCGACCAAATCCGCGGCGTTGTGTACAGGACCTCGTCGGAAATGCGCTAGGGGGCACGGTTTTGAGTTGTGGTCGGGTGCGTTCGAACGCTAACGAAGAGCCGCGTCGAATGGCGGCGGTGTGCTACTTGTAGCTTGCGTTGGTTTTATCCCCAAAGAGGAAGGGTTGATGCAGCACAGTAGAGATACATATTTCCCTCAGTTATGAAACCAAGGTTATCAAACCAGTAGGAGAATTACGCAACACATCGTTAGCAGTACCTGCACACAAACAACAAATCCTTGCACCCAACGCAAACGAGGGGTTGTCAATCCCTCGGCGGTCAATTGCAAGATTAAATTGTATATGATAGATAGATAGATAGATTGAAACAAAAATACAAAATAAAATAAATAAAAGAAAATGGCAGCAATATTTTTAGGGTTTTAGTAATATGATTTAGATAGACCCGGGGCCATAGTTTTCACTAGGGGCTTCTCTCGAGAAAATAGCATACGGTGGGTAGACAAATTACTGTTGGGCAATTGATAGAAAAGCAAATAATCATGACGATATCCAAGGCAATGATCATGTATATAGGCATCACGTCCGAGACAAGTAGACCGACTCCTGCCTGCATCTACTACTATTACTCCACACATCGACCGCTATCCAGCATGCATCTAGTGTATTAAGTCCATAAAGAACGGAGTAACGCCTTAAGAACGATGACATGATGTAGACAAGATAAACTCACGTATGAATAAACCCCATCTTTTTACCCTTAATAGCAACGATACATACGTGTCATGTCCCTTTCTGTCACTGGGATTGAGCACCGTAAGATCGAACCCATTACAAAGCACCTCTTCCCATGGCAAGATAAATCAATCTAGTTGGCCAAACCAAATCAATAGATCGGAGAAGAAAGACGAAGCTATAATAATCATGCATAAAAGAGATCAGAGAAGACTCAAATAATATTCATGGATAATCTGATCATAAACTCACAATTCATCGGATCCCAACAAACACACCGCAAAAAGTGATTACATCGGATAGAACTCCAAGAACATCGAGGAGAACATTGTATTGAAGATCAAAAAGAGAGAAGAAGCCATCTAGCTACTGCCTATGGACCCGAAGGTCTGTGGTAAACTACTCACGCATCATCGGAAGGGCAGCAAGGTTGATGTAGAGCCCCTCCGTGATCGATTCCCCCTCCGGCGGAGTACCGGAGAAGGCCTCCAGATGGGATCTCTCGAGAACAAAAACTTGCGGCGGCGGAAAAAATATTTCGTGGACTCCCCCAAGGGTTTCTGATTTTTCCTGGATTTATAATGGTGGAATTAGGTTAAACGGAGCTAAGGTGGGCCCACGAGGCACCAGGGCGTGTCCCCCCAGGCGCGCCCTGATGGCTCGTGGCCACCTCCTCTGGCGTCTGGTCTTCTCCCAAAGCTTCCAGTGTTTATCTTGTCCAAAAAAAATCTCCAAAAAGTTTCGTGGCATTTGGACTTCGTTTGGTATTGATTTTCTGTAAAACAAAAACAGGGCAGAAAACAACAACTGGCACTGGGCACTATGTTAATAGGTTAGTCTCCAAAAATGATATATAATTGTTGTAAATGCATATAAAAACATCCAAGATTGATAATATAACAGCATGGAACAATAAAAAATTATAGATACGTTGGAGACGTATCACGGTGGCAGGGCCTGAGATGGCCGGAGTCGAGCACGACAACGACGACAGGCGGCGATAGAAGGTGGGCGCGATGGAGAACGGCGATGCAGCGCACGTCAAGGCAAGCGGGCGACGGCGTAGGGTTCCTGGGGAGCCCAGGAGCTCGATGCGGGGCACGGACGCGGGCGGCGGCTGCTGTGCGTGCGGCAGCGGCATGAACGGCGGCGGCGGACTTCGGCTACAGCAGGGTTCGGTGCTAGGGGTGCGAGCCACGACGCAAGGAGGGGGAAAAGGTCGAGGATCTCACCGAGGAGGCGCACAGGGGCCCAGTGATAGGTTAGTAGCTGCAGCGGCGCCGGAATCGAAGGAGATCGCCGGCGGCCACAGAGGAAGAAGACGATCGGATCCAGCGATGCGGGGCTCTTCGGCTCGAGCTCGTGGACGCAGACGACGTAGCGGAGCGCGGCGGACCTCGTGGGCACAGTGGCTGGGCGCGGGGAGCCCTGTGGCTATGCGGGTGGCGAGGCGACGGCGACGGCAGTGGCGACCATGGCGGGTGAGGAGGCAGCAGCGCGAGGAAGGAGGGGGGATAGGGACTGGCGCGAGTCCCCGGGGTGCGGCGCTGGCGTTCTTATCCCCTCCACGGCGTTGTAGCGACGCGGGCGGCGAGCTGGCGCGGCGGGAACGGCGTCCGGCGTCGGTCGCCACCGACGCGTGGAGGAGGGAGAAGGAGGATGACGGTGAGGCGGGCTGGGCCGGTCACTGTGCACTAAGGCCCAGTGCACAGTGGCCTTTCTTCTTTTATTTCTTTTATTTCTCTGTTTTCTTTTATTCTTTTCAGTTTTGCATTTTCTCTTGATAGCAAATGATTTTTGTAAAATGTGAAACTTGCCACATAAATACATTGCATCATTTGGCACTGCCACAAAAAGTTTGGGAGGTATTTGAATTTGTTTGAATTTTTCATAATTGGAAAAGCATTTAAATATGCGGATTTGGCATTGTTTTAATTGCTATAGCCCATTTAAGAAAATAAGTGATGTTGTTTTCCTTAACAAATATTTGTTATGGAATATTTGCTAAATGATGAACTATTTTGCAGCCATGTTTTTGCAACTTTAAATTTCACTTACAATTTGAATTGAATTCAGTGGTGGAATTTGAAATGAGATTTGAATCCAATGTGATCAAGCATTGCAAATCAAGGTGACTTAGCATAATCATTAAGGATCACTGTAGCTCATTTATACAGGGGTGTTACAATTCTCCTCCTCTAAAAGAAATTCTCGTCCCGAGAATTCAGGAGGTAGAAGGGAAAAGGTCGGGGTATTCTTCCCGTAAGCGATCTTCGCGTTCCCAAGTGGCTTCACCTTCGGTGTGATTTGACCACTGCACTTTAAGGAACTTGATTGCCTTCTGACGGGTCCGACGTTCAGCTTGATCCAAAATACAGATCGGATGCTCTTTATAAGATAGATCATCTTGCAATTCAAGCATCTCATGATCCACTGCACGGTGCGGGTTCTTGAAGCAACGACGAAGTTGCGATACATGGAAGACATCGTGGATGTGAGAGAACTGTGGCGGCAATTCCAATTCATAAGCCACCCATCCACGTCTGGCGAGAATGCGGAAGGGACCAATGTAGTGAGGAGCTAACTTGCCCTTGATCCCAAAACGATGAGTGCCCTTCATAGGAGTGACACGCAGATAAGCTTGCTCACCAGGATGATAGATCGATCCCCAATGTTTACGATCATAATTGCTCTTTTGGCGGGACTGGGCCGCCTTGAGATTTTTTCGGACAATACGGACTTGCTCTTCAGCTTGTTGGATAATATCCGGACCGATGAGCGGCCATTCCCCAGTTTCTGACCAATTCAGAGGGGTTCGACACTTACGTCCATATAATACCTCGAAGGGTGCCATCTTCAAGCTAGCTTGATACCTGTTGTTGTATGAGAATTCAACATACGGGAGAGATCCTTCCCACTTCTTGCCAAATGAGATGACACAAGCACGTAGCATATCTTCAAGCACTTGATTTACTCGTTCAACTTGACCTTGAGACTGGGGGTGATAAGCTGTGCTCCAGTTTATATGAGTTCCCGTAGCTTCTTGGAAACTTTCCCAGAACTTTGAGGTGAAGAGGCTGCCACGGTCTGAACTAATATCCTTCGGAATACCGTGGAGTGTCACAATTCTGGAGATATGCAAGTCTGCTAACTGACTAGCAGTGATCGTCTCCTTGACTGGCAGAAAGTGTGCAACTTTGGAGAATTGATCAACGACGACATGAATTGCATCGTGACCCTTCTGCGACTTGGGAAGGCCAGTAATGAGGTCCATCTGAACCTTGTCCCATGTCCATTCAGGGATAGGGAGCGGTTGTAGGAGTCCAGCAGGCTTTTGATGTTCGTCTTTGACGCGACGGCAAACGTCACACTCAGCAACATATATAGCAATGTCTTGCTTCATATTAGACCACCAGTACCTCTGACGAATGTCTTGGTACATCTTGGTACTACCCGGATGAATAGACAGTGGTGTATCATGCGCCTCCTTCATAACTTTGTCTGTCATAAGCTCGAACCGGGGTACCACAAGGCGATCTCTGAAGTACAAGGTTCCATCTTCAGCAAGCGAGAAATCTCTTGCTTTCTCAAAAGCAAGATCCCTTTTCATCTGATCAACTTTAGTGTCTTTAGCTTGCGCAGACTTAATAGCTTTCTCGAGAGTAGGTTCCAAAACAAGGGTATTGAGAAAACCCTGTGGAACAATGTGGAGGTTCAACTTGCGAAGTTCTTCATGAAGAAGTGGTTGAGCTCGCTGAACCATGAGATTGTTGCAATAAGACTTGCGACTCAAAGCATCGGCCATTACATTAGCCTTGCTAGGGGTATATGAAATACCGCAGTCATAGTCCGTAATTGCTTCCATCCATCTCTGTTGATGTAGATTCAAATCCGGCTGAGTAAACAGATACTTCAGACTTTGATGATCCGTGTAGATCTCGCACCGATTACCAAGAAGGTAATGTCGCCATAACTTCAGTGAATAAATAACTGCAGCAAGTTCGAGATCATGAACTGGGTAGTTCTCTTCATGAGGACGCAACTGTCGTGAGGCATAAGCAATCACTTTGCGCTCTTGCATCAGGACACACCCTAATCCTTGACGAGATGCGTCGCAATAGATGACGAATTCCTTGCGAGAATCCGGAGGAGCAAGCACTGGGGCAGATCTCAGCTTGTCCTTGAGTGTTTGGAAACTTTCCTGACATTTTTCTGTCCACTCAAACTTAACGCCTTTGTGAAGCAGATTAGTCAGGGGCTTGGCAATCTTGGAAAAGTTCTCGACAAAACGGCGGCAATAGCTTGCGAGTCCGAGAAAACTTCTCACTTGCTTGACGTTCTTCGGGGGAGTCCAATCAAGAATAGCCTGAATTTGCTCTAGGTTAACAGCAATACCATCCTTGGAAATCACATGACCAAGATAGGTCACTTCGGATAACCAGAATTCACACTTGGAGTATTTGGCATATAGCTGATGTTCTCGAAGCTTTTCCAGTACAAGACGAAGATGTTCAACATGTTCTTCTTTATTCTTGGAATATACCAGGATATCATCCAGATAAACCATGACGAACTTGTCGAGGTAATCCATGAAGATATAATTCATCAATCGAGAGAACGTTGCTGGAGCATTAGTTAAGCCGAAAGACATGACTGTGTACTCATATGAGCCATAGCGAGTAACGAAAGCGGTCTTTGGAATATCCTCTTCACGAACTCAGATCTGGTGGTAACCCAGCCTTAAGTCGAGTTTAGAGAATACTGAGGAACCAGCAAGTTGATCATACAGATCGTTGATCCGAGGAAGCGGATACTTGTTCTGAATTGTTGCCTAGTTGATAGGTCGATAATCTTGGACCAACCGATTCGTACCATCTTTCTTCTTGACAAAGAGAGAAGGTGCTCCCCAAGCAGATGAACTTGATCGAATGAAACCCTTGCGAAGTGATTTGTCGATTTCCTCCTTAAGTTCAAGGAGTTCATTCGGCGGCATCTTATAAGGACGCTTCGCAATAGGAGTAGTGCCTGGTTTCAAGTCGATGACAAACTCGATAGCTCTAACAGGGGGTACTCCTGGAAGTTCTTCTGGGAAAACATCTTGGAAGTCACGAACTATCGGAACGTTTTCGATCCCCTCAAGAGGAGAAGCGTTCAATGCATTCAGGAAGTAAATCTGAGCTTCGGCATATCGAATAAGATGAGCATGGTAGTTGACTATCTCATCCGAGGAATGCATGAGTTGGACGGTTTTAGAGGCACAATCGATTGAAGCAGTATGAGCTTTCAACCAATCCATTCCCAGAATGAGGTCAATATTGGAAGACTTCAAAATAATGGGAAAAGCATGGAACTTCAACCCTTCAATTTCAATGGTAACATTGGGGTTGAACATGGAGGCTTGACATTGGCCCGCGGGGGTGTTTACCACTAGTGGAACGTTCAACTCCTCATATTTAATGCCATGCATGTATGCAAAAGTTTCTGATATGAATGAATGCGATGCTCCTGAATCAAATAAAACAGAAGCTGGTACTGAATTAACAAGAAGAGTACCCATCACAGTAGCAGGTTGATCTTGAGCTTCATTCAGATCAACATGGTATGCTTGACCACGACCATAAGAAGGCCTGACATTGTTGTTGCGGGGCTGATTGTTACCACGGCCATTTCCTCGGCCAGCTGACGGAAGCACAAGCTGATTCTGATCCTGAGAGTAGTCTCTGGCATGGTGACCTGGACGGCCACACTTGAAGCAGAGCCTATCATTGGGACGGGGAGCAGGAGCTCGGGGTAGTGCAGCTAGAGGTCTCGACTGCCTCGATGGTGGAGGAGGCAGACGAGGCGCAACATAGGACGACCTTGGTGCAGGAGCAGTTGGACGGTACATGCTATGAGGAATCCAAATACGGCGCTTCTGCGAAGATGAGCCCGCTTCACGGGTGCACTTGAGAGCGTCCTTGTGTTCCTTCAGTCCAGTCTCGACTCGAATGGCCTTATTCACCAAGGTGGCGAAGTCGGCGAAGTCTTGGACAAGGAGTGCTAGCTTGATATCAGGGTTGAGCCCTTCACGGAACTTCTCCTGTCTGCGAGCATCAGTAGCGTTGTCTTCTTCAGCATAGCGAGACAATTCAAAGAACTCCCGCTGGTACACATCCATAGCTTTACTTCCTTGAACGAGGTTGAGGAACTCATGTTTCTTCCGGTCCATGATTCCCTGGGAATGTAGCGGGCACGGAAAGCAGCCTGGAACTCCAGCCAGGTGATGATTATTCCAACAGGCAGTGTGCGTCTGTGGCTGTCCCACCATTGAGCTGCGGGACCCTTCAGGAAGTAGGACGCGAAAGTCACATAGCTGGCGGGGGCAACATTAGCCGACTCTATCTCATATGTAATGTCACGGAGCCAGTCATCAACATCAAGCGGCTGAACTGAGTTGCGGAAGACAGTCGGGTTGAGACGCACAAAGTCTTGCAAGGTTATTGGGGCTGGCTGCTGGTTAGCATTTGGACGAGGAAACTGATCCATTATCCCTTGCATGAATTGACGGTTCAGCTCAAATTGTTGCATCATACCGGCCATATAGTCGGGCGGTGGTGGATTGTTGGCACCACGGCCACGACCTGCGGGTCTAACCATCCTGCTAAAATCAACAGGGGGTAGTTTAGCAACGAGTATTGCAGGTGTATGGAATCATTCATGAAGTAACACGCACAACAAAGGAAGTGCAATAGATACAACACAATAGTCAAACATGACATACAGATCCATACATAGAGTCGGTTACAAACCAGTGGTACAAGTTCGGAAAGGAAAAGCTAGACACACTAGGCGGCACGCAGGCACGCGGTGGAGGGATACAACAACGGGACATAGCGATAGCTACATCAACGTCGGAGAAAACCACTGAAGCCAGGCAACTGCAAGTGACGACGCAGGATGCCCTCGACACGAGGATCCTGCGCTCCATGAACACTCTGGTGCAGAACCTGGTCCCAAACTAGAAGAAGAGGTCCACGTGGGGGAGTACAACCTCCAACAACAGGCCACTCAAGACCTGGTGGCATCTCTGTCCTGCGCGGGTAAATGATATACTGAGGATGTATCCCTGCACTGACTGCTGGCAGCAACTGTGTCAGAGCGTCGTAAAGACGAGCACGAGTGGCGTACAACTCGACAGCAAGATTTCGGGCAGTGAGATCCAGAGCTTCAGTGTACTGGATCAAAACCTGCGGGTCATAACGACGTCGCACATAAGGGGTACAGACAGCAGTGTAGTATCCACTCTCATCTCCAGTGGGCGCATACGGGATGTAGCGGAATCCAGACTCAACCAAGTGAAGGCGCTCTCCACGGAGATGAGCAATAGCAGCATAGGCAGCATCATGGACTGCCATGTCAACAGTCACTCCAACACCATGAAAGGTGTGCAACTCAGTGATGGAGTTATCCTGCCGATCAAAGATACGAACCACAGTGCGGTACTGCTCCTGGTTGAACTCGCGGTAGTCCTCGTAAACAGTGTACTCGGGGTACCAGCGATATCCCAGCCTAGTCAAGAGGTCGACCAGAATAGCAGGGAATCCAGTCGCATCAACAGCCATAGTCTGGCGTACGAGCTGCGTTGCGGGACACATCTGAAACAAGGAGTTCAATGATGTCAAATGACAGTGTGTGAATCATACACCATACATTCAAAAGAATAGTTGCAGATAATCCAGCTCTCCGGGTTGATGTGATCACGAGAACCTAATGTTAGAGTTAGCAAAATCTTTAACCCGAATAGAAGAGAGATCAGAGTCCCAGAGTAAAGAAGAGGAATAAAAGATCCTAACCCATCCATTGGCGACATGGGCCCGTAAGCCACACAATCATGTTAGTAAAACAGTTTTTCAAAGACTAGACTCAACTTCGGCCAAGGAGTTGGAAAGGGGCTTCCTACAGGCAGTCGGCTCTGATACCAACTTGTGACGCCCCCGACTCAATCGTGCACTAATCATACACGCAATGCTCACGATCAAGCCCAGAGACTCACGGGAAGATATCACAACACAACTCTAGACACAAATAAAATAATACAAGCTTTACATTACAAGCCAGGGGACTCGAGGGCTCGAATACATAAGCTCGAGTTACACAAGAGTCAGCGAAAGCATTAGTATCTGAGTACAAACATAATTAGACAAGGTTGCCTTAAGAAGGCTGAGCAAAACAACGACATCTAGATCGAAAAGGCGCAGGCCTCCTGCCTGGGAGCCTCCGAACTACTCCTGGTCGTCGGTCTCCACGTAGTAGTAAGCTCCGTCGGGGTAGTAGTAATCGTCGACGGGATCAGCTGGCTCCGGGGCTCTGTCATCTGATCGCAGCAATCGGGTATGGGGAAAAGAAGGTAGCAAAGCAACCGTGAGTACTCATCCAAAGTACTCGCAAGACTTACATCAGATCTATGCTAAGTATGCATCGGTATCAAAGGAAAGAGCGGTATCTGTGGACTATACTGCAGAATTGCCAGAATAGAAGGGAAAGCCTAGCCTATCGAAGACTAGCATCTTGCAGCATTAGAAGAGTGCAGATTAGCAGCATAACATAAAGTAATAAGTAGTAGTAGCAATGCCCAGGGATCCTTCCTCGACTGCCTGTGAGAAAGCGATCCCGGAGCTAACATATTAATTAAGTATCACAGGTATCCAGTTCTAGTTGTAGTGGATCGGGATACTCTCCGAGTGTCCTATTACCGTGGACACGGCTATTCGAATAGATAACTTCCCTGCAGGGGTGCACCAACTTACCCAACACGCTCGATTAACTCTGGCCGGACACACTTACTCGGGTCATGCCCGGCCTCGGCTGATCGACACACCGTAGTCCTACCTAGGCTCAACAGAGAGGCCAGCACGCCGGTCTAAATCCTAAGTGCTCAAGGGTCTTGGGCCCATTGCCCTTTGCACTCCTGCGCGTTGCGAACGCGGCCGGGAGCAGACCCACCCCCTTAATACAAGCGCAAGCGGTTACCGTCCAACCCGGCGCGCGCCACTCAATTGCTGACGGCTGAGAGCTTTCGGAAGAATCGTACGACGCCGAGTGCCCATACTTATTCCCGCGTGGTGGTTAGTGCGAAAAGGCCAGAGGCCTACTCAGATCACATATTCAAACCCATTAGTGTGTTGGGAGCGCGCGGTGACGATCAGTGCTCCTGTCGCCCCGTCTCGCGGACTTACGGCAAGGGTCAAGCCCATCCCTCTCTAGGGCGGTCTGTCTGCCCGGCCGTTCCACGTAATTATCTCGTGGGTACCCTCCAGGTCAACCCGACTTCACAAGAGACTGTCGGGAACTCAGGTCCACCTCTACCGGGGTGGTACGGCCTGTCCCTTCAGTCCCGTAGTAACAGTTAAAAGGGGCAACAGTGTAAGGTAACTGTGTGTCTGTAACATCGAGGGGGAAATCTGAGGAATCACCCTCGATGGATTCCCACTCGATGTAACCGTCAAGGTGAACTTGGAGGAATCACCCTCGATGGGTTCACACTTGAGGGGCTGCACGACAGAGGCATCATCGGAGGCGGTGAAAGAGGAATCACCCTCGGTAACCCACAACCGACTAGCTACGCTACAAAGATATCATCAGGAGTGAGGTAGGAGGTATCATCCTCGGCACTCGATAGTAGCTCTGCAGAGTCGTACAGCTAAGGAGGTGTGCGGTGATGTGTCGGTCTCTGTACGTTGATCACACTAATCGAGCATCCGAAAGTAAAGCATGGCAACACGGACAAGGGTGCGGGGCCACTGATGGATCACTAGCCAATCTATACTAAGCATATAGGATAGCAGGTGAAGTATCAACAACATGTTACAAAATCAGGCTATGCATCAGAATAGGAGCAATCGAATACAATAGCAAAATCTAATGCAAGCATGGGAGAGAAAGATTGGGCGATATAGGAGTGATCAAGGGGGTTTTGCTTGCCTGGAAACTCTATGGTGGAAGAGGGGTCGTCGGTGGTATATCAGTCCTCAGGGGTCACGTCAGACTCGGGGGCTACCGGAGAGAAGAGGGGGAGGAAACAAATAAATACACAGCAAACAAATGCAACACAGATGCATGACATAGCAATATGCTGTGATAGGGGTGACCTAACGCAGTGCTACTCGTTACAGATGGAGTGGGAAAATATATGGGAATATTTTCCCGGCTTAAAGCAATTCTGGAAGTTATTTTCATCCGAGTTACGGATTATTTTATATGATTTTCCAAAGTTTTAAACATATTCTGAAATTTCTGGAATTTATATAATTTCAATAATAAATTGTTAATTTGTTAAGTGCACACAGAACAGTGTACACAGCAGAGGGCTGTGAGGCTGACAGGTGGGGCCAGATGACTGGGTCAACTGCCCAGTCAGCAAAGGTTGACTGGTGAGCCCAGCTGCTGACTTAGCAGCTGACTGGGCCGGCCCTATCCATTTAAACAGTGGGCTGGGCCCACCTGTCGTACACAGTAGGCTAATTAGTGTATTAGTTTAATTAACAGGGTTAATTAGCTAGGTGGGACCCCACTGTCAGTGACTAACTAATTAACAGATTAATTTTATTTAGCAAAATAGTTAATTAGCGCGGTGGGGCCTACATGTCAGTGACTGGGGGTTGCCCAGTCAATGTGGTCAACGGGGCCCACTGGCAGTGACCCAGAGTGGGCCCCAGGCCGTGCCACGTCGGCGGCGGCCCCGGAGCACAGCTCCGGCGACCAAATCCGCGGCGGCGCGTACGGGACCTCGTCGGAAATGCGCCAGGGGGCACAGTTTTGAGTGCGGTCGGGTGCGTTCGAACGCTGACGAAGAGCCGCATCGAATGGCGGCGGTGGCAGGGCCTGAGATGGCCGGAGTCGAGCACGACAACGATGACAGGCGGCGACAGAAGGTGGGCGCGATGGCGAACGGCGATGCAGCGCACGGCAAGGCAAGCGGGTGACAGCGTTGGGTTCCTGGGGAGCCCAGGAGCTCGATGCGGGGCACGAACGCGGGCGGCGGCAGCTGTGTGCGCGACAGCGGCATGAACGGCGGCGGTGAGCTTCGGCTACGGCGGGGTTCAGTGCTAGGGGTGTGAGCCACGGCGCAAGGAGGGGGGAAAAGGTCAAGGATCTCACCGAGGAGCGCACGGGGGCCCGGTGATAGGTTAGTAGCTGCAACGGTGCCGGAATCGAAGGAGATCGCCGGCGGCCGTAGAGGAAGAAGATGATCGGATCCAGCGATGCGGGGCTCTTCGGCTCGAGCTCGTGGACGCAGACGACGTAGCGGAGCGCGGCGGACCTCGTGGGCACAGTGGCTGGGCGCGGGGAGCCCTGTGGCTACGCGGGTGGCGAGGCGACGACGACGACAGTGGCGACCATGGCGGGTGAGGAGGCAACAGCGCGAGGAAGGAGGGGGGATAGGGACTGGCGTGAGTCCCCGGGGTGCGGCGCTAGCGTTCTTATCCCCTCCACGGCGCTGTAGCGGCGCGGGCGGCGGGAACGGCGTCCGGCGTCGGTCGCCACCGACGCGTGGAGGAGGGAGAAGGAGGACGACGGTGAGGCGGGCTAGGCCGGTCAATGTGCACTAAGGCCCAGTGCACAGTGGCCTTTCTTCTTTTATTTCTTTTATTTCTCTGTTTTCTTTTATTCTTTTCTTTATTGTATTTTCTCTTGATAGCAAATGATTTTTGTAAAATGTGAAACTTGCCACATAAATACATTGCATCATTTGGCACTGCCACAAAAAAGTTTGGGAGGTATTTGAATTTGTTTGAATTTTTCATAATTGGAAAAGCATTTAAATATGCTGATTTGGCACTGTTTTAATTGCTATAGCCCATTTAAGCAAAGAAGTGATGTTGTTTTCCTTAACAAATATTTGTTATGGAATATTTGCTAAATGATGAACTATTTTGCAGCCATGTTTGTGCAACTTTAAATTTCACTTACAATTTGAATTGAATTCAGTGATGGAATTTGAAATGAGATTTGAATCCAATGTGATCAAGCATTGCAAATCAAGGTGACTTAGCATAATCATTAAGGATCACTGTAGCTCATTTACACAGGGGTGTTACAGCTTGCAAGCAGTAGTGCTTGCAAGCAGTAGCTCTTCTCTCTTCTTCTCTCTTCTATCTTCTTGCAAGCAGTAGTGCTTGCTTGGTTGCTTGCAGTAGTTTAGTTGCATCAGCAAAGATTCAAAGTTTTCTCTATATTAAACTTACTCAGATGATTACAGCAAGTCTCAGTTTATGATTCAAAGTTTCCTTTATCTTAAACTGTTTACTCAGATTGTTTATGATCATCAAATTGTTTACTCAGATGAGCAAGTCTCAGTTTATGATCATCAAATTGTTTATGATCATCAAATTGATGCAGAGCGAGTACTGGGCGAGGAGATGTACCTAGGCGAGCAAAATTGAGAACTCCAACGGCAGCAGCTCCTGTGCAGCGGCGAGTACTCCACCGGCAGCAGCTCCTATGCGCGGCGAGTACTCCAGCGGTAGCAACACCTGTGTGCGGGTGAGGAACAGCCTGGGCGGAAGCAGAGCACCAGCTCGCCTCCACCTGGGCGCGCGTGGGTCAGGAGGAACCCCTGGACGTGGGAGAGGAGGAGCGCCTGGGCGGGGGTGGACGCAGGTGGAGATGGAATGGAGCGCCTAGACGCCTGGACGCCTGGCCGGAGGTGGAGGTGGGGGCAGAAGTGGGGGTGGAGGTGGAGGGCGAAGGTGGAGGTGGGGGGGCGGAGATGGGGGCGAAGGCAGAAGACGGGCAGAGGTAGAAGGCGATCAAATTCAAAATTTGAACTGGGGGTATTAAGGTCAATTTGCACGTTTTCACCTGGTCGGAACAAGGTCCCAACGACCTATATTTCGGAACTGAGGGAGTAAATGACACAAGGAGGCTACATGAGGCCCCACCGCTCAGGGAAAAATGAATTACTAGAGTTACCAATTGGCATTACCATACACGAGGACTCAATGAGTGACTTCGTGTTCGTGGTGTACATGGACATAGGGGTAATTTTATTTAAATAATGACACTATAATGATGATAACTGGCATTACTGCTCGTTACGTGCACACTATACTAGCGGCTTGGTAGGCAGTAATTACATTACCATTTGCTCCTTACTAGTTACTACATATACATCATTGTATATCTTACATTACTATGATACCTTCACTAATTACAAAAGCAAAGCGCGAGTAGTAATCTATTCATCTTTGTTACCATGTGTTGGTTACATGATTTGGCGAGAGTGGTGTGCACGTCACAGCAATGAATTACAACGTTTAGCAAAGCTTTTACGTCTAGGTGGGAGGAACGCTGGTATGGCTGGCACCATGGTGCGTGCGCTGTTCGGCCGGAGCGCAGAATAGGAAATATGTGCTCAGGCTTAGTTTAGCGCATTGCAACTCGTTTATAAAATATAGATGGGTTTTCCCTAAATGTGTGCATTATTTTGAGTTTGCATTTGAATACAAAATGCACACATTAGGATCAACGCTCCCTACATTTTATAAACCGTGCAAGATATAAAGATATAGCAAAAAACAAACTTGCACGAATTCAAACACACATAGTTTTAAAGCTTACCACAAGCTGGCAAATCCAAATAAAATAAGGTTCTCAAACCAAAACAAAAAGTTCAAGTGCGAATGCGAAATGATAAAGAGGGCATGAGTTTATAAAAAGCAAACGAAGTCCAAGAAACTTGTGCCCGACCCTTGCAAATCCCCGGAGGCCTAATCTCCTCTCCCCGTTGGCATCAAGACACGTTCGACAAGTTAAGCCTGCGGGTGCCCACTTTTCGAGCCTAGTTTCGACCCTCCACGAGTCACGGCAACCCCATGCTCCCTCGAGGACTAGGCGCAGCCGCGTGTGGCAGCCGGACCTGGTTAAAAAACATCGTGTGTCACTTTGCTCGATGTGTACGACGCCTTTGCCCAAGGACACCATACACCCCCTCGACGATTTCATCCAGCTAGGCGGTCCACCTCGCCGCAACCCCAGGGCAACGTGCACCCCCGCTTCATTGTGTTGTTCGACAATGATGACATGTATCTAGTAAAAAAATGGTACCATTGTTCCGTCAGCCATGTTATAACCACCTTCGAAGTTTAGCATATTCTTGACGGGAAGTATAGTGTGAATCCCGTTTCTCTTGCTTGAGCTGTAGCGTGGGGACCAAATGCCAAAGTGCCAATGCCATTGCATGCAGATGCAGAGCGAGGGAGCGAGAAGGTTTGAGCTATTTCTTGCGGTTGTGGGAAGGCAAAAACGACAAAATTGACCTGAGGATGAAAAGAATTTACAAACTGAACTGTGTTTGAAAAAATTTCACCCAGCTGACCCTTTTGTGCAGCGCCCGACAGTCAGGCGCTGCACTCCACTGTGCAGCGCCTGACTCTCAGGCGCTACACTCCTGGCCAGCGTGGCACAGCTGGGCCCCGCACCGAGCAGTGCAGCGCCTTGGTGCTAGGCGCTAAACATGTAATGTGCAGCGCCTATCTCTTAGGCGCTGCACTGTGACTTTGAAACGGCCGCGTGCTGGCCCTCCCCCCACCCCACCCCATTCCTTCCAGTCACAGAACAGAGCGCGGCGGCGGCTTCCTCCTCTCCCCTTGTCAATCCTCTCTCCCAAAATCCTCAGATCTGACGATTTGTTGTGTGCATTTCTTCACCAATCCACCCTATAAGGTATTCTCCTCCGATCCCCTTCTTTATATCCAGAAAATGTTACGTATTTTTCAGATTTGTGGAACCCTTATTTGGTTGGATTAGAAATTTGCATGTAAATTTTGAAATAGATTTGTGGGATCTAGGATTTGTAGATGATTTGTAATCATTTTGTAACCCTAGTTTAGTTGATTTGTATTGACAATATATGCTTCCATAGTGAAAACCTAGATTGTTGAGATGAACCCTATACATAGTGAAAACCTAGTTTGTGTTGATGTTTTTTTAGATGAGTGAGATGAAATCCTAGATTTGTATTGACAAGGATGCTTTCGTTCCGGAACCCTACATGTTGAGATGTTTTTGAGATGAAACCATTATGGAACCTTATATTGTTTTGGATGCATATGTGTTTTGTGATGCTTATTGCTATGCTTTGATTGTTTGTCTTACGCAGCCGCCACCGCCACCGCCGCCGCTTCTCCGAGCATCTCCTTCCCGCATACCCCTCCCCATGGCCCACGCCTCCAGATCTACTAGGGTGCCATTGGGGGAGGGGAGGGGGTACCGAATCCCGTTGCCTCTGGTTTACCAGGCGTTTCCAGATCTCCTGCAGCCGCTCGATTCGCTCTCGGCGGAGGCCCAAGCGGAGACCAGGGCGCAGCGCTGGAGGGAGCGGGCGATGCGGATCAGAGACGATGTTCTCTCATGGACGCTGTGCGTGAGGGAGTGGAAGGAAGCATAGGAGGAGGTGGAAGAGGGGTCAGATCTGAATTCCATCGCCAGGAGACATGCTCGGGTGTGCAAGGATCGTGCAGATCGAGAATTGCCGAATCTCGCCTAGAGAATTTGGTTCGAGGGCAACATGGAGGAGAAGCGCATGATGCCGCATCCATCGGAACCGCCAGTAGCGTTCGCCGATTGGGCAAAGCAGGAAGCGAAGTCAACAGATCGGAGTCGTGCAGAGAGATGGGATTGCATCATAGGTCGGATGCCTACCCGCACCCCGCCGCCCCCGGAGCCGGTGGATCCCTTGCCATACCGCTCACCACCGCCGGCAACGGATTGAGGGAGTGGACAGTATCTGCAGATGAGGGCATGGAGTTTGTGGAAGGAGGCAACCACCTATCTGCTAACATTTAGAACTAGTCGTCGATTTCTTTGTGAACTTCTTGTCTTTGTTGATGAACTGTTAGTAATGTGCTACTTCTGTTTGAAGTGATGTTGATGAACTCTTAGTAATGTGCTATTTCTGTTTGAAGTGATGTTGAACTTGAAGTGATGTTGAAATTGTCAATGTATGACCAAATTGCTTTATGTTAGATCCATGTTATATATTATGAATACAAAAATTGGATGAAAAAGAAATGAACAGCAAATCTGCTGTTTCTGCAGTGAACAGAAGAGTGACGCCTTTGACTAAGGCGCTGCACTACACAGTGCAACGCCTAGGTGCTAGGCGTCACACTGTGTAGTGCAGCGCCTGAGCCAAAGGCGTTGCAGCAACACTTAGACAATTTTTTGGCCAAAAACCTACTGGAACCTTTCTGTTGCTGATATCCAAATGTGCAACGCCTAGGCTTCAGGCGTCACACTGTGTAGTGCAGCGCCTGACAGTCAGGCGCTGCACTACACTGTGCAGCGCCTAACTCTCAGGCGCTGCACGCCTGGCCAGCATGGCACTGTTGGGCCCCGACAGTCAGGTACTGCACTACACTGTGCAGCGCCTTGGAGCTAGGCGCTACACTACCATATGCAGCGCCTAGCCCTTAGGCGCTGCACAATGACTTAAACCGCCGCGGCCCGCCAACCCCCTCCTAACCCCCCATTACTTCGTTCCAGTAACCGAACACAGCAGCGCGGCGGCGGCCATCTCCTCTCCCCCTCTCTATCCCCTCTCCAAAATTCTTCCGATCTGAAAGTTTTGGCCGTGGATTTATTTCCTCATTCCTCATACAAGGTAAATTCCTCCGATCCCCTTCTTTGTATCCATAAAATCGTTCACTTTGTTTTAAGATTTGTTTGCAAGTTAGGGTGAAACCCTTGATTTGGTTGGATTAGGCTTTAGGATTTGTATTGAAATAGTGTTGTGTGATTTAGGATTTCGAGATGATATGCAATCTTTTTGGAACCCTAATGTTGTTGATTTGTATTGTCAATCTTGGTTCCATAGAAATTTGTACGTATATATGGAAAAAAAGTCACATAGGAAGTCATATTTGGTTGTTGAGCATTATTGTTGAGTATTACATTAGTATTTAACCGTTGTTGAGTATATATGGAAAAGAAGTCACATTTGAACTCTAGTGTTTAAATTTCTTTTAGTACCTAGTGTTTTAGTATGTATACATGAAAAATGCTCGCATGTGAAATAATGAATAGGAAGTGTTTTAGTTTTGTCATGTATGTTTACTGTTTCAAAATTGTAGGATAGTTTGGCTTCTCGAAGATTACTATGACGTTCAACACCGGGCCTACATGATGTCGGAGAAGAAACATGTAATAATCATAGTAGTTGGTATTTTGAAATATGTGTCTAGTTCAAATAGGCATGCCTATATGTAATCATCTGATCTGCGTGTTTGCAGTTCCTTCAACCTCTGAAGATTCGGTCTCACGGGGTCTCTGGTGCTGTCATGCCTTACGATGAGCGGTACACACCGTACATCAGGCAGACAAGACTCCTCCCGTTCATTCAGCTGGTCAGCCGGTCGACGCCGAACCTGAATGCTGCAGCAATCACCGCGCTTGTTGATCGGTGGAGGACGGAGACGCACAGTTTCCATCTTCGCACCGGCGAGATGACCGTGACGCTCCAGGATGTCGCGATGATCACCGGTCTTCCTATTGAGGGGAAGCCTCTCTGTATGAGCACCGATTCTGATGGGTGGCGCCAGCAGATGGAGGCCCTTATCGGTATGGCTCCTCCAGAGGCTCAGGTACAAGAGGGGGAGAAGAAGAAGTAGAGAGTCGCAGCCGGAGCTCCTTTCACGTGGATTGTAGCAAACTTTGCGCATTGCCCTCAAGGTGCTAATGCTGATGTGATCCAGATATATGCTCGTGTCTACATGTGGTACGTTATCTCCAGGACTTTGTTTGCCGACGCCACTGGCAAGAACGCTCCATGGATGTGGCTTAAGGCGTTGACCGTCTTCGACAACAAATGGAGTTGGGGTTCGGCGACACTGGCCTACTTGTACCGACAGGTACTCAGTTGTTTGTTTTTCACTTCATTTCTACATTATGAATGCAATCTTGCTTTTGAGTGAACCATGTTTTCCTTTATGTGCAGTTGGACGATGCTTACTGTAGGATCTCGAAGGACGGATGTATTG
Source organism: Elymus sibiricus (assembly GCA_039707655.1). NCBI lineage: Eukaryota > Viridiplantae > Streptophyta > Magnoliopsida > Poales > Poaceae > Elymus > Elymus sibiricus. Next base: position 199,224,511 of record CM077664.1, on the reverse strand, counting down.
GTGGTTGTATGCTCGTACTCTCGGTATGGAGCTGGGAGCGCCTGCCGGTCGGACGCCCGAAGGACGTCAAGTTCAATCAATGGGACGACAAAGAGGACGAACTACGGCTCCCCACTTGGGCTTACAAGTGGGATGTGGTATCCGAGATGACGAGCGATGTCACTCTCATGTATAGGCAGTACACCAACGAGTTGGACACGATTACGGCTGAGCAGGTAAACATTGACATTACATCACTCATTCTCGTGCTTTTATGAAAACTCGATATCAATGTTGCGTTGTTGTGCTATGTTCCAGGTGGAATGGGAGCCATATGGCGCCAAGGATAGACTAGGTGATGCAGGAGAATTCATCCTGAATCCGATGTGCTTGCGGGATAGGCATCTTTGGCTTATGCGGTGCCCGCTCATATGCAACTGGGCGGTTGAGCTTCACATGCCACATCGTGTGTTCCGCCAGTTTGGTCTGTTCCAGGGTCACCCGCCGGAATGGGAGGACACGGACAAAACGCTTCACAGATAAGAGAGAATGACCCTTGTGCACTTAGCATCTTCAAGTCCTTTTTTGATGGTCCTAAAATTTGGTTTGTTAACATGCAGGTTGGATAGGAAAAAGCAGCGAAAGATTAAGGACTGGGACAAACATCATAAGAAGTATGTCACCATGTTCGAGCTAAGTGTGGAGCGAGCTCAGTCGACTGCAAGATCCCAGTAAAATCCATGAAGAACTAGGGTTTGCCTAACCCTAGCAAAAATTGAGCAAATGTTAGCATTTCTTGGATGAAAACCACGGGATCGGAGGAGATTACCTCGAGGGAGGGATTGGGTTTGAAATCCACGGAGAAATTCTTCAGATTTGCAAGATTTTAAGAAGGAAGGAGGAGGGGGAGAGAGGGTGTGGGGTTGGGGGTTGGGATGTGTGTGTGTGTGGGGGGGGGGAGGAGGGCCAGCCTCTCCCATAGCCCTAACCCTAACAGAATGTGCAGCGCCTAAGAGATAGGCGCTGCAAATTACTTGTGGAGCGCCTAGCACCAAGGCGCTGTACTGCTCGGTGCGGGGCCCAGCTGTGCCACGCTGGCCAGGAGTGCAGCGCCTGAGAGTCAGGCGCTGCACAGTGGAGTGCAGCGCCTGACTGTCGGGCGCTGTACAAAAGGGTCAGCTGGGTGAAAAAATTTCAAACACAGTTTAGTTTGTAAATTCTTTTCGTCCTCAGGTCAATTTTGTTGTTTTTGCCTTGTGGGAACTGTGGCCTTTGGGGAGCGCTTGCTTTTCTTCGGGGAGCACGTACCGGGGTTGACTGACCATCGATATCCGGAAGCATGTCTTCATTTTTTCTTAAAACTCGACCTTTGACAAAGCTTTTCATATACTAATCTATATTTTTTGCGAAAACATATACTAATCCGTTAGTTGTACAGGCCCCGGAAAGTAGCGGATCTTCAGCCGTATAAGTTCATAACGAACGGAGCTCTATGTCACAATGGGTCGGTAGGCTGATCTACATTATGCATATGTGTGCATTTTTTTAGTCGATGAGTATGCGAATTGAAGCTGTTACTGAGTGCTGAAAAGAAGACTGGACAAGCCCCACGTCATCTGCTGCTGCAGAAGCATACAACATTAGTGTAGCAAGTTGAGGTGCATATAAATAATTTACAATGGACTACGAATTTTACATTTACCACCATTTTCAACCGCCATCGGATAATTTGACAGCTCTGGATCAAGTCTTGGTTTGATGGGAGTAGATCATAGATATCATTTTCTTCTCCCCCATTTCTGTATAGGCTTTAGTAGGCTGGGCTGGGCTGGGCTTTGGTGGGACAAACTCTACACTTACCTTGCACATGCACAAGCTACATATCATGGCCGTACATGAAAAACTGGAGGCCCGGTGCAAATCTAGAGTTACGTCCTAGCTGTTATTTTTTATTAATTACTAGTAGAACGCTCGTGCGTTGCTACGGGCAACAATCCATACAAATGAATCAAATCAATGATTAAGGTCGTCTATCGTCTTCACTGAAGCTCATTTCTCACTCATACGGCCATGCATGTTTGTACATCAAACAGGCGCCCAGTGGGCTCCCCACAATTCAGCCGTCTGGACAGTCCAGACTCCCACAAATCCAACCATATGTGGGGGAGAAATGTGCTTGTCCAGACCATCCGCTATGTTATCTCTGACACGTGGTCCCTACATAACCCCCCCCCCCCCCCCCCCCCCGACGCACCCTTCCTTTTTTCCTGCAGGACCCTCCCCTTCCCATCATAGCGGGACATTTTTTTTGTTGGAGCCCTCATCGTATATAAAGTGGTATGTTAATGTGTAGATCTGTAAAAAATCAAGAACAAACTCACTTTGTTTGGGAGATATAGAAAAACAATATAGAAGGAGCGATGATTCCACTCATCTTGTTTGATCTTTAAATATATGAAGTGTTACAAGCAACACATTTGTTATTCTTTCAAAATTTGAATGCCCGTGCGTTACCACGGCCCTTTAGCTTTCTTTGTCGTTCTCTATATAAACATAATGCACACCAAATTTCAGGTTTATAGAAAAGATAGTCATTACCACTATTTTTGTGTCAAAAGTAGAAGTATCATATATTCTTAAGGAGCCCAACTCTAGCTAGAGAATAAGAGGATTAGGTTTTGGCAGGATGCGAGGTGGTAACTTATTATGCCCGAGAGTCGTAAGATAAATCCACTTCACTTGAAGTGTATTTCGACAAAAATAATAATTTGACGACGTCCGCATAGAGAGCAATGATACAACTAATCTCTTATAAACTAACATCTACTTGATGCGGCGCAAATTTTGGAAGCTCGTTGCACACGCACCTAGATAAACACAAAAATCGGGAATAAAAAGCAAACAAAATTGAAATGATTCTGAACTTTGTAACAACCCTGGTAGCCTGTTCTACTCATGTGTGATGTTTTGCAAAGTAAGGAGACCCATGGTATTTTAGGCAAAAGAGATAAAATTGGTGCTATAAAAAACTTCTATTACATAATTTGGATGTCTTTTAAAGAAAAAACAAGACCAAAAAAGTTATTTCTTCGCAAAACTTCACACATGAGTAGAAAAGTCGATCATGGTTGTCAAAAAAACTTCGTAATTGTTTGATTAGTTTTCCTATTTTTTAGATTTTACCGTCCATTCCAGTGCATGTAGACCCATACTCATGTCTATCATTGTTAAGCCTATGCTTATATTGGTTGGCATTTTGAATGCGTCAATAGAATCCATATATTTTGACTCTGATCTACGAACGTGAATCATATACTGGATTATTTTTGGAACAGAAACATATACTCTATTAGATTTTTTTTTGAGACAAATATACTCTATTAGATATTTTTTAGGGGAATATACTCTATTAGATAGTAGTAGAGATATGAACTACAACAGGTGCTGGGCCTACGTGAGGGAAGCCCAATATTATTTTTACTTAATAATATTATTTTTACTTAATAATATTGGGCCTGAGGTTCCCGCAAAATTTTTTTGGGCCTGAGGTGACTCTGGATTCTGGACTACACACGCACATATCACTACTCGCTGACTTTCTTGTCTAAATATACTACTCGCTGGCTTTCTTCTCCCTAAAAAAACTCATTGGCGTTACAAATTAAGATCTCAGTGGTGATTGCCCGTGCGTTGCTACGAGGCGTGATAAACATGCTCGATGACAATGTGATTTTCAGTCATCTCTTATTTATCCCGACCAGCATGCTCTTTATCCCCTTTCTTGCCTCTTTGCTTGCCCACTCATTCTCGGCACGTACTCACGGTAATAACAAGAGAAATGTCTCAATAATTTCAAAGAAAAAAAATGCATGTTTGATGAGATATATCCCCCAAAAAATCAATGTTGGCACACTAAGCACTGTAAGATAAATGCAGAGTATCAAAAATTGTGAAGCTTCAAGTTAGATGGTACTTCTCATGTGTAAAAGGTAGAGTTAGGTTGGGTTCAGTTACTTTCATCAACTGATAAGCTTGGATGGCATGCTACGCTGGTCGTCCTTGACGCCTTGACGGCGACACTGACGGACTGCAACACCCACTTCGATGCAATCACTATCTCCATCATGTTCCTGATCTTGGCCTCGCCGGAGAGTTTCTTCTCAAGCCTGTCCAACTGTAAGCAGCCAACAAATCATAAAAAAAAACAAGAAAGAATAGGACAAAGCTAATCACACATGTAAGAAACAAGGGTTAAGCACTAAACTCACTTCCTCATGGAACAGAGTGAGACAACCATGTTCATCACCTTTTGGAACAAATGATCATCCTTTCCAAAGTCATCAACAAAAGACCCTGATCCAGCATACGAAGTTTAAAACAAAATCAGAAGCACCAATCAGCTAGATGCATAGCTTGAATGCAAATGTTATTTCAGATCTTTCCTTCAACGGTTCGAATCAAAGAGGAATCTGCATCCTTCTTCTCTGTTCGAAATTGCCTTGATCTCCCTCACAGAACCAACCTCCAGATTGTGTGTCAACTACAAACGGTACATGTATAAGTAGTTATACAAAATAATATCAATCAGTAGGTAAAAAAGATGAGCAGCTCACTTAGAACATCATATCTATCCTCGGCTTAGCGGACGTCCCGGATGAAGATAGCCGGCGGGAAGCGAAAGTCAGAGATGCCTGCCGCACTTCTTTGAATTTTCACCGCATGGACGTACGGCAACGACCCTATTCCGATGCCGCCACTGATAGCCGGTGGGAAGAGAAAGTCAGAACGGCCGGCCACACTTCTTTGAATTTTCACCTCATGGAGAAGGTAACCTTGTGGTGGCGAAAGGTAAGCTTCCTCCCTGGCTGCCATAGATGCCACCCTCGTCGAACAGCCTCCTCGCATCTGCTTGTCCTCCTCCACTGCGAGGCTGTCGACCACAGAGTCAATCTTCGTCTTGCCAACCCTTTTGTCTCGATCTTTCCCATCCGCTGCATGCTGTCCCAAAAGGAAACATACATGAGCCACTGTGACTTGCGAGGAGCATCGACTTTGAGAGCCAATTAGAATGCAGTGCCCGTGTAGGTGAGGTGGAGCCGTACAGGAGAGCAACCTGGCCACTTTGATGAGAGTGCAGATAACCATAGACCCAGCCTCCTCTTTGCTCTCACATCCCTCTCCCTCGCTTCAAGCTCTAGGAATACAAGCTAGCAATGGTCGTTTTCTGTAGCACGACGAACCTGTAGATCCTGGCAAACATTGGTGTCCCCAACGACATCATCTCCCTGTGATCGACTCCTGAGGCACAGGGTGCTCCGGCCAAAGCCGCCCCACCACCTCAGCATAGTGGCACACACAGCGTCCTCGACAACATCGCCGCCCACGACCTCAAGCAAGCGCGTCCTCCGACCACCGCACCCCGCCCCTCAGCGCACCGACGCACGCGCCGTCAGCGACAGCAGCGCCGCCCCAACACCTCAAACAAGCGCGTCATGTAAACACCGTGGCCCTCCACCTGAGCCCATCGACACACGCCCCCTTGCACCTCAGTCCGCCTCCCCGCCCTCTTAAGTCGCCTCCGCCATGTGCCATCCAAAAGAGAAGGACGAGAGGAGAGAAATGACGTACTGGCTCACGAAGGGAGGAGTAATGGGTACCTAACGTCCGGCCTCTGGTGTCACCATAAGCCCGCCTCCGATGCTGTCCCGGGCACTGCTCGATCTGTCACGCCGCCACGGGATAAGAAACGATATGGGGGAGAGAATAGGTTTCTTCGGTTTGTTTGGGGGACTGGTTGCGTCGACGGTGGATCGGGAACTGGATCCATTGATCGATTGTGGACAAAACAACGCATGTATTTTTGAAACCAAAAACCGGACATGTATTCGGCAGAAAAAAATTGGGAGGCGGGATCGATGACAGTACGGGCGAAGGATATTGGCGAAATGTTTTTGACGGGTTAATTGATGATTCTTTCCATATCCTGTGTCTGCGTTCTATGTAGTAATATTCGAGGGAGTTATTGATTTTGTTTGGCAACTAATTATTTCTATGATAATTGCCGATTCTTTTCATATCTTGTGCCCGACGTTCTTATGTAATATTTGAGGAAGTTATCAATTTTGTTTGGCAACTAAATATTTCTATGATAACTTGCCGATTCTTTTCATATCTTGTGTCTGACGTTATTAGTATGTTTGTTTCCACGTATATGGCATCTCTAGCGCCAGGTGGAGGGTGGGACGGACAAAATGTAGTAGAGGCGGGGTGGTCGGAGGTGAGACAAAAATAAACCAATGAGAGGGAGAAAAAAATCCAGTGAGACGGGATGGTGGGAGAGGAGGCGAAAATAAACCGGTGGGACGAGACTACCAATTCCCCCTTTAGGAGTAGAGAGATTTATTGATTTTGTTTGGCAACTAATTATTTCTATGATAATTGCCGATTCTTTTCATATCTTGTGCCTGACGTTCTTATGTAATATCTGAGGAAGTTATCAATTTTGTTTGGCAACTAAATATTTCTATGATAACTTGCCGATTCTTTTCATATCTTCTGTCTGAAGTTATTAGTATGTTTGTTTCCACGTATATGGCATCTCTAGCGCCGGGTGGAGGGTGGGACGGACAAAATATAGTAGAGGCGGGGTGGTTGGAGGTGAGGCGAAAATAAACCAATGAGAGGGAGAAAAAATTGAGTGAGACGGGATGGTGGGAGGTGAGGCAAAAATAAACCAGTGGTAGAGGAGGCGAAAATAAACCGGTTATGCGAGACTACCAACTCCCCTTTAGGAGCAGAGATAGTTTTAATATTAATTAATATAAGAATTACTTCTTAGAAAAAAAATAAACTCTTTTGTTGCTATTTTCTTTTAAAAAAATTTGTCATTCTTCTAGCATTCATTTGTAAACAAAAAAATCAATTAAATCTTGGTAAACAATCTTCAATTTTTCTTATGTTTTCCATATCATGATTACTTCCTATATATACAAGACACGACAGAAAAATAAAACACTGGACATATGCGCAAATACAAGAAAGAACAACAAATATAATATACTCCGACAAGATGCCAAGGGATGGAACAACATCTAATTAGGTGAGTCAAAATGCACATGATTAACTATGATTAGTAAAACTAATTAGTACTTTATGAAATTTGGGCTCAATATTTTTTGAGGGCCTATGCAATCGTCCAGCTTGCGCCACTATTTATGGACCTTTCTACGAGTAATTTAATATGAAATTTGATTTGCTTTCACAATAATATATAGTACCTCAGAGAACATCTTCAGTTTCTGCATCAAAGAACATGGCACCCATGTGACAGCACTGTCCAGGAACCAGCTCTCGCCGGCGAGAGAATTCCTTATTTGGCCCTTTCTTAAAGTTTGCTTCTTTTTTGGTCCTAAAGTTTTTTTTTTTTGAACACAGTACAGACGCAAGCGCTCATATACACGCGCATACACTCATCCCTATGAACGCACACACGCACACCTTACCCCTATGAGCACCTCCGAGAGACTGAGCCGGCATATCATCTTGAAATTTACGAAGTCACCGTAGACACCTCGTCGTCGACGGGAACGTCTCCTCCCATTGAATGCGCATCGCCGGAAATCCTGAAATAATTCCAGGAATAAATGCGAGCACCAGGATTTGAACCCTGGTGGGCTGGGGATACCACAGTCCCTCTAACCATCCAACCACATGTTGGTTCGCTGGCCCTAAAGTTTTTAAACTTCTTTTTTTGACACAACAAATTCATTTTGTTCCTTCCATGACACTTCCGTCAGGTTTGGCACATAACGGTGTCAAGTCTAACATTAAAAGACCATTTACACCCGTGCGTTTTGTGACCAAATGAAGCCAAATATGCTGTTTTATCACATCCGTTTAACATATTTGAATTCAAACATACTCAAAGTTCATTTATCACATTGTCAAATTTTAATTATTTTTTTGGCAGAACCTCCTTTGTATTTTGATGCCATATTCCGTACACACAGTTCATACATGCATAATTTATAGGACAACATCCCTCCTCTCCCCGTAAACGAGCAACTGCAACAAAAAATAAGCAAAAGTAATTGTAATGTGCTGTGTGAAAATATCAGCTGCGCTTGTAAGCGCAGTCTTATTTATTCGGAAAGAAAGCGTAGTAGTATTTGCTTCGTGGTTGGCCAAGCACATGGAGAGAGAGAAGTGCTGGACTTCTTGCGGGGGTGGAGTCTGAAAAAATCATCTGTCTTTCTTCGTTTCCAGGCATCACGCTGGACGCTGGACGCCAGTCGCCAACGGTTTCAAATTGGGCCAGGATGGAATGGAGGCCCAATTTTGATCACCAGCACTGAGGAAGCCTCCTAGGGTTTGTTGGGACTATCTATAGCCGGGACACGAAGCAGCGTCGGCCGCCGCACGGCAGCAGGCTACATCTTCGGTTCAGTTCAATCTGCTGAGCTGCGCGGCACTCATACCCACAAATCATTGGTAAATAGAAATGTCGAGATCGGCACTCTACGTCGTCGCGCTGGTCGTAGCCGCCATCGCGCTGGCCACGACGCAGGCGAGCTTCACCTACACCGAGGAGGACCTTGCGTCGGATGACTCCATGTGGGCGCTGTACGAGCGCTGGGCCGCGCACCACGAGGTGGTGCGCGAACACGGTGAGAAGGCCAGGCGCTTCCCCATCTTCAAGAACAACGCGCGCTGGATCCGCGACAGGTATGGCAAGAAGGGAAAGTCCGCCATCAACATCTTCGGTGATATTACCTACGAGGAGGTCATCACTCTTGCGACGGGGTTAAGGGAGAGTAACCAAGATGGGCAATGCAGTAGCACATTGCATTCCTTGGCCAAGGGAGCATGTAATTCACTTGCAACATAATTTACTTCATTTATGTCATGATTTCTAACATATTTTCCATACTTTATATTATGCAGGTGACAATTTCTGAAGTGTCACAATGCACTCTAAATTCTCAATGAACTGGCTAAAGGCCTGTACAGCTAAAACATCTATTTCCTCATCATCAGCAAATAAATGGAAGCAAAGTTCAGTTCGCGAGGCATTTGAAAGCCGTGACATTATGTACCTGAGTTTCAAAACCTGTGCTGTTACAAGTCAATGTATAACAATTGATCAAGTCAATCATCCCGTCAACAATTTCATTTCATTTCAACCCAGTCTTACTTTCGAGTGGCAAGAGTAAAGGCCACAAAATTGGAATCACAGCTCAAATTAATAGTTGCAGCCTTGTAGGTTTACCTTAAACATTCAGTTTCGATATAAACTATAAGAGCATCTCCAACAGGCGTCCCAAATAAATCGCGCGCGTCAAAAAGTGGGCTTTTAGCGCGCGCGCCCACGCGGCGCGCTCCAGCAGGCGCGGGAAAAAAACGGGCGCGCGCGTGATAAAGCGGGCACGCGCGGGGGATAAAGCGGGCACGCGCGCGGCAGTTTTGGCGCGTGTCGTCGTGCGCGCGCTATATAAACAGCGCTGTCCATGCGCCCACTCCACCGCCTCGGCTTGCCACGCGCCCGCGCCGTCGCTCTCTTTCTCGCCTCATTTCTCGCCTCGCCGCCGCCGCGCCACCATGCCGCCGCGCCGCCGGGGAAGTTCGGGCTACCGCGGCGTCCGTCCGGCGTCTTCTACGCCGAGATTCGCTCCGGCGAAACGCGCCTCGGCCTCGGCACGTTCGAGACCGCCCACGAGGCCGCCCGCGCGTACGACGCGGCGGCGTGGCGCCTCCGGCGGCCTCGTCGGGAGATGAACTTCCCCGATGTGCCGACGCGGGAGCGGGCGATTGAGCTCGCGCCTCCGCCGCGGCTGGTCACCGACGAGGAACGCCGCCAAAACCGGAGGCGAGAGCGCCGCCTCGGCATCGCCGAGATGGACGAGGAGGCTATGGCGGCGTGGCGCCATCGTTTCCCGCAGGACGTCATCAACGAGCAGAAGTTTTACGCGCAGAGGAGGGCGGAGCGAGCCGCCTATCGCGAGGACAGGCGGACAAGCGTCGAGCTGGGACCCCAACGATGAGCGGTGGGAGGACGCCTTCGTTTCGTCGTCAGAGTCGTGGGAGGACACCACCGACTCGGAGGAGGACGACGACGAGTAGTAGTTTGGCCGCGAGCGTTTTGTATCTTTTTTATCTATGCTATGAACTATGTTTTTTATGCTTTATTTTATCTATGTTTATGCTCTTTAACTATGTTTTATCTATGCTATGATGAACTATGTTGGTTGTTTGAAATATGAAATGTGTCTGTTTTTTGTACGCGCGTTGTATTTTAGCGCGCCTGCTGAAGCGCTACAGCGGCGCGCTAAAATTTGCAGCCTCTGGTGAAGGAACTGCCTACTCGCGCGCTAAAACAGTCGTTGCGCGCGCTGTATAAATTTTTTAGCGCGTCGCGCCTGCGCGCGTCTGTTGGAGATGCTCTAAGAAACTGATTTTACATGAAGTCACATCTGGCTGTGGTATAAAATCATTCATTGAATGGGTTTTTAGTGCCTGAGGAGTGGCAACATTTTTAGCTGCAACAGAGCCATATAAGCAAAAAGCTCGTGTGATGAATAGTTCAAAATTTGGTCTTAGTTTCTCAGATTCAACTCCCACAATCTACTGTCAGCAAGAAATCGAAATTAAATGAAAAATACGTCGACATAAGTATAAATAAACAGATAAATCAAGATTCGATTTAGGTTAGTTAAGTAAAGAAGACCAACAATTTCGACAACTTGATAGCGTAGAAAAGCATCAATTTGACATCACTGATTAGAGAAATTAAGTTGAATGACGTAATATTCACAAACATTTTGTTTGAAGCGGGAACAAAATCTCATCTTGTAAATAAAATGAAGATAATCCAAGTGAACGTCTCTTGAGATTTTGGAAACATTTTTTGTCCCCTAGGGCGTGTTTTTTTTTGAGTAAAGGGCGTGTTTGGTAGGTCTCATGGCCCTTGGCCCGCATCAGTAGAGCCAAAAACGGGCTGTTTGGTTTCCTGGCCCGCACGCGCTACCTGGTCCAGCGCGAACTCTAAAGCACTCCAGGCCAGGCCCGAGAAGAACGCTCGAATCGGCCGTTTCCTCGGGGCTAGGCCCGTTCGAGCCCGAGGCAGGTATCCGCAGCGACGCGTGGGGAAGGAGTGGGGGACGCCGTGTCCCTTCGGGGCACGCGCCATAATCCCCTCACCGCTCACTCCCTTTCTCTCACTCCCCCCCTTTGCAAGTCTCACCGTCCTGTCCCATCACGTTGGCGGTTGCACTGCCACCGAGGCTGCCGCTGCGACACCGCCACGAGAAAGATCGGGACGGCAACCAAAGCGCCTACTCCATCTCCGCTAGGATCGGCCGTCACCAACCGCTTCGTCCTTCTTCGCCGCGCGCGGACCTCGACCTCGACCTCTTCGGCTTCAATGGCGGTAAGCTCAACTCTATCCTCTTCCACTCTTTCCCGTCAAAGATCTGTGAAATAGATGCTTGCTGGTAGGGTGTAGGATGACATGCACTTTAGATATGTGAGCACATCCGTCTTCTAAGGGTTACATGTGAGCGATTTGTTGTTTACCTTGTGCTGTGGTTCATCTGCTGTGACATGCGGTGCAATCGATTCGTCGATCGATCTGTTAGGGTTAGGTAGTTCGATCTACTCGAACCGGATGGCCCGAAATGCTAAATAGGGTTTTCCAGGACCGGACTTACTGTTCATGCGTAGACGGTTTGAACCACAAAGGTGCTCTTAGGCCGATGATTACATGGTAGCACTCTCTCATGAACTCTGGGATACCGTGCATTTATCAAATGCAGTGTGCAATAATACATGATGTGCATGGCATTTACTTTACCAGTGCATGCCTTTTACTTTGTTTGTGGCCGATGATTCAAATGTGGCACAACTTGGAAGAAAAGTGTCCCCAAGACTTTGACCTATGTGCGAACACAGTGGTTGCACACTGTTCTTGGTCTTGTAGGCACTTTTTTCCATTGTGTGTTGATAAATGAGGCCACCATGTTTACCTCATTGTGATTATGACGATGATGATTTCCTGGGCACTGTGAGTGTTGATGTGTGTCAGGGTGGAGCAAGCGTACCATGTGATGTGTACAAATTGAAACGTTGTGCATGATCTTTGGTTCGCTCACTCCATCCTTGAAGGAGCACACATACCAAGTTAATCTGAGTCTGCCAGTGATTACAATTTGTGTTCACCTCATTGTGATTTTGATGATGATGAATTTCTGGGCACTGAACTTACACATGTGTCTCGGTGTGGAGTTAGTGAACCATGTGATGTGTACAAATAGAAAAGTTGTGCATGATCTTTGGCTCACTGGCTTCGTCCCTGAAAAGAATTAGTGTGTCCAAAGTAAATCTGAGTTTGCCACATTTGTTGCTAGGATACAATGCATTTACCTTGTGGTGTACACAACCACCTTTTGTTTCTGATATCTATGCTGCAGCCAATGATTAAAATATGGCACGGTGTAGTGCTAGAGATGACCCTACAATACCTTGGGCATGGCATATGATTTTGTGTATACATTTTTCTGGGTATCGTAGAATCGTCTCTTTGCTCTATCCGTGTAACAATGTATGAGGCTGGTTAGTACTAATGTTATCTCTCGCAATGATGAAGTGTAGCACAATTAGATCATAGGGCTGGTGGAATAGGAACATAAGGTGTGTACAATCACAAAGGATGTGCATTCCCTCTTGTTCCTGTTGCACCAGCTCTATCTTATGTGTGTGTGTGTGTGTCCCCTTCCGATTCTGACGCTGTCACACTTCTTTCTTTGCTATTGTTGTGATGCAGGCTATTGCCGTTGGCGCTCCACTAGAAGTCAGAGGGTTCGGCGAAGAGGAAAAGAGGAAGGAAGGAAAGGTTGGGCACTTCCTTGAGGAGCCTGGCCCGGAGAACTTTTCATCAAGGTGTTCTTCAAGCCAACAATGGGGATGCTACCCATCCCTAAGGCCTTCAAACGCTACTTCGGCCATGTCTCGGGGAAGGTGATCCTCAAGACCTTGATGAGTCCAATTTATGTGATGATTTTACTAAGTATTTTGTGCCTACATAGTAGACTTTGTGGAATTTTACCGCATTCGCGCACCTCTTTTTGTTGATAATCCCCTAGGTAACGCCTTTTGGACCATGGATCATATAATGAAAGAAATCCTCAGAAATAGTAGTGGAATCACGTATTTAAAGTGATAATCACCTACCATAAAAGAATCAAGCAAGAAGGCCAAAGGAGAAGTCGTCACCGCGCATCCAGAGCAAAAGACGGCGTTCCATACGACTGCACCCGCTTGTGTGGGCGGTCCTATGGAGTGCCGTCGCCGCCGCCAGATCAATTATTTTCACCCCATGGATCAGACGCCCAGAGAGACCAGAAACTCGTTCAGAAGACCAGAAGGCAGAACCCTAGGCTCCGGAGTTCATCCGGAGGAGGAATTGGCAAGGAGAAGAAGGGGATCTTCCTCACCACGCACGGGGGAGATACAACATCATCGTCACTGTCATCATAATCATCGTCCACTCCACCATCATCGTCATCATCCACATCCTTATCATCTGTAACATCAAGAACCCTAGAGGATCATCTTGTGTGTCATTTGAATCATTCACCCATGTATGCCATCACTTTTGTCATGATGTTTGTTATCCCCATGTGTGAGTAGACACCTAGTTCTCGGGGATATGGATGAACCTTGGTATGTGTAGAATCTGAAACGTTAGTATGGATATGAGATCCTCTGTTGAATGCTTAGTTTAATAACTTCGTGAATGTTGTGAAGGGGCCCCACTCAGCATTTGTGCCTTATGGCCACGAAGTATATCATTGTCATTGTAAGGGGCTAGGATGTGGAGGTAATTCGAGGTGACAGTAAAAGCCTACCGCCCCTAACCTTTGCAATAGATCGGGGAATTACGAAGAACCCTTAGAGAGGCGCATCCACGGGGTAACCCTTAATTATCATGAGTCGTAACCCACTGGGGGAGACTATGATGGTGGAGTGCGTGACACGAAGTCTACCTCGAGTAGAACGTGTACTATACCCGGTTCCGCCCAGCATAATCGTCAACAGTGGCTCAAGTATCCATCCCATACTATGCCTATGCATAGGTGCGCTAGAAACATACCAATGGGGATTCCGGACTCCCTGAGAACGCCTTACTCCTCTGTTGTTTCGTCAGTCACTCTAGTCATTGCTCTTTTATTTACTTTTATGTTATTTACTTCAAAGTTCACTCCACTACTCAATTACAATTTATATCCGCCCTCACTTTGCTTTAAATCTATAATTATCCGCAGGTAAAAAATACATAATTCACCACAAGTGGCGAACGTCTGATTGCTGTGCTCCCTGTGGGATCGGTATTCTTACTTCAAAAAGGCTACAACTAAACCCTGTGCACTTGCAGGCCATCAAGCTTTTTCTGGCACCGTTGCCGGGGAGCTGAGCGCTTTTGAGCTTTGTCTTAAGTTTTGAATTATTTTGTGTTCTAACGGTTTTTGCAGATTGCAAGCAACCATGGCCCTTCTAGAACAAATTTGTCAGGTAGGTGTGGAATTAGTAGCAGGACCGGTTCGAGGAGAGAACTTTATATCTGTTAGTCCTGACCTATCTGGTAAAGTATTTGAGATAAACCCTTGGTTAGTTGATATGGTGAAAGAGAATACATTCCGAGGTGATGCAACTAAATGTCCTTATAAACATATTGAAAACTTCAACACAGTGTGTGGAACTTTTCAATTGCAAGATTTAACTAATGAGGATATAAAGGCTAAAATATTTCCTTATTCACTTGAAAGAGGAGCTGCTGAATGGCTATCGCATCAGCCCGTAAGTGATGGGGAACGTTGCATGGAAAACAAAAATTTTCTATGCACACGCAAGATCTATCCATGGAGATGCATAGCTACGAGAGGGAGAGTGTGTCTACGTACCCTCGTAGACCGTAAGCGGAAGCGTTAGAACAACGCGGTTGATGTCGTCGAACAACTTCACGATCCAACCGACCAAGCACCGAACGTACGGCACCTCCGCGTTCAGCACACGTTCAGCTCGGTGACGTCCTCGACTTCTTGATCCAGCAAGACGGCAAGGTAGTGGATGAGTTCCGGCAGCACGACGGCGTGGTGATGGTGATGGTGATGCTATCTCCGCAGGGCTTCGCCCAAGCACTACGAAAATATGACCGAGGGACGGAACTATGGAGGGGGGCGCCGCACACGGCTAAGACAATGTTGTGTTCTCCTTTGGGGCGCCCCCTCTCCTCTATTTATATATATGTAGGGGCTTCGAGTAGAAGGAATAGTGCCACGTGAACAGTAACCATGAATAGTACACACGTGGACTTGGACTCCAAAGTCCAATCCTATTCCTACTAGGACTCTCCCTTTTTCCTTCCCTAGCTGCGTGGGCTTTTGAGGACTTGGTGCACCTGGTCCAATAAGTCCAGGGCGCCTCCCCTTAGCCCATGCCAGCCCTTGGGACGTGGTGGACCCACTTGTGGACTTCCGGACTCCTCCGGAATCCTCCGGAACCTTCTGGAAGCTTCCCGGTACAATACCGAAAAAACTGCACCTTTTTCCGGAACCCAAAATATGACTTCCCATATATAAATCTTTACCTCTCGACCATTCCGAGACTCCTCGTGACATCCGGGATCTCATCCGGGACTCCGAACAATATTCGGTTACCAATTCACATAACTCATATAACACTATATCGTCAACGAACGTTAAGCGTGCGGACCCTACGGGTTCGGGAATGATGTAGACATGACTGAGACGCCTCTCCGGTCAATAACCAATAGCGGAACCTAGATGCTCATATTGGTTCCTACATATTCCACGAAGATCTTATCGGTCGAACCGCAATGACAACATACGTAATTCCCTTTATCCGTCGGTATGTTACTTGCCCGAGATTCGATCGTCGGTATCTCCATACCTAGTTCAATCTCGTTATCGGCAAGTCTCTCTACTCGTTTCGTAATACATCATCCCGTAACTAACTCCTTAGTCACTTTGCTTGCAAGCTTCTTATGATGTGCATTACCGAGAAGGCCCAGAGATACCTCTCCGAAACACGGAGTGACAAATCCCAGTCTCGATCCATGCCAACTCAACAGACACCTTCGGAGATACCTGTAGAGCATCTTTATGATCACCCAGTTACGTTGTGACGTTTGATAGCACACAAGGTATTCCTCCGGTATCCGGGAGTTGCATGATCTCATGGTCTGAGGAACATGTATTTGACATTCAAGAAAGCAGTAGCAATAAACAGAACGATCATATGCTAAGCTAACGGATGGGTCTTGTCCATCACATCATTCTCGTAATGATGTGATCCCGTTATGAAATGACAACTCATGTAAATGGTAGGAAACCTTAACCATCTTTGATCAACGAGCTAGTCTAGTAGAGGCTAACTAGGGACACGGTATTTGTTTATGTATTCACACATGTATTTAAGTTTCCGTTCAATACAATTCTAGCATGAATAATAAACCTTTATCATGAACAAGGAAATATAAAATAATAACAACTTTATTATTGCCTCTAGGGCATATTTCCATCAATCTCCCACTTGCACTAGAGTCAATAATCTAGATTACATAGTAATGAATCTAACACCCATGGAGTCTTGGTGCTGATCATGTTTTGCTCGTGGAAGAGGCTTAGTCAACGGGTCTGCCACATTCTGATCCGTGTGTACTTTGCAAATTTCTATGTCTCCATCCTTGACATATTCACGAATGGAGTTGAAGCGTCTCTTGATGTGTTTGGTCTTCTTGTAAAACCTGGGCTCCTTGGCTATGGCAATTGCTCCAGTGTTGTCACAAACACTAGGTATTACACCTAGATCGGATATGAACTCCTTCATCCAGACTCCTTCATGTGCTGCTTCCGAAGCAGCTATGTATTCCGCTTCACACGTAGATCCCGCCACGACGCTCTGCTTGGAACTGCACCAACTGACAGCTCCACCATTTAATATAAATACGTATCCAGTTTGTGACTTAGAGTCATCCGGATCAGTGTCGAAGCTTGCATCGACGTAACCCTTTACGACGAGCTCTTCGTCATCTCCATAAACGAGAAACATGTCCTTGGTCCTTTTCAGGTACTTCAGGATATTCTTGACCGTTGTCCAGTGATCCACTCCTGGATTACTTTGGTACCTCCCTGACAAACTTATGGCAAGGCACACATCAAGTCTGGTACACAGCATGGCATACATAATAGAACCTATGGCTGAGGCATAGGGAATGACTTTCATTTTCTCTATATCTTCTGCCGTGGTCGGGCATTGAGTCTGACTCAACTTCACACCTTGCAAGACAGGCAAGAACCCTTTCTTTGACTGATCCATTTTGAACTTCTTCAAAACTTTGTCAAGGTATGTGCTTTGTGAAAGTCCTATCAAGCGTCTTGATCTATCCCTATAGATCTTGATGCCCAATATATAAGCAGCTTCACCGAGGTCTTTCATTGAATTTTTTTTATTCAAGTATCCCTTTATGCCATCCAGAAATTTTATATCATTTCCAATCAACAATATGTCATCCACATATAATATTAGAAATGCTACAGAGCTCCCACTCACTTTCTTGTAAATACAGGCTTCACCGTATGTCTGTACAAAACCATATGCTTTGATCACCTCAACAAAGTGTATATTCCAACTCCGAGATGCTTGCACCAGTCCATAGATGGATCGCTGGAGCTTGCACACTTTGTTAGCACCCTTAGGATCGACAAAACCTTCTGGTTGCATCATATACAACTCTTCTTTGAGAAAACCATTAAGGAATGCAGTTTTGATATCCATTTGCCAGATTTCATAATCATAAAATGCGGCAATTGCTAACATGATTCGGACAGACTTAAGCATCGCTACGGGTGAGAAAGTCTCATCGTAGTCAACCCCTTGAACTTGTCGAAAACCTTTCGAGACAAGTCGAGCTTTGTAGACAGTGATATTACCATCAGCATCCGTCTTCCTCTTAAAAATCCATTTATTCTCAATGGCTTGCCGATCATCGGGTAAGTCCACCAAAGTCCACACTTTGTTCTCATACATGGATCCTATCTCAGATTTCATGGCCTCAAGCCATTTATCGGAATCCGGGCTTATCATAGCTTCTTCATAGTTCGTAGGTTCGCCGTTGTCTAACAACATAACTTCCAGAACAGGATTACCGTACCACTCTGGTGCGGAACGTACTCTGGTCGACCTACGAAGTTCAGTAGTAACTTGATTTGAAGTTTCATGATCTTTATCATTATCTTCCTCTCTTATTGGTGTAGGCATCACGGGAACGGTTTTATCTGATGAGCTACTTTCCAATTCGAGAGAAGGTACAATTACCTCATCAAGTTCTACTTTCCTCCCACTCACTTCTTTCGAGAGAAACTCCTTCTCTAGAAAGGACCCATTCTTGGCAACAAAGACCTTGCCTTCGGATCTGTGGTAGAAGGTGTACCCAATTGTTTCTTTAGGGTATCCTATGAAGATGCACTTCTCCGCTTTGGGTTCGAGCTTATCAGGTTGAAGCTTTTTCACATAAGCATCGCATCCCCAAACTTTAAGAATCGACAGCTTAGGTTTCTTGCCAAACGATAGTTCATATGGTGTCGTCTCAACGGATTTAGACGGTGCCCTATTTAACGTGAATGCAGCTGTCTCTAATGCATAACCCCAAAACGATAGTGGCAAATCGGTAAGAGACATCATAGAATGCACCATATCCAATAAAGTACGGTTACGACGTTCGGACACACCATTACGCTGTGGTGTTCCAGGTGGCGTGATTTGTGAAACAATTCCACATTTTCTTAAATGAAGGCCAAACTCGTAACTCAAATATTCGCCTCCACGATCAGATCGTAGAAACTTTATTTTCTTGTTACGATGATTCTCTACTTCACTCTGAAATTCTTTGAACTTTTCAAATGTTTCAGACTTGTGTTTCATCAAGTAGATATACCCATATCTACTCAAATCATCTGTGAAGGTTAGAAAATAACGATACCCGCCGCGTGCTTCAACATTCATCGGACCGCATACATCGGTATGTATTATTTCCAAAAAATCAGTAGCTCGCTCCATTGTTCCGGAGAACGGAGTTTTAGTCATCTTGCCCATGAGGCATGGTTCGCAAGTATCAAATGATTCATAATCAAGAGATTCCAAAAGTCCATCCGCATGGAGTTTCTTCATGCGCTTTACACCAATATGACCTAAACGGCAGTGCCACAAGTATGTTGCACTATCATTATCAACTTTGCATCTTTTGGCATCAATATTATGAATATGTGTATCACTATGATCGAGATTCAACAAGAATAGACCATTCACAAAAGGTGCGTGACCATAAAAGATGTTACTCATATAAATAGAACAACCATTATTCTCTGACTTAAATGAATAACCGTCTCGCAATAAACAAGATCCAGATATAATGTTCATGCTCAACGCTGGCACCAAATAACAATTATTGAGGTCTAAAACTAATCCCGAAGGTAGATGTAGAGGTAGCGTGCCGACGGCGATCACATCAACCTTGGAACCATTCCCGACGCGCATCGTCACCTCGTCCTTAGCCAATCTTTGCTTATTCCGTAGCTCCTGTTTCGAGTTGCAAATATGAGCAACCGAACCAGTATCAAATACCCAGGCGCTACTGCGAGCATTAGTGAGGAACACATCAATAACATGTATATCAAATATACCTTTGCTCACTTTGCCATCCTTCTTATCCGCCAAATACTTGGGGCAGTTCCGCTTCCAGTGACCAGTCCCTTTGCAGTAGAAGCACTCTGTTTCAGGCCTGTGTCCAGCTTTGGGTTTCTTCGTGGGAGCGGCAACTTGCTTGCCGTTCTTCTTGAAGTTCCCCTTCTTTCCCTTGCCCTTTTTCTTGAAACTAGTGGTTTTGTTAACCATCAACACTTGATGCTCCTTCTTGATTTCTACCTCCGCTGATTTCAACATCGCGAAGAGCTCGGGAATTGTCTTCTCCATCCCTTGCATATTATAGTTCATCACGAAGCCTTGATAGCTTGGTGGCAGTGACTGAAGAACTCTGTCAATAAAACTCTCAACCGGAAGATCAATTCCCAGCTGAGTCAAGTGGTTGTGGTACCCAGACATTCTGAGTATGTGTTCACTGACAGAACTGTTCTCCTCCATCTTACAGCTAAAGAACTTGTTGGAGACTTCATATCTCTCAACCCGGGCATTAGCTTGAAATATCAATTTCAGCTCTTGGAACATCTCATATGCTCCGTGGCGTTCAAAACGCTTTTGCAGTCCCGGTTCTAAGCCGTAGAGCATGGCACACTGAACTATCGAGTAGTCATCAGATCGAGCCTGCCAGGCGTTCACAACGTCTGCAGCAGCTCCTGCAGCAGGTCCATCACCTAGCGGTGCATCAAGGACATAATTCTTCTGTGCAGCAATGAGGATAATCCTCAAGTTGCGGACCCAGTCCGTGTAGTTGCTACCATCATCTTTCAACTTAGCTTTCTCTAGGAACGCATTAAAATTCAACGGAACAGTAGCACGGGCTATTTATCTACAACATAGATATGCAAAGAAACTATCAAGACTAAGTTCATGATAAATTAAGTTCAATTAATCAAATTACTAATGAACTCCCACTTAAATTAACATCCCTTAAGTTAACTAAGTGATACATGATCCAAATCAACTAGCCCATGTCCGATCATCACGTGAGATGGGATAGTCATCAATGGTGAACATCTCCATGTTGATCATATCTACTATATGACTCATGTTCGACCTTTTGGTCTCCAGTGTTCCGAGATCATGTCTGTACATGCTAGGCTCGTCAAGTTTAACCCAAGTATTCTGCTTGTGTAAAACTGGCTTACACCCGTTGTATGTGAACGTAGAATCTATCACACCCGATCATCACGAGGTGCTTCGAAACGACGAACTTTAGCAACGGTGCATACTCAGAGAGAACACTTTTATCTTGAAATTTAGTGAAGGGATCATCTTATAATGCTACCGTCGTTCTAAGCAAAATAAGATGCATAAAGGATAAACATCACATGCAATCAAAATATGTGACATGATATGGCCATCATCTTGTGCTTTTGATCTCCATCTCCAAAGCATCGTCATGATCTCCATCGTCACCGGCTCGACACCTTGATCTCCATCGTTGCGTCGTGGTCATCTCGCCAACTATTGCTAACGCATAGCGATAAAGTAAAGCAATTACATGGCGCTTGCATTTCATACAATAAAGAGACAACCATAAGGCTCCTGCCGGTTGTCGATAAATTACAAAACATGATCATCTCATACAATAACGTATATCACATCATGTCTTGACCATATCACATCACAGCATACCCTGCAAAAACAAGTTAGACGTCCTCTACTTTGTTGTTGCAAGTTTTACGTGGCTGCTACGGGCTTCTAGCAAGAACTGTTCTTACCTACGGCACAAAACCACAACGGTGATTTATCAAGTTTGCTATTTTAACTTCAACAAGGACCGGCCGCAGTCAAATTCGATTCAACTAAAGTAGGAGAAACAGACACCTGCCAGCCACCTTTATGCAAAACAAGTTGCATGTCTGTCGGTGGAACCGGTCTCATGTACGTGGACATGTAAGGTTGGTTCGGGCCGCTTCATCTTACAATACCGCCGAATCAAAATAAGACGTTGGTGGTAAGCAGTATGACGATCACCGCCCACAACTCTTTGTGTTCTACTCATGCATATCATCTACGCATAGACCTGGCTCATGATGCCACTGTTGGGGAACGTTGCATGGAAAACAAAAAATTTCTACGCACACGCAAGATCTATCCATGGAGATGCATAGCTACGAGAGGGAGAGTGTGTCTACGTACCCTCATAGACCGTAAGCGGAAGCGTTAGAACAACGCGGTTGATGTCGTCGAACAACTTCACGATCCAACCGACCAAGCACCGAACGTACGGCACCTCCGCGTTCAGCACACGTTCAGCTCGGTGACGTCCTTGACTTCTTGATCCAGCAACACGGCGAGGTAGTGGATGAGTTCCGGCAGCACGACGGCGTGGTGACGGTGATGGTGATGCTATCTCCGCAGGGCTTCGCCCAAGCACTGTAAAAATATGACCGAGGGACGGAACTGTGGAGGGGGGCGCCGCACACGGCTAAGACAATGTTGTGTTCTTCTTTGGGGCGCCCCTCTCCTCTATTTATATATATGTAGGGGCTTCGAGTAGAAGGAATAGTGCCATGTGAACAGTAACCATGAATAGTACACACGTGGACTTGGACTCCAAAGTCCAATCCTATTCCTACTAGGACTCTCCCTTTTTCCTTCCCTAGCTGCGTGGGCTTTTGAGGACTTGGTGCGCCTGGCCCAATAAGGCCAGGGCGCCTCCCCTTAGCCCATGCCAGACCTTGGGACGTGGTGGACCCACTTGTGGACTTCCGGACTCCTCTGGAATCCTCCGGAACCTTCTGGAAGCTTCCCGGTACAATATCGAAAAAACTGCACCTTTTTCCGGAACCCAAAATATGACTTCCCATATATAAATATTTACTTCTCGACCATTCCGAGACTCCTCGTGACATCCGGGATCTCATCCGGGACTCCGAACAATATTCGGTTACCAATTCACATAACTCATATAACACTATATCGTCAACGAACGTTAAGCGTGCGGACCCTACGGGTTCGGGAATGATGTAGACATGACTGAGACGCCTCTCCGATCAATAACCAATAGCGGAACCTAGATGCTCATATTGGTTCCTACATATTCCACGAAGATCTTATCGGTCGAACCGCAATGACAACATACGTAATTCCCTTTGTCCGTCGGTATGTTACTTGCCCGTGATTCGATCGTCGGTATCTCCATACCTAGTTCAATCTCGTTACCGGCAAGTCTCTTTACTCGTTCCGTAATACATCATCCCGTAACTAACTCCTTAGTCACTTTGCTTGCAAGCTTCTTATGATGTGCATTACCGAGAGGGCCCAGAGATACCTCTCCGAAACACGGAGTGACAAATCCCAGTCTCGATCCATGCCAACTCAACAGACACCTTCGGAGATACCTGTAGAGCATCTTTATGATCACCCAGTTACGTTGTGACGTTTGATAGCACACAAGGTATTCCTCCGGTATCCGGGAGTTGCATGATCTCATGGTCTGAGGAACATGTATTTGACATTCAAGAAAGCAGTAGCAATAAACAGAACGATCATATGCTAAGCTAACGGATGGGTCTTGTCCATCACATCATTCTCCTAATGATGTGATCCCGTTATAAAATGACAACTCATGTAAATGGTTAGGAAACCTTAACCATCTTTGATCAACGAGCTAGTCTAGTAGAGGCTCACTAGGGACACGGTATTTGTTTATGTATTCACACATGTATTTAAGTTTCCGTTCAATACAATTCTAGCATGAATAATAAACCTTTATCATGAACAAGGAAATATAAAATAATAACAACTTTATTATTGCCTCTAGGGCATATTTCCATCAGTAAGTACCTTGAGTAATTGGCCAAAGTTATTATCTGCATTCTATGCTCGTTATTACCCTCAAGGAAAGTTATATACAATAAGAAGGAAGATTAGCAATTTTAGACAACGGTCAGGTGAGAAACTGGTAGATGCCTATATAAGGTACCGAGGTATACTCTCCGCACTCCCTGAACACCATTATCCTGATTGCTTAATTGTGAACTTCTTTTATGGTGGACTGGATTCCCAGAGTAAACAAGCATTAGATCTTGCTACCAAAGGTTCTTTCATGGGAACCAAGATCTCAGAGGCCTGGAATTTACTCGGTAGAATTCGGCATAATGCTGAGAGTTGGTACCTGTGTTCAAAGGAAAAGACTAAGGTTGATTATGTTTATGATAGTATTAAGTCTTTCCTTAGAACAAAGGAGATGGAAGACCTTCGTCATGAGCTAAATATTGGAATTGACCCCATTTATGAGGAAATTTCTCCTTGTGTTCTTGAGCCAACTGATGTTGTTATTAAGCTTGTAGATAAGACTGATAGAAAACCACGTGGCATTCTTAAAGATGTCAATATTATAATAGGCTCATTCATTTATCCATTGATATTTATGTACTAATGATCTCGGAGGATAAAGATTGTCCTATTGTTTTTGAAACCTCTTTTTTGAATGTTGCAGGAGCATATATCAAAAATAAAACTATCTCCATGAAATGGGGGGATGAGATGATTAAGTTCCCATTCTCTTCGGTCTTAAGCAAACCATATCAAGAAGAAGCTCAAGATGATAGGAGCAAAAATTAAACCTATTAGCTGAGATTCATCTTCAGACTCCAGAAGATGAAGTTGAACGGGTCCTGGTAAGACCCGAGTCTCTATTTGAAGAGGAAGAGAGGGAGGAGATTGAAATGATAATGGATGCTACTCCAATAGTTTGCCCGCGCTTAAATAAAGTGTACGACGTACTTGAAAGGAAAGCATATGAAGAACTACCTCCTCCTAAGCTGAAACCATTACCCAAAGGGCTAAGGTATGAGTTTATGGATGATACAGAAAGGTTTCCCGTTATTGTTAATGCTAGCCTTTCAGGAAAAAAAAAGAGAAGATATTGACGGTGCTAAGCAAACACCGCAAAGCTTTGGGTTACTCGATGAAAGATGTGAAAGGGATACATACATCCATTTATTCTTATGCTATTCCCATTGAAGGAGCTAAACCAGTAATTGAAAGTCAACGGAGATTACATCCTGCCTCCAAAAATATTGTAAGAAAAGAAGTAATACGTCTTCTCGGTGCAGGGGTGGTTTACCCTATCTCTGGCAGCAAGTGGGTAAGTCCAGTTCATTGCATTCCTAAGAAAGGAGGAGTTTCCTTAGTGACTAACAAAAATAATGACCTACTCCCTACCAGGGAAATTGCTGGATTTGGAATGTGTGTTGATTTCAAGAAACTAAGTAAATGGACTCGGAAATATCACTACCCACTACCATTCATAAACAAAATATTGGAAAGATTGGCCAACAACTCTTATTCTTGCTATCTCGATGGATATTCTGGATTTTTGCAGATACCTATCCGACCTGAAGACCAAGAAAAGACCACCTTCACTTGCCCATATGGTACATATGCATATCGTATGATGCCATTTGGTCTATGTAACGGGCCACCCTCTTTTCAGAAATGCATTTCTAGAATTTCCTGATTGTGTGGAGAAAATTGTTGAGGTGTTTATGGACAATTTTTCTGTCCAAGGCACTTCTTTTGAAAATTGTCTCTATAATCTCACGAAGGTTTTGCAGAGATGTGAAGAAACAGGTTTCATACTGAATTTGGAAAAGAGCCACTTCATGGTCACCGAGGGGGTAGCTAGTGTTGGGACACAGAGTCTCAGGAAAAAGCATCGATATAGATCAAGAAAGAATAGAGGTAATAGAAAATTTACCTTACCCTCAAGATGTAAAAGGTATTCAAACTTTCATGGGGCACACTAGTTTTTATAGAAGGTTCATTAAGGATTTTTCTAAATTGTCAAAACCTTTGACTGGCCTTTAAAAAAAGATGTGCCCTGTTATTTTGACAAAAGTTGTGTGCAAGCCTATGAAAAACTAAGAGATGCTTTGGTCACTGCTCCTATCATCCAACCTCCGAAGTGGGATGAACCCTTTGAGATCATGTGTGACGCTAGCAACTACGCTGTCGGAGCCGTCTTGGGACACGAGATGATAAGAAACTCAATGTTGTTTTTTATGTTGGAAATATGCCCTAGAGACAATAATAATGTTGTATTTTATGATAAGAAACTCATAATTAAGATTTTATATTTCATGCTATAACTACTATGATTCTAGAATATGTGATTCAGTGGAAAACTCATATGCACGCGTGGAATGATAAACGGTATAATATAGGTTCCTAGTCTTGGCTCTAAGACTGACTCAAAGTGTTGTTGGTGATTATGTTTTCTGGACCTTAGGATATCGTTAAGTGTAATGATAGTCCTAAAAACAACATTGAGAGTATGACGTTAGAAGAACGATCATATTGAATCGACCCAAACTTCTTTGTTATACTTTGAGATAATATCGTTTGAAATCAATAGTAATAACATGAAATGTTAGCATGTGTTTTAGTTCCTTAGACCATGAGAGTATCGTAGTTACTTCTTACCATACGGTGGACTCTGGGTTGCTCAAACGTCATCTGTAACACGGTGATCATAACGACAACTTACAGGTTCATCGGAAAGTTTGATAAGGGACTGGATAGCTCGAGAGTGGGATTTGCTCCTCTGATGATGGAGAGATATTATTAGGGCCCTCTCGGTGTGACGGCATCCATCATCGTCTGGCCAGACACAGGTTACTATGCCATGGGGATGCCGGAACATTTCAACGAGAAAGAAGAACAAATCCGGCAACGAGATCAACGGTATAGTGAGCATGTGTATGACTCAGGAGGATACCGACGCATCCCGGGTTTTGTAAAGTATCGTGAAGCAAAGGGAATATCACATGATAACCGAAGGTTCACTCGAATGTCATTCGTGTAATCATAGGGATCGATATGGACGTCCACAGTTCCGCTATTGGCATTGAACAAAGGGTTTCGTTCATTTCTATGATTTACCGAACCTACGGGGTCACAAGCTTAAGGTAATCACGATCCGCTGAGTGTTAGTAGGATGAGAGTATCGAGGATTTATTTCGAGAGGAACCAGAAGCGTTTCGGGGTCACCGGAAAGGTTTCAGAGTTTATCGGGCAATACCGGGTATTACCGATGAATAATATATAGGTGGAAAATGTTTCCGGATGTGTTAAATTAATAATAATATGCACTAGTAATTGTTAGAGTGCTTTTATATTTAATTTAATATCAACGGGCCTTAAAAGGCCAAGTGGTGGAAGGAATATTGGGCCACCATGGCCCAATTGGGAAGGCTCCCCACTTTTCCAAGTCAGGAGGCCGAATTGGAGTGGGGGGAGGAGTCCTACTCCTCTCCCTTGGCCGGTGCACCAAGGAGGGGCTTTCCCTCCTTGGTGGCAGCCCCTCCTCTCCCCTCTAACCTATATATACATGAGGTATTGGCCCTTTTCTATATACAAGTTTTGGAGCCTCCTCTAGTTCATCTAGTTCTAGTTCTAGTTGGTCCTAGTTGACTAATTAGAGCTAGACTTAGTTCCTCTAATCCTCATAATTAGAAGCCCAGTGTGGTTCTAATATCCTCCCTCTAATTCTCCGACGACGATTAGCTCTGGACGGCGAAGCGCTGTCGGATCGTGAAGACCATACTCTTGCAACCAAGTAGAGAGGCCGTGCTTTAGGTGTTCCATTCGAGGGTTCGTTCGAGGGCGGTTCGTGGGATCATCATCAACGCTTCGAGGGACTCCAAGTACGATCTACACTGACTCGTCTACTTCCGCTGCACTCCAGAGTCGGTAACGATCGTTGATCCAAACCCTATATGCATCTTCGTATTGTTCCTGGTTGATTGTAGGGCGATTTTTTTTTCTACTATGTTTCCCAACAGTGGCATCATGAGCGGTTCTAGGAATGGATGCAGGTTTCGATCTAGATCACATGTGGATGTGAGGGTTTGATGTTCTTGCTATGCTTCCCTTGAGTGTTACTTCGGTTCAGTTCATTGACGACATGATGTCGCTTTCACAAGGTTCTGACAGTTGTTCGGCTCTCGCTGTCGATGATCTGCTAACAGTTCCTTGGGCTTCATCATAGTGAAGAATAGTGAACCGTCGCGTACACAAGAGGTTGATGAAGATGAATGATCTTCTAGGGGGTCACACGTATTTGACGAAGTTTAGTGTGGGGGACGATATTTTTAATTAAGTCTTTTCTTTCACACACCCCGAAAGTTAATCTAGCAACAAGAATTATCGCCTTGATGGTGTGCGTAGGTAGCTAGTGTTATCCGAAAACCCGAGAAGCCATGTAATTAAAATTTGTGAAACCAATTAGAGGACGTCTAACTTGGTTTTGCAGGATTGCATATGATGTGGTATAACCTTCGTCATGATAATGAGTTTATGTATGAGATGGTTATATATTGTAATGTTAAGTGGCCTGCACGTCACAACATGATGGCTGGAGCCACGGGATTGCCACCTTAATGTAATAGATGTAGAGATAGCCTACAGGTTACACGGAGGACACGGAGCTTCACCAGGCGCAGGAGAACAAAATCGGTGCCACAACGGTAGTTTTCAAAATTTTCGCCATGGCAACGATTCCGAAGAAAACTTCATGAAGACCTCAGACGACCATGGAGACGTTCCTGGCGCCCAGGGCTATACCATATCATGCTATTATGAATTGCTGAAAGTGCAACTAATCCCCTGGTGGTTTTGGTAATTAATAACAACATATAAGTCATTGATCTAATGCTCATTGATAATAGATTTCACAGAAGATCAATAATTGGCATGGCAAGGACTAGTGATTGTGGACCCCTCAAAATGCTAAGGACAAGAATTGGCAAAGCTCCAAGATTCTTCTTTTCTGGTTAAGTGATCCAAGATCACATTGAGTCCATAGGAAAGCCAATACTATTAAAAGGGGATGAGGTTTTGATCATGAGTCATTTTCTGAAGTGCTTGAAGATATTGTTCCAAAACCCACAGCCACACTCTCACAATCTAAGCTGTCCAAAACCCTAAAGTTATTCTCGGTCACACCGAGACACTCTCATAACTCAATTGCTCAAGTGCTTAGTGATATTGCTCCAAAAATCCTCAAACACTTCTCCACATCACATCTGTCCAAAACCCTAAAGTGTCATCTCGGTCCCACCGAAATTCTCTATCCCAGACTCATCGAGTTGATCACACACACTGCCTAAGCTAAACCCTAGCATTTTGGTTCTACCGATACGGATCTCGGTCTCACCGAGATGGCGTGACCAAGTTTCTGTGATGAAGTTGCTTCATTTCGGAATTACCAAGATGAAATGATCGGAACTACCGAAAGGAGGTCTTGCCCTAGCCATTGCACTTCGGTCGCTCTGAAATGTTCTGATTGGTCTCACCAAGACTTCCAACGTTCGAATCTTTTACACTAGTCGGTCTCACCGAGATTTCGGTCCGGTGGCACCGAGTTGGGTCAAAAGCTTATAATGGTTGATCTTTGGGTGAAGCCTATATATACCCCTCCACCCCCACTTACTCTCTAAGAGAGCCATCAGAATGAATCTAAACTTCCACCATTCATTTTCTGAGAGAGAACCACCTACTCATGTGTTGAGATCAAGAGATTCCAATCCAACCATTTGAACCTTGATTTCTAGCCTTTCCCAAGTTGCTTTCCATTCAATCCCCTCTCCTACCAAAGCCAAATCTGTGAGAGAGTGATTGAGTGTTGGGGAGACTATCATTTGAAGCAGAAGAGCAAGGAGTTCATCATCAACAACACTGTCTATTACCTTTTGGAGAGTGGTGTCTCCTAGATTGGTTAGGTGTCACTTGGGAGCCTCCAAGATCATGTGGAGTTGAACCAAGGAGTTTGTAAGGGCAAGGAGATCGCCTACTTCATGAAGATCTACCCGAGTGAGGCTAGTCCTTCATGGACGTAAGCCATGGTGGAATAGACAAGGTTGCTTCTTCGTGGACCCATCGTGGGTGGAGCCCTCCGTGGACTCACGCAACCGTTACCCTCCGTGGGTTGAAGTCTCCATCAACGTGAACGTATGATAGCACCACCTATCGAAACCACGCCAAAAATCTCCGTGTCTTCATTGTGTTTGATTTCTCCGATCCCTCCTTTACGTTCATATGCAAAGTCTTTATTTTCCACTGCACAACTCTTAGACTTGCATGTGTAGGGTGTTGCTTGATTTGGTAGAATTGCTAAAACTTGCCTACAACTAAAATTGGGAAAAGGATAAGTTTTATTTTGTCAAGTAGTCTAATCACCCCCCCTCTAGACATACTTTCGATCCTACAATTGCCTGAGATGTTTATCCCTTTTGTTGGTTGCACCCTTTGATTGCGTAGTAGTCAATTATTAGGGTGATCTCTCACAGTACATATCAAGTTAAATAGGTGCTCTTACCAGTGTTGCTACAGTCTATAACACGTAACATTCTTTAGTGCGTCATGTCCACATGAGGACAAGCGGGTTGTGAGGTGTAAAACGGGTGGATGGTCAGACCATGTGAGCAGATGGCACTCAGTGGTATCAGAGATTTTGTCTCCATTGCATTGGTTTCACAACCTATGAGAGTATGGTGTCTAGTGAGGGTAATTATCACCGTAGAGGTCCATATTTTGATGCTACAAGCTTTGCTAGTTGGAAGCATAAGATGAAATGCATATTCTTGGTCATAACCCCACTGTTTGGACTGTTGTTCGTGTTGGCTTGCAAGGTGAATTCTTTGAGTATGGAAAGGAACCGGATCATGAAGCAACCGCGGAAGAATTGAAGATGTTACAATACAACGCTCAAGCATGTGACATTCTCTTCAACGGTTTGTGCCCCGAGGAGTTCAAAAAGATTAGCCGCCTCGAGAATGCAAAGGAAATTTGGGATACTTTGGTTGATATGCACGAAGGTACCGAGTCCGTCAAGGAATCCAAGTTGGATGTGCTTCAAAGTCAACTTGACAAGTTCAAGATGAAGGATGGTGAAGGAGTGGCCGAAATATACCCTAGGCTCGCTCTCATCACAAATGAGATTGCCGGCTTAGGAAGTGAAGAGATGACCGACAAATTCATCATCAACAAGATCCTTAGAGCCTTGGATGGAAAATACGATACCGTGTGCACATTGATCCAAATGATGCCCAATTACAAAGATCTCAAGCCCACAGAAGTTATTGGAAGGATTGTTGCTCATGAGATGTCACTCAAGGACAAAGAGGAGCTACACAACAAGTCAAGTGGTGCTTACAAAGCCTCAAGCGATGCCCCCACAACATCAAGTGACAAGCTAGTATCCAATGAAGAGATAAGCCTAATGAGGAAAAGATTCAACAAGTTCTACCAGAATAGAGGAAAAGAGAGAAGCTCCAACTCAAGACATTATGAGCAAAGATCATCAAGTCATGACCGTAATTGCTACAATTGTGGAAGACCCGGACACTACTCCAATGAGTGTACGACACCTCACAAGAAAAGAGACAAATCACCTAGAGGAAAGTGTAAAAGAGATGAATCACCTCATAAAGAGATAAGGAGTAGAGATGATCGTTATGAACGAAGACCTTCTTGGAGAAGCAAGGATTCGGATAGGAAGGACAAGTCATCCAAGAGCTACACTAGAAGAAGACATCAAGCTCATGTTGGTGAATGGGTTTCCGGCTCCGACTCCGACAACCAATCCGAGAGAAGCTACCACTCTGACTCCGACAATAGTCAAGATAAAGGTGTTGCCGGACTTGCTCTCGTATCCTCTAACTCCCATGACTTTCTTGATTCACCAAATGAAGGAATTGGAAGATGCTTCATGGCAAAAGGCCCCAAGGTATCACACCCCGAGTATCTTGATTTCAATAGTGATGAGGATGATTTGCTAGGTGATGATGACTTGCTTGTTGATAAAACTAGTGATGTGAGCTATAGTGAACTTGCTAGTAATCATGAGAGTCAAGATGAAACGAATGACAATGCTATGAGGGATATTGAGCATCTAACTAAAGAACTAAACACTCTTAAGTTAGCTCATGAAATAACTCAAGAGGATCATAGATAGCTCCTAAGAACTCATGAGAAGCTACGCTTCGAGAAGCTAAATTTAGAGCAAGAGCATGAGTTTCTAAAATCTATCAATGACGATCTTCGAAAGAAGATTTCCTCTTACATTGCCAAACGTTTACTCTGGTATACTTTTATGCCACAAGTTAAATCTAAGCAAACTAGTATCAAGGTAAAAAGGGTTCTACCTCTAGTAGTAACAATAACAGTGCTAAATCCAATATTGTTGCTTCTAGTAGTTCTATTGATTCCACTAACGATTCTCTTAACCAAGTTACACTTGAGCAAGAAAACGATTTATTGAAAGTAATTATAGAAAAAGGTGTCTACAAAAGCCTTGCCGGGAGTAAGCAATTTGAGGAAATTTTACGCAAGCAAGGGAGGCACCGGAAGAACCAAGGTGTTGGTTTTGAACGAAAGTTCAATGCCAATGGAGTTGAGTGGGAAGAAGATCAATACCCCAAGAGGATGTTTGTTCCTTAACAAGAGGAGTATGATCCTACCTCCTTCAAGGGAACACAAGCTCAAGATGATCTTTCACCTCAAGACCACAAGCTAAAACGCAAGGACAAGCTTCAAGAAGAAATTGACTCATTTGAAGAACAACCTCAAGCCTTGGTCAAGTGGGTTCCCAAGACTACGTCAAGTTCTACTTCATCAAGTACAACTACAACTCCAAGGATTCCCATCAAGTTGATGTGGGTCCCAAAGAAGAAGAACTAGAGAGTTCTTGAGGGTGACTCCGCCAACAAACTTCACTCATATTCATTCATGGCAAGGACTTGTGCAACCAACCTCAACTTCTTGCACTAGTTCATGGAGTCACAAACCCTCTTGTTGGTAAGGTATTAAATGCATTCATGGACATCATTTTGTGTGCATTTCACTCTAGCTATGTCTATGGATATCCTTGTTTGTTCCTTGTGGGACTAACCCATGTAGGTATTGAAAGTGCATCATTCAAAGGATTGCTCCCAACTCTTGATGGTCTACATCAACATTGAGCATCCACATTCACAACATCTACATGAAGTCATCATCGACAAAACCCAAGGTTAGTTCATCCCTCTTTGGGGGATATCACATCTAGGGGGAGCTTTACTCTAAGACTTGAGTTAAAGCAACTCTAATGGTGTGAACACATTAATGCTTTATGTAAAAGTGGTAACCCCACTTGTGCTTAAACGATGAGTATGGCCTATGATCAAATGTTCTCATTTGGCTCCTAAGTCAATATACTCATATATAGATGACCTAGTCATCGCCCATTGTATGATAGATGCTAGTTTTGGTTGTGCATGTTTGCCACATATTTCATTTGCTATCTTATTGTGTGAGCATGTTGCTATGCATATTTCTCATTCGAGGACATCCTATTGTGGCTTGATTGATTTGGTTTTATTTGGCAAATTGGATGTACAAGAATGCCTAAGCACCTTCTTTAGCTATCTATCTCAACTTGTCTCAAATTCATTCTTGCTATATCACAAAACTTGAACAAGTTCCGATAGGACCCTCCGGGTGAGGAGCACTCGGAGCCACCGATCTGATTAGGGCTGGCTTCCAAAACCTTCTAAGTGTATTTCGGTCAGACCAACTCACTTCTATTCGGTCCCACCGATTGCATTTAGACTGATCCATATTTCCATCTCGGTAAGACCGATTTGAAAAACTCGGCGTCACCGATGCTTTTTGTCTCTGGCAGTTATGCATCTCGGTGAGACTGATTTCGTTCGATCGGTACTACCGACAGCACACGGGTATATATATGCTCGCAGACCGTATGTTGAAAATTTCTTCAAACGTTTCGCCCCCGCACCCCGTTGCTGCCATCATCCCTGGTCTTCGGATTGTTGCCCTTGTCTCCAGCATGCTCTCGCCGCCGGATTCCACTGCCATCAATGGCAATCTCCTCCGCCGTTGCCGCCGTAGCGAATCTTCACCAAGTTAGGGTAAGATTTGACCCCCTCGTGTGCTTCCAAATCTGATTCAATGCACGGAAGGATGCGCCTAGATCTCACCACCGTTTGCAATTCATTGTGCACGAGAAAATTCTTAGAATTAGGCTCGAGTAAAAAAATTAGGTTTAGGGTTTCTCAGATTTCATCTCAGATCGACCGAATTCAGACGACCTGGCGTCACCGATTTGGCTTCGGCCAGTGCATGCAGTACACTTCGGTGAAACCGAAGGGAACTAAATAGGTGCCACTGTGTCTGAATTTCAATAGCATCATGTGCACTTCAGTGGAACCAGGATCAGCTTCGGTCTAACCGAAATGTGAACCCTAGTTTCAGTCGTTGCCTCGGTGCTACCAAGAATTCAAATCGGTATCTCCGAAATGCTCTCCATGAAAACCTAAAACTAAAGTTTGAACTCAAATATTTTCAAAAATAGCTGTGTTTTGTGATGCGCATCCACTCCACTCTACTTATTCTACTTCACAGGGCCAGTTGTCAGCATGTCAGATGCAAGTGACAGTCAGAACAGGTCAGGTGATCCAAGTGTTGACTTGGATGCAGGAACAAGTGCAGAGGAGAGTTATCATGAGGGAGAAAGGAGTTCTCCTAGTTTGCCCCCTGCTGCCACAAGGACAAGAAAGAAGAAAAATTCTGATGATGAGGATGAAGATTTTCAGGTTGATGAGGTCACTTCCAAGAAGAAGAAAGCTCCAGTTCAGAAGGAGTATGGCAATCCTCAAAAAGAGAGAGGAGTGACAAGGAAAGTTTCTGCATCCACTGCTACCAAGAGAGCCATCAGCACAGAGAATCCAAGTGGATCCTAGCAAATGCAAGGCAAAGCTATGCCTAAGACTGCAGGAAAGAAAAGGGAGAGGAAATAATCTGTGCAAGTGGTGTTCAAACCCACATCCATGAGGAGAGATGATGTACCTGCCCCTGATGAGCATGAAGAGGAGGAGCAAGCTGCAAATCCAGCTCCCCCCAAGCAACAAAAGCTTATGGCTGATCCTATGAGGACAACCACTTCTTCCAAGGCCAAGCCTGCTACTGCCCCCAAGCCCAAGAAGACCACCAGAAACATTTCTGCTACAGAGAAGAACAAGGCCCCAGTGCCTGAGAGAACTGAGGAAGATGATGCTGAAGCCTTAGTGCTAAGAAAACTAAGACCCACACTGCTTGAACATGATGATACACATCCAGTGGCAGAAAACATGAAAGAGAGAAAGGACAAAGGTCTGAGGAAATGGAGAGAGTTTGATCCATACTCTGTCAGGAGAAGGACTGTTGTGGACTACCGCTTCTACACCAAGGAGCAGCAGGACTTCTATGAGACAGTGCTTCTTGACAAGAAACCTGTAGTGAGTGACATGTGATGGGTGGACTAGAAATTCATTGACAAGAACGAAGATCATTTCCTCCATGTTCATGAGGATTTCAGGACTGTTGGCATTGATGAGTTCATTGGGAAGAAGCTGACTGCATGGAACGACGAGATGATCATGCAATTCTACTCTACAGCTCACTTCTACCCCAATGGCAGAATTGTGTGGATGACCGAAGGTGTTCTATATCAATCAAGTGTGATTGAATGGGCTACAATGCTAGGTGTTCCAGAGGCTGAGGAGAATGACATTGATGTCTATGCTAAGCCCAAGATGGATCACAACTCCATGGCTAACATGTACACTGCAATTCCCAATAAGTACAAGGAGTCTCACAAGCTTGGATCCGTATACCATTGTCGGGCCCATGAAACCCAGGGTATCCAGACCCGTCTGCCTTTGGCCCTGGGCGCAACGCCGGGCGTGGGCCCAGCGGGCCGTCATCACCAAGCATCTCACCAAGACCCCTCATGAGGCCTTGGCCTCCTGAGGACCCCTCCTCAGGGAGCGGCGGACAACACTCAGCACCTTCACTAGCAGCCTCGCGAGGCCCTCTCGCGAGGCGGCCTCCCGAAGGCACTCAAGACGAAGGCTGTTTGGCTCAGCTGCGCGGTCTCGTGCCCATCACGTGGGTGACGCGCGCGGCGACAGAGGCCGCGCCAGCAGGCGCGGATGAAGATGGTTTCCCCTTTTGTGTTAAGGGAGCAAGGCCAGCCGTCCACTTCCCAAAGCAACCCCAAAGGTTGCCCGATCGGCGAAGGAAGACCAAGACGGCGGCCGCGCAGGGCGGAGGTCACCACCAAGCCCACCGGCGCGTCATGGATCATGCTTTTGCAGGCGAAGACCGCCTTTATTCAGGATGGCCTGAGCGCCTGTCCCCTTTCAAAACCCGCCAAGTGTGGCAACCCTTCCCATCTAAGTTTTGAGGGGGAAGAGGACCAAGGCAGGTATAAAGGGACAGTGCTGCCATCGTAGTAGGGGATCCGAGATCTGGAATACGCTTCAGTCGACTCGTTCTCCTACCTTGTACGCAAGAACGCTCTCTTGCTCTCTGCAATCAAAACCAAGCAGGAGTAGGGTTTTACACCGCAAGATGGCCTGAACTTGGGTAAACCACTGAGTCCAGGATCCGCTCCTCGCTAGCGCGCTCCCGCCGTTGCTCCGCCATAGCTTAGCCGTGGTAGGGGACAAAGAGGTAGGAACAAGCTCACCCCAGTGTTCGAACCTTTGGGTCCCCAGAGCCCAACTTCTGACATTTGGCGCGCCAGGTAGGGGTGCTCTACTGTTCTCCCGCTCCGCCTCCATTCCACCAGCCTCATGGCCGACGCACATCGCAAGCGCGCCGAGCGCAGGGCTGGCCGCGTGGCTCAGACGAAGCCGGTGGCCCGCGGCAACCGCCGCCGCCCTGTCGAGGCTGCTGCCGCCACCGACCCCGCTGCCCGCGAGCAGCAGGACTCCTCCCTGCACCCCTCCGTGCAGGCGAACGGCCACACTGCCATGGCTCTGCTCCGCTACCGTCCAGCTGATGCCGACTACGACGCTTGGCTTGGCCGCATCACCGAGCTCGTCAACGCCGCCGGGGACGCTCCGGCGCCTTCCCACTCGCTCTACCCTCTGCCGTCTCGCGCTGGGGACCTGGCGCACGGCGCTCCCCCGCCGCCTCCTCTGCGTGATGAACTCGGCGGGCCCCAGTGCAACGCGTGGGCGCGTGAGCCGTCCCGTGGCGCGTCCCCGCCAGCCTGTGACGAGGCCAGCTGCCAGATCATCCGACGCGCGCCCCCGATGCGCGAGTGCTCCTCGAGCGGCAACGCCAGCGTCAGGACCAGGCTGTCCAGGAGGTTGCGGTGGCAGGGCACCAGAACCGCGCCGCCCTCGCCGGCGGCATCCCCTTGAGCGGTGTGGGCTGCCGCGCCTTCACCCGCGAGCTACGTCGGGTGGTGTGGCCCGCGAAGTTCAAGCCTGAGCTACCTCCGCGCTACGACGGCACCCCCAACCCTACGGAGTTCCTTCATCTCTACGCGCTGAGCGTCGAGGCGGCGAACGGCGACAACAAGGTCATGGCGAACTGGTTCCCCATGGCCATCAAGGACGGCCCGTGCTCCTGGCTCATGAACCTCCCCGAGGCGTCCATCTCATCGTGGGCCGAGCTCTGCAGCCAGTTCGTCGCCAATTTCAAGGGCACGGAAGGCCGCTCCCTCACCATCAACAACCTGCGGCATGTGCGGCAACGCCCAGACGAGACCCTCCGCAAGTACATCCAGCGCTTCAGCCAAGTGCGCAACAAGATACCGCGCGCCTCCGACGCGACCGTCATCTCTGCGTTCTCCACCGGCGTCACGGACGTCAAGATGCGCGAGAAGCTCACCATCAACGACGAGCTGGGCTCAGTGCTTGAACTGTTCGACCTCGCCGATAAGTGCGCCAAGGCTGAAGAAGGCCACCTCTTCGTCCACAACGACCCCGACGCGGCGCTCGAGGCCGCCAAGACCAAGAACAAGGACGTCAAGTGTAAGGGCCCTGCCGTGCTTGCGGCGGAGCTTGAGCAGAAGCGCGGCCGTGACCATGACGAGCCTAGGAAAGATGACCGGCCGCTCTACGCCTATCACAATGCGCGCTCCCACAGCACTGAAGACTGCCAGGAGCTCAAGCTGCTCCGTGACGAGCGCCAGGGGTGCCGAGACAATCGCAATGGCCGCAGCGCCGGTCGCGGAGGTGGCCGCGGCGGCAACCGCTGGGACGGCCGCAACGGCAATGGCAACTTCCGCCAGGGCTGGCGCGACCAGCCTCGTGAGGCCGCCTGGCGTGACCAGCCTCGCGAGGCGAACCCTCAGGCCAATGCCGCTCTCCCACCGCTGCCGCCGCCACCCCGGAGGAACGACATCAACCAGCCTGATGAGGGTGCTGGGGTCTACCAGGAGCCTCGCGCGGTCCCCTGCATCCTTGGCGGGGCTCATGCCCTCGTGTCCAACCGCCACTTCAAGCTGCTCTCTCGCGAAGTGAACGCCGCCCTCCCGAGGCCTGAGGCCGCGCGGCCCCTCAAGTGGTCGTAGTATGCCATCACCTTCGACTCCACGGACCACCCCAAGTCCACGGCCTCCGCAGGCGCACTCCCCATGTTGTGCACTCCCACCATCAGCAACGTCGCGGTCACCAAGACCCTCATCGACGGAGGCGCCGGCCTCAACGTGATCTCCATCGAAACCTTCGAGACGCAACAGGTGCCCTACGACCAGCTAATGCCGACCAGGCCCTTCTCCAGAGTGACCGATGGCTCCACCATCCCTCTGGGGCAAGTGCGCCTTCCCGTCACCTTCGGCACCCGCAAGAACTACCATACCGAGCTCATCGACTTTGACGTGGCGCACATCGGCCTGCCTTACAATGCCATCTTGGGCTACCCAGCTCTCGCTAAGTTCATGGCGGCGACCCATCACGCCTACAACGTCCTCAAGATGCCTGGCTGCAGCGGCATCATCACTGTCGCCTGCGATGAGAAGGACGCGGTCTGCTCCCTCGAGCGCGCCTACAAAGCTGCCGCTATCGCGCATCCGGCTGACAAGGACGCGGCTGAGCCTCCTGAGGCCGCGCCCGCGAAGAAGAAGCAGTTGTTCTCTCAGGACCACGCTGAGACGAAGAAGGTGTCGGTGGATGGCAGCGGCTCTGGCCCTGCCTTCACCATCGGCGCTGGCCTTCCTCCCACATAGGAAAGCGCGCTCGCCACCTTCCTTCGGGCAAACTCGGATGTTTTCGCCTGGAAAGCATCTGACTTGTCCGGTGTGCCGAGGGAGGTGATCGAGCACCACTTAGCGATGTGCCCCAATGCACGCCCCGTCAAGCAAAAAGCATGGCGCCAGGCGCCAGAGAAGCAAGATTTCATCGTCAAGGAAGTTCAGAAGCTCCAGGAAGCTGGGGTCATCCGCGAGGTGTGCCATCCCGAATGGTTCGCCATCCCAGTTGTCGTCCCCAAGAAAGGCGGCAAGGAGCGTATGTGCGTCGACTTCACCAGCCTCAACAAGTTCGGCCCTCGTGACCCCTTCCTGCTGCTGCACGTCGGCCAAGGCGCCGGCCCCGTTGCCGGCGGCGCACGCATGCCATTCTGCCTGAGGAACGCCAGCGCCTCCTTCCAGAGGGTGGCGCCCCCCGTGTTGGGGCCTCGCGATCCCCCTGCTCCTCGTGAGCCCCCAGGGCCTCGTGAGCCCCCTGGCCCCGGGGGAATGGGCTCCCTTGGTGTGCCTCACCAGGCGATCTGACGACTCCCCAGCACGATCCTGCCAGGCGCGTCCGAGGCGTCACCTCGCGCGGCCCACACCCCTTCTCGCCGCGCCGTCCGCACCTTCGCTCTCGGAACCCTTCCGCCAAGGTGATTTGGTTTAGCGCGACTGAGGGCGCCCCACGGGCTGCACCAACCTCAAGCTGACCTGTACCGGACACGGCAGCCTCGCCCCTCTCCTTTTTGGTTGTGTAATGGATTTTGCTAATTATGCTCTAATGAGTTTATGTTGCCTACCTAATCGCGTGTTGAGTACGGTGCCGTCCCGAGAGCGCCACGCGCCCGCGACCCCTCCCCTGACCGATTCCGTGAGCGGGGCCTAGGCACGGTGCCTGTGCTCGGGTCTGCCCCTGCAGTGCCGCAAAATCCAAGCGACTGAGTTCTGGCTCGCGGGCCTGCTCCCGTGCACGTCACCTCGCCAAGGTCCTTGGTGCCTTATCTCCTCACGCAACGGCCACGGGCGAGCTAGCGAGCGCGTGTCGCTCCCCCCGTTGTGAAATTTGCCGACATACAGTGCCTCTGGAGGCAAGCCACATGGGGACCTCGCTGGCGACCTCTCGCGAGACGGCCTGCGGCGGTCGCCTAATCCGAGGGCCTCGCGAGACGGAGACTTCGAAGGCCCCGCCTCATGAGTCGCATGTACTCCTCATGAGCTACGGCTTGCCCGACGTCGCGTCCCGCCAAAAGATAAGTCCAGCCTCCTCGCGAGATGCCCTTACCCTCACTTAAGCCCTCTCCCCTCGCGACCCCGCTGAGTGCTAGCATTTTTTTCATCCACGTGACCCGCTTGAGTGACAAAGGGGGGCTCCCTGAGCATCGTGCCTCAGGAGTCCTCACTAGCTCTCGGTGCCCCTCACCTCCTGGCCTTGTCCCGGCATCGTGACCGGACATACCAGCGGCGGCTGAGGCCCGCTCGGGGGCTGGGTCCTGACGGCGTAGAGCGCTGAGGCGAACAAGGAAAAAACCGGCCTCACGAGAGAGCATCGGGAGGGAACACGTACATTCCGAACCTCAAAAGCATTAAACTAAAACGTAAAGATATCGTTTTCACGCCCCCGCGTGGCTACATCGATTCAGTGCAGGAGAATAAAAAGAAGGAAAAGGCCTAGGCAGGGCGCCATCACTCCCAAGACTCCAACACGGACGCCGCGCGCGCCTAGTCGGAGTCCTCGTCCTCGCTCTTGACGCGGGAGGAGCTGTCGTCGCTTCCGCTTCCGCCGGAGGGGGTGGCGCCGCTGCCGCTGTCGTCCTCGCTGGAGGACCCGCTGTAGCTACCATCCTCGCTCTCCGCACAGCACTCCAGACGGCTGCCGGAGAGCCCGAAGATCTTCATGAAGAGCGTGGCGGCCCCATCATACTTGAATTGGAGGACGTGCCCCCGCTTCAGGCCGCGGGCGAGGGCGAACGACTTCTAACCCTGCTTCAAGAACATAAAGCCCAAAGGGGTGAACTCCATCGCCACCCAGGAGGGGCCGTTGCAGCAGCCGTCGGCCTGCACCCACAGGCCCAAGGGCGCGCGCTCCGCCATTGCCTCCGCGAAGGAGTCCGGGAGCCGGAGCCAGGTACAGGGGCTGTGATGCATGTTCACTATGAACTCGCGAGCCCCCTCCGCCGAATGGCTCCCTGCCTGGGGAAGTAGGGCGACCGCCCCGCCACAGCCACCTCGGTCGCGCGTGCCGCGCCCTCCGAGCCCGCGGGCGGCGCCCCTTCCACGGCCGCTGGGACCGGCGCCAGCAGTCGCTGGGGAGCGCCCACGCCCCCGGGGAGGAACCTGGGACGCAGCAGCACGGGCACGCCATCTTCCCCTCGCCATCTCTGTGGAGGCTCCGGCAAGGACGAGGGAGGAAAGGTTGGAGGAAGAAAAAGATGGGTGGAAGCCTTCAACTCCTCTCTTCCCCTCTTTATGCTCGGCGCGGGGCTCTTCTCATCATTCCGCCTTCTCCGGCGTCGGGAATCGAAGCAACAACAATGCGCGAAGGAAAGCAATGATGGTCTCGCGTCGCCCGCGGCAGGCTTTATGTCAGCGCGGGCGGTTACCAAGGCGTCATGGGAGAAGTGGGGGCGTCCCCCGTCACGTCGTGCGCCATGCGTCGTGCCTGGCCCGCAGGCGGTTAGGGCCCGTGCCGTTTCGCCCACTAGTAGGCGGGAACGTGTGCGTCGTGGGCTCGGGGGCTACTGTCGGGCCCATGGAACCCAGGGTATCCAGACTCGTTTGCCTTTGGCCCAGGGCGCAACGCCGGGCGTGGGCCCAGCAGGCCGTCATCACCAAGCATCTCACCAAGACCCCTCATGAGGCCTTGGCCTCCTGAGGACCCCTCCTCAGGGAGCGGCGGACAAGACTCAGCACCTTCACCAGCAGCCTTGCGAGGCCCTCTCGCGAGGCGGCCTCCTGAGGCCTCCTCCTGAAGGCGCTCAAGACGAAGGCTGTTCGGCTCAGCTGCGCGGTCTCGTGCCCATCATGTGGGTGACGCGCGCGGTGACAGAGGCCGCGCCAGCAGGTGCGGATGATGATGGTTTCCCCTTTTGTGTTAAGGGAGCAAGGCCAGCCGTCCACTTCCCAAAGCAACCCCAAAGGTTGCCCGATCAGCGAAGGAAGACCAAGACGGCGGGCGCGCAGGGCGGAGGTCACCACCGAGCCTACCGGCGCGTCATGAATCATGCTTTTGCAGGTGAAGACCGCCTTTGGTCAGGATAGCCTGAGCGCCTGTCCCCTTTCAAAACCCGCCAAGTGTGGCA
The DNA here is from genome assembly GCA_039707655.1 of Elymus sibiricus. Lineage (NCBI taxonomy): Eukaryota > Viridiplantae > Streptophyta > Magnoliopsida > Poales > Poaceae > Elymus > Elymus sibiricus. The sequence continues at coordinate 199,182,445 of CM077664.1, read as the reverse complement.
ACCCTTCGCGCCTAAGTTTTGAGGGGGAAGAGGACCAAGGCAGGTATAAAGGGACAGTGCTGCCATCATAGTAGGGGATCCGAGATCTAGAATCCGCTTCAGTCGACTCCTTCTCCTACCTTGTACGCAAGAACGCTCTCTTGCTCTCTACAATCAAAACCAAGCAGGAGTAGGGTTTTACACCGCAAGGTGGCCTGAACCTGGGTAAACCACTGAGTCCACGCTCCGCTCCTCGCTAGCGCGCTCCCGCCGTTGCTCCGCCGTAGCTTAGCCGTGGTAGGGGACGAAGAGGTAGGAACAAGCTCACCCCAGTGTTCGAACCTTTGGGTCCCCGGAGCCCAACTTCTTTTAACCATTTGCTTGCTGGCCTTACTACCTCCAACACAATCATGAGGCATACTTTGATGCCAAAATCTAGAGATGAGAAGATGATAAGAGGCCACTCTATCAACATGCTGCATCACATTGATCAACATCAGAAGTTCAAGGTTATGGATCTCATTGTTGAAATTGTCAAGAGAACTGTTGCAGACCAGAAGAAATCATGTGGCATTGCACCACACATCTAGATGCTTATCAACTCAAAGGGTGCAAACAAGTCATATCTGCTGGATCTTGAGCATTTACCGCTATAGCCGGAGTTCGAAGACAACACCGTAACGATGGATCCTTCCCATCCCACCTCGGCTGCAGCACAGGCAGAAGCAGAGGCTGCTAGGACTGCAGAGCCAAGTTCTCCCACCGCTCCATTGCTAAAGACCAAGACTGACTAGATGAACTATCTCCTTCAAGCCACTCAGAGGATAGAGCAGAGTTTGGCCAACCTCGCAGAGAACCACAAGAGTCTTGAAAGGATCATTGAGACAAAATTCTATGATCTGGACGTCAAGGTTACTGAGATGCAGACAACAGTTGAGAGTCTGAAGAAGGAAGTGGATGAAGCCAAGATGGCCACTAGCAGTGATGATGAGCACCAGAGCACAGTACTTCCCACGTGTACTCAGTTCCAGAAGATGCCTAGCTCAGCAGCCGTGCCAATCACTTCCAGAGCCACAGTCTCAGCTCCAGCCGCTATACCATCGGTTGCTCCATCAGTTCCTCCTGCTGTTTCTACACCACCAGCTCAGCAGACATCAGCCGAGATCTTTGCAGACACACTTCTCTCTACTCCGATGACGTCTACGCACACCGGCGCTGCAAGTCAGAGGACTTCACCACCAGGAGCTGCAGATCGAGCCCAGAGTGACGTTTAGCTCTTTATTTATTCAAACTTTTTGGTACTGGTTGCCAAAGGGGGATAATTAGTATAGATCATTAGGGCTTCGAGAGAGAGAGAGAGAGTGCTTTGCTTTTGCTTTTTCTCATTTGATTTCTTTGAGTTTTCGTGCTACTTCGTGATACTTTTGTTTGATGCCTGTATGAGACTATGTTACTTTGTGCCTGATCATACCGTAATTTATTGCTATGCATGCTTAAATATCTATCCATATGCTATTTGTATGATCATTCACTTGTTTTCTTGGTGATGAGTGCTTGGTACATTGCAATCATATCATTTTGAGCGCTCCACCAAGATGTATGTGACATGGAAGAGTGACTCATGATCCTAATCGATTGTGCATTTGCATTCAAACGCAAATTTTAAATAATGCACAAATTTAGGGGGAGCTCTTGCTTATCACATACTTCTCAAAGTGGCAATGTATTTCATTGATTATATCATTTGTCAAAGCTTTGATCTATATGTTGTCATCAATTACCAAAAAGGGGGAGATTGAAAGTGCAACTAATCCCCGAGTGGTTTTGGTAATTAATAACAACATATAAGTCATTGATCTAATGCTCATTGATAATAGATTTCAAAGAAGATCAATGATTGGAATGGCAAGGACTAGTGATTGTGGACCCCTCAAAATGCTAAGGACAAGAATTGGCAAAGCTCCAAGATTCTTCATTTTTGGTTAAGTGATCCAAGATCACATTGAGTCCATAGGAAAGCCAATACTATTAAAAGGGGATGAGATTTTGATCATGACTCAATTGCTCAAGTGCTTAGTGATATTCCTCCAAAAATCTGCAAATACTTCTCCACATCACATCTGTCCAAAACCCTAAAGTGTCATCTCGGTCTCAGCAAAATTCTCTGTCCCGGACTCACCGAGTTGATCACACACACTGCCTAAGCCAAACCCTAGCATTTCGGTTCTAGCGATATGGCGCGACCAAGTTTCTGTGATGAAGTTGCTTCATTTTGGAATTACTGAGATGAAACGATCGGAACTACCGAAATGAGGTCTTGCCCTAGCCATTGCACTTCGGTTGCTCCGAAATGTTCTGATCGGTCTCATCGAGACTTCCAACATTTGAATCTTTTACACTAGTCGGTCTCACCGAGATTTCGGTCCGGTGTCACCGAGTTGGGTCAAAAGCTTATAACGGTTGGATCTTTGGGTGAAGCCTATATATACCCCTCCACCCCCACTTACTCTCTATGAGAGCCATCAGAACGAATCTACACTTCCACCATTCATTTTCTCAGAGAGAACCACCTACTCATGTGTTGAGATCAAGAGATTCCAATCCAACCATTTGAACCTTGATTTCTAGCCTTCCCCAAGTTGCTTTCCATTCAATCCCCTCTCCTACCAAAGCCAAATCTGTGAGAGAGTGATTGAGTGTTGGGGAGACTATCATTTGAAGCAGAAGAGCAAGGAGTTCATCATCAACAACACCATCTATTACCTTTTGGAGAGTGTCTCCTAGATTGGTTAGGTGTCACTTGGGAGCCTCGAAGATAATGTGGAGTTGAACCAAGGAGTTTGTAAGGGCAAGGAGATCGCCTACTTCGTGAAGATCTACCCGAGTGAGGCTAGTCCTTCGTGGATGTAAGCCATGGTGGAATGGACAAGGTTGCTTCTTCGTGGACACTTCATGGGTGGAGCCCTCCGTGGACTTGCGCAACCGTTACCCTCCGTGGGTTGAAGTCTCCATCAACGTGGACGTACGATAGCACCACCTATCGGAACCACGCCAAAAATCTCCCTGTCTTCATGGCGTTTGATTTCTCCGATCCCTCCTTTACGTTCATATGCAAAGTGTGTAGGGTGTTGCTTGATTTGGTTGAATTGCTAAAACTTGCCTACAACTAAAATTGGGAAAAGGATAAGTTTTATTTTGTCAAGTAGTGTAATCACCCCCCCTCTAGACATACTTTCGATCCTACAATTGCCTGAGATGTTTATCCCTTTTGTTGGTTGCACCCTTTGATTGCATAGTAGTCAATTATTAGGGTGATCTCTCACAGTAAATATCAAGTTAAAAATGTGCTCTTCCCAGTGTTGCTACCGTCTATAACACATAACATTCTTTAGTGCATCATGTCCACATGAGTACAAGCGGGTTGTGAGTTGTAAAACGGGTGGATGGTCAGACCATGTGAGCAGATGGCACTCGGTTGTCTTGAACTTCTGGCAGAATTGTTCTGAGCTCGGGGCACGAAGCATCGAAAGATGAACAAGAGTCATATGGAGATATGATCGGCAAAAGTTTGCCTACCAGTCAAAATTCTCATCATCAGTGATGTCCACAACAATGGCTGAGAATAAGATTAGGATCTTGAATCACTTACTATCAATTATGAGAGATATTGATTTGAGTGGGAGTGCACTATATTTTTTTTAAACACTAGTGCAAAAATTAATTTTTAATTATTTCTAAATATATTTGTGTTTATCATTGTAGATCAATGGCTCGCAATATGTTCAAATTAGCCCCTATGTTAGAGAAAGAAAAGTTGGCTGCTAATGGTGGAAACTATGCGGATTGGATCCGGAACCTGAGATTAGTTCTCAGAAGTGCAAAGAAGGAGTATGTGTTGGATGCACCAAAAGAAGTTGCAGATGCTTTCACTGCTCGTGGTGATGATGATGAGTCAGTCCAGTGCCTCATGTTGACTTACATGGATCCTGAACTACAGAAACCACTGGTGTGGACGCGTCCTATACAAACGGTTTTCACCCCCTTTCCGCGACAGAGTTTTAAACCATCGCCTTGCCTGTGTGTGTGCGATAGGGGGGGTCCATGCCACACGACCCAGAAACCATCGGCGATAGGTCTTCCGGTCACACACGCGGGGCAAAAAGAGCATGTGTGCAATCGGGTGAGCCATCGCAAACAATTATACGGGACAAATCGTGTGAGATATTGTTACCAACACACACGATTCCTAGAAGAAACTGTATGGCATAGGCTGTCCACCACAGTCAGTTTTTATGTGGAAACGGTTGTGCAAGGTGGCCTAACGCAAACATTTGTCGGGCGGAAGTCATGTGTGATTGTTCATTGATCCAACATGCCCACTTTCTAGAAACTGTGTGGGTTGTTTGAGGTCATCGCCCACGATGTTGTCTGAGAAACCGTCTGCAATAGATAAACCCAATAAGCAGGCTAATTGGCCTATTATTGATAATGCATTTAGTAATCAAATTGACATTTCATATCAAACACACCATATATTTCATAGCCGTATTACGGCAACCAGGATTTCATAACTGAATTACATCAGAGGACGACATCAGATAGCTTCAGCACTCAGTTATGCCATATAGGCATATAGCTAGCTACGCCATTACACAACAGCACCAAGTTTCACATGCAACATTTAAAACCTTTGGAAAGTAGCATCATATACGGTAAATAGACAGATGAATCTCATCTGGAAAACTGCTGATTCTGAAGGCGAATATTGAGCCTTCAATGATGTTGAATGTCCTTGCAACTTTAGGCCAGCGGCTGTGGATGATTACCCACCCAACCTTCGTCCTCTTGACAGTGGCGGTGCCAGGATCAAAACCTTGTGATGTCAAGCTTTTCTAATGGAAATTTTTGTAGACAAATTATACAGGAACATAAAATATCATACTTTATTACGAACATATTATTTAGCTGTCCTTTGTGACCATGCATATTTTGATTTGTTCGCGTGAAGGGATCAATACTAGACTCGAATACATCGGTTTCAACATAAGTAATGAGACAATGATACAACAGATCATCGCCTATTCCATTGCACAAATTAGACATGATATATTTCATTGCAAAAAATGCAATTCTTATTGTAAACAAAAACAACATCTTGCTTGGTATTAAAATAATCCTGGCCTCTTTTAAACAAAAACAATGCAATTCTTATTCTAAACAAAAACTTACAAATAAAAGTGGGAAAGTGGGAGAGTACCGACTAGTGCCAAAGTAGTGATCAAGGCGACGAACAATGCGTGTGCAGCCGTGGGTGGGTGGCTGGCAGCTCGCCGGAGGTGGCCGTTCCTCACATCTCACGGCCAGATCAAAGATCGACAGCGTCAGACAAAGGACGGGAAGACGCTACGCTGCGGTGGCTGTCGACGCTCATTGGGTAGGCATGTGGTAGCTGGAGAAGTTGAAGGAGATCACGTGATTTGGGGATCAACTGTGAGGTAATTTTTTTTGAGTAAAACCGTGAGGTAAGTGATTTTGGACTTCTTACTATATGGCCCAACAGTGGACCAACTAGTCTTAACCCAAGCAACATAGCAGACGGTAAATGGGCCACGTAGTCAAATTCCCTTTTTGGTTCATTCATTAACGTGGCATGTGGACCTGGGGTCAATGACATACGAAAATCCTATGTAGTCAAGCGACTATATAGGTGTAACGTGCCTTCGCCACTGCCTCTTGAGGAAGACTTCAATATTGTACCATGGGTGTTGAATAAGTACCTTCCTCGCCTCTTGACCATGCAGGTGGTTTGAGAGGTAATCATCGGTGAACTGCTTTGGAAATGACTGAAAACAAAGATATGCATAAATATCCGTTCTAAATTTTGAAATGGCGCATATAGGAAAAACACAAGGTAAAAGAGTTAGTACCATCTTATAGTTGACTGGCGTCTTCTTCATTGTGCAAACAAAGATCTTGTTGTTATTCATCGCTAGTTTCTTTATCCTAACAATCTTTCCGAGTTTCTTGACTTGACTGATATTCATAGACATCTCATTTCCCCATATACAAAATGGATCGAACAGTGGGTCTAAAACTCTGAAAGTAGGACCTACATGTGCAAGACCAAATTTTTAAAAACCTAAATATTAGAATGGTTGCTGCAATTGCACAATAATGTGCTCTTAGCCAAAGGACCATGCATGTGCAAACCTCGATGGTAAACCTCAGTGCCTCCCATTGTTTCCCTGCAACACATATAAGGTGGTTATTGATCAGTTTAAGTGAGAGTTGGCATACTATCAGTAAAATATGTTGATGAAAAATAAACACATTGTAGATCCAGCAGATTAATTCGAGCCACATGGAAAAGCCAGTTAACCAAACCAAGCATGCTTAAGAACTTCTAGGAAGTATAGCAATTGTATATGTTTCTCATGTATAGAGTACATCCAAATTCAATTTTATTTCTCACATGCATAACAATACAAAATTGTACCCACAAGAATTGAACATCACATTTCAGAATTGAACCAAACAGTTAACTGAACATCAAAACAAATGAACCAAACAGCTAACTGAGCACGGCACATTATATATAACATATATACTAGAAGATCAGATTGCATATTAACATCCCTAGAAGGCACCGGCGGTGGCCTCAAGAAAACACCAGGAATTGTCGTTTAAAGAAGCCAACCGCGTGGCGGCGGCCACACGCGAGGCATCGACGGTGGCCTCGATGGTGAGGTGCTCCTCCAAGATCTGGAGGTCAGCATGCATGGCAGCCATCGCGACCTCATCCGCGCGTGTGGTCTTTTTTGATTTGCTTCTCCACTGCCAGATGCTCCTTGACCTCCTGGCTATACTGCGTGCACCATGGCTTAGGGCGGCGGCGCTTATTTGGAGCATGGGCATGTGGGATGGAGACGGAGAAGGAGGAGGAGGATGGGGGTGGGGTGTGGATTACCTGACTAGATCGATGATGACGCGCAGCAGGACGGAGCGTCACCGGCGAGAATGCGGCGCTGCAAGCAAGATGTGAGGTTTGAACTTGGAAAGGAAGGAGGAAACAGTGGAAATGTGGCTTTTGGTCGGCGGGAGAGGAGGGGGAGGTAGATATTTCCACGGTTGCCGAAAATTTTCGCTCGGTGCGGCAAAAACCTGGCGCGCAAGTGTGGTTGACGCGCGGGCGGTGGACTGTAGCCGATGAAGCTTCCGGCGTAAGCCAGCCCCAAGATATATTATACTGCATCACACACGATTCTTGCTAATAAACTGTTTGAGGTGTACTTGATTTTTCATTTTGATTTGAAAGACAAAATGGGGTTACGGCGGAAAAGGATGGTGTTTGAATTGCTAGAACATTTATCTGCAGTGAACATGCAACTATAGGAGTGTCGTGTTAAAATTTGGAATTATTCAGGGCTCGTTTGGACATTTTTATACATTAACTGAGTTTTCTAGGCATTTAATGTGCATAATTCAAATTTGAACTACAGGCACATGCTCCAGTGCACAGAAATGGGATGAAAAATCATATATGTGTCCTTGGGTGCATGTTTAGCTCACATGCAATAAATGGGAATGAATTTCAAACACCTCGGCATCGTGGATCGGCCGCAAACATTGAGAAACTTGGTTTATAAATTCCTGTAAATCCAAAACTCATCTGAAATTCATGAAACTTGGTATGATGTCATGAAATGGCACCCACATGTTGTGGTAAAATTTTTGTCCAGTTTGGGACAAGTTTTGGTATAAGCTTCTTACAAACCAGAGCTTCTCATTAGAAGCCTCGTGGTTCCGATAGGGAATGTGTCACCTTTGTGGACGAAACGACATTCGTTGCCTCTTCTCGACTTTAATTTTTTTCCCAGAGGCAACATGGAATAATAGGAGTGTCGTGTTAAAATTTGGAATTATTCAGGGTTCGTTTGGACATTTTTATACATTAACTAAGTTTTCTAGGCATTTTATGTGAATAATTCAAATTTGAACTGCAGGCACATGCTCTAGTGCACCAAAATGGGTTGAAAAATCATATATGTGTCCTTGAGTGCGTGTTTAGGTCCCATGCAAGAAATGGGAATGAATTACAAACACCTCGGCGTCTTGGCTCGGCCGCATACATTGAGAATCTTGGTTTTTAAATTCCCCATAAATCCAAAACTCGCCTGAAATTCATGAAACTTGGCATTGTGTCATGAAATGGCACCAACATACTGTGGTAAAAATTTGGTCCAATTTCGGGCAAGCTTTGGTACAAGCCTCTTACAAACCGGAGCTTCTCACAAGAAGCCTCGTGGTTCCGATAGGGAACGTGTAACCTTTGTGGATGAAACGACATTCGTTCCCTCTTCTCGCCTTGAATATTTTTCCAGAGGAAACATGGATTGATAGGAGTGTCCTGTTAAAATTTGGAATTATTGAGGGCTTGTTTGGACATTTTTATACATTAATTGAGTTTTCTAGGCATTTGATGTGCATAATTCAAATTTGAACTACATGCACATGCTCTAGGGCACCAAAATGGGTTGAAAAATCATATATCTGTCTTGGGTGCATGTTTAGGTCCCATGCAAGAAATGGGAACGAATTACAAACACCTCGGCGCCTTGGCTCGGCCGCAAACATTGAGAATCTTGGTTTTTAAATTTCCGTAAATCCAAAACTCGCCTAAAATTCATGAAATTTGGCATGGTGTCATGAAATGGCACCAACATGCTTTGGTAAAATTTTGGTCCAATTTGGGGCAAGCTTTGGTACAAGCCTCTTACAAACCGGAGCTTCTCACAAGAAGCCTCGTGGTTCTGAGAGAGAACATGTCACCTTTGTGGGCAAAACGACATCCACTGCCTCTTATTGCCTTGATTATTTTCCAGAGGCAACATGGATTGATAGGAGTGTCCTGTTAAAAATTGGAATTTTTCAGGGTTCGTTTGGACATTTTTATACATCAACTGAGTTTTCTAGGCATTTAATGTGCATAATTCAAATTTGAACAACATGCACATGCTCCAGTGCACCAAAATGGGTTGAAAAATCACATATGTGTCCTTGAGTGCATGTTTAGGTCCCACGCAAGAATTGAGAATGAATTTGAAAATAGCTGCCATGTTAACAGCTAACGAAGGCATTTTGGAACAAACAACTGCCAAGTTATTACAACCGGTTGTACTATCTGAATCATGTGCGTTCTACTAACCATTTACGTGCCGCTATGCGTCCCTCTTTTTTATTGGCTAGGAGATGCCGTGCGGGCAGGTTTGATTAGACGGGACACGTGCGAGCAGTCCACCACGCAGGCTCAGGTGGACGCGTGTGAGTAGTCCGCCGCGCAGCTGGCTCACCGGGAAGCGAGCCCTTTGACCTCCACTGGTCGCCCGCCTCGCTCCCAACTTCTCTATTAATGGGAACACGTTTAGGTTTGATTTGTGTGAACTAATTTGCAATTAATTATAGCGTAGTAATTTGGAATGTGACGGGAAACAAGCTCAAAATTTATTGATAATTTTGATTTCAAAGCCTGAAATGGTTCCCGGATGGCGTCACATATGCTTCGGCCGCCCCGTGAAGGTACGTAGAACAGTTTCCAATCCTCCTCCTACTCCTTCATTCTTATCTATAAGCGCCGCCGCCGAGGATTGCCGCTTACTGCGATGGAGGACGAGGCGGCCAACAAGCGGGGGCGGGTCGAGCCAGAACCGCAAGGGCCTCCAGCGAGCATGGACTTCATCGGCAGCCTCTCCGACGAGATGTTGGTAACCATCATATCCCTTCTCCCCATCAAATATGGCATGCGGACCACCGTCCTCTCTCGGCGGTGGTGCCCCCTCTGGCACTCCACCCCCTGGACCTCATCGACGACGATGAGCTCTGCAGCAGGGATCGCAAACGCTTGGACGCACTGTCCCACATCCTCGCCACGCACTCTGGGCCAGTCAGACGCCTTGCCATCGGCAAGTTCCGTTCCAACTACAAGGTCGAACCCAAGTTTCACGAGTGGTTCCTATCCCCCGCCCTAGATCAACTCGAGGAGCTCAGCTTTGTAGCTGGACATCTGCGCTCGCTGCCGCTGTCCGCGCTCTGCCTCACGCCCATGTTGCGCCACTCTACGTTCAGGCAGTGCATTTTCCCCCAGATTAATGCCGCGCTGATACGTCTCCAACGTATCTATAATTTTTTATTGTTCCATGCTATTATAGTATCAATCTTGGATGTTTTTATATGCAATTATATATCATTTTTTGGGACTAACCTATTAACCTAGTGCCCAGTGCCAGTTGTTGTTTTCTGCTTGTTTTTGGCTTTTCAGAGAATCAGTACCAAACGAATTCCAAATGCCACGAAACTTTTTGGAGCTTTTTTTCTGGACAAAAGAGACCCTGGAGACTTGGAGAGGAGGCCAGAAGGTTCACGAAGCCTCCACAAGGCAACAGGGCGCGGCCCCGGGGGGCCTGATGCCTTGTGGGGCCCTTGTGGCTCCGTTTGACCTAATTCCACTCCTATAAATTCACAAATATTCGGAAACAATCAGAGAGCCAGAAGAGAAAACCTTTCCACCACCGCAAGCCTCTGTTCTTCCGCGATCCCATCTGGAGGCCTTTTCCGGTACTCTGCCGGAGGGGGAATCGATCACGGAGGGCTTCTACATAAACCTTGCTGCCCTTCTGATGATGTGTGAGTAGTTTACCACAGACCTACGGGTCCAAAGCTAGTAGCTAGATGGCTTCTTCTCTCTCTTTGATCTTTAATACCATGTTCTCCTTGATGTTCTTGGAGTTCTATCCGATGTAATCTTCTTTTGCGGTGTGTTTGTTGGGATCCGATGAATTGTGAGTTTACGATCAGATTATTCATGAGAAATATTTGAGTCTTCTCTGAACTCTTTTATGCATGATTAAATATAGCTTTGTATTTCTCTCCGATCTATCGATTTGGTTTGGCCAACTAGATTGGTTTATCTTGCAATGGGAGAGGTGCTTTGTGATGGGTTCAATCTTGCGGTGCTCAATCCCAGTGACAGAAAGGGACATGACACATATTTGTATTGTTGCCATTAAGGATAAAAAGATGGGGTTTATTCATGTTGCTTGAATTTACTTCTCTACATCATGTCATCTTGCTTAAGGCGTTACTCTATTTTTATTAACTTAATACTCTAGATGCATGCTGGATAGCGGTCGATGAGTGGAGTAATGATTATTTGCATGCTGGATAGTAGATGCAGGCAGGAGTCGGTCTACTTGTCTCAGACATGATGCTTATATACATGATCATTGCCATGAATCCGTCATGATTATTTGCTTTTCTATCAATTGCCCAACAGTAATTTGTTTACCCACCGTATGTTTCTGCGCTCGAGAGAGAAGCCTCTAGTGAAAACTATGGCCCCCGGGTCTATCTTTATCATATAAAAAACATAAAAATACCTTGCTGCAATTTATTTACTCCTATTTAGTTTAGTAATTTACTTTATCAATTTATCTCTATCAGCCTTAATCCTTGCAAGTAACCGCTAAGAGGATTGACAACCCTCTTATTCGTGTTGGGTGCAAGTGTTTGCTTTTGTGTGTGTAGGTGTTGTTCACTGGATCTTGCTTGGTTCTCCTACTGGATTGATAACCTTGGTTCTTAACTGAGGGAAATACTTATCTCTACTATACTGCATCATCCTCTCCTCTTCGGGGAAATACCAACGCAGTCTACAAGTTGCAAGAAGAATTTCTGGTGCCGTTACCGGGGAAACATCATCAGAATCTATCAAGTACCTTCGCACAAACTATCAATCACTTGCATATATTTTATTTGCCTTTTCATTTGCATTTGCCTCTCGTTTTTATCTCCCCCACTTCTAATTTTTTTTACAAAAACACAAAAATATTTTATTTGCTTGCTTGCTTTTATTGCCTTCATGTCAAACACTCAAGAACAGAAAGTAAAACAAAAATTTAAGATACTATGGATCACCTTAAGGTTTTCTACTTGGATCATCTTCGATCCATTTGTGCTCGTGCTGAAACCCCAACTAGTTTAGTTGAGGAAAATCATTAGATGAGCATGCTCATTTTGTGCGTCACCGTTTGTCTCAAAAGGGGAGACTCTTATGGAATCAAATAAATTGTTTGCTATGTTATGCTTGGAATCTTTGTGAAATTTATGATTTTACTTGTTGCTCTAAGAACCCTAAAAACACTTTCCCTGCCTATGTGAGTTTAATGATAATGAAATCTTATCTTCTTATGCTAAAGGTGTTTATAGTTACTATGATATTGAACAAATTGAAGAATTTGTTGCTTTTAAGGGTGCTTATGAAGTTGCTTCTTTGATTGAAAAGTATGATGTTACTCTCTACAAATCTGAAAATTTTGACATACTGAAATATTGCTATGAAAATTATGCTCCTAATGCCTATGTTAGTGAATTCATTGGTAGAATGTCTGCTGCTTTGGAAGAGAATAATGATATGCATGAATCCATAGATAATTGTGATTACGTTGATTCGATTGAAATATCCCCTCTTGATGAATGTGATGCTTGCTATTCTTATGTCCATGATGCCAATATTAATGATACTTATAGAGATGAACTTGCTATAGTTCCTTATGTTAAAAATGAAATTATTGCTATAGCACCCATACTTGATAGCTCCTTGAATAAAAATCATGATTGCAATGATATTATTATAAATTTTATTAATTTCAATTGTGCTAATGATATGCAAAGCTACAAGCTTGGGGATGAAAATGTTGTTATGTGCACTACTTATTGCAATGATCAGGATTGGGGTGATGATGCTTCTTATGATCTTGAAAATTTATTTAAGCCTCATGATGAATATGTTACTGATAATAAAATTTGCAATACTATTAAAAGTGGGTTTGGAAGAGCGTCAACTTTAGGTAATAATGATCCCACTACTTTGGAGAGTGTTCAATCTTATGAAATTTTTGATAAAAGTGGGTTTGGAGAGGTCATGACTTTAGTTGATGATAATCCCACTATTTTGGAAGATTGTAAAACTTTTATGCATATGGATCACAGAGAGAATATTGCTTATGATAGCTATATTGTTGATTTTTATTATGATCCTACATGTAATTATTATGAGAGAGGAAAATATGGTTATAGAAATCTTCATGTAACTAAATTGCCTCTCGTGGTGTTGAAATTATCCATGCTTCATTCTTCCTATTTGCATATGCTAGAGATTGCTTGTCTTGATAATTTGTTCTCCTATAAAATTCCTATGCATAGGAAGTATGTTAGACTTAAGTGTGTTTTTCATATGCTTCATGATGCTCTCTTTGTGTTTCTATTATTATCTTTCATGAGAGCATCATTGAAATCTCAAGCCTATCTTAATGGCTATAAAGAAAGAGCTTGTTGGGAGACAACCCAATGAATAAAATAAGTTTTTGAGTGTTTAAACAATTATAGCATCTGTTATGATTGTATTTTTATGTTTTAATTAGTGTTTGTGCCAAGTAATGCCTTTGGGATGATTTGGAAGATAGTATGATTGATGTTGTTTGAAAACAGAAACTTTTGCGTCCAGTGCTGGAATTTCTAATTTTCTCTGGAGTGTCAGAACCTTCTGAATTTTTTTACACAGTATTGAAATATAAATTTCCCACGTTTTCCTAATTTTTCAGATTTTTTAGAGTTACAGAAGTATGACCATAATTTGGATCTTTACAGACTGTTCTGTTTTAGACAGATTATGTTTTTGTTGCATAGTTCGCTTATTTTGATGTATCTATGGATCGTATCGGGGGTTATGAGTCATGGAGAAATTGGAGTACAGTAGCATTATGCCAATATTAAATATGAATCAATTTACTACAGCACTTAGAGTTAAAGATTTATTTGTTAACTAACGGATCTCACGAGGTTTCTGTTGAGTTTTTTTGTGCTGAAGTTTTCAAGTTTTGGGTGAGACTACGATGGATAAAGGAATAAGGAGCGGCAAGAGCCTAAGCTTGGGTATGCCAAGGCACCCCAAGTAATATTCAAGGAATAGTCAAGCGTCTAAGCTTGGGGATGCCCCGGAAGGCATCCCCTCTTTCGTCTACAATCTATCGGTAACTCACTTGGAGCTATATTTTTATTCATCACATGATATGTGTTTTACTTGGAGCGTCTTGTGATATAGTTTGTTTGCTTTTGTTTTCTTTTTAGTTTGTCACAATCATCTTTGCTGAACACACCTTTTTGAGAGGGACACACATTATTTGTGATTTGTTAGAATACTCTATGTGCTTCACTTATATCTTTTGAGCTAGGCAGTTGCTCTAGTGCTTCACTTATATCTTTTAGAGCACAGCGGTGGTTATATTTTAAAGAAATAGTTGCACTCTCATGCTTCACTTATATCTTTCTGAGAGTCTCATGATAGCAATGGTAATATGCACGGGTTATGAATTTGGTCTTGATATGATAGGTATTCAAGAGGTATATAATAAAAACTTTCATGTAGATCACTGAATATGATAAATTTGATTCCTTGCAACAGTTTTGCGATATTAAGATGGTAATATGGGAGAGGTACTAGTAGATGATTGTGGTTTATTAAGAATAATTGTGTTAAGGTTTGTGATTCCCGAAGCATGCACGTATGATCTGTCGTTATGCTAAGAAGTTGGAGCATGATTTATTATTGATTGTCTACCTTATGAGTGGCGGTCGGGGACGAGCGATGGACCTTGTCCTACCAATCTATCCCTCTAGGGGCATGCGTAGTAGTACTTTGCCTCGAGGGCTAATAAATTTTCGCAATAAGTATGTGAGTTCTTTATGACTAATGTGAGTCCACGGATTATACGCACTCTCACCCTTCCGCAATTTGCTAGCCTCTTCGGTACCGTGCATTGCCCTTTCTCACATCGAGAGTTGGTGCAAACTTCGCCGGTGCATCCAAACCCCGTGATATGATACGCTCTATCACACATAAGCCTCTTTATATCTTCCTCAAAACAGCCACCATATCTACCTATCATGGCATTTCCATAAGCATTCCGAGATATATTGCCATGCAACTTCCACCGTTCCGTTTTTATGACATACATCATCATTGTCATATTGCTTTGCATGATCATATAGCTGACATAGTATTTGTGGCTCAGCCACCATTCATCATTTTTATACATGTTACGCTGGCATCATTGCACATCCTGGTACACTGCCAGAGGCATTCGTATAGAGTCATATTTTTGTTCTTGTATCGAGTTGTAACATTGAGTTGTAAGTAAATGGAGGTGTGATGATCATAATTATTAGAGCATTGTCCCAGTGAGGAAAGGACGATGGAGACCATGATTCCCCCACAAGTCGGGATGAGACTTCGAACGAAAGAAAAAGAAAAAGAAAAAAAGAGGCGAAAAAGAGCCATGAAAAAAATGAGAGAAAAAGAGAGAAGGGGCAATGTTACTATCCTTTTCCACACTTGTGCTTCAGAGTTGCACCATGTTTTTCATATAGAGAGTCCCCTATTTTGTCACTTTCATATACTAGTGAGAATTTTTCATTATAGAACTTGGCTTGTATATTCCTATGACGGGCTTCCTCAAATGCCCGAGGTCTTCATGAGCAAGCAAGTTGGATGCACACCCACTTAGTTTTCATGTTGAACTTTCATACACTTATAGCTCTTAGTGCATCCGTTGCATGGCAATCCCTACTCCTTGCATTGACATCAATTGATGGGCATCTCCATAGCCCGTTGATTAGCCTCGTCGATGTGAGACTATCTTCTTATTTTTGACTTCTCTTATTTACCTCTACCACCACACTCTATTCCACCCATAGTGCTATATCCATGGCTTGCACTCATGTATTGAGTGGGAGTTGAAAAAGCTGAAGCGCGTTAAAAAGTATGAACCAATTGCTCGGCTTGTCATCGGGGTAGTGCATGATAAATACTTCATGTGAAGAAGATGGAGCATGACAGGATTATATGATTTTGTAGGGATATCTTTCTTTAGCATCGTTATTTTGAAAGGCATGATTGTTTGTTAGTATGCCTGAGTATTTATGTCTTTATATCAAATTATAGACTATTGCTATGAATCATTTGGACCTTATTATTCATATCGTAAGAGAAAGACTACATGATAAAACATGATAGGTAGCATTCCACATCAAAAATTCTATTTTTATCATTTACCTACTCGAGGACGAGCAAGAATTAAGCTTGGGGATGCTTGATACGTCTCCAACGTATCTATAATTTTTGATTGTTCCATGCTATTATAGTATCAATCTTGGATGTTTTTATATGAAATTATATATCAATTTTTGGGACTAACCTATTAACCTAGTGCCCAGTGCCAGCTGCTGTTTTCTGCTTGTTTTTGGCTTTTCAGAGAATCAGTACCAAACAAAGTCCAAATGCCACAAAAAAATTTGGAGATTTTTTCTGGACAAAAGAGACCCTGGAAACTTGGAGAGGAGGCCAGAAGGTTCACGAAGCCTCCACAAGGCAACAGGGCGCGACCCCAGGGGGGTGCGCCCTGATGCCTTGTGGGGCCCTCGTGGCTCCGTTTGACCTAATTCCACTCCTATAAATTCACAAATTTTCGGAAACCAACAGAGAGCCAGAAGAGAAAACCTTTCCACCGCCGCAAGCCTCTGTTCTTCCGCGATCCCATCTGGAGGCCTTTTCCGGTACTATGCCGGTGGGGGAATCGATCACGGAGGGCTTCTACATCAACCTTGCTGCCCTTCCGATGATGTGTGAGTAGTTTACCACAGACCTACGGGTCCACAGCTAGTAGCTAGATGGCTTCTTCTCTCTCTTTGATCTTCAATACCATGTTCTCCTTAATGTTCTTGGAGTACTATCCAATGTAATCTTCTTTTGCGGTGTGTTTGTTGGAATCCGATGAATTGTGAGTTTATGATCAGATTATTCATGAGAAATATTTGAGTCTTCTCTGAACACTTTTATGCATGATTAAATATAGATTTGTATTTCTCTCCGATCTATCAATTTGGTTTGGCCAACTAGATTGGTTTATCTTGCAATGGGAGAGGTGCTTTGTGATGGGTTCAATCTTACGGTGCTCAATTCCAGTGACAGAAAGGGACATGACACGTATTTGTATTGTTGTCATTAAGGATAAAAAGATGGGGTTTATTCATATTGCTTGAATTTACTTCTCTACATCATGTCATCTTGCTTAAGGCGTTACTCTGTTTTTATTAACTTAATACTCTAGATGCAAGCTGGATAGCGGTCGATGAGTGGAGTAATAGTAGTAGATGCAGGCAGGAGTCGGTCTACTTGTCTCGGATGTGATGCCTATATACATGATCATTTCCATGAATTTGTCATAATTATTTGGTTTTCTATCAATTGCCCAACAGTAATTTGTTTACCCATCGTATGTTTCTGCGCTCGAGAGAGAAGCCTCTAGTGAAAACTATGGCCCCGGGTCTATCTTTATCATATAAAAAACATAAAAATACCTTTATGCAATTTATTTACTCTTATTTAGTTTAGTAATTTACTTTATCAATTTATCTCCATCAGACTTAATCCTTGCAAGTAACCGCTAAGAGGATTGACAACCCTCTTATTCGTGTTGGGTGCAAGTGTTTACTTTTGTGTGTGTAGGTGTTGTTCACTGGATCTTGCTTGGTTCTCCTAATGGATTGATAACCTTGGTTCTTAAATGAGGGAAATACTTATCTCTACTATACTGCATCATCCTCTCCTATTCGGGGAAATACCAACGCAGTCTACAAGTAGCACGCGCCCGCTCTTCATCTCCCTAAACTGAAGGATCTCGAGCTCATTGGCGTCATCATCTCGAAGGAGGATTTGGAGCGCCTACTCCGCGGCTGTACAACGCTTGAGTACCTTCGTGTTGTGGCGATGGATGGGTTTAGTAGCCTCCACATCGCCTTGATAAATGTCCGTACGATTTATGTGCATTGGTGGTGCCGCAGCAGTCGGTCAGTTGAGGTGTTTCACGATATGGTCATTGAGAATCCGCCTTTCCTTGAGAGATTGTTTGTACTTGATAAAGAAGGTCCAACAAGAATTAGGCTCATTGACGCACCAAGATTGACAGTGTTGCGCTTTTCGCATGCTGAATTCTCCGAACTTGTTACTGGATCCATATCCGTTCAGGTACAACAGTCTTCTTCTTCTCCTTCTTCTTATTGTACATCACATTTTATCTAAATTTTGTTGATCTATGTTCGGCTGTCATCCAGAAAATGATTCCCACAAGCTTGACCCTCTCTGTGCACAGTGAAGATCTTGGCACTACAATCCATCGGCCCCGATCTGGATGAAGTTGTTAGATTCCTTAGATGCTTTTCGTGCACGGAGAAGCTATACATCGAGGTGATGCTCCTTTCCTGTTAACTGTTAACCACAATGGAGTTCAATTTGTTGGTAATTTTACCCATGATTACAATGACAAATGTACTATGATTTCTAAAGGAAATTTGGAGGATTTCAATACATATTTTTTTTGAGATGTTAATCTTGAACGATTGAAGATGGCATGTCACTCTATTAGTGTATTTTAGAAATCCTGCAAATCAAGAGGCCCATAGTGTTCAAAACTACATCTAGGCACTGATATGTTATCTTCGTTTGCAGATACAAGCAGGCCCGAAAGTGGTTAATGAGGCGCAATATAACAATCCCATCGAATGCCTTGATCTCCATGTCACAAAAATTACTTTGAATGGGTACCGAGGCACCAAACCAGAGATTAAATTCGACAGGTTCTTCGTTCAGAAAGCAAGTGTGCTCAAGGTAATGAGGTTTGCCCTATATTTAGTGCATAGAAATGAATGGTTTGCTGATCAGCGCAGGCGTCTATAGCTGAATGGAAAAGACTCTGCAGAAGCTGAATTTTAATTTGGAACTTCAAATGACAGATTATTCAGAAGTCACTCTATCAAACCGATATATGACTTCTCGATGACTGATCCCTTCGCAGAAATAGTGCATGGCTCAGATTCTGAAGAAGATGAATTTGATTTCTAATATCAGTTTGAACCTTGTAATATTTGAATTTGGGCCTTGCAATGCTGGAATTTGAACCTTGTAATATTTCTGGTATTTGTGATACAATGTTTGAAATGGCATTGTGTTCTTTTTTGGTTATGCAATCATTTTTCTTATAAGTACATATGTTGTTGTTCTGTAGACATAGCATTGATGTTGTGTAGACACGGCAAATCACATTGCACACGGACTAAACTACGAAACCTGTCGGTGATTATTTCATCAATCGCTGACAATTGTATACCAGCAAGCGTTTGCCCACAACACACACATCTTATTAGCAGGAATCATCTGTGTTATTATCGGTCTTCCCACACAATTATGATTACTAACCTGTTTGCCAGGTATCACACACATCTTGTTAAGCTGAATCATTTGTGTTTATTTTGGCTTATCGCAAACAGTTCATCCGATTGACCTGTATGCCGTCTATCGCACACACCTTGATCTGGCTAATCATTTGTGGTCTTCTGGTTCATCGCAAACGGTTCATCCGAGTGAACTGTATGCCGTCTATCGCACACACCTTGATTTGGCTAACCATTTCTGTTGTTTTGGCTCATCGCAAACAGTTCGTATGGATCAACTGTATGCCACGATTCGCACACGCACATCTTTTCTGAATCATGCTTGATGGATCCGCCATCACACACAGTTCATTTTATTGGTGACGGTTTTATTACGGTACCATTTGCGATTAATGCATCGCACATAGTTTGGTCGATTGGTCTCATATACATGTGTCGCGTTAGGACCATCCTTCAGTAGTGAACATTTTCAACGTCTACCACTCAATTCATAATTGGGTCTCTTGAAGTTCTGTACAAGAAGCAGGCAAGGACCGAGAGTTTTGAAATAACCAAGGCCTTGATTGAATGCAAAATGGCGGAGGGTTCCTCAATGAGTGAGCATATAGTGAAGCTCGCAGGCTATGTTGATAAACTGGCTTCTCTGGAATTTGGAATTCCTCCAACACTCGGTACAGATATTGTGCTTGCTTCACTCCCCTCATCTTACGATGGCTTCATCATGAATTACAACATGAATGGGATGGAGAAAAGTGCAAACGAGTTGTTCGCTATGCTCAAAACTACGGAAGCTGGGATGCAGAAGAACAAACAAGTGTTGACGGTCAAGAAGACCACCAGTTTCAAGAAGAAGGGCAAGTCCAAGAAGAAATCTACTGGTGCCGGTAAGACCATCTCTTAGAAGAAGAACAAGGGGGGAGCCACTAAGGAGACTGAACGTTTCTACTGTAAACAGAAGGGACACTCGAAACGCAACTGCAAGAAGTACTTGGCGGATAAGAAGAAGAACAATTCTTCTAGTAAAGGTATAATAGTTATACAAAGTTTATGTTATTCTACTTGATTGATTTCTGTAAGTCATGAGTATTTGATAATGATCGCTTAATCTCATTTATAAACCGATGCAGGGACTGCAAAAAGCTCACAAGTTGAGAAGGAATAAAGACGTGATGCAAATCTGGAATGGTGATGGGGATCGCTACTCAAGACCATTGAAGTCATGCCTTTAGCTTATGAAAGCACATTTTCTCCCTTGGTGGTTTTGATAATTAATGTCAACATACATGTTGTTGGACTAATACTTTTATCTAGTACATTTCAGACTGGTTCAATAGTGGCATGGCAAGGACAAGAAGATGTGGACCCCTTCAAAATGCTAAGGACAAATATTGGCAAAGCTCCAAGACTCTTCATTTTTGGTTAAGTGATCCAAGATCACATTGAATCCATAGGAAAGCCAATACTATTAAAAGGGGATGAGGTTTTGATCAATACTCAATTGCTCAACTGCTTAGTGGAATTGCTCCAAAACCCTCAAACATTTCTCCACATCACTTCTATCGCAAACCCTAAAAGCATCATCTCGGTCCCACCGAAATTCCACATCCCGGACTCACCGAGTTGATCACCCATACTGCCAAAGCCAAACCCTAACTTTTCGGTGTAGCCGAAATGGTTCTCGGTCTCACCGAGACGGCATGACCAAGTTACTGTAACGATGTCACTTCACTTCGGAATTTCCGAGATGAAATTTTCGGAACTACCGAGATGAGGTCTTGCCCTAGCCATTGCACTTCGGTCCCACTGATATGTTCTAATCGGTCTCACCGAAACCTCCAACGTTCGAATCTTTTACACTAGTCAGTCTCACCGAGATTTTGGTCCGGTGTCACCGAGTTGGGTCAAAGACTTGTAACGGTTGGATCTTTGGGTGAAGCCTATTTATACCCCTCCACCCACACCTACTCTATAAGAGAGCCATCAGAACGTGCCTACACTTCCACCATTCATTTTCTGAGAGAGAACCACCTACTCATGTGTTGATATCAAGAGATTCCAATCCAACCATTTGAACCTTGATTTCTAGCCTTTCCCAAGTTGCTTTCCACTCAAATCCTTCTCCTACCAAAGCCAAATCTATGAGAGAGTGATTGAGTGTTGGGGAGACTATCATTTGAAGCACAAGAGCAAGGAGTTCATCATCAACAACACTGTCTATTACCTTTTGGAGAGTGGTGTCTCCTAGATTGGTTAGGTGTCACTTGGGAGCCTCGAAGATAATGTGGAGTTGAACCAAGGAATTTGTAAGGGCAAGGAGATCGCCTACTTCGTGAAGATCTACCCGAGTGAGGCTAGTCCTTCGTGGACGTAAGCCATGGTGGAATAGGCAAGGTTGCTTCTTCGTGGACCCTTCGTGGGTGGAGCCCTCCGTGGACTTGCGCAACCGTTACCCTTCGTGGGTTGAAGTCTCCAACTTGGACGTAGGATAGCACCACCTATCGGAACCACGCCAAAAACCACCGTGTCTTCATTGCGTTTGATCTTCTTTTCTCTAACCCATTACTTTCCGCACAATTGCGTGCTTTACTATTTCCGCTGCTCTATCTCTAGATATGCATGTGTAGAAAGTCTTGGTGATATCTTAGCTTGTGCTAAAATCTGCGTAAATTTCAAGAGAATTGAAAACTGCAACTTTGATTGGTTAAGAGTCTGTTCACCCAGCCCCTCTAGACCTATCTTCTCGACCCTACAATTGGTATCAGAGCTTTGGTCTCCATTGCTTTGGTTTAATCACCATTGGAGGAATATGGATCTGTCTACTTTGGGGAGTCTTAGATGTAGAGTGCCAATTCTTGATGGAGAGTACCACAACTCTTGGAAAAATGAAATGCTTGCTATCTTTCATGAATTTAACTTGAGTAAGTATGTTCATTATCCTTATGTGCCTCCTATTGATCCCTTGCACCCCACTCATGAAGAAGAAATTGAATTTCTTCGTAATCTTAGAAACATCAATCTTATCATTAGAGGATTACCAAAAAGTGTGCTTGTTCGTATGCAAAATTTTGAATGCGCATACACTTTGTGGAAAGACATTGAGATGCGTTTTCCAAATTACTCTTTAAGGAATCTTGATGAGATTCTTCATAAGACCATTGCTTTTCACAAGATGCAGTCTAGTGATCCTAACTTTGATAATTGTTTATTTGAGCTTCGTGATCTTATGCGTGCTAAAGGTGATGTTGGAACCATTAGCAACATCATCACGGAAGCCATTAGAATTCACAAGCTTGAACATTGTCATGATCATGAAACTAATGAATCCATTGCCTTAGGTGATGATCACATACATGTTGATGATGACGATGTTCAACATGGCTATTATGATGAAGATGAGGAATTCGACATCGAATATGAGAAGACTATGAGGAATCTTAGTCTCATGGCAAATCTTTGAGATTACATGGCCGGAGGAAAAGAGTGGATTCTTGATAGTGGATGCACCGATCACATGTCCGGAGATAGAGACATGTTTCGTGAGCTTGCTAAAAATGATGGTCCATGCAAGCATGTGACTTTTGGAGATAACTCCAAGGGTAAGGTACTTGGCCTTGGTAAGGTGGCCATATCCAATGATAGCTCCATTCAAAATGTCATGCTTGTTGAATCTCTTGGTTACAATCTTCTTTCCGTATCTAGAATAGCCAACTTTGGTTTCAATGTTCTATTTACTGAAGTAGATTGCCAAGTGTTTCGTCTAGATAATCATAATATGGTCTTTACCGGCATTCGTAGAGGTGATCTATACATTGTTTATTTCACTAAAAGAGCCCAACCTCGTACATTTCTTATTGGTAAATCTTCTAAAGGTTGGTTACGACATAGAAGGCTAGGATATGTTGTCATGCGTAATCTTGATAAACTTGTTAAGGGAGATCATATTCTTGGTGTAAAAGATGTTATCTTTGACAAGGATAGACTTTGTAGTGCTTGCCAAACAGGAAAACAAGTTGGAGGAAGTCATCCCAAGAAGAACATCATGACCACAAGGATACCACTCGAACTACTTCATATGGATCTATTCGGTCCCAATGCCTATAAAAGTCTTGGTGGTAACTCTTTCGGTTTGGTCATAGTTGACGATTTTTCCAGATTTATGTGGGTGTTCTTTCTCGATGACAAATCGCAGGTACAAAAGATCTTCAAGAACTTCGCTAGGAAGGCCCAAAATCAATTTGAAGTGAATATCAAGAAGGTTCGGAGCGACAACAGAATGGAGTTCAAGAACGCCAATGTGGATACCTTTCTTGACGAAGAAGGCACCTCACATAATTTCCCGGCTACATACACACCTCAACAAAATGGAGTTGTTGAGAGGAAGAACCGGACTCTTATCGAGATGGCAAGAACAATGCTAGATGAATACAAGACGCCAAATTACTTTTGGGCGGAAGCGGTTGTGACGGCTTGTCATGCTACAAATCGACTCTATCTTCACAAGCTTCTTGGCAAAACGGCGTATGAGCTACTCACCGGTAACAAGCCACAAGTTGGATACTTTTGAGTATTTGGCTCAAAATGTTACATTCTTGATAAGCATCGTCGTTCAAAATTTGCTCCTAAATCACATGAAGGTTTCCTACTCGGTTACGGATCGAACTCTCGCACTTACCATGTCTACAACAACTTTACTCAAAAAGTTGAAGAGACGGTAGATGTGAAATTTGATGAGACTAATGGCTCGCAAGTCGAGCAATTGCCAATTGATGTAGGAGATCAAGAACCCTCGGAAGCAATCCAAGACTTGTCTCTCGGCAAGATTCATCCTATGGAGGTAAAAGAGAGTACTTCATCCATTCAACTGGAAGCCCCAACTTCACGTCAAGGTGAACCGCAAGTTGATATGAAGGCATCCACAAGTGAAACACGTCAAGACGAAGGGAATGAGGAACTGCAACAAGATGATCCACCGCAACCTCCTTCTCCACAACCTCATGACAACAACAACAACAACAACAATTAGGAAGACAATGATGATGATGATGATGAGGAAGCCTCACCACAACCCAAGCAAAAGCTACCTCGAGTTAGAGCAAGAATTGACAAGAATCATCCCGTCGAACAAATTCTTGGCGACATCAAATCCGGGAGAATCACTGGCCCTAAATCTCGTTTAGCTAACTTTTGTGAGCGTTACTCATTCATCTCTAGTGTTGAACCTGTGAAGGTAGAAGAAGCCCTCGAAGACCCGGATTGGGTAAATGCTATACATGAAGAACTACACAACTTCGAGAGGAATCAAGTTTGGACGTTGGTTGAGAAGCCTAAGGAAGAGCAAAACATCATCGGAACCAAATGGGTGTTGTGTAACAAGCAATATGAAGATGGTCAAGTTATACGCAACATGGCTCGCCTTGTAGCTCAAGGTTACACACAAGTCGAAGGTATGGACTATGGTGAGACCTATGCCCCCGTTGCTAGACTTGAGTCCATTCACATTTTACTTGCTTATGCCAATCACCATGATATCACCCTTTATCAAATGGATATTAAAAGTGCTTTCTTAAATGTTGAAATTGAGGAGGAAGTTTATGTTAAACAACCTCCCGGCTTTGTTAATCCCAAGAAACCTAACCACATTTATAAACTTCATAAAGCTCTTTATGGTCTCAAACAAGCCCCAGGAGCTTGTACAAATGCTTGACAAAGTTTCTTCTTGAAAAAGGTTTCGAAATTGTGATAATTGATTCAACCTTGTTCACTAAAAGGGTTAATGGAGAACTATTTGTATGTCAAATATATGTTGATGATATTATCTTTGGATCCACTAATCCTTCTTTTAGTGAAAAGTTTGGAAGGTTGATGTCGGAAAAGTATGAGATGTCTATGATGTGTGAACTCAAATTCTTTCTTGGTTTCCAAATCAAGCAAACTAAGGAGGGTACCTTTGTTTCTCAAACAAAGTATACCAAAGACTTATTGAAGAAATTCAACATGCAAGAAAGCTAAGGTATGAAAACTCCCATGACTACGAGTGGACATCTTGACTTGACAAAGGATGGCAAACCGGTTGATCAAAAGGGTTACCGATCTATGATTGGTTCATTGTTATATCTATGTGCCTCCCGTCCCGACATTATGCTAAGTGTGTGCATGTCTGCACGATACCAAGCGGCACCAAAAGAGTGTCATCTTAAGGCCGTGAAAAGAATTGTGAGATACTTGTTACATACACCAAACTTTGGCATTTGGTATCCCAAAGGATCCTCTTTCGATCTTGTTGGCTACTCTAATTCGGACAACGCCGGAGACAAGGTTGATAGAAAATCCACTTCGGGTACATGCCAATTTCTTGGTAGATCTCTTGTATCTTGGTCTTCCAAGAAACAAAACTCGGTATCTCAATCTACCGCCGAAGCGGAATACATTGCCGCCAGATCTTGTTGTGCTCAATTACTATGGATGAAACAAACTCTCAAAGACTATGGTGTACATGTGAAACATGTTCCATTACTATGTGACAATGAGAGTGCTATTAAGATTGCACACAATCCCGTGCAACATTCTCGAACTAAGCATATTGAGGTTCGTCACCATTTCATTCGAGATCATGTTGCTAAAGGTGACATTGACCTTAAGCATGTTCGTACCGACAAGCAATTGGCGGATATCTTCACTAAACCTCTTGTTGAGAAGATATTTTGCCACTTGAGAAGTGAGTTGAATATCCTTGATGCTTCAAATGTGAACTAGAAACTCACTTGGATGCATGCAAGGGCATGAGCTTTCTTGACTAATCCTTGATAACACACTCATCATTTCATATCTTGGATACATTGCTCCCTTGCATTGCATCTAACCCATTGTAGGTACTTGGTTGCACATCACTCCATAAGGTTGCTCGCAAACTCTCATCTTGAGCAAGTAAATTGGACCAAGTATCTAAATCTTTGGTGTGCCCAAGGAACTAGACACTCAAACATATCCTTTGACAAAATTTGATCTTACACTTCACTCTTGTCAATTTGGATACATATGTTGTTCCTTGAAAATCTAACCCATGTAGCAAGATGGACTACAAATGATAGGATTGCTCCCAACTTCACTTCATGAGCATCCACGTCAAGTTCAACTACATGATGGACATCAACACCAAAAATCCCAATGTAAGTTCTCACATCTTAGAGAGGCTTTACTCAAAGACATGAGCCAAAGCAACTCAACAAGATGTGAATACATTGAAATGCTTAAATAAAAAATGGCAATCCCATTTTGAGCTTAACGATGAGTATGACCTATGATCAAGTGTTCTCACTTGACTCCTAAGTCAATATACTCTAACATAGGTGACCTAGTCGCCGACCCCTCTAGATGAAGTTCTCTTGTGTTTTTCTTGTTGTTTGTGTGAATTTCTTTTCCTTTTTTTTTTCAAAAAAAACTTCATCTAGATGTTTCTTTCTTTCTTTCTTCTGCTAGTTTTCTGTCTTCTAGTAAATTCATTGCATATCTTATTCAAATTCATTGCAAATCTTTGTGACAGCCTTTTGCCTAGTGAGCTGAGTTGACAAAATTTTCGCTCTATGCTGAACTCGGTCACACCGACTCGAAACACATCAGACACACCGAAATACACCGATCTCGGCTACACCGATCGATCCAATTCAGAGTCACCGATTTCATTGCTCAAAGAATTTTCTGTCAAATATTTTCTGCATTTTTTTCTGCTCCAGCTCCACTCAATGATTCTTTCCCTCTGTCTGCATCTCCAATTAACTCATGGATGGGTGTGCCTCTCGAGGACCACACCCAATTGACAAATGACCTTGAAGCCACCCCTTCTTGGAAATTGATGTCAAAGGGGGAGAGAGATGCACATCAAAGCTTATATCACCACAATCTCTTCCATATCAAAAGGTATATCATAAGGGAGAGTGATGCATTTTATAAGAGGAGATAATTCTACATGTTTCTAAGAGGGGGGAAACATGTATTTATGTTTGTTTGCTCTGGTGTTATCTCACCCTACCTACTCCCAATATCCAATGCTAGATTCAGGGAGAGAGGAAGTTCACTTTAGGAGAGAATTTCTTGAAAGTTTTTCTCGGATATCTTATTTGACCTTTTGGGGACATGTCTGCATCTAAAAGAAGTACTCACTTAGTGATACTCTCTTCTACATGTCATCCCAATCTTGGTACTCTTGTTTATCTTGTGTGTTTTGTTGGAGAAGTTATCTTGTGTTATCTAACCCTGTTTTCTCAAGTGCAGTTCTTTAGAAATATGATCAAGAACCTCAAGGTAAGTATGTGCATCATACTCATGTGCATGATGATCTCTTGATTTTGCACATATTATTTACAAGAAAGAATCATGGACATGATAGTACTTCACTCTCATATGGCTGCTCTGAAGCATATAGCCAGGATACATGTGACTCATTACAATTCCTTCACTATGTGCTTCTACTATCCATAAGCTATCATTTCTTACTAGCTGCACTCTTGTAGGGGGAGCATATGCATGTTACATGTTTTCTTCAAAGCTTTCATACAATCTTTTATTACATTTCTACTTGAAGCTTTGATGTATGTTGTCATCAATTACCAAAAAGGGAGAGCTTAAAAGCACATTTGCTCCCTTGGTGGTTTTGGTAATTAATGTCAACATACATGTTGTTGGACTAATACGTTTATCTAGTACATTCTAGACTGGTTCAACAGTGGCATGGCAAGGACAAGAAGATGTGGACAAGAAGATGTGGACCCCATCAAAATGCTAAGGACAAATATTGGCAAAGCTCCAAGACTCTTCATTTTTGGTTAAGTGATCCCAGATCACATTGAGTCCATAGGAAAACTAATACTATTAAAAGGGGAGAAGAGGTTTTGATCATGACTCAATTGCTCAAGTGCTTAGTGGTATTGCTCCAAAACCCTCAAACATTTCTCCACATCACTTCTATCCAAAACCCTAAAAGCATCATCTCGGTCCCACCGAAATTCCACATCCCGGACTCACCGAGTTGATCACCCATACTGCCAAAGCCAAACCCTAACTTTTTGGTGCAACCGAAATGGTTCTCGGTCTCACCGAGACGGCATGACCAAGTTGCTGTAATGATGTCACTTCACTTCAGAATTTCCAAGATGAAATTTTCGGAACTACCGAAACGAGGTCTTGCCCTAGCCATTGCACTTCGGTCTCACCGAGATGTTCTGATCGGTCTCATCGAAACCTCCAACGTTCGAATCTTTTACACTAGTCGGTCTCACCGAGATTTTGGTCCAGTGTCAACGAGTTGGGTCAAAGACTTGTAACGGTTGGATCTTTGGGTGAAGCCTATTTATACCCCTCCACCCACACCTACTTTGTAAGAGAGCCATCAGAACGTGCCAACACTTCCACCATTCATTTTTTGAGAGAGAACCACCTACTCATGTGTTGAGATCAAGAGATTCCAATCCAACCATTTGAACCTTGATTTCTAGCCTTTCCCAAGTTACTTTCCACTCAAATCCTTCTCACCAAAGCCAAATCTGTGAGAGAGTGATTGAGTGTTGGGGAGACTATCATTTGAAGCACAAGAGCAAGGAGTTCATCATCAACAACACCGTCTATTACCTTTTGGAGAGTGGTGTCTCCTAGATTGGTTAGGTGTCACTTGGGAGCCTCCAAGATTATGTGGAGTTGAAACAAGGAGTTTGTAAGGGCAAGGAGATCGCCTACTTGGTGAAGATCTACCCCGAGTGAGTCTAGTCCTTCGTGGGTGTAAGCCATGATGGCATAGACGAATTACCCGAGTGAGGCTAGTCCTTCGTGGACGTAAGCCATGGTGGAATAGGCAAGGTTGCTTCTTCGTGGACCCTTCGAGGGTGGAGCCCTCCGTGGACTCGCATAACTGTTACCCTTCGTGGGTTGAAGTCTCCATCAACGTGGACATACAATAGCACCACCTACCGGAACCATGCCAAAAACCACTGTGTCTTCATTGTGTTTGATCTTCTTTTCTCTACCCCATTACTTTTCGCACAATTGCATTCTTTACTATTTCCGCTGCTCTATCTCTAGATATGCATGTGTAGGAAGTCTTGGTGATATCTTAACTTGTGCTAAAATCTGCCTAAATTTCAAGAGAATTAAAAACTACAACTTTGATTGGTTAAGAGTCTATTCACCCCCCTCTAGACATGTCTTCTTGACCCTACAGCTTATCTTCAAGATTTATATTAGGGTCGAATAATAGTTATTTTGTTCCGGAGTTGTGTAAAACAATAAGTTTTGGATTATGTGACGGACATTCTTATAAGTTTTAAACAAAGGTTGTTCAAGTTGTTATAAGAATATATTTTGGATTTACCTCTATTATAGATGGTTTATTCATGAAATCTTGAATTGAAGAATTTATAAGATTAATTGCTAAACGACTTGAGAAGACTGATAAATACCACTTAAATGTTGCACCGCTTGGTTATAACGGAAAAATAATCTTCATATAGATGAAGCATTAAAATATTTTTATTTTGAATCAATTGACAAAATACATAGTGATGTATGGGGTCCGATGAACAAACCAGGGCGTGGTGAATTATTATACTTCAATAATAATTTGAGTAAATATGATTTACTTGATATAAATCTAAAATACTTGAAAGGTTCAAAAGAAATACAGAATGAAATATTTGAAAGGTTCAAATAAAATTTATAATGAAGATAAGAATAATTGTGACAAAGATAAAAGGATCTTCATTCATAAAAGGATCTTCATTCATGAATAAAATTATCTAAGTCATGAGTTTAGCAAAACACTCACATAATTGTGGAATTATTTCTTACCGACCTGCTTTTATTAATTTTCGGGATATACACTTGACACAACAACAAATACACCGAACAAAGCACCGTCTTATAGTCTAGCAAGACAACGCCATATGAGTTATGGAGTACATAATCCAGACAAATGCTAATTTGTGGATGATCCGAAATACGTAATTGGGTATTCCTTCTACCAAAAGTTCAAAGAAAAATTGTTTGTCATAAAATATGAACACATTCCGAGGAGTTT
Source organism: Elymus sibiricus (assembly GCA_039707655.1). Taxonomy (NCBI): domain Eukaryota; kingdom Viridiplantae; phylum Streptophyta; class Magnoliopsida; order Poales; family Poaceae; genus Elymus; species Elymus sibiricus. Next base: position 199,152,066 of record CM077664.1, on the reverse strand, counting down.
TCTCGCTAAAGAGGTAAGTGGGAGGACAGTGCAGCTTGATAAGATTATTGAATCTCTGGCGGAAGTAAAAGGGATTAACATACCGGAATTTGTTCCGATAGTTGTCCATACAACTTAAGCCATGAGTCACTACACTAGTTGTCGAAACTCTAATTAAAGCTTGAAACTGAACTGCGTAGATCAGGAAGAATTAATGAACCTCCTAAATAATCTCACAGTGAGATGTTCATCTTGGAACAAGATGAATCTGCGCACTACAAGGAAGCGATGGCAGCGCCCAGCTCGAAGGAATGGCTTATAGCCATGCACACAAAAATGGAGTTCATTTACAATTAAGTTTGGAACTTGGTCGATCCTTCAGAAGGTATGAAGTAAATAGGATAGATGTCAAAACTAGTTTCCTAAATAGAAAGGATGTATGAATGATACAACCGGAAGGTTTTGTAAATCCTCAGAATACTAGATGAGTGTGCTAGCTTCAAAAGTTTTTATGTTTTGAAGCAAATATAAAGGAGCTGGAATCAACATTTTAATAAAAGAGTTAAAGAGTTTTACTTTGTTTGAAATGATGAAGAAACTTATGAAGTTTAGTGGGAGCACTATAGTATTTCTAATCTTATATGTCTATGACATATTGCATATTGGAAATAATATAAAGTTTCTATGCACAACAAAATTTTGAAGAAAAAGTTTCCATTGAAGGACCAAAAGCAAAGAAAATTATTGGACATAAAAGATCTATAAAGATAGATCAAGACGTCTGATTACGCTAAGCTGAATTGAATATGCTCACAAGGTTTTAAATGAATTTAAATGGAAAATGCGTTTTCCCAATGTCACATAACATGATCAATGTCAGTTGATAAGCATGGACAGATGAGAGGATTATTGAATCCATCATGAATCTTATAATATGTATAAAGCCAAGTGTTTTATGAACTAAACGTTACTAGTAGGTCCTAAAGTGATCCTGGATTGGCTCACTAAGTAACTGTTAATATAATTAAGTACCTCAGAAGGACAAAGGACTTGTCTATAGAGGAGATGAATTGGATTCATTTACACGAACACTAGCTTCATGACTGATATAAATTATAAAGGGCTATGCTTGTTTAGAATAATCTGAAAGTAAGAACAATGTTGTGGATTCTATAACATATGTAGATCATGTTTAAAGCAACAGATGTTTCAAAATTGTTAGAATCAATAAGTGTCTTGATATAATCGGTGAGATCCCGAGTGTAATAAAACCAATGACACTATATTATGAATATACTTAATCAAAGAGTGTCTTGATATAATTGGTGTAAATACAAGTGTAATGAAACCAATAACACTATATTTTGAATATAGTTAATCAAGAGGTGTCTTGATATAATTGGTATGATCCCAAGTGCGATGAAACCAATGACACTGTATTATGAATAATAGTGTTATTGCTCAAAGCAAAAGGAATCAAGATTTTACAAAAAAGACAAGACTAACACAAATATTATAAGGTTTTGAATATGTCAAAAACTGATGTCGAAGGCTCTACCACAAGCAAAGCATAAGTAACATCAGATAAGCCATAGGTGTTAAAAGGAACTATATATGCAACTAAATTATTGACTCTAGTGCAAGTGGGAGACTGTTGGAAATATGCCCTAGAGCCAATAATATTGTATTATTATATTTCCATTTTCATAATTAAGATTTTATATTTCATGCTATAACTGCTATGATTCTGGAATATGTGATTCAGTGGAAAACTCATATGCACGTGTGGAATGATAAACGGTAAAATATAGGTTCCTAGTCTTGGCTCTAAGACTGGCTCAAGTGTTGTTGGTGATCATGTTTTCCGGATCTTAGGATATCGTTAAGTGTAATGATAGTCTTAAAAACAACATTGAGAGTATGACGTTAGAAGAACGATCATATTGAATCGACCCAAACTTGTTTGTTACACTTTGAGATAATATCATTTGAAATCAATTGTTATAACATGGAATGTTAGCATGTGTTTTAGTTCCTTGGACCATGAGAGTATCGTAGTCACTTGTTATCGTACGATGGACTTTGGGGTTGCTCAAACGTCATCTATAACACGGTGATCATAACGACAACTTACAGGTTCATCAGAAAGTTTGACAAGGGACTGGATAGCTTGAGAGTGGGATTTCCTCCTATGACGATGGAGAGATATTCTTAGGGCCCTCACGGTGTGACAACATCCATCATCATCTAGCCAGACACAGGTGACTATGTCACAGGGATGCCGGAACACTTCAACGAGAAAGAAGAACAAAACCGACAACGAGATCAACGATATAGTGAGCATGTGTATGACTCAGGAGGATACCGACGCATCGCGGGTTTTGTAAAGTATCATGAAGCAAAGGGAATATAACATGATAACCAAAGGTTCACTCGAATGCCATTCGTGTAATCATAGGGATCGATATGGACGTCCACGGTTCCGCTATCGGTCATTGAACAAAGGGGTTTCGTTCATGTCTATGATTTACCGAACCTACGGGGTCATAAGCTTAAGGTAATCATGATCTGTTGAGTGTTAGTAGTACAAGAGTATCGATGATTTATTTGTGGAATTGTTTCATTACTATTTGGAATAGTTTTGAGAGGAACCAAAAGCGTTTCGTGTCACCGGAAGGGTTTCGAAGTTTATCGGGCAATACCGGGTATTACCGATAAATAATATATAGGTGGAAAATGTTTCCAGAGGTGTTAAATTAATAATAATATGCTCTAGTAATTGTTAGAGGGCTTTTATATTTAATTTAATATCAACGGGCCTTAAAAGGCCAAGTGGTGGAATGAATATTGGGCCACCATGGCCCAATAGGGAAGGCTCCCCACTTTTCCAAGTGGGGAGGCCAAATTGGAGTGGGGGGAAAGTCCCTCCTTGGTGGCAGCCCCTCCTATCCCCTCTAATCTATATATACATGAGGTATTGGCCCTTTTCAATATACAAGTTTTGGAGCCTCCTCTAGTTCATCTAGTTCTAGGTCTAGTTGGTCCTAGTTGACTAATTAGAGCTAGACCTAGTTCCTCTAACCCTCATAATTAGAAGCCCAGTGTGGTTCTAATCTCCTCCTCTAATTCTCCAGCGATGATTAGCTCTGGACGGCGAAGCGCTGCCGGGTCGTGAAGACCATACGCTTGCAACCAAGTAGAGAGTCCATGCTTTTGGTCTTCCGTTCGAGGGCGGTTCGCGGGATCGTCATCAATGGTTTGAGGGACTCCAAGTATGATCTACACCGACTCGTCTACTTCCACTGCACTCCGGAGTCAGTAACGATCGTTGATCCAAACCCTATATGCTTCATATTGTTCCTGGTTGATCATAGGGCGATTTTTTTTGTTTTCTACTACGTTTCCCAACATTTTATGCTAGCAGGAGTTTGGATGTAGATCAAATACATTTAGCTACCACTGAAAAAGAATTGCTTGCTATTGTCTTTGCTCGTGATAAATTTCAACCTTATATTATTAATTCAAAAGTGATAGTCCATACGGATCATCGTGCCTTACGTTATCTTCTTGCCAAGAAGGACGCTAAGCCTCGATTGATTCGATGGATATTACTACTCCAAGAATTTGACTTGCAGATAGTAGACCGCAAGGAAGAGGACAATCCGGTGGCAGATCACCTATCGCACATGGAAAGAATACCGTATAACCCTGTTCCAATAAATGAATCCTTTCCAGGTGAGAGTCTGGCTATGATTAAAAAGATAGAACCTTGGTTTGTAGATTACGCTAACTTTCTTGTAGGGAAGTACATGCCACCACCTGATATGAATTATTATCAGAGGAAAACGTATTATTCAGTGACTTGAAGTATTATTTCTGGGATGACCCTTTTCTTTATCTTCATGGATCGGATGACATGATTAGGCGTTGTGTCCCGGAGCATGAGATGAATGCTATACATGAAGGCTGTCACAACAGCCCTTATGCAAGACATCATGCAGGTGACAGAACCGCCGCCAAGGTGCTTCAATCGGGATTCTACTAGCCTACTCTCTTTAGAGATGCGCACAGGTTTGTTAAAAATTGTGATGCTTGTCAACGCACATGTAATATAGGACGTAGACAAGAAATTCCTATGAATTATAGTCTAGTTTGTGAACCTTTTGATGTTTTGGGACTGGACTATTTGGGACCATTCCTTGTTTCAGATGGGCATACTCATATTCTTGTGGCTGTAGATTATGTTACCAAGTGGGTTGAAGCCATCCCAACTCACCATGCAGACGCGGCCACTTCGCTAAAGATGATAAAATACATCATATTACCCGGGTTCGGAGTTCCTAAAGTTCTTATTAGTGATGGAGGATCTCATTTTATACAGGGAATCTTCGGTAGAGTACTCCATAAGTATGGGGTAACTCACTGATAACCCACAAGTATAGGGGATCGCGACAGTCTTCGAGGGTAGTATTTCACCCAAATTAATTGATTCGACACAAGGGGAGCCAAAGAATATTTGTGAGTATTAGCAGTTGAGTTGTCAATTCAACCACACCCAGAGAACTAAATTTCTGCAGCAAAGTGTTTAGTAGCATAGTAATAACAGTAGCAATAGGAACAGAAACAGTAATAGTAGAAGTTTTGTAGTGATTGTAACAGCAGCAGCAACAAAAGTAACTTAGCAAAGATCAATATGCGAAAAGCGTAGGCATTAGATCGGTGATGAATAATTATGTTGGATGACATTCACCATGTAACATTCACAACCTAGGGCGATACACAATAGCTCCAATTCATCAATGTAATATAGGTATGTATTCCGTATATAGTCATACGTGCTTATAGTAAGAACTTGTATGACATCTTTTGTCCTACCCTCCTGTGGCAGTGGGGTCCTTAAGGAAACTAAGGGATATCAATGCCTCCTTTTAATAGAGAACCAGAACAAAGCATTAGCACTTAGTGAATACATGAACTCCTCAAACTACGGTAATCACCGGAAAGAATCCCAATTATTGTCACCTTGGGGTATGCGGATCATAACACGTAATAGGTGCATACAACTTGCAAGATAGGATCAAGAACACAAATATATTCATGAAAATATAAAGGGTTCAGATCTGAAATCATGGCACTTGGGCCCTAGTGACAAGCATTAAGCATAGAAAAGTCATAGCAACATCAATCTCAGAACATAGTGGATACTAGGGATCAAGCCCTAACAAAATTGACTCGATTACATGATAAATCTCATCCAACCCATCACCGTCTAGCAAGCCTACGGAGAAATTACTCACACACGATGGTGAGCATCATGAAATTGGTGATGGAGGATGGTTGATGATGACGACGGTGTCGAATCCCCCTCTCTGGAGCCCCGAACGGACTCCGGATCAGCCCTCCCGATGAAGAACAAGAGGTGGCGGCGGCTCCGTATCGTAAAACATGATGAAACTTGTTCTCTTATTTTTTTTCTTGGGGAAAGTGAATTTAAAGCATTGGAATTAGGTCAGACGGCCGCTTGTGGGCCCCATAAGGCATCAGAGCGCGCCCTAGGGGGGTCGTGCCCTGTTGCCTTGTGGGCAACAGGTGGCCCCACTTCTGTTGATTCTTGTACCAATAACTTTTATATATTCCATAGAAAATCTCCAAAAAGTTTTGTCCAATTCCGAGCACTTTGATTTCTGCACAAAAACAACACCATGGTAGTTCTGCTGAAAACAGCGTCAGTCCGGATTAGTTTCATTCAAATCTTGCAAATTAGAGTCCAAAACAAGAGCAAAGGTGTTTGGAAAAGTAGATACGACGGAGACGTATCACTCACCAAATAGCTTCATCGTACCATCCCCAAACCAGTGGTCAAGTGGAACTCTCGAATCGAGAGATAAAAACAATATTACAGAAGACGGTGCAGAAGTCCAGAAAGGACTGGGCAGGAAAGCTAAATGAAACATTATGGGCTTACCGCACCGCTTACAAAAACCCCATGGGTATGTCACCATACAAGATGGTATATGGTAAGGCATGTCATTTACCCTTGGAGCTAGAACATAAAGCTTATTGGGCAATCAAAAATATCAATTTTAATCTTAAAGAAGAAGGAGAGAAAAGATTGCTAGATATACATGCTTTAGGAGAGCTTCGTAACAGTGCTTACGAGAGTGCTAGGTTGTTTAAAGAAAAAGTTAAGATGTGGCATGATCGTAAGATACTGAAACGAACCTTTACCGTGGGGGACAAGATCCTCCTATTTAACTCTCGTCTCAAGCTATTTCCAAGGGAACTCAGGTCTCATTGTGTGACACCCTGGGTTTAAGCTACAGTGATCATTGTAATTAAGCTACAGTAATGACCATGAACAGTGCCTAATCATTTTGCTAAGTGGGGCTTGATCAAGTTTGGATTCAAATTCCAATTCAAATTTCATTTCAAAATGCCCTAGGAATTATTGTGATAAGAATGATTCTGCAAACAACAAAAGTAAAATGTTCCAAAATTGTGGAATATTCTAAAACAAATAATGTTGAGGAAAACAACATCACCTAGCTCATGGTGTGGCCCCCACCATTGAAAACAGAAACCAAATGCATTTTAAAAGCAATTTAAAATCAGTTTGAAAATGCAAACATGTTCCAAAAATGCCCAAACCTTCTGTGAACCCTCGGAATATTGCAAGGTAATGTTTGGGCCAGGTCTCTTATTTTTGTGGTAGAGGAAAAATGCCAAAAGAAATTAAAACAGAAAATGAAAAAGGAAAACAGAAAAGAAAAGAAAAGAAAAAGAAAAGGGCCCGTGCCACTGGGCCAAAGTGGCCACAGTGCGGCCCAGCCCACTCCCACCTGCTCCCCCCCTCGCTGTCGCCCCCGACATGGCCGAGCGCGCCTCGCTCCGGCCACTGGCCGCCACGGCGCCGGAGCAGGTGGGCGGGAGGATAAGGGCGAGGCCGTCCCTCCCCCCTGGACGCCACCCTCGTCATCCCCCCCCCTCGCCTGGCTCTCCTCCCTCTCTCCCCTCCAAATCTCGCTCGCGCCCGCGCCGCCGTCGCCATGGCTGCCGGCTAGGCATGGCCACCGTGCTCCCCTCGCCTCGCCGTCGCGTCCACGAGCTCCGCCTCGCCCTCCTCGTCCTCCTCGACCCCAAGCCCGACCTCCTGCGCCTCTGCATCGCCGTCGGTGCTCGTCTTCCTCCTCGGATCGCCGCCGCTCGCCGTCATCGATTCCGTCGCCGTCACGCCCTCCTCGAGCCCATTTTGAACGGCAACACCCTGCGGTGAGCTCCTGCTACCTCCCCCTGTCCTCCTCGCGACGAGCCGATGCTCCTAGCGCTAGTTCCCAACGGTGCCCGAACGCGCCGCCGCCGGACCTCGTCGCCGGCGCCTCTCCGGTGACCATTTGGTTCACCCACCGCCACCGTTCGACTCCGCGTGTCGCGTAGGACCCCGTAGTGCCCGTAGTTAGCTCGAAAACGCCCCCGTTCGCAGTTTGCCATCGCCGGCCGAAGCTTCGCTCCGCCGCCGTCGATGTGCTGCTAGCCTCCGTCCACCTTAGCTCGTCCCGATGCCCGGAACGGATCGGCGGCTCCCCCAGCTTTCGAACGCCGTCGGCCGCGCTCGAAATGGTGCCCCGTGCGCCATTTCCGAGCCTCTCCGGCGATTCGGGTGCTCGCCGGAGCAGCTCCGGTGGCCAGCCGGCGCCGCCGCTGACCTGGCTGGCCTGGGGCCATCCCCAGTGCCACTGCCAGTTGGCCAGGCTGACCCTGGTTGACCAGTTGACTGGTCAACTGGCTGACTGGGCTCAGCCCAGTCACTGACAGTGGGGCCCCACACACCCTGTGTCTATGACATATGGGCCCCATTTGTCAGGTGTTTAAATTAGTAAATAGACTAATTAAAATTAATTAAATTGCCTAATCAGTCACTGACATATGGGCCCCACTTGTTAATTAAACTGTTTTAATTAAATTAAAACCCTAGAAATTAAATGTGACTATGACATGTGGCCCCCACATGTCAGGTTCAAACAGTAACAGCCACTGTTGAATGTTGACGCAATGATTGTGTCATGCTGATGTCATCAAACACTCTTCTGGATAATGTTGGATTTAAATAATTGAAATAATTCGAGAAAATCAATAAAACTTTGAAAAATCATAGAAAATAATCTGTAGCTCAGATGAAAATAATTTATACATGAAAGTTGATCAGAAAAATTCCACGAATCTGATTATGCCGTCCATTCATCTGTCACATGCCTCTAGATATCTGAACATGCAACTTTTTGCCTATTTCGGATAGGTGAATAGTGCATGACATTGTTAAAATGATTTCAAATAAATTCCTAAATTAACTATCGCACTTGGATAGGCCGTAAACACCCCTAGCCCTGCGTATTGCCATGTCATGCATCATGTTGCATCTGTGTGCTTTATATTTATTGTTTCTTCCCCCTCTTCTCTCCGGTAGAGCCCGAGACTGACGGTGCTGCCGGATGCGACTACATCGTGGACGACCAGCCTTTTGCCGCAGAGCAGCAAGGCAAGCAAAACCCCCTTGAGCATTCCGATATCGCCTATTCTTCTCCCTCTTGTTCTTGCATTAGATTTTGCTACTGTATTAGTTAGCTCCTATTCTGATGCATAGCCTATTTTTGATGAACGGCTACTATACCTGTTTTTATATCAACTGCCTAGAATAGGTTGGTCAGTGTACCCCGGAGACCCCCTTAGTCCCGGTTGCCCCGGCTTTCATCGACGACACCGAGGACTTGAAGACAGAAGACTCAGTCGTCATGACTGACAAGCCAGGCCCCTCACATCACCGCACTCCCCTTAGTTGTACGACTCTGCAGCGCTACTATCGAGTACCGAGGGTGACACCTCGTGAAGTACTCATGATGCTAGTTCTGTAGTGTAGCTAGTCGGTCGTGGTTATCGAGGGTGATTCCTCTTTCACCACTCCCAACGATGACTCTGTCGTGCAACCCCTCAAGTGTGGGACCCTCGAGGGTGATTCCTCTAGGTCCCCCTTGACGGTTTCATCGAGCGGGACCCCATGAGGGTGATTCCTCAGGTTCCGTCTTGATGTTTTATACACACAGTTACTGTGGCCTGGTTACAGAAACATGTTGAAGACAGGTCGGCCCCAAGGGTACCCGCGAGAGTGATATTGGTGGGGTGCGCCGGTAAGGCACCCGAGTGTTATTGGCGGGGCGACGGACTGCAGTTCATGGTTCGAGCTTGCCCCGCACTAATAAAATGCTAATGGGTTGGGTACTTGATCTGAGTTGGTCGATACGACCTTTAACGCACCAAACCTTCACGTGGGGAAGTTATGGGCACTCAGCGTCGTTGTATCAGCCGAAGCTCTTCGGACGTCAGCAATGGAGCGGCGCGCGCCGGATTGGGATGGAACGTACAGCTCTTGGACTGGAGTGTACTAGGTCTGTTTTCGGCCGCGTTCGCATCGTGCAGGAGTGCAAGGGCAAGTGGGCCCACGAACCTGCGCGCTTAGGATTTAGACCGGCGGGCTGGCCTCTTCGTTGAGTCTAGGTGGGGCGACGACGTGCTGTATCCCGAGGCCGGGCATTACCCCGGAAAGTGTGTCCGGCTGGAGGTGACCAGGCGTGTTGGAAATGAGGTGCACCCCTGCAGGGAAGAACAAACTATTCGAATAGCCGTGTCCACGGTAACAGGACGACTTGGAGTTGTACTTTGGCCTACTACAACTATAATCATAAACTAATTAAATTGAATTGTGGCTCCGGGATTGCTTCCTCGCAGGGAGTCGAGGAAGGATCTCTAGGCGTGTTTACTTAATAAAATTGCTACAACAATATGACTATATATGAGCTGCAGGTCTACTCTCTTCTAATGCTGCAAGATGCTGAAGATGCTAGTCTTCGATAGGACTAGGCCTTCTCACTATTCTTGCTTTCTGCAGTCAGTCTAGACATAACCCCTCCCCTTGATAAGGATGCATATTTAGCATAGTTCTGATGTCAGTCTTGCGAGTACTTTGGATGAGTACTCACTGCTGCTTTACATTTTCTTTTCCCCCTCGATTCGATTGCTGGGTTCAGACGATGGAGCCCAGGAGATGGAGTACGCCGGAGACGACTGCTACACCGCCGCTGGAGCCTACTACTACGTGGAGGCTGCCCCCGACGTTCAGGAGTAGTTAGGAGGTTCCCAGGCAGGAGGCCTCGCCTCTTTCGATCCGCTGCTTATGTTTGTGCTAGCCTTCTTAAGGCAAAACTTGTTTAACTTATGTCTGTACTCAGATATTACTTGCTTTCGCTGACTCGTGTTTTGTCGAGCTTTGTATTCGAGCCCTCGAGGCCCCTGGATTGTAATATGAAGCTGTATGACTTTAATTTGTGTCTAGTGTTGTGTTGTGATATCAATCAGTGAGTCCCTAATCTTGGCCGTACGCATTGTGTGCATGATTAGCGTACGGACGAGAATGGGCGCGTCACAAGTTGGTATCAGAGCCGACTGCCTGTAGGTAGCCCCCTTTCCAACTCCTTGGCCGAAGTTGAGTCTAGACGTTGAAAATCTTTTACAAACACTGATGCTGTGGCTTACGGGCCCACATCTCAATCGGGTGGTATTAGGACCTTTTATTCCTCGTCTATACTCTGGGTCTGATCTCTCTTCTCTTTCGGGTTAAAGATTTTGCTAAAATCTAACATTAGGTTCTCGAGATCACATCCCCCGGAGAATTGTTTCGTCGAAAGTTGTCTTCTTTGAAGTTATGATGCACACACTGTCATTTGACTTATTGAATCTCCTTGTTACAGATGCGTCCCGCTAGGCAGATCGTTCGTCTGACCTACGCACACGATACGACTGGGTTCCCGGCCATTCTGGTCGGCCTCTTGAAGAAGCTGGGATATCGCTGGTACCCCGAGTACACTGTTTACGAGAACTACCCAGTTCATGACCTTGAACTCGCTGCAGTAATTCATGCACTGAAAGAGTGGCGGCAATACCTTGTTGGTAACCGTTGCGAGATCTACACCGATCACCAAAGTCTAAAGTATCTGTTTACTCAGCCAGATCTGAACCTCCGTCAACAGAGATGGATGGAGCGCATAGCAGATTACAATGTGGGTATCTCTTATACCCCAGGCAAGGCTAATGTAATGGCTGATGCTTTGAGCCGCAAGTCTTATTGCAGTCACCTTCAGGTTCATAAGGTTCACCCCCTGCTTCAAGAAGAATTTCGCAAGCTAAACCTGCATATTGTTCCTCAGGGTTATCTCATTCCCCCTCCACCGGAGTTTCGCAAGATGAACCTTCGTGTTGTTAACCAGGGTTCTTTGTGTAACCTGGTTGTTGAACCAGATCTCGTGGGTAGCATCAAAACTATGCAAAACTATTGCAGTGAAGTCGAAAGGATTAAACGCTATCTGGCGGAAGGTAAACCCTCATTCTTCACCGTGGCTGATGATGGCGCCTTGTACTTCAAGGGTTGCTTATTCGTTCCCACAAAGAAGGAAAATCTGGATGTAACTAAGAAGGTGATGAAGGAAGCTCATGATACACCTCTGTCTATTCATCCGGGTAGTACCAAGATGTATCAGGACATCCGTCAAAGATTCTGGTGGCCTTATATGAAGCAAGACATTGCTCGCTACGTTGCTGAATGTGACATTTGCCGTCGGATCAAAGCAGAACATCAAAGGCCTGCTGGAACTTTACAACCTATTTCTATTCCTGAATGGAAATGGGACCATGTTGAAATGGACTTCATTACTGGTTTTCCCAGATCGCAGAAAGGTAATGATGCTATTCTTGTCGTCATTGACCGGTTGTCCAAAGTCGCACATTTTCTGGCTGTCAAGGAAACTATTACTGCTAGTCAGCTGGCAGATCTGTATATGTCCAGAATTGTTTCGCTCCACGGTATTCCACTGGTTATCAGTTCGGACCGTGGCAGTTTATTCACTTCAAGATTCTGGGCAAGTTTCCAGGAAGCTATGGGAACTCACTTGTCATTCAGCACTGCTTTTCTCCCTCAATCCCAGGGACAAGTTGAAAGAGTCAATCAGATTCTCGAAGACATGCTTCGAGCTTGTGTTATCTCTTTCAGCAAGAAATGGGAAGAATCTCTCCCGTATGCTGAGTTCTCTTACAACAATAGCTATCAAGCTAGTCTGAAGGTGGCCCCCTTTGAAGTATTATATGGACGTAAGTGTCGAACCCCTCTGAATTGGTCAGAAACTGGGGAACGTACACTTATCGGTCCGGATATAATCCAACATGCCGAAGATCAAGTCTGCATTATTCATGCAAATCTGAAGGCTGCCCAGTCTCGTCAGAAGAGTCAGTATGACCGTCATCACAAAGATATGGTCTATCAACCTGGCGACAAGGCTTATCTTCGAGTCACGCCAATGAGAGGAACACACCGATTTGGAATCAAAGGCAAGCTGGCTCCTCGTTATATTGGTCCTTTCACTGTTCTCGAAAGGCGTGGTAAAGTGGCATATCAATTGGAACTACCGCCAAACCTTTCTCAGGTTCACGATGTGTTCCATGTGTCACAGCTTCGTCGCTACTTCAAGGATCCTATCCGAGCAGTGGATCATGATATGCTTGAGCTGCAACAAGACCTTTCTTACAAGGAGCAACCGGTCCGCATTCTCGATGAAACTGAACGTCGGACTCGTCAGAAGGTTACCAAGTTCTTCAAAGTGCAGTGGGCAAATCATTCTGAAGATGAAGCCACTTGGGAACGCGAAGATCATCTTCGTGCAGAATACCCCGGGCTTTTTCCTTCTACTTCTTAATTCTCGGGACGAGAATTCTTGTTAGTAGGGGAGAATTGTGACACCCTGGGTTTAAGCTACAGTGATCATTGTAATTAAGCTACAGTAATGATCATGAACAGTGCCTAATCATTTTGCTAAGTGGGGCTTGATCAAGTTTGGATTCAAATTCCAATTCAAATTTCATTTCAAAATGCCCTAGGAATTATTGTGATAAGAATGATTCTGCAAACAACAAAAGTAAAATGTTCCAAAATTGTGGAATATTCTAAAACAAATAATGTTGAGGAAAACAACATCACCGAGCTCATGGTGTGGCCCCCACCATTGAAAACAGAAACCAAATGCATTTTAAAAGCAATTTAAAATCAGTTTGAAAATGCAAACATGTTCCAAAAATGCCCAAACCTTCTGTGAACCCTCGGAATATTGCAAGGTAATGTTTGGGCCATGTCTCTTATTTTTGTGGTAGAGGAAAATGCCAAAAGAAATTAAAACAGAAAATGAAAAAGGAAAACAGAAAACAAAAAGAAAAGAAAAAGAAAAGGGCCCGTGCCACTGGGCCAAAGTGGCCACAGTGCGGCCCAGCCCACTCCCACCAGCTCCCCCCCTCACTGTCGCCCCCGCCATGGCCGAGCGCGCCTTGCTCCGGCCACTGGCCGCCACGGCGCCGGAGCAGGTGGGCGGGAGGATAAGGGCGAGGACGTCCCTCCCCCCTGGACGCCACCCTCGTCATTCCCCCCCTCGCCTGGCTCTCCTCCCTCTCTCCCCTCCAAATCTCGCTCGCGCCCGCGCCGCCGTCGCCAAGGCTGCCGGCTAGGCATGGCCACCGTGCTCCCCTCGCCTCGCCGTAGCGTCCACGAGCTCCGCCTCGCCCTCCTCGTCCTCCTCGACCCCAAGCCCGACCTCCTGCGCCTCTGCATCGCCGTCGGTGCTCGTCTTCCTCCTCGGATCGCCGCCGCTCGCCGTCGTCCATTCCGTCGCCGTCACGCCCTTCTCGAGCCCATTTTGAACGGCAACACCCCGCGGTGAGCTCCTGCTACCTCCCCCTGTCCTCCTCGCGACGAGCCGATGCTCCTAGCGCTAGTTCCCACCGGTGCCCGAACGCGCCGCCGCCGGACCTCGTCATCGGCGCCTCTCCGGTGACCATTTGGTTCACCCACCGCCACCGTTCGACTCCGCGCGTCGCGTAGGACCCCGTAGTGCCCGTAGTTAGCTCGAAAACGCCCCCGTTCGCAGTTTGCCATCGCCGGCCGAAGCTTCGGTCCGCCGCCGTCGATGTGCTGCTCGCCTCCGTCCACCTTAGCTCGTCCCGATGCCCGGAACGGATCGGCGGCTTCCCTAGTTTTCGAACGCCGCCGGCCGCGCTCGAAATGGTGCCCCGTGCGCCATTTCCGAGCCTCTCCGGCGATTCGGGTGCTCGCCGGAGCAGCTCCGGTGGCCGGCCGGTGCCGCCGCTGACCTGGCTGGCCTGGGGCCACCCCCAGTGCCACTGCCAGTGGGCCAGGCTGACCCTGGTTGACCAGTTGACTGGTCAACTGGCTGACTGGGCTCAGCCCTGTCACTGACAGTGGGGCCCCACACACCCTGTGTCTATGACATATGGGCCCCATTTGTCAGGTGTTTAAGTTAGTAAATAGACTAATTAAAATTAATTAAATTGCCTAATCAGTCACTTACATATGGGCCCCACTTGTTAATTAAACTGTTTTAATTAAATTAAAACCCTGGAAATTGAATGTGACTATGACATGTGGCCCCCACATGTCAGGTTCAAACAGTAACATCCATTGTTGACTGCTGACGCAATGATCGTGTCATGCTGATGTCATCAAACACTGTTCAGGATAATGTTGGATTTAAATAATTGAAATAATTCCAGAAAATCAATAAAACTTTGAAAAATCATAGAAAATAATCTGTAGCTCAGATGAAAATAATTTATACATGAAAGTTGATCAGAAAAATTCCACGAATCTGATTATGCCATCCATTCATCTGTCACATGCCTCTAGATATCTGAACATGCAACTTTTTGCCTATTTCGGATAGGTGAATAGTGCATGACATTGTTAAAATGATTTCAAATAAATTCCTAAATTAACTATCGCACTTAGATAGGCCGTAAACACCCCTAGCCCTGCGTATTGCCATGTCATGCATCATGTTGCATCTGTGTGCTTTATATTTATTGTTTCTTCCCCCTCTTCTCTCCGGTAGAGCCCGAGACTAACGGTGCTGCCGGATGCGACTACACCGTGGACGACCAGCCTTTTGCCGCAGAGCGGCAAGGCAAGCAAAACCCCCTTGAGCATTCCGATATCGCCTATTCTTCTCCCTCTTGTTCTTGCATTAGATTTTGCTACTGTATTAGTTAGCTCCTATTCTGATGCATAGCCTGTTTTTGATGAACGGCTACTATACCTGTTTTTATATCAACTGCCTAGAATAGGTTGGTCAGTGTACCCCTGAGACCCCCTTAGTTCCGGTTGCCCCGGCTTTCATCGACGACACCGAGGACTTGAAGACAGAAGACTCAGTCGTCATGACTGACAAGCCAGGCCCCTCACATCACCGCACTCCCCTTAGTTGTACGACTCTGCAGCGCTACTATCGAGTACCGAGGGTGACACCTCGTGAAGTACTCATGATGCTAGTTCTGTAGTGTAGCTAGTCGGTCGTGGTTATCGAGGGTGATTCCTCTTTCACCACTCCCGACGATGACTCTGTCGTGCAACCCCTCAAGTGTGGGACCCTCGAGGGTGATTCCTCTAGGTCCTCCTTGACGGTTTCATCGAGCGGGACCCCATGAGGGTGATTCCTCAGGTTCCGTCTTGATGTTTTATACACACAGTTACTGTGGCCTGGTTACAGAAACATGTTGAAGACGGGTCGGCCCCAAGGGTACCCGCGAGAGTGATATTGGTGGGGTGCGCCGGTAAGGCACCCGAGTGTTATTGGCGGGGCGACGGACTGCAGTTCATGGTTCGAGCTTGCCCCGCACTAATAAAATGCTAATGGGTTGGGTACTTGATCTGAGTTGGTTGATACGACCTTTAACGCACCAAACCTTCACGTGGGGAAGTTATGGGCACTCAGCGTCGTTGTATCAGCCGAAGCTCTTCGGACGTCAGCAATGGAGCGGCGCGCGCCGGATTGGGATGGAACGTACAGCTCTTGGACTGGAGTGTACTAGGTCTGTTTTCGGCCGCGTTCGCATCGTGCAGGAGTGCAAGGGCAAGTGGGCCCATGAACCTGCGCGCTTAGGATTTAGACCGGCGGGCTGGCCTCTTCGTTGAGTCT
The DNA here is from genome assembly GCA_039707655.1 of Elymus sibiricus. Classification (NCBI taxonomy): domain Eukaryota; kingdom Viridiplantae; phylum Streptophyta; class Magnoliopsida; order Poales; family Poaceae; genus Elymus; species Elymus sibiricus. The sequence continues at coordinate 199,136,014 of CM077664.1, read as the reverse complement.
AGGTGGGGCGACGACGTGCTGTATCCCGAGGCCGAGCATTACCCCGGAAAGTGTGTCCGGCCGGAGGTGACTAGGCGTGTTGGAAATGAGGTGCACCCCTGCAGGGAAGAACAAACTATTCGAATAGCCGTGTCCACGGTAACAGGACGACTTGGAGTTGTACTTTGGCCTACTACAACTATAATCATAAAGTAATTAAATTGAATTGTGGATCCGTGATTGCTTCCTCGCAGGGAGTCGAGGAAGGATCTCTGGGCGTGTTTACTTAATAAAATTGTTACAACAATATGACTATATATGAGCTGCAGGTCTACTCTCTTCTAATGCTGCAAGATGCTGAAGATGCTAGTCTTCGATAGGACTAGGCCTTCTCACTATTCTTGCTTTCTGCAGTCAGTCCAGACATAACCCCTCCCCTTGATAAGGATGCATATTTAGCATAGTTCTGATGTCAGTCTTGCGAGTACTTTGGATGAGTACTCACTGCTGCTTTGCATTTTCTTTTCCCCCTCGATTCGATTGCCGCGTTCAGACGATGGAGCCCAGGAGATGGAGTACGCCGGAGACGACTGCTACACCGCCGCTGGAGCCTACTACTACGTGGAGGCTGCCCCCGACGTTCAGGAGTAGTTAGGAGGTTCCCAGGCAGGAGGCCTCGCCTCTTTCGATCCGCTGCTTATGTTTGTGCTGGCCTTCTTAAGGCAAAACTTGTTTAACTTATGTCTGTACTCAGATATTACTTGCTTTCGCTGACTCTTGTTTTGTCGAGCTTTGTATTCGAGCCCTCGAGGCCCCTGGCTTGTAATATGAAGCTGTATGACTTTAATTTGTGTCTAGTGTTGTGTTGTGATATCAATCAGTGAGTCCCTAATCTTGGCCATACGCATTGTGTGCATGATTAGCGTACGGAAGAGAATGGGGGCGTCACACATTGGGAGGGGCCTTATGAGATAGAGGAAGTCTACAACTCCTGAGCTGTTTGTTTAAAAGGAGGAAAAGATGGACCCTGGATCGTAAATGGACAACGCTTGAAGATATACCTCGCGGATGAACAAAAGGAAGAACGGGAAGTAGAAGAGGTAAGTTTTGTCACGATCAATGAGGCCGAAACCCTCTAGAGGAAGCGAAAGGTATGAAGAAATGAAATGCATGTGAATATTGGTGTAGAAGCCACCTTTGTTGAGTTACACCTATTTGATCTTATGCATGTATCATTGGAGTTTTCGTCTATAGTTGGAGGCTTTCTCATTAACCTTTCAGGGAGATAAAAATTTCTAAGGAAGAAATTGACGAAGTGGCTAACAAAGCAAAATACGATGTATCATACGAATGCCAGTGGTCATATGGGTGGTCGCATGGACGCAAGACGGAAATGATGAAGACTACAGGGAGATTGACGACGTTCCATCCGGATGCTCGCGGTCGTTTGGGTGGTCGTATGGATCCTCCTCGGCGAAGGGTTCGACGACATAGCAAACGACGGCCTATCATGCGACCGGAAGCGCCCGTAAGTGGTCGCATGGATACACCGCCGAAACAGGTTTAAAAAAAGGTCTCGGCAGTAGGCCATACGACCAGCAATACGAGCACTGTCGCTTGTATGGAAGGCCGTCGATCGGTCTGTTTTCGCGATTCCTTCCTGATTTGTTTCTAACTAACTCTTTTTCCTTGATCTCGTGATTACCTGTAGACTTAACCATTATAAAGAGGGAAGGGGCACGTCATTAATCCCTAAACCATCTAATATCACATCTTCTTTGCTTGCCATCTCCACCAAAAAGTTTTTAGTCGCAGAAAACAAGCACGGGTGCCGCCATGAACAAAAAGTCCTCATCCACATGTGCCCGCATCATCCCGTTCCCCAACTTGGATGATGTGGAGCCCTCGGGATGGGAGGACTTGAGGAAGCTTAGCCTCGAGGAGGAACCGCGCCCAAAGGAGGAAGAACTCGAGGAGAAGGTCGTGGTGGTGGAGATCAAGGAGGAGGAACCGGAGAAAGAAGGGAATGACGACACTACTCTAGATGAGTATCCTACTAATCCCTACCAATTCAATATCCGAGGATCTATTCCATTATTTCCTCTGGGCCCCCCTCAGAACGAGTGGGGAAAGGAGCCACCGATCCCAGAAGAGATGAAGGAAAATATTAAGGAATTGGAGAAGGTTTCGAAGGCTTGTGTGAACGTGACTAGAGATGGCATTGACTCTTACTGGTTGATGAGCAAAGATCTGGAAGCATGGGTCGAGGGTCTTCTCCACAAGATCGGGCTTATGATTGATACTCTTAATCAAAACACTACACAACTTGAGTTTTGACCTAGGTTGTAGATGATTGATACGTCTCCAACGTATCTATAATTTTTGATTGTTCCATGCTGTTATAATATCAATCTTGGATGTTTTTATAATCATTTACAGCAATTTTATATCATTTTTGGAGACTAACCTATTAACCTAGTGCCCAGTGCCAGTTGTTGTTTTCTGCCCTGTTTTTGTTTCACAGAAAATCAATATCAAACGAAGTCCAAATACAGTGAAACTTTTTGGAGATTTTTTCTTGGGCAAGAAGAATACTAGAAGCTTCGAGGGGAGGCCAAACGACCTTGGTGGGGCCCACGAGCCACCAAGGCACGCTTGGGGGGGGGCACGCGCGCCCTGATGCCTCGTGGGCCCCACCAAGCTCCGTTTGACCTAATTCCAGCACTATAAATTCCAAAAAAATCAGAAACCCTCAAGAGAGTCCACGGAATACTTTTTACGCCGCCGCAAGCCTCTGTTCCAGAGAGATCCCATCTGGGGTCCTTCTCCGGTAATCTGCCGGAGGGAGAATCGATCACGGAGGGGCTCTACATCAACCTTGCTGCCTCTCCGATGATGCGTGAGTAGTTTACCACAGACCTTCGGGTCCATAGACAGTAGCTAGATGGCTTCTTCTCTCTTTTTGATGTTCAATACAATGTTCTCCTTGATGTTCTTGAAGATCTATCCGATGTAATCTTTCTTTGCAGTGTGTTTGTTGGGATCCGATGAATTGTGAGTTTATGATCAAATTATCCATGAATATTATTTGAGTCTTCTTTGATCTCTTTTATGCATGATTATTATAGCCTCGTATTTCTTCTCCGATCTATTGATTTGGTTTGGCCAACTACGTTGATTTATCTTGCCGTGGGAAGAGGTGCTTTGTAGTGGGTTCGATCTTGCGGTGCTCAATCCCAGTGACAGAAAGGGACATGACACGTATGTATCGTTGCTACTAAGGGTAAAAAGATGGGATCTATTCATTGGGTTTATTAATTCGTGAGTTTGTCTTGTCTACATCATGTCATCGTTCTTAAGGCATTACTCCGTTCTTATTGACTTAATTCACTAGATGCATGCTGGATAGCCCATCGATGTGTGGAGTAATAGTAGTAGATGCAGGCAGGAGTCAGTCTACTAATCTTGGACGTGATGCCTATATACATGATCATTGCCTTGGATATCGTCATGATTATTTGCTTTTCTATCAATTGCCCAAAAGTAATTTGTCTACCCACCGTATGCTATTTTCTCGAGAGAAGCCTCTAGTGAAATCTATGGCCCCGGGGTCTATCAAAATCATATTACTAAAACCCTAAAAATATTGCTGCCATTTTCTTTTATTTATTTTATTTAGTATTTTTGCTGCAATCTATCAATCTATCAAATACAATTTAATCTTGCAATCTTACCGCCAAGGGATTGACAACCCCTTGTTTGCGTTGGGTGCAAGGATTTGTTGTTTGTGTGCAGGTACTGCTTACTAGGTGTTGTGTGATTCTCCTACTGGTTCGATAACCTTGGTTTCATAATTGAGGGAAATACTTATCTCTACTGTGCTGCATCATCCCTTCCTCTTCGGGGAAATACCAACGCAAGCTACAAGTAGCAGGAAGAATTTCTGGCGCCATTGCCGGGGAGACTTCATCAACATTTATCAAGTACCTTTGCACAAACTCTCATCTCCTTGCATTTACTTTATTTGCCATTTGCCTCTCGTTTTCATCTCCCCCACTTCTAAAATGTTTTTACAAAAATACAAAAATATTTTCCGTTTGCCTTTTTCTTGTTTGCTATCTTTGCTTGTGTTGCCATGTGCCTTCTATTTGCTTGCATCTTCGCTTGCTAAAAATCTATTGATATGGATCCTCATTCACTTGCTAATCTTTTCAAGACCCAATTATGTTGAACCAATTGCCAGTGAGTTGAGTGCACTTGATTTCCTCTATGACGTTTTGTTTGAAAATCATGAATCTGAAAATTGTGATGAAGTGTTGAAAGAAGAAATTTTTAAAGTGATTCATGATAGCTCCTTGAATGAAAAAGCATGATTGCAATAATGTTATCATAAATACTATTAATATCAATTGTGTTAATAATATGCAAAACTATGAGCTTGGGGATGATAATTTTGTTATATCCACTACTTATTGCAATGATCACGATTGGGGTGATAATGCTTCTTATGATCTCGAAAATTTATTTAAGCCTCATGATGAATATACTATTGATAATAATGTTTGCAATAACATTGAAAGTTGGTTTGGAAGAGTGTCAACTCTAGGTAAAAATAATCCCACTATTTTGGAAGGCTATAAGAATTTTATGCATGTGGATCATGGAGAGAAAATTTTATATGATAGCTATATTGTTGAATTTGATTATGATCCTACATGTAATTATTGTGAGAGAGGAAAATATGGTTGTAGAAATTTTCATGTTACTAAATTACCTCTCTTTGTGTTGAAATTTTTAATGCTTCATTCTTCATACTTGCATATGCTAGATATTTCTCGTCTTGATAATTTGTTTGCATATAAAATTCCTAGGCATAGGAAGTATGTTAGACTTAAATGTGTTTGTCATATGTATTATGATGCTCTCTTTGTGCTTCAATTCTTATCTTTCATGTGAGCATCATTGAAATCTTAAAGCCTATCTTAATGGCTATAAGGAAAGAGCTTCTTGGGAGGCAACCCAATGAATAAAATAAATTTTTGTTATAAGTTTCTGTTATGGTGTGTTTTTACTGTCATGCTACTGGTATGATAGTATTTTTATGTTTTTAATTAGTGTTTGTGCCAAGTAAAGCCTTTGGGATGATTTGGAAGATAGTATAATTGATGCTGTTTGGAAAACAGAAAGTTTTGCGTCCAGTGCCCGAATTTTTTTTCTGTACTGGAGAGTTGTAAAAATCTGAAATTTTTACACAGTATTGGTATATGAATTTTACACGTTGTCCTAATTTTTCAGAATTTTTGGAGTTACATAAGTATGGATTTTAAATAGATTGCTACAGACTGTTCTGTTTTTGACAGATTCTGTTTTTGATGCACTACTTGCTTGTTTTGATGAATCTATGGATTGTATCGGGGGGTATAAGCCATGGTGAAGTTAGAGTATAGTAGGTATAATGCAAAAATAAAATATGAATGGGTTTGCAACAGTACTTATAGTAGTGATTTGTTTTGTTATAATAACGGATCTCACGAAGGTTTTGTTGAGTTTTGTGTGATTCAAGTTTTCAAGTTTTGGGTGAGATCACGATGGATGAAGGAATACGGAGTAGCAAAAGCCTAAGCTTGGGGATGCCCAAGGCACCCCAAGGTAATATTCAAGGAAGACTCAAGCATCTAAGCTTGGGGATGCCCCGGAAGGCATCCCCTCTTTATTCTACCGACCATCGGTAATTTTACTTGGAGCTATATTTTTATTCGTCATATGATATGTGTTTTGCTTGGAGCGTCTTGTATGATATGAGTCTTTGCTTTGTTTACCTTTTAGTTTGTCACAATCATCTTTGCTGCACACACACCTATTTTGAGAGAGCCACACGTTGTCATCATAATTTGTAGAATACTCTATGTGCTTCACTTAAATTTTTTGAGCTAGGCAGTTGCTCTAGTGCTTCACTTAAATCCTTTTGAGCACGGTGGTGGCTGAAATTTTGTAGAAATAAACTCTCATGCTTCACTTATATTATTTTGAGAGTTAATTGAAATTTTGTAGAAATAAACTCTCATGCTTCACTTATATTATTTTGAGAGTTGATTGAAATTTTGAAGAAATGAATTCTCATGCTTCACTTATATTATTTTGAGAAGTGTTAAGACTAAAATTTTGAAGAAATATTTTCACTCTCATGCTTCACTTAAATATTTTTGAGAGATGATGATAGTAACGGTAATTTGCACATGTTATGCAATTGGTCCCAAAGTGATGAATATTCAAGAGGGATATAGATAAAAACTTTCATATAGATCATTGGATATGACAAGTGTGATTCCTTGCAATAGTTTTGCGATATGGAAATGATGATATGTGATGCCATGTTAGTGAGTAATTGTGCTTAAGTAAGAATATTTATGTTAAGGTTTGTGATTCCCTATGCAAGCACGTTAAGTCAATAGTTATGCAATGAAGTTATATCTTACTATGGTGCATTATTCGGTGTTAGTTATGTTCAATGCATGTTTATGACCGTTTTCGTTTTTTTGGTTGGTTGCTTCTCAATCTTTTGCTAGCCTTCATTTGTACTAAGCGGAAATACTGCTTGTGCATCCAAAATCCTTAAAACCAGTTTTGCCTTATGAGTCCACTATATCTACCTATATGCGGTATTCCAATGTCGTTCCAAGTAAATTTGCGTGTGCCAACTCTAAATTTCAAAATAATTTTTCTGTTTTGTGTGCCCGTACCGCTCATGAAGCGGAAGGGGGTAGCCAATATCTTCCATGCTAGGTGTGTTATTCTCAAGATGAGTGTTTATTCACTTGTCATTGCACGAGAGTGTGGCGGTAATAGGGATGCCCAGTCCCGAAATGTGAAATGAAATGAAATGAAAAATCTTATGTGATCACAATAATAAATTCCTTGGAAAGCGATGGTATGGAGGGCACCCGTGGATACGGCTAGCGATGGATTGTGAAAGAATTGGTGGAAAGGAATAAACTTTATTTTCTGTTTGGGAACCGCCTATGATGTATGTAGCATGGAAGATATTGGGAATTCTCATTCGTTTTCGTTGACAAGAAAAGCATGCCTCCCAAAATATTTTTTTTTATCTCTTTAATTTAAGCTTTGAGCTCTGGCACATTTGACAAATCTCTGCTTCCCTCTGCGAAGGGCCTGTCTATTTACTTTTATGCAATTTTTATTTTTCTTGAGTCTCCATCTTCTCTTACAAAAGCACCAACTAGGGAACACTATTGTCATACTTGTGCATTGGTTGTAGCTAATATTTGAGTGTGTTTCATAAATGGATCAATGATTGAGCATAATGGGCTAGGGATAACTTTCTTTAGCGTTGATATTTTGAAAGACATGATTGCTTGTTAGTATGCTTGAGTATCTATGTTTTCATGTCAAATTATAGACTATTGCTTTGAATCATATAAGTCCGATGTCCATGCTACAAAAAGAAAAAGAATATGTGATAAATATGTTAGGCAGCATTCCACATCAAAAATTCTGTTTTTATCATTTACCTACTCGAAGACGAGCAGGAATTAAGCTTGGGGATGCTCATACGTCTCCAACGTATCTATAATTTTTGATTGTTCCATGCTGTTATAATATCAATCTTGGATGTTTTTATAATCATTTACAGGAATTTTATATCATTTTTGGAGACTAACCTATTAACCTAGTGCCCAGTGCCAGTTGCTGTTTTCTGCCCTGTTTTTGTTTCATAGAAAATCAATATCAAACGAAGCCAAATACAGTGAAACTTTTTGGAGATTTTTTCTTGGGCAAGAAGAATACCAGAAGCTTCGAGGGGAGGCCAAAATACCTTGGTGGGCCCCACGAGCCACCAGGGCGCGCCTGGGGGGGCAGGCGCGCCCTGATGCCTCGTGGGCCCCACCAAGCTCCGTTTGACCTGATTCCAGCACTATATATTCCAGAAAAATCAGAAACCCTAAAGAGAGTCCACGAAATACTTTTTACGCCGCCGCAAGCCTCTGTTCCAGAGAGATCCCATCTGGGGTCCTTCTCCGGTAATCTGCCAGAGGGGGAATCGATCACGAAGGGGCTCTACATCAACCTTGCTGCCTCTCCGATGATGCGTGAGTAGTTTACCATAGACCTTCGGGTCTATAGACAGTAGCTAGATGGCTTCTTCTCTCTTTTTTATGTTCAATACAATGTTCTCCTTGATGTTCTTGGAGATCCATCCGATGTAATCTTTCTTTGCGGTGTGTTTGTTGGGATCCGATGAATTGTGAGTTTATGATCAGATTATCCATGAATATTATTTGAGTCTTCTCTGATCTCTTTTATGCATGATTATTATAGCCTCGTATTTCTTCTCCGATCTATTGATTTGGTTTGGCCAACTAAGTTGATTTATCTTGCCGTGGGAAGAGGTGCTTTGTAGTGGGTTCGATCTTGCGGTGCTCAATCCCAGTGACAGAAAGGGACATGACATGTATGTATCGTTGCTACTAAGGGTAAAAAGATGGGATCTATTCATTGGGTTTATTAATTCGTGAGTTTGTCTTGTCTACATCATGTCATCGTTCTTAAGGCATTACTCTATTCTTATGGACTTAATTCACTAGATGCATGCTGGATAGCCCATCGATGTGTGGAGTAATAGTAGTAGATGCAGGCAGGAGTCAGTCTACTAATCTTATACGTGATGCCTATATACATGATCATTGCCTTGGATATCGTCATGATTATTTGCTTTTCTATCAATTGCCCAACAGTAATTTGTCTACCCACCGTATGCTATTTTCTCGAGAGAAGCCTCTAGTGAAATCTATGGCCCCGGGGTCTATCAAAATCATATTACTAAAACCCTAAAAATATTGCTGCCATTTTCTTTTATTTATTTTATTTAGTATTTTTGTTGCAATCTATCAATCTATCAAATACAATTTAATCTTGCAATCTTACCGCCAAGGGATTGACAACCCCTTGTTTGCGTTGGGTGCAAGGATTTGTTGTTTGTGTGCAGGTACTGCTTACTAGGTGTTGTGTGATTCTCCTACTGGTTCGATAACCTTGGTTTCATAATTGAGGGAAATACTTATCTCTACTGTGCTGCATCATCCCTTCCTCTTCGGGGAAATACCAACGCAAGCTACAGGTAGCAATGATCAGCAGGCCGTCAACGAGGAGATGAGGAAGTGTTTCAGGAGCATCTTCACTGCCTGCCAGGACACCCAGGAGTGAGCATAAAACGCTTAGTGCTTGGATCTCCTGGCTTGATTGTAAGCTTGGGGGAGATTCACATGAACTTTGCTTCTTTACCTTTCTGCATATTCTTTCCGCAAGTTGAAAATAGGTTATAAGTTTTATTTCCAATAAAGTTGAACTATCGATTTCTCTTTTGAATAAGAGATGATCCTTTCCAATGAGTATTTGGATATCTTGATGTGTGCGATCATTATTGCGTACCTAAGAACGTAAAGGATGATAGTGGTGATCCAAATAGTAGCACATATTTACTTGCATGATGATTATAAGTACTCCACATTATAGTTGTGAAGTTTTTGAAGGGAGAAGAAATAAATATATATGCTAGTTCATTGAAGGTTCAACTCAGTAGGCAAGAAAAAAAAGATAAATCCTCTTAAGTTAAAATAAAAGAGTTCTCCCGAGAGTCATGTTTAGCTTTCATGTCACATGAAAAGTGAAATGAGCTCTTAACATGTCCCAATGACAGGAGACAAAAATACTTAAGGAATAATAAATCTCTTAAAGAAAAAGAGCGGAAAAAGTCTTCATTTCCTTGTTCGGTTGAAATAATGTTGAATTAGGGTATTAAGTTGTTACCTGTCCATAATAAAATTGAGCCACAGAGTGTGGATGCCTCCATGATCATTATTATTGTAAGGATGAGCTGTCATTTGTCGTAAACCATTTTATCCCTATTCGTTCCTATAAGCAGTGATGGACGCATGCTTCTTTCATATCCGTATCTCATAAACACCAAGTTGACCTTGTTCTTTACAAGCCACGGTACTTGCTCGGGGACGATCAAGAATTAAGCTTGTGGGAGTTGATGAGTCCAATTTATGTGATGATTTTACTAAGTATTTTGTGCCTACATAGTAGGCTTTGTGGAATTTTACCGCGTTCGCGCTCCTCTTTTTGTTGATAATCCCCCAGGTAATGCCTTTTGGACAGTTGATCATTAGTAACATCAAAAACCCTAGAGGGTCATCTTGTGTGTCATTTGAATCATTCACCCATGTATGCCATCACTTTTGCCATGATGATTGTTATCCCCATGTGTGAGTAGACCCCTAGTTCTCGAGGAAATGGATGAACCTTGGTATGTGTAGGATCTGAAACGTTATTATGGATATGTGATACGTCTTCAACGTATCTATAATTTTTTATTGTTTCATGCTATTATATTATCAATCTTGGATACATTTTATGCAATTTTATATCATTTTGGCGGACTAACCTATTAACTCAGTGCCTAGTGCCAATTGTTGTTTTCTGCTTGTTTTTGGTTTTCCAGGAAATCTGTACCAAACGGAGTCCAAATGCTACGAAACTTTTTGACGATTTTTTCTGCACAAAAGAGACCCTAGAAGCTTCGGGAGGAGACCAGATGAGAAGCGAGGAGATGACAAGGCAACAGGGCGCACCCACAGGGGTAGGGCGTGCCCTAATGCCTTGTGGGCCCTACATGGCTCCGTCTGACCTAATTCCACTTCTATAAATTCTCAAATATTGGGAAACCCCAGAGAGCCACCCGAAACAATTTTTCCACCACCTCAAGCTTATGTTCTTCCGTGATCCCATCTGGAGGCCTTTTCCGGTACTCTGCCGGAGGGGGAATCAACCATGGAGGGCTTCTACATCAACCTTGGCGCCCTTTTGATGATGCGTGAGTAGTTCACCACAGACCTACGGGTCCATAGCTAGTAGCTAGATGACTTCTTCTCCCTCTTTGATCTTCAATACAATGTTCTCCATGATCTTCATGGAGATTGATTTGATGTAATCTTCTTTTACGGTGTGTTATTTGGGATCCAATGAATTGTGGGTTTATGATCAGATTATTCATTGAAACTAATTGAGTCTTTTTTGAACTTTATTATGCATGATTATTATAGCTTTGTATTCTCTCCGATCTATCCGTTTGGTTTGGCCAACTAGATTGATTTATCTTCAGTGGGAGAGGTGCTTTGTAATGGGTTCAATCTTGCGGTGTCCTCACCCAGTGACAGTAGGGGTAGCGATGCACATATCTGTATTATTGCCATTAAGGGTAAAACGACAGGGTTTAATCATATTTCTTGGTTTTATTCTATCTACATCATGTCATCTTGCTTAATGTGTTACTCTGTTTGTCATGAACTTAATACCATAGATGCAGGCAGGAATCGGTCGATTGGTGGAGCAATACTAGTAGATGCAGGCAGGAGTCATTCTACTTGTCACGGACGTGATGCCTATATACATGATCATTTCCATGAATAACATCATAACTATGCGCTTTTCTATCAATTGCCCAACAGTAATTTGTCTACCCACCGTATGCTATGTTTCGAGAGAGAAGCCTCTAGTGAAAACTATGGTCCCCGGGTCTACTTTTATCATATCACTAAAACCAAAAATACCTTGCTGAAATTTATTTATTTTTCTTTTACTTTTCAATTTATATATCTATCACTATCAGATTTAATCCTTGCAAGTAACGAGTTCAAGGGGATTTACAACCCTCTTGCCCGCGTTGGGTGCAAGTATTTGCTCTTGTGTGTGTAGGTGCTGCTTACTAGGCATTTGTGTGGTTCTCCTATTGGTTCGACAACGTTGGTTCTCACTGAGGGAAATACCATCCGCTACTATATTGCTTCACCCTTCCTCTTCGGGGAAAATCCCAACGCAGCTCACAAGTAGAAATATGAGATCCTCTGTTGAATGCTTAGTTTAATAACTTCGTGAATGTTGTGAAGGGGTTCCACTCAGCATTTGTGCCTTATGGCCTTGTAAGGGGCCAGGATGTGGAGGTAATTTGAGGTGACAGTAAAAGCCTACCACTCCTAAACTTTGCAATAGACCGGGGAATTACGGAGAACCCTTAGAGAGGCCGCGTCCATGGGGTAACCCTTAATTATCATGAGTCGTAACCCTCTGGGGTAGACTATGATGGTGGCGTGCGTGGCACGAATTCTACCCCGAGTAGAACGTGTACTGTACCCGGCTCCGCCCAGCATAATCGTCGACAGTGGCTTAAGTATCCATCCCATACTATGCCTATGCATAGGTGCGCTAGAAACATACCAATGGGGATTCCAGATTCCCTGAGAACGCCTTACTCCTCTACTGTTTCGTCAGTCACTCTAGTCATTGCTCTTTATTTACTTTTATGTTATTTACTTCAAAGTTCACTCCACTACTCAATTACAATTTATATCCGCCCTCACTTTGCTTTAAGTCTACAATTATCCGCAGGCACAAAAATACATAATTCATCACAAGAGGCAAAAGTCGGATTCCTGTGCTCCCTGTGGGATCGATACTCTTACTTCGAAAAGGCTACAACTAAACCCTATGCACTTGCAGGCCATCAGACCTACACTGGATGCAGCTGGGAGATGACCACCAACCTTCTTGATGATGGCACTGCCATCATTGATCAGCGGTGGGCAGCTTTTGCCATTGCTCACAAGTTGTAGGTTGACTACCTCCTCACCTTCAAGAGGATCTGTCTAAGGGTGTACACGGCGCACCAAAAACTTCACTGCCGGCGTTGGACTGGTGCGCCGCTAATTTTGTGCCACTGGTAATTGTTACAGCGGGCGTGCCGGTCCAACGCCGCCGGTAGTCTATGTTCTTGCGGAGGTTGGAGCACAACGCCGCTACGGAACGTTCTATGAATGCCGCAGCTAATTTTCGTGCGCCACCAAAAAGGTTTGTTCCATACGCCTCTGCTATACCGAAATTATAAACCGTAAATTGATCCAAAGAGTAAACCATTATTAATATAACATCGGGGAGGATTTTTCATTAATAAATCATTACCTCGGCGCAGTTTTTTCATTACTAAATCATTACATCGGGGGACATAGATTAATAAGTACTAATTACTATACTAATATCGGCGACCGCTGCTGCTACTACCGCCTGCGCCGTCGCTCTGCAGGTGCTCCTTCCCTTTCACCGCCACATCTTCCCTTTCTTCCTGGCAGCCCTGCGTCGGCTGTGTTCCACCTCCAGCGCGAGATGCCACGTGGTTTCCTGCCTCTCGTGATCTTCCGCCCTCCTCCGGGCGGTGTGCTGAGCCATAGCCTCCACCTCGCGGGCTATCAGCTGGCAGCCGTGCTCCTCCTTGGCTGCATCGTCGAGGGAGATCTTGCAACCGTGTTTGATGATGTAGTCGTTCATCTCCTGCAGCGAGATGGCACAGAGGCGCCAATCCTCCGCATCCTTCCGCTCCGTCTCGAACGAGTTGGAGACGACAGACTTCACCGAAAAAGGGTTCCGTTGTAGGGTCGAAAATATAGGTCTAGAGGGGGGCGTGAATAGACTCTTGACCAACCAAAGGAGCAGTTTTTAGTTCTCTTGAAACTTAGGCAGATTTTAGCACTAGTTAAGATATCACCAAGACTTCCTACACAAGCATATCTAGAGATAGAGCAGCGGAAATAATAAACCATGCAACTGTGCGGAAAGTAAAGGGGTAGAGACGAGAAGATCAAACGCAATGAAGACACGGTGGTTTTTTGGGGTGGTTCCGATGGGTCGTGCTATCATACGTCCACGTTGATGGAGACTTCAACCCACGAAGGGTAACAGTTGTGCGAGCCCACAGAGGGCTCCATCCACGAAGGGTCGACGAAGAAGCAACCTTGCCTATTCCACCATGGATTATGTCCACGAAGGACTAGCCTCACTTGGGTAGATCTTCATGAAGTAGACGATCTCCTTGCCCTTACAAACTCCTTGGTTCAACTCCACAAGATCTTGGAGGCTCCCAAGTGACACCTAACCAATCTAGGAGACACCACTCTCCAAAAGGTAATAGACGTTGTTGTTGATGATGAACTCCTTGCTCTTCTGCTTCAAATGATAGTCTCCCCAACACTCAATCACTCTCTCACAGATTTGGCTTTGGTAGGAGAAGGATTTGAGTGGAAGGCTAGAAATCAAGGTTCAAATGGTTGGATTGGAATCTCTTGATCTCAACACATGAGTAGGTGGTTCTCTCTCACAAAATGAATGGTGGAAGTGTAGGTACGTTCTGATGGCTCTCTTGGAGAGTAGGTGTGGGTGGAAGGGTATAAATAGGGACCACCAAAAATCCAACCGTTACAAGCTTTTTGACCCAACTCGGTGACACCGATCAGAAATCTCGGTGAGACCGACCTGTGTAAAAGGCTTGACCGTTAGGCTTTTCGGTGAGACCGAACAGAACGACTCGGTGTGACCGAAGTGCAATGGCTATGGCAGAACCTCATTTCGGAAATTCTGAGTGTTTCAACTTGGTGACTCCGAAGTGAATCGATGGCATTACAGAAACTTGGTCAGCCCATCTCGGTGAGACCGAGAGCCATTTCGGTTGTACCGAAACATTAGGGTTTGGCATGTGGCAATGTAGGGGGCCATCTCGGTGAGTTCGGATGGGAATGTTTCGGTGGGACCGAGATGGACTTTTAGGGTTTTGGATAGATGTGATGTGGAGAAATGTTTGAGGGTTTTGGAGCAATACCACTAAGCACTTGAGCAATTGAGTCATGATCAAAACCTCATCCCCTTTTAATAGTATTGGCTTTCCATGGACTCAATGTGATCTTGGATCACTTCACCAAAAATTAAGAGTCTTGGAGCTTTGCCAATTCTTGTCCTTAGCATTTTGAAGGGGTCCACATCCTCTTGTCCTTGCCATGCCACTGTTGAACTTATCTGAAATATACTAGATAAAGGTGTTAGTCCAACAACATGTATGTTGGCATTAATTACCAAAACCACCAAGGGAGCAAATGTTCTTTTAATCTCCCTCTTTTTGGTAATTGATGACAACATACATCAAAGCTTCAAGTAGAAATGTAACAGAAGATTGTATGAAGGCTATGAAGAAAACATGTAACATGCATATGCTCCCCCTACAAGTGTGCAGCTGGTGAATGATGTTAGCTTGTGGATAGTAGATGCACAATAGTGAAGGGAAAGTAGAGAGTTACATGTATCTTGGCTATATGCATTAGAGCAACAAAATGAAAGCAAAGTACCCTCATGTCCATGATTTCTTTCTTGCAAACAATATGTGCAAAAGCAAGAGGTCATCATGCACATGAGTATGATGCACATACTTACCTTGAAGTTCTTGATCATATTCCTGAAGAAATACACTTGAGAAAACAAAGTTAGAAAACACAAGATAACTTCTCCAAGAAGAGGACACAAGATCAACAAGAGTACCAAGATTGGGATGACATGTAGAAGAGAGTATCACTAAGTGAGGACTTCTTTTAGATACAGACATGTCCCCAAAAGGTCAAATAAGATTTCCAAGGTAAACTTTCAAGAATTTTTTTCTCCCCTAAACTGAACTTCCTCTCCCCCTGAATCTAGCATTGGATATTGGGAGTAGGTAGGGTGAGACAACACTAGAGCAACCAGAAAATAATCAAAACATGTTTCTCCCCTCTTAGAAATATGTGGAATTCTCTCCTCTTATAAAATGCATCACTCTCCCTTAGGATATATCTTTTTATATGGAAGGGATTGTAGTGATAAGCTTTCTTTGATGTGCATCTCTCTCCCCCTTTGACATCAATTTCCAAGAAGGGCAGCTTCAAGGTCATTGGTCAAGTGGGTGTGGTCCTTGAGAGGCACAGCCAGCTATGCTGTAGTATCATATGCGGCCAAAGGGAAAGAATCATTGAGTGGAGCTGGAGAAGAAAAAGTAAAAAATTTGACAAAAAATTCTTTAAGCAATGAAATCGGTGACTCCGAGTTGGATCAATCGGTGAATCCGAGATCGGTGTATCACTAAAGGATCACATCAATGGGTCCGAAATTGTACGCTTTAGTTGTACCGATGAACTGTAGTGCAGTGTTAAGTGAATTTCGGTGTATCCGATGTATTACAAGTCGGTGAGACCGAGTTCAATGCAGAGAGAAAGATTTGTCAACTCAGCTTACTAGGCAATAGGCTCTCACAAAGATTTGCAAGGAATTAAAATAGGCTATGCAAGGAATTGACTAGAAGACAGAAAAACTAGCAGAAGAAAGAAAGAAAGAAACATCTAGATGAAATTTTTTTTGAAAGGAGAAAAAAAATACACACACAACAAGAAAAAAACTAGAAAACTTCATCTAGAAAGGGGTCGGCGACTAGGTCACCTATGTTAGAGTATATTGACTTAGGAGTCAAGTGAGAACACTTGATCATAGGTCATACTCATCGTTAAGCTCAAAATGGGGTTGCCATTTTTTGTCCAAGCATTTCCATGTATTCACATCTTGTTGAGTTGCTTTAGCTCATGTCTTTGAGTAAAGCTTCTCTAAGATGTGAGTACTTACATTGGGAATTTTGATGTTGATGTCCATCATGTAGTTGAACTTGAGGTGAATGCTCATGGAATGAAGTTGGGAGCAAACCTATCATTTGTAGTTTATCTTCCTACATGGGTTAGATTTGCAAGGAACAACATGTGTATCCAAATTTGGCAAGAATGAAGTATAGGATCAAGTGTTGTCAAAGGATATGTTTGAGTTGTCTTGTTCCTTGGACACACCAAAGATTTAGATACTTGGTCCAATTTTGCTTGCTCAAGGTGGGAGTTTGAGAGCAAACTTATGGAAATGACATACATCCAAGTACCTACAAGGGGTTAGATGCAATACAAGGGAGCAATGTGTAGGATCGAAAGTATGTCTAGAGGGGGGTGATTAGACTACTTGACCAAATAAAACCTAACCTTTTCCCAATTTTAGTTGAGGGCAGATTTTAGCAATAGTACATGTCAAGCATCATCCTACACATGCAATTCTAAGAGTATAGCAGCAGAAAGTAAGCAATTGCATATGTAAGTAAAGGAGGGGATCGGAGATTTCAAACGCAATGAAGACACGGTGGTTTTTGGCGTGGTTTCGATAGGTGGTGCTATCGTACGTCCACGTTGATGGAGGCTTCAACCCACGAAGGGTAATGGCCGCGCGAGTCCACGGAGGGCTCCACCCACGAAGGGTCAACGAAGAAGCAACCTTGCCTATTCCACCATGGCTTACGTCCACGAAGGACTAGCCTCACTAGGGGTAGATCTTCACGAAGTAGGCGATCTCCTTGCCCTTACAAACTCTTTGGTTCAACTCCACATCATGTTGGAGGCTCCCAAGTGACACCTAACCAATCTAGGAGACACCACTCTCCAAAATGTAATAGACGGTGTGGTGTTGATGAACTCCTTGCTCTTGTGCTTCAAATGATAGTCTTCCCAGCACTCAAACAACTCCTCACAGATTTGGCTATGGTGGAAGAAGGATTTGAGTGGAAAGCAACTTGGGAAAGGCTAGAGATCAAGGTTCAAATGGTAGGAATGGAATAGCTTGATATCAACACATGAGTAGGTGGTTCTCTCTCAGAAAATGTATAGTGTAAGTGTAGACACATTCTGATGGCTCTCCTTACAGAGAAGGATGTGGTGGAGGGGTATATATAGCCTCCACACAAAATCCAACCGTTACACACTTTTGACCCAACTCGGTGGCACCGATTCAGAAGACTCGGTGGCACCGAACCGTGTAAAAGATATGAACTTTAGGAATCTCGGTGGGACCGATACGGACAACTCGGATGGACCGAAGTGCAATGGCTTAGGGCAATCCTCATCTCGGTGGCACCGATTGCATCAACTCGGTTGGACCGAAGTGAAGCAATAAGGCAACAGAGACTTGGCAAGCCATCTCGGTGAGACCGATTTGCATAACTCGGTGAGACCGAAGTAAATGCAAACGATTACAGAGAGTTGGCAAGGCCATCTCGGTGGGACCAAGATCCATTTCGGTGGATCCGATTTGTTAGGGTTTTGGCAGTGGCTAAGTCTAGATGAACTCGGTGGGGCCGGGTAAAGAATTTCGGTGGAGCCGAGTTGGAATGTTGGTTTTGGACATATTTGGAATTGAGAGAGTGGTTGAGGGTTCAGGAATACTGTCACTAAGCACTTGAGCAAAAAGACCATTAAGCAACACCTCATCCCCTTTTAATAGTATTGGCTTTCCTATGGACTCAATGTAATCTTGGATCACTAAACCAAAAATGTAGAGTCTTGATCTTTTGCCAATCCTTGTCCTTAGCATTTTGAGGGGTCCACATCTCTAGTCCATGCCATGCCAATCATTGAACATCCTGAAGTCTTTAACTTGAATGGATATTAGTTCAATGAGATATATGTTGTTATGAATTACCAAAACCACCAAGGGAGCAAATGTGCTTTCAATCTCCCCCTTTTTGATAATTGATGACAACATATAGATCAAAGCTTCGACAAATGATTAAATGAATGAAATACAACGTCGCTTTGAGAAGTATGTGATAAGCAAGAGCTCCCCCTAAATTTGTGCATTATTAAAGATTTGCGTTTGAATGCAAATGCACAATCGATTAGGCTCATGGGTCACTCTTCCATGTCACATACATCTTGGTGGAGCGTGTAAAATGATATGAGTGGAAAAGTAAGCACGCATCACCAACATAAGTAATTGATCATACAAGATAATGATAAAGAAAAGCATTGATCATCACAATAAGCATAGTATGACCAATCACAAGCATAAATGATAGAGTATCTCACAGACACTGTAACAAGCACACACATAACAAGGTAGCATCAAACAAATTGTAGCAAAAGAACTCGAAGCAAATCAAAATCAAGGATTCTCTCTCTCTCGAAGCCTATGATCTATACATATTCTCCCCCTTTGGCGACAAGTACCAAAAAGTTCAAATAAGTATAGGACTAATCGGCTCGCTAAGCACGGTCCTCCGAAGCTCCTGAAGGCGATCTTCTGCTGGCGGCTCTGGTGTGCGTAGACGGCGTGGAGAGGAGAGCATCCGAGAGGAGAGCATCCGCGTGGTGTGACTATGGGCTTCTTATTAAGCAACACTGTTTCATAAAAGTCCTGTTGTTCACGAGTGTGAAAGCGATAATCACATGCTGTCCTTCTCCTTATAGCATAAGGATCTGACTATCTCCACTGACGTAGTCCTTTATCCTTCCTCAGCATCATGTTCTCTGCAACTGGGTGTGCATTGTCATGGTCTGGAATCTTTGGCTTCAACTTTCTGAGCACTAGTGGCTCTTCATCAACATTTGACTCAGGCACTGGGGCCTTGTTCTTCTCGGCAGCTGATATGTTTCTGGTTGATCTCTTTGGTGCTGACACCTAAGGCTTGGACTTGGAGGGTGCAGCAGTCTTGATTGCATCAGACATGAGCTTCTGAGCTTTTGCTGGGGGTGCATTTGCTAGATCATCCTCCTCCTCTTCCTCCTCCTCCATCATCATGGAGGGTCTGCCAATCACACGGGCAGTAGTTTTCCTTACTCTCTTCTTCTTAGCACCTGCTGCTGGTTCTGTGTCACTAGGCTCTTCAAGAGTGTATTGCACAGTCTGCTTGGGGACTTTCCTCACATCAGTCTTATCTTTGGTAGATGATGGTTTGGTGCTGTACTCCTTAGCAAGCACAACTCTTTTCTTCTTTGTTGCTGCCTCACTAGCAACAAAATCTTCATCCTCACTGTCAGAGGTTTTCTTCTTCCTTGTTCTAGTGGCTGCCTTAGGAAGATCTGGAGAGCTCCTCTCTCCCTCATAGAAACTCTCATTAGGGCTTGACCCTTCACTTAGTTCTGCATGCTGTTTAGATCTGTTCTGACTGTCACTGCTGTCTGACATCTTGCTGACTTGACCCTGTGAATAGATGGGTATGGGTAGAGTAGATGAGTCATCACAAAAAGCAGATAGTTTTCATAAAATTTGAGTTCAACTTTTAGTTTCAAGTTTTCACGGGATGCATTTCGGATGGACCGAGTTGATTATCTCGGTGACACCGAAGCATACTACAGAAACCTTACACGCCATTTCGGTCAGACCGAGATGGGTTTCGGTGGCTCCGAGATGCTAGGGTTTCACTGAGACTTTACTTTCGGTCTCACTAATTCGTACAACTCAGTGGTACCGAGACGTACTAGTGCTATGGCCAGAGACCAAATCGGTGGGGCCGAAAATTTCGAATAGGTCGGTCTGAGATGCATTCGGCGGAAACTTAAACCTAGAAATTTCGCTCGAATATAATCTACGGAATTTTCCTGGTGGATTTAGCATTGCAATCGTGGCAAGAATCATGGCATTCCTAACGTGCATTGAATCGGAAATTGGAAGCACGAAGGGGTCAAATCTCACCCTAACTCGGTGGAGATCCTCTACGGCGGCAACGGCGGTGGAGATTGCCGTTGACGGCGACGGAGTCCTGCGGCGAGGGCGCGCTGGAGACGACGGCGAAGTCCGAAGACGAAGGGCGACGACAGCAACGGGGAGCGGGAACGAGTGGGGTCGAGAATTTTCAACCGTTCGGTCCGCGCGATATATATACCCGTACGCTGTCGGTGGCGCCGAGTTGAACAACTCGGTGGCAACGATATGTGTAACTGCACGCAGTATAGCACATCGGTGGTGCCGAAATGGTTCAATTCGGTAGCACCGAGATGGAAAACCTAGATCAATCTAAGTGATTTCGGTTGGACCGAGTTTGAGTGAATTGGTTCGGCCGAAATCAGATATAAGGTTTTGGAGGTTCAGCCCTTTCAGATCGGTGGCTCCGAGTGCTCCTCACCCGGAGGGTCCGAAAATCACTTGTTCAATTTTTGTGATGCAGTAAGAATAGAATTTGAGACAAGAAAGCATAGATAGCTAGAGAAGGTTCTTAGGCATTCTTGTACATCCACTTGGCCAGAAAAACCAAGACAATCAAAACAACAAATTGATGTCCTCGAATGATGAAAACATGCAAACCAACATGCTCACACAATAAGATAGCAAATGAAATATGTGTCAAACATGCACAACCAATTCTAGCATCTATCAAGCAATGGCGATGACTAGGTCATCTATATATGAGTATATTGACTTAGGAGCCAAATGAGAACATTTGATCATAGGTCATACTCATCGTTTAAGCACAAGTGGGGTTACCACTTTTACATAAAGCATTGATGTGTTCACACCATTAGAGTTGCTTTAGCTCAATTATTTAGAGCAAAGCTCCCCCTAGATGTGATATCCCCCCTAAGAGGGATGAACTAACCTTGGGTTTTGTCGATGATGACTTCATGTAGATGTTGAAGATGTGGATGCTCAATGTTGATGTAGACCATCAAGAGTTGGGAGCAATCCTTTGGAGTTTTGTGCTTTCAATACCTACATGGGTTAGTCCCACACAAGGAACATACAAGGATATCCATAGACATAGAGTGAAATACACATATGATGATGTCCATGAATGCATTGATTACCTTGTCCCTTGTCTTACCAACAAGAGGGTTTGTGACTCCATGAACTAGTGCAAAATGTGGAAGTTGGTTGCACAAGTTCTTGCCATAAAGAATATGAGTGAAGTTTGTTGGCGGAGTCACCCTCAAGAACTCTCTAGTTCTTCTTCTTTTGGACCCACATCAACTTGATGGGAATCCTTGGAGTTGTAGTAGCACTTGATGAAGTAGAACTTGATGAAGTCTTGGGAACCCACTTGACCATGGCTTGAGGAGCTTCTTCAAATGAATCAATCTCTTCTTGAAGCTTGTCCTTGCCTTTTAGCTTGTGGTCTTGTGGTGGAAGATCTTCTTGAGCTTGTGTTCCCTTGAAGGAAGTAGGATCATACTTCTCTTGTTGAGGAACAAACTTCGTCTTGGGGTATTGATCTTCTTCCCACTCAACTCCATTGGCATTGAACTTTTATTCAAAACCAACACCTTGGTTCTTCCGGTGCCTTCCTTGCTTGCGTACAATTTCCTCAAATTGCTTACTCCCGGCAAGACTCTTGTAGACACCTTTTTCTACAATTCCTTTCAATAGCATATTTTCTTGCTCAAGTGTAACTTGGCTAAGAGAATCATTAGTGGAATCAAAAGAACTACTAGAAGCAACAACATTGGATTTAGCATTTTTATTGTTACTAATAGAGGTAGAACCATTTTTACCCTTGTTGCTAGTTTGCTTAGATTTAACTTGTGGCATAAAGGTAGACAAGAGTAAACACTTGGCAAGATATGAAGAACTCTTCTTTCGAAGATCGTTATTGATAGCTTTAAGAAACTCATGCTCTTGCTCTAAATTTAGCTTCTCGAAGCATAGCTTCCCTCTTGAGTTGTTTCATGACCTAACTTAAGAGCATTTAGTTCTTTAGTTAGTCGCTCAATCTCCTTCATAGCATTGTCACTCGTTTCCTCTTGACTATCATGATTACTAGCATTTTAATTATAGCTCACATCACTAGCCCTATCAACAAGTAAATCATCATCACCAAGCAAATCATCTTCATCACTATTGAAATCAAGATACTCGGGGTGTGATACCTTGGGGCCTTTTGCCATGAGGCATCTTCCAATTCCTTCATTTGGTGAGTCAAATAGATCATAGGAGTTGGATGACACAAGAGCAAGTCCGGCAACACCTTCATCTTGACTATAGTCGGAGCTGGAGTGATAACTTCTCTCGGAGTGGTTGTCGGAGTCGGAGCCGGAAACCCATTCACCAACATGAGCTTGATGTCTTCTGTTGGAAATATGCCCTAGAGGCAATAATAAATTGGTTATTATCATATTTCCTTGTTCATGATAATCGTTTATTATCCATGTTGTAATTGTATTGATTGGAAACTCAAATACATGTGTGGGTACATAGACAACACTGTGTCCCTAGTAAGCCTCTAGTTAACTAGCTCGTTGATCAAAGATGGTGAAGATTTCCTAGCCATAGACATGAGATGTCATTTGATAACGGAATCACATCATTAGGAGAATGATGTGATGGACAAGACCCAAACTATAAACGTAGCATATGATCGTGTCAGTTTATTGCTATTGTTTTCTGCATGTCAAGTATCTGTTCCTATGACCATGAGATCATGCAACTCACTGACACCGGAGGAATACCTTGTGTGTATCAAACGTCGCAACGTAACTGGGTGACTATAAAGGTGCTCTACAGGTATCTCCGAGGGTGTCTGTTGGGTTGGCATGGATCAAGACTGGGATTTGTTACTCCGTGTGACGGAGAGGTATCTCAGGGCCCACTCGGTAATACAACATCACAATGAGCCTTGCAAGCAATGTGAATAAAGTGTTAGCCACGAGATCTTGTATTACGGAACGAGTAAAGAGACTTGCCAGTAACGATATTGAACTAGGTATAGAGATACCGACGATCGAATCTCGGGCAAGTAACATACCGAAGAACAAAGGGAACATCATACGGGATTAATTGAATCCTTGACATAGAGGTTCGACCGATATAGATCTTCGTAGAATATGTAGGAACCAATATGGGCATCCAGGTCCCGCTATTGGTTATTGGCCGTAGAGGTGTCTCGGTCATGTCTACATAGTTCTCGCACCCGCAGGGTCTGCACACTTAAGGTTCGGTGACGTTTCGGTAGATTTGAGTTATGCATGTTGGTGACCGAAGGTTGTTCGGAGTCCCGGATGAGATCACGGACATCACGAGGAGCTCCGGAATGGTCCGGAGGTAAAGATTGATATATAGGAAGTCCCGTTTTGGCCACCGGAAAAGTTTCGGGTATTTCCGGTAGTGTACCGGGAGTGCCGGAGGGCCATCGGGAGGGGCCACCCACGCCGGGAGGCCACATGGGCCTAAAGGGAGTTGCACCAGCCCTTAGTGGGCTGGGCAAGCCAGCCCTATAAGGCCCATGCGGCTGGAATTAAGTGGGAAGGAAAAACCCCAAAGAAAAGGGAAGGGGAAACAAATAAGGAAGGAGTCCTAATTGGACAAGGAAAAGTGGAGGAGTCCACCTCCTCCCTGGTTCGGCCGCACCTAGGGTGGAAACCCTAGGGCGCCAGCCCCCTCCCCCTCCCTCCTATATATACTAGAGGGGAGAGAGGGCCAAACACCCTAAGCCACGGTGCAGCCCTCTCTCCCCCCGTCTATACGGTTTTCCTCAAATCTGTTTTTGTCGGTGCTTAGGCGAAGCCCTGTCGGAACAGCTCCACCACCACCCCCACTACGCCGTTGTGCTGGCGGAGAACTCGTCTATCTCTTCACTCTCTCTTGCTGGATCAAGAAGGCGGAGATCGTCATCAAGCTGTACGTGTGCTGAACGCGGAAGTGCCGTCCGTTCGGTACTTGATCGGGACGGATCGTGATTGGATCGCGGGACGCTCGGTGATTTGGATCACGAAGAAGTTCGACTACATCAACCGCGTTTCTTAACGCTTCCCGCTTAGCGATCTACAAGGGTATGTAGATTCACTCTCCCTCTCGTAGATGCTCATCACCATGGATAGATCTTGTGTGTGCGTAGGAAAATTTTTGTTTCCCATGCAACGTTCCCCAACATCTTCTTCTTGTGTAGCTTTTGGATGACTGGTCCTTCCTCTCTGAATCCTTGCTTCTTCGAGAGTGTCTTCGTTCATAACGATCATCTCTACTCCTTCTCTCCTTATGAGGTGATTCATCTCTTCTATATCTTCCTCTTGGTGATTCGTCTCTTTTCTTGTAGGGAGCCGTACACTCATTGGAGTAGTGTCCGGGCTTTCCACAATTGTAGCAATTACGGTCACGACTTGATGATCTTCTCTCATAGTGTCTTGAGCTAGAGCTTCTTTCTTTTCCTTTGTTCTTGTAGAACTTGTTGAACCTTTTCACCATTAGGCTAATCTCTTCATTTGATACTAGGTTGTCACTTGGAGTTGTTGGAGCATCGGTTGAGGCTTTGTAAGCACCATTTGATTTGTTGTGTAGCTCCTCTTTGTCCTTGAGTGACATTTCATGAGCAACAATCCTTCCAATGACTTCCGTGGGCTTGAGATCTTTGTAATTTGGCATCATTTGGATCAATGTGCAGATGGTATCATATTCTCCATCCAAAGCTCTAAGTATCTTCTTGATGATGAATTTGTCGGTCATCTCTTCACTTCCTAAGCCGGCAATCTCATTTGTGATGAGAGCAAGCCTAGAGTACATCTCAGCGACTCCTTCACCATCCTTCATCTTGAACTTGTCAAGTTGACTTTGAAGCACATCCAACTTAGATTCCTTGACGGACTCGGTACCCTCATGCATATCAACTAAAGTATCCCAAATTTCTTTTGCATTCTCGAGGCGGCTGATTTTGTTGAATTCTTCGGGACATAGACCGTTGAATAGAATGTCACAAGCTTGAGCATTGTATTGCAACATCTTCAATTCTTCCGAGGTTGCTTCACGATCCGGTTCCTTGCCATCCTCAAAGAAGTCACCTTGCAAGCCAATACGAACAACAGCCCAAACGGCGGGGTTATGACCAAGAATATGCATTTTCATCTTATGTTTCCAACTAGCAAAGTTTGTACCATCAAAATATGGACCTGTACGGTGATAGTTACCCTCACTAGACACCATACTCTCCTAGGTTGTGAAACCAAGGCTATGATCACCAAAGCAATGGAAATCAAGGCTTACGGAGACCAAAGCTCTGATACCACTTGTACGATCGAAAGTATGTCTAGAGGGGGGGTGATTAGACTACTTGACCAAATAAAACCTACCTTTTCCCAATTTTAGTTGTGGGCAGATTTTAGCAATAGTACATGTCAAGCATCATCATACACATGCAATTCTAAGAGCATAGCAGCGAAAAGTAAGCAATTGCATATGTAAGTAAAGGAGGGGATCGGAGATTTCAAACGCAATGAAGACACGGTGGTTTTTGGCGTGGTTCCGATAGGTGGTGCTATCGTACGTCCACGTTGATGGAGGCTTCAACCCACGAAGGGTAACAGCCGCGCGAGTCCACGGAGGGCTCCACCCACGAAGGGTCAACGAAGAAGCAACCTTGCCTATTCCACCATGGCTTACGTCCACGAAGGACTAGCCTCACTAGGGGTATATCTTCACGAAGTAGGCGATCTCCTTGCCCTTACAAACTCTTTGGTTCAACTCCACATCATGTTGGAGGCTCCCAAGTGACACCTAACCAATCTAGGAGACACCACTCTCCAAAATGTAATAGACGGTGTGGTGTTGATGAACTCCTTGCTCTTGTGCTTCAAATGATAGTCTTCCCAGCACTCAAACAACTCCTCACAGATTTGGCTATGGTGGAAGAAGGATTTGAGTGGAAAGCAACTTGGGAAAGGCTAGAGATCAAGGTTCAAATGGTAGGAATGGAATAGCTTGATCTCAACACATGAGTAGGTGGTTCTCTCTCAGAAAATGTATAGTGTAAGTGTAGACACATTCTGATGGCTCTCCTTACAGAGAAGGATGTGGTGGAGGGGTATATATAGCCTCCACACAAAATCCAACTGTTACACACTTTTGACCCAACTCGGTGGCACCGATTCAGAAGACTCGGTGGCACCGAACCGTGTAAAAGATATGAACTTTAGGAATCTCGGTGGGACCGATACGGACAACTCGGATGGACCGAAGTGCAATGGCTTAGGGCAATCCTCATCTCGGTGGCACCGATTGCATCAACTCGGTTGGACCGAAGTGAAGCAATAAGGCAACAGAGACTTGGCAAGCCATCTCGGTGAGACCGATTTGCATAACTCGGTGAGACCGAAGTAAATGCAAACGATTACAGAGAGTTGGCAAGGCCATCTCGGTGGGACCGAGATCCATTTCGGTGGATCCGATTTGTTAGGGTTTTGGCAGTGGCTAAGTCTAGATGAACTCGGTGGGGCCGGGTAAAGAATTTCGGTGGGGCCGAGTTGGAATGTTGGTTTTGGACATATTTGGAATTGAGAGAGTGGTTGAGGG
This sequence comes from Elymus sibiricus, assembly GCA_039707655.1. Taxonomy (NCBI): domain Eukaryota; kingdom Viridiplantae; phylum Streptophyta; class Magnoliopsida; order Poales; family Poaceae; genus Elymus; species Elymus sibiricus. Next base: position 199,109,044 of record CM077664.1, on the reverse strand, counting down.
TTCAGGAATACTGTCACTAAGAACTTGAGCAAAAAGACCATTAAGCAACACCTCATCCCCTTTTAATAGTATTGGCTTTCCTATGGACTCAATGTGATCTTGGATCACTAAACCAAAAATGTAGAGTCTTGATCTTTTGCAAATCCTTGTCCTTAGCATTTTGAGGGGTCCACATCTCTAGTCCATGCCATGCCAATCATTGAACATCCTGAAATCTTTAACTTGAATGGATGTTAGTTCAATGAGATATATGTTGTTATGAATTACCAAAACCACCAAGGGAGCAAATGTGCTGTCACAATGTATCCAAGATATGAAATAATCATCATAAGTGTGTTATCAAGGATTAGTCGAGAAAGCTCATGCCCTTGCATGCATCCAAGTGAGTTTCTAGTTCACATTTGAAGCATCAAGGATATTCAACTCACTTCTCAAGTGACAAAATATCTTCTCATCAAGAGGTTTAGTGAAGATATCCGCCAATTGCTTGTCGGTACGAACATGCTTGAGGTCAATGTCACCTTTAGCAACATGACCTCGAATGAAATGGTGACGAACTTCAATATGCTTAGTTTGAGAATGTTGCACGGGATTGTGTGCAATTTTAATAGCACTCTCATTGTCACAAAGTAATGGAACATGTCTCACATGTACCCCACAATCTTTGAGAGTTTGTTTCATCCATAGCAATTGAGCACAACAAGATCCGGCGGCAATGCATTTCGCTTCGGCGGTAGATAGAGATACCGAGTTTTGTTTCTTGGAGGATCAAGATACAAGAGATCTACCAAGAAATTGACATGTACCCGAAGTGGATTTTCTATCAACCTTGTCTCCGGCATAGTCCGAATCGGAGTAGCCAACAAGATTGAAAGAGGATCCTTTGGGATACCAAATGCCAAAAATTGGTGTATGTAACAAGTATCTCACAATTCTTTTCACGGCCTTAAGATGACACTCTTTTGGTGCCGCTTGATATCGTGCACACATGCACACACTTAGCATAATGTCGGGACGGGAGGCACATAGATATAGCAATGAACCAATCATAGATCGATAAACCTTTTGATCAACCTGTTTGCCATCCTTAGTCAAGTCAAGATGTCCACTCGTAGGCATGGGAGTTTTCATACCTTTGCTTTCTTGCATGTTGAACTTCTTGAATAAGTCTTTGGTATACTTTGTTTGAGAAACAAAGGTACCCTCTTTAGTTTGCTTGATTTGCAAACCAAGGAAGAATTTAAGTTCACACGTCATAGACATCTCATACTTTTCCGACATTAACCTTCCAAACTTTTCACTAAAAGAAGGATTAGTAGATCCAAAGATAATATCATCAACATATATTTCGCATACAAATAGTTCTCCATTAACCCTTTTAGTGAACAAGGTTGAATCAATTTTCCTAATTTCGAAACCTTTTTCAAGAAGAAACTTTGTTAAGTATTTGTACCAAGCTCTAGGGGCTTGTTTGAGACCATAAAGGGCTTGACGAAGTTTATAAACATGGTTAGGTTTCTTGGGATTAACAAAGCCGGGAGGTTGTTTAACATAAACTTCCTCCTCAATTTCATGATTTAAGAAAGCACTTTTAATATCCATTTGATAAAGGGTGATATCATGGTGATTAGCATAAGCAAGAAGGATGCAAATGGATTCAAGTTTAGCAACGGGGGCATAGGTCTCACCATAGTCCATACCTTCAACTTGTGGGTAGCCTTGAGCCACGAGGCGAGCCTTGTTACGCACGACTTGTCCATCCTCATCTTGCTTGTTCCGGAACACCCATTTGGTTCCAATGATGTTTTGCTCATCCTTAGGCTTCTCAACCAACGTCCAAACTTGATTCCACTCGAAGTTGTGTAGCTCTTCATGCATAGAGTTTACCCAATCTGGGTCTTCGAGAGCTTCTTCTACCTTCATAGGTTCAACACTAGAGATTAATGAGTAATGCTCACAAAAGTTAGCTAAACGAGATTTAGAGCGAGTGATTCTCCCGGATTTGATGTCGCCAAGAATTTGTTTGACAGGATGGTTCTTGTCGATTCTTGCTTTAACTCGAGGTAGCTTTTGCTTGGGTTGTGGTGATGCTTCCTCATCATCATCATCATCATCTTCCTCATTGTTGTTGTTGTCATTGTTCGCTTGATGAGGTGCAAAAGGAGGTTGAGGTGGATCATCTTGTTGCACTTCCTCATTTCCTTCGTCTTGACGTGTTCCACTTATGGATGCATCCATATCAACTTGCGGTTCACCTTGGCGTGAAGTTGAGGCTTCCACTTGAATGGACGAAGTACTCTCCTTTATCTCCATTGGACGAATCTTGCCAATGGACAAGTCTTGGATTGCTTCTGATGGTTCTTGATCTCCTACATCAATTGGCAATTGCTCGACTTACGAGCCGTTAGTCTCATCAAACTTCACATCTACTGTCTCTTCAACTTTTCGAGTGAAGTTGTTATAGACACGGTAAGTGTGAGAGTTCGATCCGTAACCAAGTAGGAAACCTTCATGTGATTTAGGAGCAAATTTTCAACGACGATGCTTATCAAGAATGTAACATTTTGAGCCAAATACTCGAAAGTATCCAACTTGTGGTTTGTTACCGGTGAGTAGCTCATACGCCGTTTTACCAAGAAGCTTGTGAAGATAAAGTCGATTTGTAGCTTGACAAGCCGTCTCAACCGCTTCCGCCCAAAAGTGTTTTGGCGTCTTGTATTCATCTAGCATTGTTCTTGCCATCTCGATAAGAGTTCGGTTCTTCCTCTCAACAACTCCATTTTGTTGAGGTGTGTACATAGCCGAGAACTCATGTGATATGCCTTCTTCATCAAGAAAGGTATCCACATTGGCGTTCTTGAACTCCGTTCCGTTGTCGCTCCGAACCTTCTTGATATTCACTTCAAATTGATTTTGGGCCTTCCTAGCGAAGTTCTTGAATATCTTTTGTTCCTGCAATTTGTCATCAAGAAAGAACACCCACGTAAATCTGAAAAAATCATCAACTATGACCAAACCAAAAGAGTTACCACCAAGGCTTTTATAGGCATTGGGACCGAATAGATCCATATGTAGTAGTTCGAGTGGTCTCCTTATGGTCATGATGTTATTCACGGGATGACTTCCTCCAACTTGTTTTCCTACTTGGCAAGCACTACAAAGTCTATCCTTATCAAAGATAACATCTTTTACACCAAGAACATGATCTCCCTTAACAAGTTTATCAAGATTACGCATGCCAACATGTCCTAGCCTTCTATGCCATAACCATCCTTTAGAAGATTTTGCAATAAGACATGTACGAGGTTGGGCTCTTTTAGTGAAATCAACAATGTATAGATCACCTCTATGAATGCTGGTAAAGTCCATATTATGATTATCTCGACGAAATACTTGGCAATCTACTTTGGTAAATAGAACATTGAAACCAAAGTTGGCTAGTCTAGATACGGAAAGAAGATTGTAACCAAGAGATTCGACAAGCATAACATTTTGAATGGAGCTATCATTGGATATGGCGACCTTACCAAGTCCAAGTACCTTACCCTTGGAGTTATCTCCAAAAGTCACATACTTGCGTGGACCATCATTTTTAGCAAGCTCACGAAACATGTCTCTATCTCCGGTCATGTGATCGGTGCATCCACTATATATCAAGAATCCATTCTTTTCCTCCGGCCATGTAATCTCGAAGATTTGCCATGAGACTAAGATTCCTCATAGTCTTCTCATATTCGATGTCGAATTCATCATCATCATCATAATAGCCATGTTCAACATCGTCATCATCAACATGTATGTGATCATCACCTAAGGCAATGGATTCATTAGTTTCATGATCATGACAATGTTCAAGTTTGTGAATTCTAATGGCTTCCATTATGATGTTGTTAATGGTTCCAACATCACCTTTAGCACGCATAAGATCACGAACCTCAAATAAACAATTATCAAAGTTACGATCACTAGGCTTCATTTTATGAAAAGCAATAGTCTTATGAAGGATCTCATCAAGATTCTTTAAGGAGTAATTTGGAAAACGCATCTCAATGTCCTTCCACAAAGTGTATGCGCATTCAAAATTTTGCATACGAACAAGCACATTTTTTTGGTAATTCTCTAATGATAAGATTGACGGTTCTAAGATTACGAAGCAAGTCAATTTCCTCTTCATGAGTGGGGTGCAAGGGATCAATAGGAGGCACATAAGGATAATGAACATACTTACTCAAGTTAAATTCATTAAAGATAGCAAGCATTTCATTTTTCCAAGAGTTGTAGTACTCTCCATCAAGAATAGGCACTCTACGTCTAAGACTCCCCAAAATAGACACATCCATCTTCCTCCAGTGGTGATTAAACCAAAGCAATGGAGACCAAAGCTCTGATACCAATTGTAGGGTCGAGAAGATCTGTCTAGAGGGGGTGAATAGACTCTTAACCAACCAAAGGAGCAGTTTTTAGTTCTCTTAAAACTTAGGCAGATTTTAGCACTAGTTAAGATATAACCAAGACTTCCTACACAAGCATATCTAGAGATAGAGCAGCGGAAATAATAAACCATGCAATTGTGCGGAAAGTAAAGGGGTAGAGAAGAGAAGATCAAACGCAATGAAGACACGGTGATTTTTGGCGTGGTTCTTATAGGTGGTGCTATCGTACGTCCATGTTGATGGAGACTTCAACCCACGAAGGGTAACAGTTGCGCGAGTCCACGGAGGGCTCCACCCACTAAGGGTTCACGAAGAAGCAACCTTGCATATTCCACCATGGCTTACGTCCACGAAGGACTAGCCTCACTCGGGTAGATCTTCATGAAGTAGGCGATCTCCATGTCCTTATAAACTCCTTGGTTCAACTCCACAAGATCTTGGAGGCTCCCAAGTGACACCTAACCAATCTAGGAGACACCACTCTCCAAAAGGTAATAGACGGTGTTGTTGATGATGAACTCCTTGCTCTTGTGCTTCAAATGATAGTATCCACAACACTCAATCACTCTCTCACAGATTTGGCTTTGGTAGGAGAAGGATTTGAGTGGAAAGCAACTTGGGGAAGGCTAGAAATCAAGGTTCAAATGGTTGGATTGGAATCCCTTGGTCTCAACACATGAGTAGGTGGTTCTCTCTCACAAAATGAATGGTGGAAGTGTAGGTACGTTCTGATGGCTCTCTTGGAGAGTAGGTGTGGGTGGAAGGGTGTAAATAGGCACCACGAAAAGTCCAACCGTTACAAGCTTTTTGACCCAACTCGGTGACACCGATCAGAAATCTCGGTGAGACCGGCCTGTGTAAAAGGCTTGACTGTTAGGCTTTTCGGTGAGACTGGACGGAACGACTCGGTGTGACCGAAGTGCAATGGCTAGGGCAGAACCTTGTTTCAGAAATTCTGATCATTTCAACTCGGTGACTCCGAAGTGAATCGATGGCATTACAGAAACTTGGTCAGCCCATCTCGGTGAGACCGAGAGCCATTTCGGTTGTACGGGAACATTGGGGTTTGGCATGTGGCAGTGTATGGGGTCATCTCGGTGAGTCCGGATGGGAATGTTTCGGTGGGACCGACATGGACTTTTAGGGTTTTGGATAGATGTGATGTGGAGAAATGTTTGAGGGTTTTGGACCAATACCACTAAGCACTTGAGCAATTGAGTTATGATCAAAACATCATCCCCTTTTAATAGTATTGGCTTTCCTATGGACTCAATGTGATCTTGGATCACTTAACCAAAAATTAAGAGTCTTGGAGCTTTGCCAATTCTTGTCCTTAGCATTTTGAACGGGTCCACATCCTCTTGTCCTTGCCATGCCACTGTTGAACTTATCTGAAATATATTAGATAAAAGTGTTAGTCCAACAGCATGTATGTTGGCATTAATTACCAAAACAACCAAGGGAACAAATGTGCTTTCATCCGTTCCCCGATCCGATTCATACGGTGGGGTACGGTCCAAATCAGCGTCCGAATCATCCTCGAGGTTTTACTCGAGGTCTGAGTCGGACGACGGCGTTGGAGGCGTCGGGGGACGAGGTCGGAAGGTGGGTTTCAGCTTCGCCCAGCAGGTCTTCTTCCGACGAGGCATTGCACCGAGGGTAGGTTGCAGTGCCATGTTGCCATGTCGGCGATGGTGGGGGCTTATATATGCGGGTGGCTGAGAGGAAGAGGCGGAGCCTTAACACGCACTATTCGGAATGAGACGGCTCTGCGTGGGCAAGCGGCGGAGCAGCCAAACGTCTCCTGGGTAAACCGCAGCACCGGCGAAGTTGCCTGTCGCGTCTCGGGAAGGAGGAGACAAAGGACTAGGGAATTAAATAGGACTGACCAAGCGCCTCCGCTGAGCTGCTGACACGGGGGACCCACACGCCATGTGGTCTGCTTTAATTAATGCATAGCACGGACGCTCACATGCCTCACAGACTTTTCCACGCAGCGACAAGACGCGCGTCACGCAATACATTATTGCGCCAGTTTTGTAGCGGCGTTGGCGCGTTTGTTCACGCCGCTGTCCGGCTCATTAATCGTGGTGCGCGAAAAACCGCGCGCGTCGCTATTAATGTGGCGCGTCATGTCAGTGGGTCCCGGACTATTGGTGGCGTTTCATCCTGACATGCAACGTCGCCGGTAGATTTATATTGGCGGCATTGGAGATTCCAACGCGCCGTCGTTATTAACAGTGGCGCGGCGACTAACATATGCGCCACCAACAAAGTGTCCAGGGTAACACTACTGCAGGAATGCCTAGCAGTGACGGGCGGGAAAAGCCCAGTAGTGGCGAGCAAGGCTCCCAGGGGCGCCCGCCGATGACCTCCCGCCACTGCTATAATGGCATCAGTGGCGGGCGCGCGCCCGCCACTGGTAGAGCTTCTGCAGTGGCGGGTAGCGCGCGTGTGCCCGCCACTATTTTGTACAAACTGCAGTGGCGGCCGTTGGTACTGCACGCCATTGATCTAGTCACTGGGATTAAAAAAGTGTTCAAAAGTAGTCATTGTGACACACATTAGCATAAATGAAAGAAAAACACGTGTGTGTGCGTGCGTGCGTGCGTGCGTGCGTGTGTGTGTGTGTCATTGTTAATGACAGCCTGAGTTTGAAGAGATGACTAGATTTCATAAACCTTACAAGACCAGACCGAACTGGTAGATCGAGTCCAATAATGATAAATAACAACATATATATGAGCAAGCAGATTAAACTAGAGCTTAATCTTACTACAGTACTATTAGTGAGCAGAATCTGGTGGTGGTGGAGGGATTCTCGGCGGAATTATCCCCACGACACTTCTCCATCGGGCTTTCTGAGCCGGGCACGAAGATGTCACTTGTTGCAGCGCCCATTCGAGGATCAAATCGGGACTACTCCGAGGCGGCATCCGAGCGCGCTCTGCAGCATTGGCCTCCGAGAAGATGACGCGTGTTGCATTCTTTAATTGTGTCAGGGCATAACTCATGCACATACTGACTTTGTGCTCCCAGCCACTATTCTCGCGTGCGATATTCTCCACCTCGTTCAGCTCCCGCATGCAATCTCTACATCCAAACACCACATCGTCAATCCTTTTTCCCCGCACCACCAACATCCTCCTCCGCTGTAACTCCTGTTCGCGTGCCAAGTGCGGCGAGGTCGGTTTGCAGTGGTGCATGAAGTTGCGGCAGGGCAGGCCTTACGAGGACGACTCGGAGCCATGGAATCCTTGTAAATAATTACCTTATTAGTGCAAACTATTGTGCAAGAGTAAATGTTGCCAGACGGAATGCATATCATTAAATCCATACATGTGCAAATTTTGGCATGACATTTGTTTAACAATGGACATATTAAGTGCGATGGACTAATATGGTAGGTACTAAATCAGCACACTACTTACAACTAATATGGTAGGTACTAAATATGAATATTGCCAAAAAAAATAACTACTTACAACTATCAAAGCACTAAGCCTGTATAAATCCCCCACTAGAACTAACTATTGTGCAAGAGTAAATGTTACCAAACGGAATGCATATCATTCAATCCATACATGTGCAAATTTTGGCATTTTTGCTTAACAATGGACATATTAAGTGCGAGAAATTTGGCGAAAAATAATTTAATCAACGTTTCACCAAAACATTCGCACTTAGCATATGATTTCCTATTAAAAAGTTGGCACAAATCATATTCCTAAAACATTTGGCATTGAATCCGGAAATTACACGTACAATTGCATCTAGAGTGGGCGACGGACGTTACCTAGTTACCTTGGGCGGCGGATCCTGCGGTGCGGACGGCAGATCCGGCAGTCGAGGCGGCGGACAGTGCGGAAGGCGGCCCCGGTGGTCGAGGCATCCAATGGTGCCGACGGCGGCTCCGGTGGTCGACGCGGCCGACAGTGCGAACGGCGGCTCCGGCGGTCGAGGCGGCGGCTGTCTTGGACGGTGGCTCCGGCGGTCGCCGCGGCCTTGTACTGAAGGCGCGGCGGCGGCGTCTCTCGTGCGCCCGCAACTGTTTTTCAGATTTGTGGAAGTGAAACAGAGACTAGCTAGGTTTTGGTGGCTGCGGGTGGGGGCCGCGGTGGATAAAGTACAACAGTGACGGGCGACATATAGTGCCCGCCACAGCTATATATGTGTGGTAGGTGGCAGTGTGACCAAAAATAGCTGTGGCGGGTGCCCAGTAGTACCCGCCACTGCAACCTCTGATAAAATTTGAAATCGGTTGGCGCATGGGTACCCAAATATAGCTGTGGCGGGCGATCGAAATCGCCCGCCACTGCTTGGCTATGATCCAGTGGCGGGCACAGCTATGTGCCCGCCACTGCTGCTTTTCGGTCATGAAGAAATTATCAAGCGTATAGCTGTGGCGGGTACTCACACGAGCCCACCACTGTTACGTGGATAGCAATGGCGGGCAGTATCTAGCACCCGCCATTGCTAGTTTTCCAAAATAGCTGTGGCGGGTAACTCGACTCGTCCGCCACTCATTTGAGTTCACCTATAAGCCTTTTCCTAGTAGTGTAAGGGTGTTCCTACTAGTGGTACCGCGTGGTCATCTTCAACTACACAGCCGTGGAGGTGACCATGTGCGAGTACCATGGAGATCAAACCGTGAGGGTCGTTGAAGAGCTGGATGTGTGAATTGTGTCATGGTGATTGTAACTTTGCAAAGTCCTTGTTGAACTGGGTCGAACAACGTCGATGTCATGTCGAACTTTGTGTCGTTCTCGAAGTGTCGTTCTTGTAGTGTCGAACTATGTTACCGTTGAACCTATTTGCCTCATGTGCAAATGTGTTAGCGTTCACCCGTGGATCTCAAGAGCCTGGTCGAGGAGAGTTATAACACCCAGAGGGGGTAATTTATTGACCAAGGTCTCAGAGCTTATCGACCCAATTACTGGCAAGTGGGGCGTGGAGTTGGTCAAAGATGTGTTCTGGGAGGAGGACGCCACATTGATTCTTCAAATGCCACTGCGGGAAAGAGCCGAGGATTTCATGTGTACATTGGGCGATCCAAACGAAGGGCCTTTGCTTATATCAGAGACTCCATATGGAATCACATGCAGGGATGGAATGAAAGAACCTTATATCGGCAAGGCAAGGAGATTTTGGTAAAGGGTGTGGCGCAGGCGATCCCAACCTTTGCCATGTCAGTGTTCTATCTCACCAAGACTTTCTGTGAGGAGCTGAGTGCTATGGTTGCCCGGTATTGGTGGAGCCAACAGGACAATGAGAATAAGATCCACTGGGTAGGCTGGCCGAAACTAACAATGTCAAAGGGTAGAGGAGGGCTCGGGTTCAGAGACATTCATGACTTCAATATTGCCATGTTGGCCCGGCAAGTGTGGCACCTGATCCAGCAACCGGAGAGCCTGTGTGCATAGCTGATGAAGGCCAGATACTACCCAAACTGTACTGTTTTGGACGCGGGCCAAAATGCAAATATGTCCTATGCATGGCGAAGCATCACTCAAGGTATTGAGTTGGTGAAGCAAGGTGTCATATGGCGCGTGGGAAATGGCAGAATGTACGGATTTGGGAAGACCCGTGGATCCCGAGAGTCTGGTCGAGGAGAGTTATAACACCCAGAGGGGGTAATTTGTTGACCAAGGTCTCAGAGCTTATCGACCCAATTACTGGCAAGTGGGACGTGGAGCTGGTCAGAGATATGTTCTGGGAGGAGGACGCCACATTTATTCTTCAAATGCCACTACGGGAAGGAGCCGAGGATTTCATGGCCTGGCATTTTGACCCCAAGGGCGTTTTCTCAGTTAAACAAGCCTACAAGCTGAAGAGAGCCCTTTCCGAGCCTCAGGCAGAGGGTAATGGTGGTGTGCCCCAAGTGGTGGGTAACTTGAGTGAGGGTGGTGAAGAGAAATGGAGAAGAATTTGGAGGACCTTGCCCAGGGAAGATTAGACACTTTCTGTGGAGAATGGCACATAATACATTGGCCACCAAGGATATTTTGTGCAGGAGGGGCATGGAGATTGAGGACCATAAATGCTTTTTATGCAACTCCAGGAATGAGTCAGGGAAACACCTGTTTGTTGAGTGCCACGAGGTCAAACATGTGTGGAGAGAGCTTAACCTTGAACATGTCAGACAGCAACTTGCAAATTGTGGTTCTGTTGGCGAGACCCTTGATATGTTGTGGCAGCTGTCAGAGAAAGTACGGATGTAAATTATTGTTATGTGGTGGCAGTGGTGGACCCAACGAAACAATGTGCGTGAGGGGGAGAAGCCGATGGAGGCCAACCAGTTCGCTTTTAGAGCTGCATGCACTGTTGCGGAATACCAGGGCTGTTTGTGCAAATTGCCTAAGCCAGTCGAGGACCGGCAGCGCTGGTCCCCACCACCGCTAGATGTGTTAAAGTCTAATGTGGATGGGGCTCACACACCAGGTGACCAGCATGGTGCTTGGGGCGTGTTGGTGCGAGATCGTACTGGAGTAGTGGTGGTTGCACGGGCAGGACGAGTTGAACATGTAGCTGATGCTTTTGGCACTGAACTGCACGCTGTGGAAAAGGCAATGGACCTTGCGGCTGAGCTTGGGGTGGTGCGGTTGATAATCGAGACGGACGCGCTCCTGGTTGAACAAGCCCTCAATAGACGTGCACCAGATTTCTCAAGACAGGCTCACGTGATTGAAGATGTCAAGGTACAAGCGAGCCTTTGGTTCTCCTCATGTGAGTTCGTCCACTGTAAGCGGGAGCCGGGAGGCAAATATGCCTGCTCACCACCTAGCTAAATTAGGCATGTCTCTCCCTGGTGGAGAAGTCCTTGTAGCTGATGATGATGTACCAGCTCTTGTAGCTGAATCTGTAATGGGCGATTTAGCCCAAGATGTTGCGTAATAAAGTTGTATGCTTGCCCTAAAAAAATAATGTGTTAGCGTTCAATCTATTTGCCTTCAGTGTTGTGACTTAATCTCACCACTTGTGAGAAGTGGTAACCGTAGTATCTACTGCTGTGACAACCAAACAGCCGAAGCCCATCTCCAGAGGACACGAGGAATGCAACCAAACAGGCGAAACCCATATCTCCAGAGGGCCTGAAATATATTTCACAGCCTACCAAACGAAGTGGAGAAAATGGCGCAAATCACGGCAAGCCCCAGGGAGACGAGAAATTGCTGCAACCTACCAAACACGCCCCTACTGAACAGTGGCCGTGTCTATCCAATTGCAGCCCGTAAAGGTATCATTTGGGATTAATTTAGGCAGACCCGATAACTGCACCGACCATTCTTTGGGCATGTTGGACCCAGCTGTCAATGCCAAATCCAACTATAAAAGTAGAAATGTCGTTTATTATACTTACAACGAAAATCATGAACTAAATAATGACAAACTAATAAAAAAGACTGAAAATAATAATGTGAAATTCCTGAATCTTTTTCGTTGATAAACAGTTATAGGTCTGTCATCTACATGATAAATTGTTCTTCTAAATATTTGACATATAGCTAGATCTGGAACTACATGGTTAGTTCCAGGAAAGAGAAATCAAACAGTTCAGTTCTACTGAAAAAAGTTTCGCAGCGAAAAATTGTGATTCCAAGTACAGAGAAACCAAAATTGTTCTGTCAACAACAATGAAATACGGAGAAAGAATAAATATGAAAAGGTGTTCGCTTTTGTTATGCTATTTATCTGGGCAGTGTGGCATGCAGAAATTGCAAGGTCCTCACTTAATATACGCAAGAGCAAATTTGCACGGAAGTCGTTTAAAATTTTAAAGGTGCTGGACGATAGACTGATGAGGCAGTCGTTTGTCATTAACCAAGAGGAAGTGGTAGCGTGTGTTTTACCTCACCATATATAGAGGAGAACTTTCCATTACACCAGTTGTCCAAAATACCATACAATTAGCATTTCGAGAAAGCTAAAATCCGAACGTTCTGTTTTTAGGGACAGATCCGAACGATCTGGTTACCCTTCGATCCAGATCGCACGTCCGCAAGCAGCCCAGCGTTTTCGCAACAAAACTGTTTTTTTCTGCTTTCTTTTTTTTCTGCTTTCTTTTGCATGCAAGTTTTTCGGCGACCCCACATGCACGCACGATCCACTCCCGATCCCTTATTTTTGGCTCGATTAAAGTCAAAAATGACGTGGCTAGGATTCGAACCAAGGTCCAAGAAGATTTAATTCACCCCCAATAACCACCTCGCCTAGCTCACTTTTTTGAAAAGTGAATTGAAGTCATGCTATTTGGCCTTGTTTTACCAGTGTGTTTTTTAAACAGATTTTACTAGTCCTTTTACTAGTGGATTATTATACATTCATGGGTTCTCTAGTTCGTCATTGGCATTTTTCATGTCACTCTAGTGCACAACGTATACACACCACGGTAACTTTGAACCAGGAAAAAAAGTTATTGGAAACATCCCCGATAACTTATGTGTAAATATGATGATAATTTACGCACCATAGGGTTGATAACTCAGATACAAACACGGTGGTAACTTTTTAACTCGGGAAAAAAAATTGTCGAAAAATGCCCCAGTAATTTTTATGTAAATAGCATGGTAATATATACACCGTAGAACTGATAGCTTAAGTACAAACACCCCGATAACTTTGATCCAGAAAAAAAGTTGTTCAAAAACATACCCATGATAAATTCTGTATAAATAGCATGGTAACATAAGCACAACACAGATAATAACTTACGCACCAACATCGTGGTAACTTTGACCCCGAGGAAAGAAGTTGTTCAAAACACACCCAAGATAAATTATGTATAAATAGCATGATAACATACGCACAATAGAGATGATAACTCACCCACAAACACCGCCGTAACTTTGACCCCCCCCCCTCCGCGCGGGTGGGCGGGGGATTGCTGAAAACATACCCTCGATAACTTTCGTGTAAATAGCATAGTATTGTACACACCACATACCTGATAACTCACGCACATACATTGTAGTAACTTTGACCCCGGGGTAAGAAAGTTTTTTGAAAACATACTCCCGATAACCTGAAAACTTATGTGTAAATAGCATGATAATATACGCACCACAGCCTGGTAACTCACGCACAAACACCGCGGTAACTTTGCCTCGGGAAAAAGTTGTTGAAAACGTACCCCGTAACTTCTGTGTAAATAGCATGATAATATATGCACCGCAGTCCTGATAACTTAGGTACAAACACCGTGGTAACTTTGACCCGTGGGAAAAAATTTATTGAAAACACTATCCGGTAACTTCTTTTGTAAACTACATGATAATATATACAACGCAAACCTGATAATATAGGTACAAACACCGCAGTTGACTCGGGGAAAAAAGTTGTTGAAAACATCCCCGGTAACTTTTGCGTAAATAGCACGATAATATATGCATCGCAGACCTGATAACTCAGATACAAACACCATGGTAAACTTTTTAACCCGAGGAAAAAAGTTGTTGTAAAATGCCCCGGTAACCTCCGCATAAATACCATGGTAATATACGCACGCATGTGTGATAACTTATTTAGCCCAGACGTGCTAAGTTTTGACCCAAAAATAAAGTCATCGGAACATACCAACATGAGATCTAGTTTTGAAAGTCTCGCCACGACGATTTTTTTGTATGAAAACAGATTTTGAATCGGACCAACGGTTTGAGGTACAAAACATTTTGAAGTTTCAAAATAAGGAGAATATAGGATGACATCCGATTTTTTTTCTCTAGTGCATGCATACAAATGCATGTGGGGAGAAAGGTTGCAAGACCATTTTTAATGCCTGGTAATTTCTATGTAAATAACATGATTACTTAGGTACCATAGAGGTGATAACTTGCATAGCCATGCCATGATAACTTTTTATCCAAAAAAAAGTCGTCAAAACATATCAACATGGAATTTAGTTTTGAAGGTCTAGCCGCGACGATTTTTGTATGGGAAAGCGGTTTTTAAATCTGAGCGACCGTTTGAGCTACAAAACATTTTAAAGTTTGAATTACGAAGAAATATTTGCTGACATCATCTGTTTTGTTGTTATATGCATGCATGTTTGAAAATGGAGTGGTTGCCGCCTCACTCGTGCGCATGCAATGTCGCTGTCGCTCTCCTCACATGCAGCTTGTTCGGATTTCTTACTAACCACCAATCAGTTGGAAGTTAGTCAAGTCCTTAGCATTTTACTCAGCACATAATACCAGGTCATGTGTAAAACAACGTTAAAATACATTTATGAGAATCCATTCGATGAGGGTGCAGATGAAGAATTCAAAATTTCATCTGGCAACTGCGTAATAGAACTTTTGATGTTGCTAATCAGCTTATTTCCAGTTTAGTTCCTAAAATTGAAAAATAATCTAGCATAACACCATTATGACAATCTTTACCTAATAATAAAGCACGGAGTACTTCTGCCCGTTCACTGTCATTAAAAGTGTCCTAAAAGTTGATAATATTTACCCTCACTGCCACCCGTAAGTCAAAACAGAGGGAGCCTGATGCTTGAAGCGCTAAACGGAACGGGACCTTCGTCGTCAAAGCACGGAGTGCTTCTGCCCGTTCACCGTCATTAAAAGTGTCCTAAAAGTTGATAATATTTACCCCCACTGCCACCCGTAAGTCAAAAACAGAGGGAGCCTGATGCTTGAAGCGCTAAACAGAACGGGACCTTCGTCGTCATGCCGGGACGCCCTTGCAGCGGCACTAGAAGGCGGTGCCGCCGCCCTTGCCCTGCGCGACAGCGATCTCCTCATCGACGTAGAACCACAGGAAGAAGGGGTCCTTGGTGCTCGGCTCCCTGCCGACGTTGCCGCCGCCGAAGGGGATCTCCAGGGGGGCCAGCGGCCCGACCTTGACGCGCACCCGCTCGAAGACGAAGGCCAGGATCTTCTTCTTCCACGACAGCCGCCCCTCCAAGCTCAGGCTCCCCGCCGGGCCCAAGTACACCCCGTTCTCGATCCTCTGCCCCTGCGGAATAAGATGGCTTCAGAGTTTCAGTTACAGGAAAGTGTCTGTTAGTCAGGCAAGTAGCTACTGGACCGTTGAATCATCGTTGCTCGTTCGTCCAGAATCTGATGCCATGGCTGCAATCACTAGCGGAGCTCTCCGGTGGGCAGGGTATGGCGCCTGCCATACCTCAATTTTGAGCAAAAAAAAAATTATACCTACTCTGCATCGCTTGCTGGCAGAAAACGTTGCACTGTCGCTGTTAATAGATGATGGGCCGACGCAGCCAGTGGCCTGATGGGCCCACAGCCAAGGCAGCCCAGCCAGGACCGAGCCACGACTGGCCTGGCCAGGTTCGAGCGTCCACGCGAGAGCAGAGACGCACAAGCACTCGACCACTCTGTCCTCTCCACGCGACGCGGCAACCCTAAGCTAGCGTGGCGGCGGCGGCGGCGGCTGGCCAAGTCGCCAGGAGCCTAGGACCAGGCGGGGCAGCCGACGGTGGGGCAGACAACGGCGGCGGCAGGCTGGGGGGCTAGAGGGCGGCGGCACCGCGACAGCAAGCGGCGGCTCCATCCGGGGCCTAGGCGCCTAGCGGCAACAGCAGTTGTCCGGGCGTCCGGCCACTTCCGGCGCAGTTCCGGCCAGATTGCCAGAAGATGGAAAAGAAGGGGAAGGGAATAGCAAATCCAAAGGAAAGGGGAGGAGGTAATTTCTCAATTTTTGTGAAATTTTGTAGCAAATTTTAACAGTAGCTTGAAGCCTTAAATTCAAGCAGATTGCAGTGACATATTAATGTTGTGAACACTCTGGTTAAAATAGAATCAAATGAGTTCAGTGGAAGTAGAGCATGATATTTTGTGTCTGGTTGTGAATTGCAGATTTGACAAGATATTTTGAAGTGCTTGGTAGTGGCAGCAGCTCGAAATCGAACCCAAGCACCCGTGAAAGTGTCAATGTTTCGGCACATGCCACTCATCAAGATCAAGTGAGTTCAGTGGAAGTAGAGCATGAAAATTTGATGCAAACCGAACAAGTGGAAGAACAAACTACAGATTCTCTTGAAGCTATAGTGGAAGAGAATGTTGAAGTTCATGGAGTTGAAGGTATATCTGTTTTTAGTGAAGATTACATAAATGGTGATCCAGGACTTCGTATTCCACTAGATTTGCCCCCAACATTAGAGATGATGTTATATTTGCTTATATACGAATGGGTGCAAGTCGACCAACTAGTTGCACTTTCCCCCCAAATAGAGATGGAAGATGCTTCCGTCCACAATGGTATAAGGACTTTGATTGGTTGGAATATAGTGTAACAAAGCATAAGGCCTATTGCTTCTATTGTTATCTTTTTAAGCATGACCGAATGGATGATAAATTTGGGCATGATGTTTCCTCCAAATTGGGTTTTGACTGTTGGAAACATGCGGTTGCAGCATTCCGTAAACATGTTGGTGGGCCATGTACCATCCACAATATTTCAAAAACAGCATGTGATGATTTTAAAAATCAAGGGGCAAGTGTGAAAAGTAAAGTTACAACTTACAGCAAAGGTTCACTAGTCAAGTATGAAACTCGTGTGGATACATCTTTGGGAATTGTAAGTTATCTAGCATTGCAAGGTGAACCATTTCGTGGGCATGATGAATCCAGTACTTCTTTGAACAAGGGGAATTTTTTAGAGCTACTTGATTGGGTGAAAGAAAGAATTCCAGAAGTGAAGGTTGCATTTGATGAGCTATGCCCTAAGAATGCCAAAATGACTTCCGGAAAAATTCAAAAAATCCTTGCTTCTCATTGTGCAAATGTGGTCACCAAAGCAATCAAAGAAGAGATGGGTGATTGTCTTTTCTCCGTTCTTATTGATGAGTGCCGTGATATATCGGTGAAAGAACAAATGGCCGTGGTTGTCAGGTACGTGTTTAAGTTTTTTAAGTGCCTATGTGCTCTTTGATCATTTTGTTCTATGTAGAGTGGTCAACTAATTATATGACTTCCTATAGATATTTGAGCAAACAAGGAGAGACTATTGAACGCTTTTTAGGTAATAAGCATGTTCCGGACACAACATCTGCTTCTTTAAAGAAGGCATTGTCGGAGGTTTTTGCTAAACACGGTCTAGTTGTTGCACGACTACGAGGGCAAGGGTATGATGGGGCATCTAATATGAGAGGAGAATTCAATGGCCTTCAGAAGTTAATTCGAGATGAGAACCCATATGCTTTCTATATCCATTGCTTTGCCCACCAACTGCAGTTGGTAGTTGTTGCTGTTTCGAGATGCTGCAAGGGTGTTGAGGATTTTTTTGAATATGTGACCATGATTGCTAATCTCAGTACTTCATCTTGCAAGAGGAAGGATAAATTGCTTGACAAGCAAAAACAGGTTCTTTTGGATAAGATTAAGAGAGGTGAGATGCCCACGGGAAGAGGGAAAAATCAAGAAACATCCTTGGTCAGACCTGGAGATACAAGATGGGGCTCTCATTACACAACCTTATCTCGCATTGAATCAATGTGGGATGCAGTCATAGAAGTTTTGGGTATTGTTGAGGATGATGTGCGTGTTCCATGTAGGGCAGGAGGTTTGGTTCATCAAATGGAGACTTTTAGCTTGTGTTTATCCTGAAGATGATGCTAAAAATCCTTCGTATGACAAATGATTTGTCTCTTCTATTGCAAAAGAAGGATCAAAATGTTGTTCAGGTATGTGATTGATCATGCTATATGTATCTAGTCTGCTTGATATATTTTGTTCATGTAAACATACATGCATCTAAAATTGTAATTGTCTCATTTCAGGCAATGTCATTGGTTATGGATGTGAGAACATGTTTGATCAACTGGAGAAATGATGGTTGGGAGCCACTCTTGGAAGATGTCAAAGCCTTTTGCACCAAAAACGACATTCCGATACCAAATATGGATGGCATCTTTACAAAGTGGGGAAAATCAAGAAAAGGTGGACGAAACAATGTCACGGCTGATCATTTTTTCCGTGTGGACACCTTCTATGCTGCCATAGACTCCACCACCACAGAGTTTGATCATCGTTTTAATGAGGTATCTTCAGAGCTGCTCCAGAACTTCTCTTGTCTTGACCCAAGAAACTCCTTTTCTAGGTCCAATGTGAATAAGCTTGCTAGACTCACAAAGATTTATTATGAGGATTTCTCAGATTACGAACGTGAACATATAGTTGATAACCTAGAGCTATTCATTATCCATATGAGAAGAATTAAAGACTTTAGAGTTTGTCATGATATTGCAAGCCTAGCTAAAAAGATGGTTGAACTTGAAAGGCATGTCATGTTTCCTGCTGTTTATCGCCTCATTGAGTTGGCATTGCAACTACCGGTAGCGACGGCAACAGTTGAAAGAGCCTTCTCATCAATGAAAATCATCAAGACTGAGTTGCGCAGCAAGATGACTGATGGCTGGCTTAATGACTTGATGGTGTGTTACATTGAGCGAGAGATCTTCAAAAGTATTGATCTTGGTAAAATTAAGAAAGATTTTCAGAAGGAGGGTAGGGCACTGCCATTGCCTGGGTCTTCTAGACGCCATTAAAAACTTCATTATCGGTATGTTTTAGGTTGTTTGCCTAAACATGTCTACATTTTCATTGTATTTGGTTATTCGTTTGTAGTGTGCATTGTTAGTGTGTATTGACTCCTTTGATTCGCATCAAAAAAATTCTTAGTGAGACTTCGCCCCACCTTAATTTTTTTTCATGGTCCGCCTCTGGCTGCAATGCGAGAGAGGTGTTCACTGCGTCGTCGAATCGCTGGACGGCGGTCACCGGGAAGTAGCTCCCTTTCTCAAGCTTACCCTGCGAGACATTCAGTTCAGACAAACCAATTGATTAATTAACGACCAAATCCAAATTGCAAGTGTGAAGCTTAAAATTCAGGTGTGTGTGTGTGTGTGTTGGCTTGGTCACCTGAGCGGTGAAGATGAGCATCCACGTCCTGCCGGGGGACTCGGTCCCGCCGAGCGTCTCGAAGAAGGCCGAGGTGTCGAGATTGGCCTTCTTGATCTTGACCAGCGATGTCAGCACCTCCGGGGCCGACACCTTCCTCGTCCTGGCCGCGTCCTCGAGCACCTTCACGCTATCTGCCACGGCCTACGCTAAACCAGAGCCAAGAAACAATGTCAGGACACCGGCGAACACCAGCACAGCGAAATTGGGGGCAGTTTTATTTCCCGATGCGGCTCTGCTTGCCAGGCCATGGTGATGCTCACTGCTCACCGATAGGTCGGAGGATTCATCCGGCGGCTGAGGGGACGAAGGCGAGGGCTCCTTCCCGACGTCCGGCGACGTGGCGGCGGAGACGGTCAGCGAGATGCCATGGGCTGGAACGGAGGCCGAGCTGCGCCGGGGCGGGCACTCATCGCGGCAAGCGCGGCGAGGAAGCTAGAGCGAGCGTGGAAGGGTGGAGCAAGGAGGCAGACGAGGCCATCTTCTTCCTCTTGCTCAGGTAGCCAGGTTGCTCTGTTCTCCGATGACGTGCCGAGATGGTAACCACGAGTTTGGAGTATCTGGGTCTGTGGCTGTGGAGGAGCGAGGGCTGTGTGACTGTGTTAGTGGAGTGGACACTTGGGGCGCACACGTCGACAAGGCCACCGTAGTTTCACGGCTTCAAAACTCTTTTTCTAATCGCGGCTGCTACAAATCCACTGGATGATTTCCTAGAGAAATCATCCGCCTCGCCAGCCGTCTGATCTACACGCTGATGGCCGTCCGATTGCAGCAACCCCACGGCAGCACCGAGCCTGCGATGGCTTCAATGCAACACTAACGACAATGTTAAGCTTCATAGTAGCTCTCATGGCAGCACCGACGGCGTCCGACGAAGCTCCATTGCAGCCCCGGCGGAGCTCCAACGCGGCACCGACGGCTCCGGCGAACTCGTTGCAACTCCGGCGAAGCTCCATTGGAACACCGGCATCGAGATGAAGCGGGAGATGCAGCAGTGACGTCGGCGCCGAGATCTCGTTGCCGCCGTACGACGTGAGGCACCTGCAGCACCGCACCTTCCGCAAGCATGTACCTCCCTCCCCTGTGTTGCTCTGAAGCAGGCGTCGCCGGCGAGGACGCCCACTGCTCGCAGCACGATGGGTGCATCTGGCATCACGCTGGCAGGAGTACGCGGGCAGCACGGCGAGCGGCGACATCGCATCCTCCTGCAGTATCGCTGCGACCAGGCGACGGGATCTTGCAGCAAGGCGCAACTGGGCATCGCCTCCGGCGTCCTCCATGCACATAGCTGTGTTGGCTAGCTTGCTGCCTCGGTATGGGAAGAGGTATGGGTAAGGATTGGAAGAGACGAGGTGGAAGAACGAGGGGACGAGGGGATAAGCATTGGGCGGTTGGGAACGAGGGGATAAGCATTCGTGGGCCCATATGTGACACGCATCACCCAAGCGACACGGCTTAAAATGGTGAGAAATCAGTCGGTTTACAGAAAGAGTTTTCCTTTTCTAATCTATCTATCTATACCCTGCTCACACGTAGCATAGCGTATGTTGACCCTCGCTGGTTTTTCCGCTCGATCGGTTTCTGGTCTCGCAATCGCCCATGGCTGGGCCTTTCTGGCGCCCCCGGTGAGCCTACGCGTGCGCACAAAATCAGCCCACCAGTCTGTTAATTTATGTATTATAAATAGTCCCACCTTGCTCTTTTGATTTATATATGTCTTTTAGGTTCCTGGGTCTCAAGGAGCGTCTCGGGAATCAAAAGGATATCAAACGATCTAACAGATCTCAGAGAGAGATAACGAGGGAAAAGTATGAAGCGGAGGAATAGAGACCTAATATAGCGGCTAATTAACAAAGGAAAACGAAGGATGCCTGGCAAGAGGAATCACGTGGCTGTGATGGGGACATGCAGATGTTGCATTGGCGGCAAAGAGACCATGGTCGGCTATCAATGAAAAAAGTAGAGGCATAAAAAGCCATAAAATCATGGTCGGACTCAGCACACGTTAAGGACAACATGCACATGTTGCATTGGCGGCAAAGAGACCCTCGTCGGCTAAGCTAGAAAAATTATGGTCAGACTCTACGACGCAAGGGAATACGAGCACGAGCACCGGCGGCATGAAGATCGGCGTCCCCGTTAACCATGGCAGCATCCGACCGCTCACATATTTGGGAGTATGGAGCCACCGGAAACATGCTGCCCAAGATGATGACTACAAGATCCTCTGCTGCCCCAACCCAACCCCATCCACATAGCTCAAACCTAGGTGAAAGGTATGTTTTTTTAACTTATCCATCTATTTCTGCATAGTAAAATCCCTTGAGTAGAAGATATATGCCAGAATCAACAATTCAACATATATAGTTACAAAATGTAATTTATAATTACTGATAAAAACACATCATAATCGACCAAACTTGCATGCAGAAGCTTTTTGAGAATAAAAGGAAAATAATACAAAGTACTATACCCTATTTAAATTAAATAGTGTTGTAAGTAAAAACTGATTTACATTTTTAGCGATGGATTCCACTAAAATGCATAATCAATCACTATATGATCAGATTGAAATAATATGACATTTTTATTTCGTTCGAGTTGTACAGTTGCAGTTTAAATCAAAATTATTGAAAGCTATAAGAAATGAAAATACATCAAAATCACAATTGGAATAGTGCATCAAAGAGAATAGACCACAACCGGTCATAAAATAAAATTGCATGACTCAATCACATAATCTAGGATATATTATTTGTATTGCGCGTAATAGTTAAAACACCAAAATACATTCATATGAGAAAGTTTTGCTAACATTTAGGATGTGAGAGATTTGCACCAAGTTTCCCAATTATGAACCATGACGAGCCGTTTCTACACGAAATCTTGATGTTGAGGGGGAGAGGTGGAGAAAGAAGAGTAATTTATATTGGTAAAAACAAGTCGACAATGCCATTCTAATGTGCATAAAAGTCCTAATGACATGTCACAGATAATTGGTATTAATTAAATCATATAAATATAGATTCCCGTTGCAACGCACGGGCCCTTTTGCTAGTAGTCAACAATACGGAAGAGTGAACATTAATCTGAGCGGAAATAAAGAACCATGATGCACCTAACATCGAAATAGCCAAAAGAAAGGGAAGATACAGGAGTGGCAAGCACCAATACAGCTGATGGGAGAATAAAATAGCAGAGTATGGATGGACCTAAGAAAGAACATTTATTCAACTGTCCGAAGAAAATAACAGATAATTATCAGACTATAAAATGCTCTCAAAGAATTGACATCTTATGCCATGAGAAAAGCATCAAATATTCTATTCATCAACGTAATAGGAAAAACAGAAATCTGCTACCGAAACTATTTGGCAGTAAAAACTCAAATCAGATCATATGCATCATCGAAGCAAAATATATCTAAACGTAATAGCTTATAACTAAGTGGGACTAAATCTTATAAAGAAAAAAGACATGCCTTTCAGAATAGCAAATAAGTAGAGTGCTATAACCGCGCGCCTGATCATTATGTCTACACATTAGAACAATGTTGCTGACTCAAACGTTTGATTTGCCTCTCTCTTTTCTGATCTGCAATAGGCCAACAACACATGGCATATACTCCTATCACACGTTGTTGGGGATATACTAAACAGGTACCCCATGACATGGAGATATGCTAGTGAACCCGGGTGGCCCACACTAGTCCAAGATGGAGGCAACATGCCCATAGCGCCTAAGGAAGGACCAATCCGAGAGACACAAGGAAGCCCATGCATGGCATCACCGCCTTGGAGTCCAAGACATCGGCATACTTGCCTTAGATTGTACTAGTAAACATGCCCGTGCGTTGCACCGGGATAAAATTACATGCCTCTAACTCAATATAAGAAGGGCTCAAGACCCCACGGTCCGAGATCTGTAGTTCAACATGCCACCCCACCCGTGTCGCCACTTGGCTGCTTTACCATGAGTTCTATACATTTGAGCTTACATTTACATATTGTAAAGTTAGAGTTATTTTTGGTAAGTTTAAAGTTAGAATGAGGACTAAGTAAAATTGAAATAATTGTTCGTTTTGTGATTAAAGGATCTACTTGCCAGAGCAAAGAATGATGACTCAATCAAATAAGCCATCCCGTCAAACTTGCTTGAGAAACATATCACATGTGTATGTGGTTATTTTCTAACAATTACATATTATTGTTTTTAATCTGAATCAGAGATACATGAATAACAGATGCATGGATTAGAACAAATCAAAATACAAACAACGATTGTCCTTTTTAGACCTAAATCGTACATGTTCGTGCTTGTACTATGGGGTTCTCATCATCCTTGCTTGCATCTCCATGGAGATGTAATGGCCGCTGTGCCCACCACGTGACACATGTGGGAAGCAATTCAAACAATTCAAAAGAAAAATGACCGTTGTGCCCCCATTGCTGCCTTGGGCTAGATTCTACAATCTTTACGAAGGAGGATGACATGGCGCCGATGCTAAACTGCAAGGAGGTTGATGTACTGGCAATGCATGCATTCATGTGCAGTCCCAGCGGTAGGAATTAGTTTGAATAAAATAGCACTTAATTAGACCAAATAAATGAATGAAAGCATGTATAGAAGCTCCTCCCCTTGTATTTCTTTAATCTTGCTAGTGCAAAAAATAGACTGATAAGTTAAAAAAATTGTGTATATTAAAATGGTTATACCTTAACTAAAACAGTAACAAATACATCTGCACTATATAACTAAATTTAAGGTGCTTAGATCCAAAATAAAATGGGCCAGACTCCACATTAGCACAATTACTCTGCATTTTTGTAAATTAATTAGGACCACCAAACAATGCAAGAAAAAATTTAATCAACATGAAAGATGAATAGTACTGAAAGGCGATAACCAAATCATTAAAGAATAAAGAATAAAGAATAAAGAATAAAGAAGCCATGAGTAGTAAGCACCAAGATTAAATCAGTGGCCTTGTATAAGCCCTTGGCAGTGCAGCATCAGGCAATCATTATAGGCAGTCCAAGCTGTTCGCATTGTATTAGACTGGAGAAATTATTGCACAATTACATCACCTACAATGGAGAATTGCTTCACGTATAATATCAGTACGCTGATCGTATGACAAAACGACGGTTAAGAAAAACAAACCGGCTGACCCGATTAGGATAGATTCAATAACTGACGATAAACAAATGCAGAAAATAATACCGATAAGAACTGAACGACAAAAACTATGAGAATCCCAGATGTGACAAATAAACATGATTCAAGATGACAAATTAGATGAAGCCTCGCTGTTGAGTCCATCAATGACGAGGAATCCTTCTGCTTGATGACGGTGATAGTGTCCATGGCATGGATTGAACGAAACCAATGAGTTATGGCAGAGCCGGAACTAACACAGAGGAGCTAGAGGAGAGCATCCTCTCGAGCACTCCCGCGAATTGGTTGTTGCGACCAACGCGCGAGCATATCTTGATAGTCATGTTGTAGTACGTGCTGATGCATGCATGTATGTACCACGCGTGCTAGCAAGCAAGTCAATCGCGTCGAGCCGTCGATCTTGGCGCAAACCTGGGAGACAATGGCGGCTGTGATGAGCCGGGCTGTGCTGGAGCACGACCTCGTAGCCGTTGTTCTGTCCCCGCATCCTGATCGCCATGACCTCCCAGAAGAGCCACCGGCGCACGTCCCACCATCCTTCACGGATGTGTAGATGGCGTAGCCGTTAGACCACGCGTAACAACCAATCTCCGACACCAGCGGAGGCTTCCACAGCACCGTCGCCGCGTCCTCGATGATGCCGTCCACTTCTTCATGAAATCACCCGAGCATCGGTGCTCGGCCCCGCTGGCCCGCTCCTTGCCGAGGCCCCCTAATCGACTCTTCTCAACAGTTTCCTCATCAAGAGATAAACTAATAGTCTAGACCTCGTATCATCGGCGCATGGAGGGCATCCAGCCGACGGAGCTCGCCCACAGCAAGGAGTGTTGAGATAATGAACACCTCGTTGGTCTTGCAACCGGCGGCACACGCCCACATGCCGAGAGGGGGGAGGCGTGTACGGCGAGGAAGGCCGCGCCAGCCGGAGACAATGGCGGCGAGGGTTAGTCGCAGCGGCGTGCGGGGTCAGAGCTCAGAACAGCCGACTTTGAGGCCCTCGTTGCTTCGTATGCCATGACAGGTCGAGGTGGCCGTCAGCTCGACCGTTCGTGGTGAATAGCACGCACGGAGAGAAGGACGTGTCCAGAGGAGGTGGGCTCAGCTGGTTGTGCTATTTATTAGAGGAGGGATCGGTAATGGCTGGGCGTTTTTGTTGCCTTTCACGGCAAGGTGTGGAGACGTATTGGGACTTCTATGTACACTGTATTGGGATTTCTTTTACGTCATGAACAAGAAAAAGGTCAGGTTGGGCTGGGCTGAACGCAAGGCTTGCTTAAGGCCCACGCAGATTGTATCGGGGCAACGCACGGTACAGCTCGGCTTCGCACATACGGGACGTGACGAAAGAAGGTAGGAACGACGGACGAAAATTAGGGACGGACGAAATTACGGTGGTAAGAAGCGATCCATGCTTTATTATTATTAGGTAAAGATAGCAAATATGCCCGTGCGTTGCAACAGGAGAAAAACAATCAGATTATGCAGATGTGGTAGAGATAAAAAAAAGTTTGAATCAAATGCTAGGATGAGATAAGGACTTTTAAAATGCCAGTTCACAAACTATGTCTGAATGATGGCATGATGAGATAAGGGACTTTTTAAAAGGTCATTTTAAAAATTGAAAATGTGATGGTCTCATAACGATTTCATAAGGCGCCATACTGAAATATATTTTGGCCGAGCAAACTGCATTGATGGACAATGCCTGAGCTAAACTGATGAATTATGTGTCTCGCCTTGACCCAGCGTAGTGTTGTTTTCTATAACCATTAAAAATTGCGAATACCAGAATAAACATAGTTGTGTATAGAGGCAAAATAAACATTTAGTCATTTTCATATAGCTTACAAAAATGAACCTATAAGAAGTTGTGTCAATTTTTTACCCGACACGCGAGGTACTAAATAAAATCATAAAACAACCTCTACAAATCCCCTAATAAAATCTTTACATAAGCGACGGTTTGTTTTGTTCGTTCTTTATGGATCCGTTTTAGTTTTTGTGAACATTTTTAATAATTTGATGGCATTGTATTTTCAAATTACCGAATATTTTTTGAATACACGATCAGTTTTTTGAAATCACAAATATTTAATCATATCTCGATATATATTTTCAAAACTGGCAACCTTTTGAAATTTGGATTCTTTTTAGAAATCCCAGATTAATTTAAAGAATGGAAAAATAATGCAGAGATGATAAAGGAAAAAAGCAATAAAAAAACGGGGGCGCACGAAGTAGAAGGAGAGAAAAGGGGAGGAAAATACGCAGAACCTGGGTTCGAACCGCGATCTCCCGCATGGAAGACTGGGGGCGTAGCCACTGCGCTGCTTCTGTGCTCATGATAAATGAATGTATCATTTTATAAGAATGAATCTAGCGGCGTATTCTTTAGGAAACCGAATCGTTATCTTTCACTTACCGGTGACATGGTGGGTAATTATTCGCAACTTCGAGGGTAAATATTATGACGGACGACCAGAAGTTATCCTCGCTTTATTATTATTATTATTATTATTATTATTATTATTATTATTATTATTATTATTATTATTATTATTATTATTATTATTATTATTATTATTATTATTATTATTATTAGGTAGAGATAGGACTCTGTCTTCTACCCGAATAGGATTCAACTTTGTAACCCCCTGGTTCGTCCGTGTATATAAGGCGACCAGCAATCAGATCTCACAATCATCACAATCGCAAGCTCGACAACCACAAGTCGACCTAGCGAAACCCTTGTACCATTGTTTACCAATAATTATCTATAGCAGGAGTTGGGTCAGCCTTAACCGAGAGGCGCATAAACTCTGCGGCTGCTACAAAACAGCCGGATGATTTTCTAGAAAATCATCCACCTGGCTAGCCGTCTGATTTGACGCAGGTAACCGTTCGATCTCACCAAGCAGCTCACGTCTTCTCTCTCCTCTGTTCCTGTTCAGTTCGACAACCTGCTTGTCTCTGAAGTCCTTCGCTGCAGCAAAGAGGCCATGCTGCTGCCCCTCAACTCCGACGGCCGCCACCGACGTTGCTACGTTGCAACACCACTAGTGTCGGGCAGCTTCCATGGTAGTCCCATGCAGCAGCTCCATGGTAGCATCGACGGCGCCCGGCGGCGCTCCATTGCAGCGCCCGCGAAGCTTCAGCACCACCGTGACGCTTCATTGAAACTCCGGCACGCTTCGTTGCAACTCCGGCGATGCTTCAATGCGACTCCGGCGGCGCTTCGTTGCAGCTCCGGTGGCGATTCATTGCACCAAGCGCTTCACTGCAACTCCGACGGCCCCGCCGATGCTTCATCGGAACTCCATCGAGCCCCCTCTGCTTCATCGACTGCTGCAGCTCGCCGTTCAGCCTTCAGCACCGCATCCTTGCAGCACCAGCGAAGCGCCGACGTCTCGATGCGGCACCGATGGAGCTCAGGTGGCCCGATGCAGCACCGACAGAGCTTGACAGCCCCGACGCTGATGCTGCGACAGGTGGTCAGTTGCAGACTGACGACAAGCCTCGGATGAAAAAAAACTACGATGCAGCACCGTCGACGACCCCCGCGAAGCTCCATTGCAGCCGCGACGGAGCTCCAACGACTCCGGTGGCGCTCCATTGAAGCCCCGGGCGTGCTCCATTGCAGTCGCGGTGGAGCTCCAACGACCCCTGCAGCGCTCCATTGCAGCCCCTGGTGCGCTCCATTGTAGCCGCGACGGAGCACCAACGACTCCCCGGCGGCGCTCCATTGTAGCGCCTGCGACGCAGCGCGCGGCGAAAAGCAAAAACGCCGACGCTGCAAGGCCGGTGGCGAGCTGCGCGACACCGACTCATCAACTGCTACTGCTGCAAGGGATTGAAGAACTCCTCCATGCACGGCTGCAAACGCAGGTGCCTGCAGCATGGTGAGCGCTGCAAACGCGGGTCGCAGTAGCAGCGCGCGACGCCGGTGGTCAGAGGAGCTGGCGCGGAGAGTTGAGAGGAGGAGAGAGGTAGGAGGAGCTTGGGCGCAGCCTTGCGTCGCGGTGGTCGAAGGAGCCGAGCGGAGAGATGAGAGAAGGAGAGAGGTAGGAGACGACGGGAGTCAAAGAGAAGAAGATAAGGATAAGAATCGAGTGGCTCGGGAGGAAAGAACGAATACGTTGTGTGTGGTCCACCGCGACGCGTGGCGTCCAGGCGAGGTTGTTTTTAAACGTTTCCCTAAACTCTCTCGTACAATCTTGCACCCGGAAGAGCCGACGGCTTTGCCCACCTCTTTTCTCTACTCATCGTGAGCTACCCGGTATGTCACTCTGGTTGACTTTTCCACGACAGTTGACGTCTACAGTGGGCAAGCTATGTCAAAGGTTCAGGTCCGGGCGGGATCGATCGGTGCCCGATTCGGTGACACATGCGGCCAAGTCATGTTCGGAGGCGTTCCATGCGTCAAGGACGATGCCACCTGGATCCCGGCTACGCGCGGCCACCTCGTCGACGACAACATCGTCTCCTTCGGCAGCTACGATGTCTTCATCAGCTGCACCAACGAGGTCTACGGCTACCTGCGGGCCAGACCGCAGATCGGATCCGGATCCCCCCTCCCTGACGTCGAGGAGTCCGGGTCGGACTCCTTCATCAACTCTTTCGTCTCAGGATCCAACTCCTTCGAGACCAGCAGCGAATCCGGGTCTGAATCAGCCTTCTCTTTAGAAGCATCAGATCCTGTCTGCTCTCGCTTCATCGGTTATGTCGGATCAGAAGTTGCTTCTCTAGAAACTGGAGCGATCGATGCCGACTCCCTCCTTTCTGTCATGGACGAGGACTTGGAGATTGATCCTGGTTTCGCATCTCTTTTACTGACATCTGACGACGAGGAAGTCGAGTCGAGCGACGAATTAAGTATCACCCGCCCAACCCCCGTGGAAACCGAGAGCAACGCCGACGGCACCGAAAGCTGTCCCTTTGCCCAGGTCCTGGTCACCAGCTAGTCGAGCGAGGGTAACAAAGGCCTTGTGATCTCCGACAAGACCACGAAGTCAAAGACGCTGGCGATGCCAATTCCTGAGACAGGTACCGACATGGATGACGCCTTCAACACCCCCCAAAAGACGTTGTCACTCCGGCTTCAGCCAAAGACGACAAAGCTCGTCACAAGCAGCTGAAAGTTGGAGAAAAAATACGTAAGCGTCAAGCCAAGCCAAAGGCTTTCCTAAGGGCAACTCCAAGGCACGACCCCAAACGGACGTCCGTTTTGTCCGGATTTCGTCCGTTTGGGGATGGCAATGGAGCGTGTCCGCCCGGATTAGTGGATGCACCGGGCGTGCGCCCAACGCGCGGCCGCATCTGGTCCGTGTGCATACAAATCTGCAAACAACAAAAGATGTAGCTAAATGACAGCGGCCATAGTTCACGCCAGCAGTCGCGGTTCACACCAGTTCATGCCGGCCGGCAACAAAGCCGGCGGCCTACGGAATGGTCACCCTCCAGTTTCACGCTGGCACACTAGCCAGCCTTCAAAATGGACATGTTTTTTATGCCGGCAACAAAGCCAGCGGCCGGCACACGAGTCAGCCTTCAAAATGAACAAGTTTTTGGCGCCGGCAACAAAGCCAGCGGCTGGCACACCAACGAGCCTTCAAAATGAACGGCCATTGTCCACGGCCGAGGTCTCACCTAGTTCAGGCCGTCGCGGACGAACATCTCCTTCTGCCGGTTCGCGAACCAAGCCTTCCTCTCCGGTGACATGTTGTTTTTGTCGACGCTCATGATCGCGAGTGCCACCTTTTTTGCTTTGGTGTCGGCCATGGTGGCCTCGATCTCGAGCTTCTTGAGTTGAGCAGCCTCCTCGATGTCAAGCTTCCTCCTCTTCGCGGCTTCCTCCATGGCAAGCTTCTTCGTTTGGAGCTCTAGGTATATCATCATGAGGCCTGCTTCGGTACACCCCCCCCCCCCGGCCCCCCGCTTAAGTATAAGGGCATTTTGGGCATACGGTCCATAACGTATCCCACGCCCGTACGCGACGTCCGTCGACGCGTACAGCGAGCCGAGCCGACGGCCTGAGCCGATACGGCCGCCTGCCGGGCGCATGCAAAAAAAAAACAAAAATAACAGACGCGCACCCACGCCCTAGCAGCTCGTTCGGAGATCACGCGGCCCGATCCAGCGTCGCCCCGGCCGGCCGATCGCCGCCCTTGCCCGCCCTGGAGTACGACCCCGGCGGCGGTTGCAGACGGCTGTCGCCATCCCCCGGCCCACGACGCGCCTCACCGCGCCCAGACCGCGTCCGCCATTTCCCCGGCTTCTCCCCTGATCTGGCGTCCGTGCACGTCATCGAAGCCGTCGCCGACCGCAATCACGCCGCGATCTGGCCTCCGTGCACGTCGTTGACGTCATCGCCGTCCGCAATCACGCCGGAGTCCACGTACGTCACGGCCTAGCCGTGCGACATCGATACCCGCCTCCCCCTAGGTTTGGCATGTGAACAGTGGCGGTACTAGAGCTTTAATGTTGTTTATTCAATTTCGAGTTGTGTTGTCAAATATAGGTATTTGTATTATTATTTTGTAGGATTTCTAGAGCTCTACGCTGATTTAACCAAAAAGTTGGGTAGTCTAATATAATAATTCGGAACGATTTTGATGTTATTAACTGATCATCGGCATGACCCCAGTACATGTAGTTTG
This sequence comes from Elymus sibiricus, assembly GCA_039707655.1. Taxonomy (NCBI): domain Eukaryota; kingdom Viridiplantae; phylum Streptophyta; class Magnoliopsida; order Poales; family Poaceae; genus Elymus; species Elymus sibiricus. Next base: position 199,077,856 of record CM077664.1, on the reverse strand, counting down.
ATTTCGAAGTGAGATATCATTTTTTTAATATTGTGCAGTGTTGGTAGTGAGGTTATTTAATGGAGGAAGAAACTGGATATACGGATGCACTCCTCCATACGTATGATGAGTATGGTAGCGATACTGTCAGTCGTACCGATAAGGATTGCAACAACGAAGATGATTATAGCAGCGACAACGAATCGTGGTCGTCATACGATAATTTACCTGAGGAGGACTTTCTAAAGAATGAGGATGGTGCTTGCAGTGATAACGTAAGTGACGTGTACGTTGATTTCGTCTGACAAACAACCACATGGCTACTTACACGTCTATGTTGTTTTTTTAATCTACATAAAGATGTTGATGTTCATAATAAGGAAAATGTTTTTCAGGAATCTTTCGCCGATAACTTGAGCCAGGTTTGTTCAAACATTTTGTATGTAACACAATCATATCAAGTAAATGATGACAACTTACATGTACTTATGTGTAATTTTGTAGGATGAACTGGATGGTCGTAGTGGTCATGATGGCCATGACGAGGACGATCTAGCTGACATGGACATTGAGCAGGCTGAAATCCAACAACAGGCACTGCAGACACATTGGAAGGTTATGGCTATGACCTTTGGATCACAATGGGAGGTGCACACGTTCTATAATAAGCACGCCAGAGAGCGTGGATTCAGCATCAGGAAAGAGAAGGTGAAACGAGGGAAAGGCCTTTCAGGAACTATAAGGTACAGACGGTGCGTTTGCTCCAGGGCAGAAAAATGGCAGAGCAAATTCTTAAACCCGGAGGGCCGCACCCGCAGGCTAAGACCTGAGACTCGGTGCGAGTGTGGTGCACAGTTGGTCGTGAAGTTAGACAGAGCACGTGGAGTTTGGTTCGTCGCGGCATTCGTGGACGATCACAACCATGTGCTGGCTACACCGGACAAGGTGCCATTCCTGCGCTCACGTAGAGTGATAGGAGATCACCAGAGAGCTGAGATCTTGGCGATGGAAGCAGGTGGGATCAGAAAGCATATCATTGTCGATAACTTTATCAGCAGGTATGGTTCGCACGATAAGTGCGGCCTTGTGAGGCGAGACGTCTACAACCTGTGCTGTAGAGAGAAAATGAAATTGATTGCAAAGGGTGATGCTGACACGGCAATCAGCATTATGAGGAGCAGAAGGACCCAGACTTCTTCTTTGAGTACGTACTCGATAAGGAAAGGCGATTAAAGAGCATGTTCTGGTGCGATGCACAGTCATGGCGGGACTATCAGCTGTATGGAGATGTGAGTGTTTGACAGCACATACAAGATGAACAAATATGGTATGCCGTTCGTCCCCTTTATCGGTGTTAATAATCACCATTGCACCACCGTGTTTGATTGCGCAATTGTGTCTGACAAGACTGAAAGTACGTACGTGTGGCTGCTCCAGACATTCTTGAAAGCAAATTGTCAGAAGAAGCCAAAGTCAGTCATCACAGACGGAGACGCTGCAATGATCCGAGCGATTCGGAATGTCCTTCCAGATGTGTTTTATCGTCTTTGTTCATGGCATGTGGAGAAAAATATGCAGAAGCACCTTAACTATAAGTCACTGAATGAGTTCAGGTCACTATTGTACTACTCCACCTCTCCTGCTAACTTTGAGGCGAGATGGCTCGCTTTTGTCAGTAAATGGAAGACTGATAAAACAGAAGAGTGGCTGAATAGGATGTACAGGAAGAGGAGTCTTTGGGCAGCATCATATCTTTTAGATGGATTTTTTCTCGGTATGCGCAATAATCAGAGGAGTGAAAGCCTGAACTCTTGTCTTCACCTCCACCTCGACTACGGTATGACCATAGTTGATTTGGTAGTGCATTATGAGAACTGCATTAGACTACATGAGAACGAGGCACGAGACGACTGCAATTCAAACCAGTCAGTACCACCATCTGAAACTGAGAATAAGGACATTGAGAAGCATGCTGCCAAAGTATTCACTCGTGCCAATTTCTATATTCTTCAAGAAGATCTCAAGAAGATGGGAGAGCTGGAGATTTTTGAGACGCTAGTGGGAGTTAACTGTCACACCTTTATCGTGACATGGAAGAATAACCGCAACTTCTAGTTTAGAGTTCAGTATCGACCTGGAAACTCGGAGGAAACGATAGAGTGCAGTTGTGGACGGATGGTTCGGAAAGGGCTGCCTTGCAAACACATTCTATATGTACTGAATCATCTGAAATTATCTGAAATACCTAAGTGCTGCATCCTTAAGAGGTTGTCGAAAACTGCGAGAGGTGGACTGCTTGCACAGCGCAAGAGTGATATGTTTGGCTGGGGTTGGTCAGGGACAGAGGAGCAAGCTCGGTACAGTCAACTAAGCGTAACAGGTGCAGAAGCTTTCCATGTTGAGCCAAATGATCCATTCGTGTTCGATGAGTTCATGGAGTGTCTGCAGAAAATAATATTGAAGAAAAAGGTCCCCGATGATGAAGCTGTCAGACGTAGAAGGTATGTTCATGACGAGGCACGTGAGCCCGAACAAGGTGATGATGTTATACGTGATTCTGTGGAAGTTTCGACGAAGGGTGCACCTAAGCAGAGCATGACAGGGCGGTCAAAAAATGATCCAGATGTTACAAAAAATGGAAGACCAAAATCTTTTGCCGAGAAGAAAACTGGTCCTTTGTGCGGCCTATGTCGCAATCCAGGTCATAGACGTCAAACGTGCAATATGAATGAAAAGTAAGTTTTACATTTTAGTTCTCTGTCTTTATTGTCTTTTTTTTCTCACAAATTGTCTCACAAGTTGTTTACATTTTGTTCTGTAGGAATAAGGCTTAGAGATGTCGCAATCCAGGTCATAGACGGCAAACGTGCAAAATGAACGAAGAGTAGGTTTTACATTTTAGTTCTCTGTTTTTATCGGGTTTTTCTTCTCACAAATTGTCTCACAAGTTATTTACCTTTTGTTGTGTAGGAATAAGACTTAGAGATGCAGCTTCATTCATCGAAACAAGACAAGAGTTACATGCGTCATTTTGGAAGAACTTGCATTACACGTTAAAATTTGCATGTGATTCTGATGCTAGACATAATATATATGTCTGAGACTGTTTAGTTGAAGGCTTTCGAGACAACTTTTTGACGTTTGATTATATGTCTTTTGTGTGAGACGAAATAATATATGTGTGTGCGAGACAACTTTTTGACGTTTCATTATATGTCTTTTGTGTGAGACGAAATAATATATGTGTGTGCGCCTATTAGTGCTGTTATGTTTATCAGTACTATTACTGCTGTTATGATTATCAGTTTGTGTAACAAAATCAGTACTGTATTAGCGTCAGAGATGTTTTTTTTTGTTAAAAAAAATGCCCACCACGCCACTGGGCCGGAGCTAACTTACTTGTACCGTCCCGATCTAGCCTGGGAGGCGAAAGGGACGGCCTTTCGGCCACGGGATGGCCCAGCAGCGGGGCACAACGGGGCAGGCAGAGGCGGGAATTCATATATTCAAGTGAGCTTAGTAGGCGACGGCGACGCGGGTATTTAAGCCGGTCGGGGCGTCCCTCGACGGGCGAGGTGGGACTAAACTCGCGGTGTTTCATCGGGCGAGGCTGCAGTCGCTCGTGAGGGGGCACCGCGCGTGGGCCGGCCCAGTAACGGCGCGCGTCGGGGGCGCGGGGCGCCGGCATGGACGGCCCAATAACGGCGCGTGAGGGTGGGAAAGGGGAGGTTGGGGCGGTGCACGGCACCGAGTTTAGTCCCACCTCGCCCACCGAGGGGCGCCCTGACCGGCTTAAATAGTCGCCTCGCCGTCGCCTGCTAAGCTCACTTGAATACCCAGTTCCCGCCTCTGCCTGCCCCGTTGTGACCCGCTTCTGGGTCGTCCCGCGGCCGAAAGGCCGTCCCTTTCGCCACCCGGTTTGATCGGGACGGTTCGAGTAATCTAGCGCCGGCTCAGTAGCGAGGTGGGCTTCTTTTTTTCCTTTTTGTTTCGACGCAGGTCGATTTTTTTGTTAAATAAAACTTGTTACAATAAACATAACAGCAATAATACAGTACTAAATATAACACAATAGTAAATATATATGTCACTTGACGCTTAAAAAATACACACAATCATCGTAAAGTAATGAAACCATAGAACAAATAATTTCAAAGTACCATGTCTCATTACAATCAAACAAGTCACAAGTACCACAAGGAATAATTTTAAAGTGCCATGTCGCATTACAATCCAACAAAAAAAGAAGTACCCAACAACGGCAGGGAAACCTTTTATGGGCCAAAAACCCTGCCCCATGCTAATATTTATGCCTTCTCCACGATTTTAATAATTTTCATCTTCGTCTTTTCTAATGTGTTTACCTCTGAAAACAGAATTTCCGCGACAATACGTGGCCTGGATGCATTAATCTCTTCCTGGTCAAATGCAAATGTCCAGCCATCTCCGTCCCAGTATTGGATGCACCTCATTACAAATAGTCCACACGACACTCTGGAATAAACACGCGAGTTCAGCTTAGGATGTAACATACAATTGCTTTTAATATTGGTTTCAAGTATGAACTTACCCATCCATTTGTCTCGGCATGGCGTACTCATTTATTGGCCATGATGATACATCAGGATATTTTTTTGCTTCAAGAGTTAAGTTGGCCTCCATAATATCTGTAGCTATTTCTGCTCTCTAAAAAAATTGAACGAACCTAGCTGAAATGCAAGTCCCAACAATTTTGTTCATGTGTACGCGGAAATATAAAGCTTACCACTGTCTCAATCATTTTGCGAACTCTTTTACTTATTTCACCATTAGAGTTACGAACTTGAAACTCCTCCTTCACGGTGTGCATCACAATGGTTATCCAATGATTATCATTAACGTGCATAGGAAAATAAGCCTATACAACAATATAATTATGTTAGTGTAAATAAAGATAATTGCATAATCAAAACCAAAAAATATGAAAGCACTACCTTGTCGCGTGCGAAATACTCATCCATCACTCTGGTGACGACTTTCATTTTCTTTGTGAACTTCTCTGATTTTTTATTCTTGATCGACTTACTCTTGATGTCTACTATACAACTTATTCTTGTAGAATCGTGTTGGGCCTCCAAGCGCAGAGTTTTATAGGACAGTAGCAATTTTCCCTCAAGTGGATGACCTAAGGTTTATCAATCCGTGGGAGGCGTAGGTTGAAGATGTTATCTCTCAAACAACCCTGCAACCAAATACAAGAAATCTCTTGTGTCCCCAACACACCCAATACAATGGTAAATTGTATAGGTGCACTAGTTCGGCGAAGAGATGGTGATAAAAGTGTAGTATGGATAGTAGATATAGGTTTTTGTAATCTGAAAATATAAAAACAGCAAGGTAGCAAGTGATAAGACGGAGCACAAATGGTATTGCAATGCTTAAAAACAAGGCCTAGGGTTCATACTTTCACTAGTGCAATCTCTCAACAATGCTGACATAATTGGATCATATAACAATCCCTCAACGTGCGATAAAGAATCACTCACAAGTTCCCATTAGTGAAGAACATAAGATAGAAATTGTTTGTAGGGTACGAAACCACCTCAAAGTTATCATTTCCGATCGATTTATTGAGCTATTCCTATAAGTGTCACAAACAGCCCTAAAATTCGTACTAAAATAACACCATATGATACACATCAACCAACTCTAATGTCACCTAGATACTCCAATGTCACCACAAGTATCCGTGAGTTGATTATACGATATGCATCAAACAACTTCATAATCATAATATTCAATCCACACAAAGAACTCCAAGGAGCACCCCAAAGTTTCTATCGGAGAAAAGATAATGAAAACGTGCATCAACCCATATGCATAGATTACCCCAATGTCACCGCGGGAATCCGTGAGTTGAGTGCCAAAACATATATCAAGTGAAACAATATAATACCCCATTGTCACCACGGGTATTCATATGCAAGACATACATCAAGTGTTCTCAAATCTGAAATATTCAACCCGACAATAACGAAACCTCAAAGGGAAAAGATTCGATTCATCACAACAAGGATAGAGAGGGAAGAAACACCATATGATCCAACTATATTAACAAAGCTCGCGATACATCAAGATCGTGCCAAATCAAGAACACGAGAGAGAGAGAGAGAGAGAGAGAGAGAGAGAGAGAGATAAAACACATAGCTACTGGTACAAACCCTCAGCCCCGAGGGTGAACTACTCCCTCCTCGTCATGGAGACCGCCGGGATGATGAAGATGGCCTCCGGTGATGATTCCCCCCTCCGGCAGGGTGCCGGAAAAGGGCTATAGATTAGATCATGGAGGTACAGAGGCTTGTGGTGGCGTAAAAACTCATCTAGGTTAACTTTCGGGGGTTTCTGAATATATATGATTTTTCAGCGTTGGAATCACGCGAAGAGGGGCCACAGGGGGCCCACGAGGCACCAGGGCGCGCCTGGGGGGGTGGCGCGCCCTGGTGGCTCGTGGGGCCCCTGTGGGTCTTCTAGCCACCTCCCGAAGCTTCTAGTGTCTCTTATGTTCCAGAAAAAATCGTCAAAAAGTTTCGCTGCATTTGGACTTCATTTGATATAGATTTTCTGCAAAACCAAAAACAAGCAGAAAACAACAACCGGCACTGGGCACTAGGTCAATATGTTAGTCCATGAAAATCATATAAAAACCATATAAAAGTGCACCAAAATCATACAAAACTATAATAAACATGGCATGAATACTTCATAAATTATAGATACGTTGCAGACGTATCAACTCTTTCCTGCGGCCCACTCTAAAAGAAATGTTGTCAACCACGTTGATGTTATGTGACGATCATGAAAACCATGGAATGCTAGGTTTTTACAATATGAATTGATGACCTGCAAATATTTTCATGAATGCAATTTCCTCTGTAATTCCGCACTAGAGATGACAAGTGTAGTACAAAAAACTCATACTTACAGCGCCATTCAACCATTTATGCGTGAGGATGTCATGAAGCATTTTTACTGTGCATATGTCCCCATCTGGTGGCGGAACCCTAGCCACAGTTCGGTGCAGATGCTTCTTTGACGATGCGAGCGTCTCCGCGTCTCAACAAAAACTTTCGCTGCCTCTATGTGCTCTGGAGTCATATTTGTGATACTTGCTAGAACACCATTGAACCAAACAGACCTACAACAATATAATTATACGGAGTTCAATAAGTGCAACAATTACATAACAACTACATTGACAAAAATAGTATATGACTTACTTTTTTTCACACGTTTTCGCCTAGTGTTCAGTTCGTAGGGAGACTTCATGAATTTTGAAGGTTGTCATTTGCGCTTCCCTTCATTCTCCTTAGTCCCACTAGCCTTAGCTTTCTTGCACAGTGTGTTCAAACTATCAAAAGTTTCTTCGGACTCACTAGACTCGCCGAATATACCACCATTTACCGGGGTTCGGGAGATAGAAGGGAATTCTTTTGTCGCTACAGAAGATGATGGAGCCGGAGAATTTGCATTATCCGTAATAATGAAAGGATCATTGGCATCACCTTTCCCCGGTGTAGTAGCTGGAGCACCCGTGTCATCAACGGGCACGGAGGTGCCATTCATACCCGTGAACGATGCATCATTTTTCTCCTCCGTGTCTACATTCAAAGTACCATTTGAGTCAACTTCTGGAAACTCTTTTGACTTGTACCTGACATTCTCCCTGTGAACAGCCTCATCGACAGCAGCATAGTCGTCAAAGTTCTCCCGCTTAAATGGCATGTACATGACTCCTTCTGTGTTCAACCTTTCAATGACCCTCTACAAGGAGAAATAAAACACATTCACTACATGAATAAGTAAAGCACATTTAGTACGAATTAAGCATTACCTCTGCACATTTTTCAGGAATAAGCAGAATCTCTTTCTGAAGCAGTTTTATGTATGTCATCACACGGTCCATACTATGGTTCATGCTGGATGAAACCCCTGATGTAATTGGCTTTCTACTCCTGCCACCGCCTTTTCATTTTGTCGGCTTCTCTTCTGCCTCAGGAAGAGTCCCTTCACGTGCAACCTTAGCACATCTGTACTCTTTGCTAATTAAGTTGTCAACCTGTGGAGTAAACAAGAAAATCAATTAAATATTTAATACTGCATCAGTACATGCATTAAATAACGAGTAGACTTTTTTACTCACGTTGTCAGTACCACGTCCGTGTATGTTGTCATAGTCGTCTCGCTTTTTCCCTTCAGTTTCTGACCAATAAAGTATGAGTGGGTACTCACGCTACAAAGGATCAAATGTATCCACACCAGTTGGTTGCACTTTTTCCCAGTAGATGTACTGCATAATAGTCAATCGAATTAGTTGCACACATACAACCCATAAATAATTGTATTTACAAATGTACTATTATATAATGAGCTTTACCTGAACAAGCGCCAAGTTCCCAATCGGCCATTTGAATTTTTCAACATCTTGGACCGTCTTTTTAATAGCATCCATGCACACTCCCAACGTGAAAGCGTTCCAATTGTAAGACTTGATAGCCTCAACGTCCTCCACCAATTTATAATAACGGTAAGGAACAAACTTGGTGGACTGCGGTGCTATGACTGTACCAATAGGAACCAGTATGGCCCTTCTCACAAAATCATCATCATATGCCTGACTATCAACAAATTTTTTAACCAAGTCATCTATCACAATTAGGCCTGCTTTTTTATCGATAAACCGATTCGGCACAATTTTTTTGGCGTCTAATTCTACTGTTGCAATCGTGCTCATCACATCATCACCCTCGTTTCGTAGCCCGAATATTTGATAAACATCTTCGTGACGCACGGTGATGTCGCCACCGTTCGGCCGAAGAATAAATCGCTTTGTACGATCATCATATGCTGTAATCATAAATTGCAATAAATTCTTCCTCGTTTGCACCGGAGGAATTCTCAACATATTGTCCAAATTGGTGCCACAAAGCCGAATACGCTGTCTAGGGGTGAACTTTCCCACCAAGTCGCACCACTTCTCCACCGAACAGTACACATCTCCGTACTCCTCCATTCTAAACGAATGTTTTTACACTACGTATTAGATGTATTAACACGGCAGAAAACCAAAGTATTAAAAAAATATGACAAATATACCGATGGTGACGCTACGTCCACCGGCAGCCTCCGTTGACGATGTCAGGAGCGCGGGAGTGGCCGTCGTGGCACGCGCCCTTTGCCCGAGACCACCGTGCCCCGTCCTAGGGTTATGGGTGCGGACGTGATCTCGGCGACATGCGGGCGTGATGACGTCCGGGCGAGATCTCGGCGACGTGCGGGCGTGATGACGGCAGCCGCGGGCGTGAAGTCGGTGGCGGCGGGCGACGGGGTGCGGGCGAGATCGCGGCGGCTATGCGGGGGTGTGCAGGCATGGAGGCGGCGGGGTTACGCGGGCGTGTGGGGAGGTAGTGGAGGCGTGATTACCGACGCCCATGCATGCACGTCGGGCGTTATCCACGTCGGCCCTGCCCCTGACCCCACCACAGCCCTGACCCGTGGTTGTTTAATAAACTACAGCCGACACCTTAGAAATATAGTTTAGTCCCGCCTCGCCCCGCCGGCACGGCATTCACCGCCTTAAGTATGTTAATTTTTAAATTTACATAAGCATCGGTGTTCATTGTTCTCTATTTGGAGGATGATCAAGATCAATACGAATCTTCGTCTGTTCTGAACGGGTGAAGGCTCCTACAGATCCTGCTTATTCTTCAAAAAGAGAGCATTGATGGCCGATGTATTTTTTAAATGAGCAAATAATTTACAGAACTATAATACAACTTTTTTATTTCAACTTCACCAAATGATCCCAAAGTTTTTGCACACCCTCGCATGATAATGCCAAGCATCCATGCCAAATTTGACTGATTTCTGACATTGTATGCATTATCTACGAAAACACTGCCCGGACGTGACGCAACGTGCGTTCCGTGTCCAAATTCGTTCAAATCTTGCGTGCACTAGTACAATGGGCATGCCCACATCCTGGCAAAATTTGGTGTCCTTTCATGCATGCCAGCATAACCACCATGTACAAGCAGCACCGTTCGGGTCTGCCGGCAGGGCTGGTGTAATACAATTTTTTTTTCAACTTCACCAAATGATCCCAAACTTTTTCCACACCCTCACACCACAATGCCAAGCATCCATGCCAAATTTGAATGATTTCTGACACTCCATGCATTTTCTATGATTTTCCCGAAGGAAAAACCCTAAAACACTGCCCGGACGTGACGCAACGTGCGTTTCATGTCTAAATTCGTTCAAATCTTGCGTGCACTAGTACAGTGGGTATCCCACATCCTGGCAAAATTTGGTGTCATTCCGTGCATGCCAGCATAACCACCATGTACAAGCAGCACCGTTCGGGTCTGCCGGCAAGGCAGATGTAATACAATTTTTTTTTCAACTTCACCAAACGATCCCAAACTTTTTGCACACCCTCGCACCACAATGCCAAGCATCCATGCCAAATTTGAATGATTTCTGACACTCCATGCATTTTCTATGATTTTCCCGAAGGAACAAACCCTAAAACACTGTCCGGACGTGACACAACGTGCGTTTCGTGTCCAAATTCGTTCAAATCTTGCGTGCACTAGTACAATGGGCATGCCCACATCCTGGCAAAATTTGATGTCATTCCGTGCATGCCAGCATAACCACCATGTACAAGCAGCACCGTTCGGGTCTGCCGGCAGGGCAGGTGTAATACAATTTTTGTTTCAACTTCACCAAACGATCCCAAACTTTTTGCACACCCTCGCGCACCACAATGCCAAGCATCCATGCCAAAATTGAATGATTTCTGACACTCCATGCATTTTCTATGATTTTCCCGAAGGAAAAACCCTAAAACACTGCCCGGACGTGACGCAACGTGCGTTTTGTGTCCAAATTCGTTCAAATCTTGCGTGCACTAGCACAGTGGGCATGCCCACATCCTGGCAAAATTTGGTGTCATTCCGTGAATGCCAGCATAACCACCATGTACAAGCAGCACCGTTCAGTTCTACCGGCAGGGAAGGGTCCGTGTGGAAGGACTTTTTTTCGACATCCTTCAAATGGACCATTTTTTTTTCTACAGTCTTGTATCATCATGAGAAGCATGCATGCAAATTCTCGTTGATTTCTAACACTCCAAGCATTTTCTATGATTTTCCCGGTGAAAATACCCGAAAGCATTCCCCGGACATGACGCAACGTGCGTTCGGTGTCCGAATTCGTTCAAATTTTGCGTTGAATACTGGGGTGGGCATGCCCACTTGGTGGCAAAATTTGGTGTCATTCTAAAGATGACCAAAATTTGGCCATCTTCAGCGGAGGCCGTTCGGGTAGGAGGGAAGGGTCCGTGTGGAAGGACTTTTTTTTCGACATCCTTCAAATGGACCAATTTTTTTTCTACAGTCTTGAATCATCATGAGAAGCATGCATGCAAATTCTGGTTGATTTCTGACACTCCAAACATTTTCTATGATTTTCCCGGTGAAAATACCCTAAAGCACTTCCCGGACGTGACGCAATGTGCGTTCGGTGTCCGAATTCGTTCAAATTTTGCGTTGAGTACTGGGGTGGGCATGCCCACTTGGTGGCAAAATATGGTGTCATTCTAAAGATGACCAAAATTTGGCCATCTTCAGCGGAGGCCGTTCGGGTAGGAGGGAAGGGTCCGTGTGGAAGGACTTTTTTTTCGACATCCTTCAATTACTTGTTAAACATTTTAATACTTACTCAACATTTCAAATACTTCCCAAGTATTTTTAAATACTTGTTAAACATTTTAATACTTACTCAACATTTTCAAATACTTGTTCAACATTTTCAAATATTTTTTCAACATTTAAATACTTATTCAACTTTTTTGTATACTTATTCAACATTTTTAATATTTACTCAATATTTTCAAATACTTGTTCAATATTTTTCAAATACTCGTTCAACATTTTTTAATAATTATTCAACATTTTTTTAATGTGTGTTTGAAGACTGTTTTTTTAATGTATATATTTATGTATATGTTCAATTTTGTAAAGTATGAAGAAAAGTACATAAATAAAGAAATAAACAAGAACAAAAAACAGGGAAAAAATTGACAATGGAAAAAAACAACTACAACACGGCGTGTCCACCTTCGTGGCTGGGCCGACCCATCTTCCGTCCCAACGCAGCGCCCCGTAGAGCGTCTGTCGGCCCAGGTCGCCGCGCCCTAAACGACTCGCCTAGGCCGGCCCAGGTCGCCGACCAACTTGTTTTTTTGACTATTCGTTCGATTTATTCTGCCCACACGGCGGTTCGTGCGGTTTTTTTGAACACACGCGGCGGTCCATGCAGTTTTTTTCAACACCCACGGCGGTTCTTGCGGGTTTGCGGCGTTTTCGACGTCTCTAGTAAGTTGCCCGGTGGGTTTAGGCCGGTTTCGGGCGTGTCGAGCCGGTTTTTTCAAATGCAAATGAATTCAACGCGAACAATTCAAATTTCATTCATATTTAGGATTTGTACACCGGTTCGAATGAAATTTGAAATAAAACATAAAAAACCTAACTACTCGTCCTCCACGTCGCCGAGCCCCGTGCCGTCGCCGCCCGCGCCGCCGCTGCTGCCCGCGCCTGCAGTGCCGCCGAAGCCCGCAGCCGCCGTGGAGAGGCGCAGCGTCATCATCAGCCCGGGGCTGTCGTCGGGCGCGTGCGGCGGAACCCACCCCAGCGCAGTCGCCGACTCCTGTATGGCCCAAAAGAGGTCGGGCATGTCCTGGGGGTCGCCGGCGTCGACGACCTCGGGAGGGGGTAGCGGGGCGACGTAGGCGTCCGCCGGGGGGTGCCTTGTGCGGCCGGCGCCGGTGCAGTTGGCGGTGGTGGAGGGGGAGGCGGGGTTGGCACGGCAGTGCACGCCGCGCGGCGAGGTGTCGACGGCGTGCCTCGGCGACGACATCCTCGAAGCCGCGCCCCTCCTAGAAATCACGCCGGCCCCGGGCGTTGAACCGGCCGCCAGGGCCTGCTCGCTGCTGTGCGCGCGGCACGGCGAGTCCATCGACGGCGTAGCCGTCCCCGTCGATATGCCAGCCCGACGGCAGGCAGGCGGCGGGGGGGGGGGGGGACGAGGACGTCATAGCGCACCAGGTCTTCGGCCTGGTCTACCGTCAGGGACAAAGGCCAGGACCCCGCCTGCGCCGCACCGCGCCTGCCACCGCCGCACCACATCGTTGCCGGGGAAGAGAGAAAATGGGGTGGGGAGGGGGTCTGGATCTGGGGCGCACGGTCGCTGTGCGGCGGCAACGCGGCGGGGATGCCTTTTATAGCCAAGTGGGGCGGGGAGGGGAGGGGGCGGGCCGGTGGGTGGTGTTAAACGCCATTGATGAGGCCTCGGGAGCCAGCGAGTGGCGTCTCGCAGGCGGGAACCGCCTGCCCACATGCCACACCGTGGTCAGCCCTGACCGTGACCGGTCAAGTCGGGGCGACGCGTCGCGTCGCGCAGGCCGGACGTGGTGGGGCCCCCGCCACGCGGCGTCCCCGTCATGGCTCGGCGCAGCTCGTCCCGTAGCCCGGTATACAAGGGCGTGCGGGGGTATCGGCGTGGACGGGCGGGGGGGGGGGAATCTTTTTATATAAGACCATCGTGCCCCTGGTAACGAATGGGTATGGGCTAATCTCAGCCCTTGATGTGTTTAGGGGGGTGTACCAAAGCAGAAGTGTATCTTTCATTTGCTCCTCCTTCCCTTTGCTCCTCCTCTCCTCCCTCACTTCTTTTTGACTCATCATGTTTTCCAAAGTTCCTTGCATGGCCATGGAAGACGCATCACGCTTCTCGTCGGCCTTCGTGTCTTGCCCCTCGGCCTCTTGAGCAAGTCTCCCTCATCAGCCACGGCCGCCTTCCCTCCTTTCTTCTTATGAACAGCATATTGGTCTTTGAACTTGGGACAATCTTTGATGAGCACCCAACGATGCGTGAGAGTAAATGGCTTGTTCTTGTGCCGGGCCTTGAAGGCTTCCAAAGACTGGAATGCCTACACAATCATAGATGATGCCGCAAATGTAATAGCGAAGGACACAAGATGCATGAAACATAAATGGCATGCCAACATGAAAGGACACAATATGAAAAAATGAGAGGTTCATACCAAGTCACCAAGGCCTAGGCCACTCACGGGACGGGCTTCGACGCTCTCAAGCGTGGCACAATACTTGTTACACTCTTGTTGAATGAACCCCCATCTCTTTTGGATTGAGTTGATGCCACGGGTGCTCGCAAATTGGTAGGGGGCAAACTTCCTTCGCTCATGAAAGGTTTTGTGAACTCTCGTCCAAAAGACGGATCCTTTTTGCTCGGCAGCTCTCAATGGATCTTGGCCTATCTCCATCCAACTCTCACAAATCAAAGTGTCCTCCTCTTGGGTATATGATCCCGTGCGAATGCATTTCCTCCTCTTTTGTGCCTCGGCCCTTTGGGTGAGCTCATCGATAAACACCAATGGCTCCTCCGCAATGTCGACCTCATCTTCACAATACAAGTCATCATCTTCATGCCATGAGTTGCCATGGTCGTCCTCATCTTCATCATGGCCATCGAATTGAGTGTCACCATATTGGTCGCGGCCGTCCTGGCTTTGGGTCGCGTCGGGATCGAAAGCTTGGCCTTGGCCGTCGACGTGGAAGGCCTCGCCACGGCCCTCGAAGATGACGTTGTCCATGAACGCCGCGTAGTCAGGGTCGTTGGTCGTCGGCGTCGGCAGTGGCATTTCATCGAACAGCTTGCGGGCGCCAGCCATGTTGGCCGAAGGAAGCGACCGGGGCTGCTTCCTTTGCGTCCCGTCGGACGGCTGGCCAGCGCCATTGTACCCCGGCATCACGTTGAGGTCGATGACGCCCGCGGGCGTGGCCGGAGCGACCACGCTGCAGTCCGGCGACGTGGAGAACCGTGTCTTCCCATGGCCATGCAGCGGCGGCGCACGGTACCCTGGCGTCTCGGGTGTGGTGGACGAGCTCGGGGATCGGTACTGTGGAGGACGAACGGCTGACGAGCCTGTGCTAGCCGCGGCCATGGCAGCGACCGAGAGAATGGCCGGTGGGGGTCGGCACAACCCTAACATGAGGAGGGCGTGCGCCTTGGCGACGATAGACTCCTTGTCGTCGACGTCGGCAAGGTGCTGCGCGGCACACCGCGCGGCGACCTCGGCGGCGTAGTCGGCAGTGGCCTTCTTCTCCGCCACCTTTGTCCGTCGGTTCCTCCTCTTGGCCGATTCGGCGTCGAGTGTGGCGAGCTCCGCCGGTGTGAGCTCCGACCGCGGCTTCTTCGTAGACTTCTTCTTTGCCGCGGGGCGTGCGGCCGCGGCCGGGTCGCCGGGATTTGTCGGGCCGCCGGCCATGGAGGAAGGAGGGGAGGGGGCGCGCGGGAGGGTTTTGGGCGAAATGGAGGGAAAGTGGGGGGGGGGGGGTCCCCGACGGGCGGGCCAGGGGAGGACAAGGGTGCGCGTCCTGCCCGTCCGCACGCTGTCTGTTTCGACGCAAGCGCGACCGAAATTTGGACCGGGAATGGGTCGAAAGCGGACCGAAAATGGACATTTGTCCATTTGCTCCCGCGCGTTAGGCCGCCGATTCTGTCCATTTACCCCCAAACGGACGCGGCCAGACCATTTGGGGTCGCGCATTGGAGTTGCCCTAAGGATGGACATGTCGGCTTACGACGCTGACAACTGGGAAGAGATGAAAGAGGCATTCACCGGAAATTTCAGAGGTGTATACACTCGAGAATACAACGTATTCGATCTCATCCGCTCCGTCCATCAACCCGGAGAAACATACAGAGCTTTCCTAGCACGCTGGATCAAGATGAAATATTCCTGTTACAACATTACAGATGCTCATGCGGTTTACGCATTCAGAGAAGGTTGCCAGAAAGGCTCGTTGCTAAGATGCACGTTGGTCCGATTGAATCCATAGGATCTCGGCATGTTGATGTCTATAGCCGATGAGTACGCAACCGCGGAGGACAATGCTCGGGAAGCACTTGAAAAAGAGGCTAGAAGCTACAACTTTGGCCAACGCGGCCAGATGTTCAGACAGAACCGGTGGCGGTGCCAGGATCAAAACCTTGTGATGTCAAGCTTTTCTAATGGAAATTTTTGTAGACAAATTATACAGGAACATAAAATATCATACTTTATTACGAACATATTATTTAGCTGCCCTTTGTGACCATGCATATTTTGATTTGTTCGCGTGAAGGGATCAGTACAAGACTCGAATACATTGGTTTCAACATAAGTAATGAGACAACGATACAACAGATCATCGCCTATTCCGTTGTACAAATTAGACATGATATATTTCATTGCAAAAAATGCAATTCTTATTCTAAACAAAAACAACATCTTACTTGGTATTAAAAGATTCCTGGCCTCTTCTAAACAAAAACAATGCAATTCTTATTCTAAACAAAAACTTACAAATAAAAGTGGGAGAGTGGAGGGCCTCTTCCTGGTGTTGGATCGGATATAGAGTGCCGACTAGTGCCAAAGTAGTGATCAAGGCGACGGGCAATGCGTGTGCAACCGTGGGTGGGTGGCTAGCGGCTCGCCGAAGGTGGCCGTTCCTCACATCTCACGGCCAGATCAGAGATCGACAGCGTCGGACAAAGGACGGGAAGATGCTATGCTGCGGCGGCTGTCGACGCTCATTGGGTAGGCACGTGGTAGCTGGAGAAGTTGAAGGAGAATCACTGGCGGAGCTCTCCGGTGGGCAGGGTATGGCGCCTGCCATACCTCAATTTTGAGCAAATTTTTTTTATACCTACTCTGCATCGCTCGCTGGCAGAAAACGCTGCACTGTCGCTGTTAATAGATGATGGGCCGACGCAGCAGACCGAGCCACGACTGGCCTGGCCAGGTTCGAGCGTCCACGCGAGAGCAGAGACGCACAAGCACTCGACCACTCTGTCCTCTCCACGTGACGCGACGCGGCAACCCTAAGCTAGCGTGGCGGCGGCGGCGGCGGCTGGCCAGGTCGCCAGGAGCCCAGGACCAGGCGGGGCAGACAACGGCGGCGGCAGGCTGGGGGGCTAGATGGCGGCGGCACCGCGACAGCAAGCGGCGGCTCGAGCCGGGGCCTAGGCGCCTAGCGGCAGCAGCAGTAGTCCGGGCGTCCGGCCACTTCCGGCGCAGTTCCGGCCAGATTGCCAGAAGATGGAAAAGAAGGGGAAGGGAATAGCAAATCCAAAGGAAAGGGGAGGAGGTAATTGTTGAAATATGAGTTGGGCCTAGGGCCCATCTAACAATTTCAGAAAAATCTACAAGGGCCCATGTGGGTATATGGCACTAGGTGTGGTGGGAAGTTTAGTCCCATACTGGTAGTGGAGAAGGAGTTGGACCTCCTTATAAGGGATTCTCTTCCACATGCTATTGGAGCTTGAGAAGAGAAGTGGTTCCCGCGCGCTCCTCCTCCGCCGCCCGCCTCGCCACGCCACGCCTCGTCACGACGCGCCGCGCCGCGGGATTGAGCCGAGCCGAGCTCACACCTATGCGCTTCTTTTTGCCGGTCAGGAACGGAGGGTCTTTGACAGATGGGGCCACGATCTGAGACGTCAGATCGTGGGCTGTCACCGACTTGGACGTGGGTTCAGCCCACGTCTCTCCACGCGGCTGCGCCTATATATGTGAGGCGCTGCGAACCCTAGCCGCCACGTGAAACAGATCGCATCTCTGCCTCCACGCCCACTGCCGTTCCATTGCTGCTGCTGCCGCCGGTGATCCCATCCCATCCGCCGCGTACACGGTTGACGAGAAGGCAGGCCTCCGAAACCCCTCCTCTCCGGATCCTGTACGGGAGAGGGGCGATTAGGTTTTTGGGGAGCGATTACGCGATTGCTCGCATCTGTTCCTCTACGTCCGCATCGTCTTCGTCATCACCATGTCCACCGACGCCAACAAAGCCGCCGCCGAGAAACTTGAAGCCGAGAAGAAGGCCGCCGAGGATGCCGCTGCTGCCATCGCCGCCGCCGCGGCTTCTGCCTGGCCTACTGGAGGGTATAACTCGTTTATCCCGCTCCTACTGATTTCTGTTTTAGCCATGCTAGCGTTATACGTAGATGTGTCTGCTGTTAGCGTAGTATGTGCTTGCATTACCGAATATCAGCATGTGTTTATTTCTATCAATGCCATGCTAGTAATTTATTCGTGGATTAAATTAATCGAAAAATTGCCTATTTACTCAGCAATCCAAAAACCTAATGTCTGTAGGAATTTTTCGGCTAGTGGTTTTGCTGCTGCACTGAAATCGGATAAGTTTACCGGTACGTACTTTAAGCGTTGGCAGACCAAAACCACCTTATGGCTCACGGCTATGAACGTGTTCTGGGTCGCCGGTGTCCCTTCCACGGGAACGATTGCTCCTGAACAGGAGAAGGCGTTCAGGGAGGCCACCGTCGTATTCCTC
This sequence comes from Elymus sibiricus, assembly GCA_039707655.1. NCBI lineage: Eukaryota > Viridiplantae > Streptophyta > Magnoliopsida > Poales > Poaceae > Elymus > Elymus sibiricus. The sequence goes on along the minus strand of CM077664.1, from coordinate 199,059,422 downwards.
GGAGCAGTTCTGAGCGTGGTCGGAGATAAGCTGGTTGACGCATATTTACATGTGCGGGTTGTCAAGGACTTGTGGGAGGCGCTCGAATCGAAATTCGGGGCCACCGATGCTGGGAGCGAGATGTATGTTATAGAGCAGTTCCACGATTACAAAATGGCCGAGAACCGTTCTGTATTGGAACAGGCTCATGAGATAATATGCATCGCTAAGGAGCTTGAGCTTCTGAAGTGCGATTTACTGGGCAAATTTGTCGCGGGTTGTATAATCGCTAAGCTCCCTAATTCCTGGAGGAATTTTGCTACCACTCTGAAACTTCAGAGGCGTGAATTCTCAGTAGAGGATGTCATCGGCCATCTGAGTGTTGAGCAGAACTCGAGAGCAAAAGACTCGCATGGAAAAGGGGTCGAAGGAACTTCTGTGGCCAATATGGTGCGTCAGAAGAACTTCAATTCCCACAAGCCCAAGGGAAAGAACGGTGTCCAACAGAATACCGACTTTAAGAAGAAGGGTAAGAAGACCTTCAAGAAGAACAAGAAGGGAGATGGCTGCTTTACTTATGGTTCAGAGGAACATTGGGCCAACAACTGCCCAAACAAGTACAAGAAGCCAGGACAGGACTCCAAGTCTGCCAATATGATTGTGGGCAACAATGAAAGTGGTGCATCTGGGCCACAGGTCATGGGGTCCGTATTGATGGGGAATGGCGCGAGTGCTTCTGTTCATGGTGTTGGCACGGTCGATCTGAAGTTTACTTCGGGAAGGATCGTGCAGCTGAAGAACGTGCACCATGTCCTCGCCATCAAGAAGAACCTTGTTAGTGGCTCCCTTCTGTGTAGAGAAGGGTTTAAATTAGTCTTCGAGTCTAATAAAGTAGTTGTTATGAAATATGGACTATTTGTTGGAAAGGGTTATGAATGCGGAGGGATGTTCCGCCTTTCTCTCGCTGATTTTTGTAATAAAGTCGTGAACAATATTCATTCGAGTGTTAATGAATCTGAAGTTTGGCATTCATGTCTTTGTCACATTAGTTTCGGTGTTATGACGTGGCTAGCAAAACTGAGTTTAATCCCGAGTTTCACTTTAGCCAAAGGTTCTAAGTGCCTTACGTGTGTGCAAGCTAAGCAACCTCGCAAGCCTCACAAGGCTGCGGAGGAGAGACGCTTGGCGCCATTAGAACTCATACATTCTGATCTTTGTGAGATGAATGGTGTGTTGACTAAAGGTGGAAAGAAATACTTTATGACATTGATAGATGATTCCACTAGATATTGCTATGTGTATCTGTTAAATACTAAAGATGAGGCTCTACACTACTTTAAAATCTATAAGGCAGAAGTTGAGAATCAACTTGAAAATAAAATTAAACGAGTCCGGTCAGATCGTGGTGGAGAGTACTTCTCGAGTGAGTTTGATTCCTTTTGTGCGGAACATGATATTATTCATGAGAGGACGCCTCCCTATTCACCCCAGTCAAACGGGGTTGCCGAACAAAAAAACCGTACTCTAACTGATTTGGTTAACGCCATGTTAGATACATCGGGTTTATCCAAGGCATTGTGGGGGGAGGCTATATTGACATCATGTCATGTCCTGAATAAAGTTCCGACAAAGGATAATGAGATCATTCCCTATGAGAAATGGGCGAAGAGAAGGACAACACTCTCGTACTTGCGTACTTGGGGCTGTTTGGAGAAAGTCAACGTGCCGATCCCCAAAAAACGTAAGCTTGGACCAAAGACCGTGGACTGCGTTAATTTGGGCTACGCTAAGAATAGCGTTGGCTATAGATTTCTAGTAGTGAAATCTGAGGTACCTGACCAGAAGGTCGGTACAATTATGGAGTCTAAGGATGGTACATTCTTTGAGGATATTTTTCCTATGAGAGATATGCAAAGCACTTCTAGACAGGAATCTGAAGAGACTCCTGAACTTGCCATTCCGATGGAATATTATGAACAAACACATGATGAAAATCCTGAGGAGGATGACGAGAAAACCCTTGGTAGGGACAAGAGACAAAGGACTGTAAAGACCTTTGGTGATGATTTCCTTGTGTACCTCATGGATGATACTCCCACTTCTATTTCTGAAGCGTATGCATCTCCAGAAGCTGACTACTGGAAGGATGCGGTCCGTAACGGGACTTGGGAGATTACTGAACGTCCCTATGGTTGCAAACCATTGGGATGTAAGTGAGTGTTCAAGAAGAAGCTTAGGCCCGACGGTACTATTGAAAAGTACAAGGCTAGGCTTGTGGCCAAGGGTTATGCCCAGAAAGAAGAAGAAGATTTCTTCGATACTTATTCACCTGTGGCCAGACTGACCACCATTCGAGTATTACTTTCGTTGGCGGCCTCGCATGGTCTTCTCATCCACCAGATGGATGTTAAGACGGCTTTCCTGAACGGAGAGCTAGAGGAAGAAATCTATATGCAACAGCCTGATGGCTTCATAATAGATGGTCAGGAAGGAAAGGTCTGTAAGTTGTTGAATTCTCTATATGGCCTGAGACAAGCACCTAAGTAGTGGCATGAGAAATTTAATACAACTTTGACATATGTTGGCTTCTTTGTTAATGAAGCTGACACATGTGTATACTATCGCTATGGTGGGGGCGAAGGAGTTATACTGTGCTTGTATGTTGATGACATACTGATATTTGGAACTAGCCTCAAAGTGATTGAGGAAGTTAAGTCCTTTTTATCTCAGAATTTTGAGATGAAGGACCTTGGAGTGGCTGATGTTATTTTGAACATCAAGCTATTGAGAGATGATGAGGGTGGGATTACACTTCTGCAATCCCATTATGTTGAGAAGGTGTTGAGTCGTTTTGGATATTTGGACTGCAAACCATCTCAAACACCATATGATCCTAGTGTGCTGATTCGAAAGTTCGAAGGCATACCTAAAGATCAATTGAGATACTCTCAAATTATTGGTTCACTCATGTATCTAGCGAGCGCAACGAGGCCTGACATCGCGTTTGCTGTGAGCAAACTGAGCCGGTTTGTTTCCAAACCGGGTGATGTACATTGGCATGCTATTGAAAGAGTTATGCGCTATCTGAAAGGTACTATGAACTATGGACTTCACTATACCGGATACCCGTCGGTACTTGAAGGGTATAGTGATGCGAATTGGATCTCTGATGCTGATGAGATGAAGGCCACAACTGGGTATGTCTTTACTTTTGGAGGTGGTGTTGTTTCCTGGAAGTCTTGCAAGCAAACGATCTTAACGAGATCGACAATGGAAGCAGAATTAACAGCATTAGACACATCTGGTGGCGAAGCAGAATGGCTTCGAGATCTTTTGATGGACTTGCCAGTGGTTGAGAAGCCGGTTCCGGCCATCCTTATGAACTGTGACAATCAAACAGTTATTGTCAAGGTGAAGAGTTCAAAGGACAACATGAAGTCCAACAAACACATAAGAATGAGATTGAAAGCTATCAGAAAATTAAGAAACTCCGGAGTGATAGCGTTGGATTATATCCAAACGGCTAAGAATCTGGCAGATCCCTTTACTAAAGGGCTATCACGTGTTGTGATAGATAGTGCATCGAGGGAGATGGGTATGAGACCCACATGAGTTGCCATGGTAGTAACCTAACCTATGTGATCAGAGATCCCATAAAGTAGGACCTGGGAAAACAAGCCAGCGGTGAACTGAGGAGAGTAATTTTACTAACCCACTCCGTTGGAGATGCAATACTCTCGAAAAACTGTATGGTAGGATGACTACTGTCTTAATGTGTTCCAAGGCTTATATATATAAGCAAGATGCTGTCCTACAGAGCGATCTTTGGAGGAACACACCTATATGAGCCCGACTGCTGGTCACAGTATATGAGATTGGGGTGATCTCTAGCAAGCTCATGAATAGGCCAGGAGTGTGACTAATATGCTCCACCCGAGGGGTCAGCCTTCGGCAGTCAGTACTAGTAAGATTGTGGTGAAACTTCTTTACGCCAAACTGATAATTCAAGGCATAGTCCATTGTTCAGTTGTGAAGGAGTGTATCTACTTGCTCTAGGTGGAGTTCAACCTTAACCGGTCTCCACTGAAATACTGGTATATCAAAACAGTGTTTGGAACAAAGGAGAAAATGGGCCCTTGAGATCTGGTGGGGGATTGTTGAAATATGAGTTGGGCCTAGGGCCCATCTAACAATTTCAGAAAAATCTACAAGGGCCCATGTGGGTATATGGCACTAGGTGTGGTGGGAAGTTTAGTCCCATACTGCTAGTGGAGAAGGAGTTGGACATCCTTATAAGGGATTCTCTTCCAGATGCTATTGGAGCTTGAGAAGAGAAGGGGTTCCCACGCGCTCCTCCTCCGCTGCCCGCCTCGCCACGCCACGCCTCGTCACGACGCGCCGTGGGTTGCGGGATTGAGCCGAGCCGAGCTCACACCTATGCGCTTCTTTTTGCCGGTCGGACAGATGGGGCCATGATCTGAGACGTTAGATCGTGGGTTGTCACCGACTTGGATGTGGGTTCAGCCCATGTCTCTCCACGCGGCCGTGCCTATATATGTGAGGCGCTGCGAACCCTAGCCGCCACGCGAAACAGATCGCATCTCTGCCTCCACGCCCACTGCCGTTCCATTGCTGCTGCTGCCGCCAGTGATCCCATCCCGTCCGCCGCGTACACGGTTGACGGGAGAGCAGGCCTCCGAAACCCCACCTCTCCGGATCCTGTACGGGAGAGGGGCGATTAGGTTTTTGGGGAGCGATTACGCGACTGCTCGCATCTGTTCCTCTACATCCGCATCGTCTTCGTCATCACCATGTCCACCGACGCCGACAAAGCCACCACCGAGAAACTTGAAACCGAGAAGAAGGCCGCCGAGGATGCCGCTGCTGCCATCGCCGCCGCCGCGGCTTCTGCCTGGCCTACTGGAGGGTATAACTCGTTTATCCCGCTCCTACTGATTTCTGTTTTAGCCATGCTAGCGTTATACGTAGATGTGTCTGCTGTTAGCGTAGTATGTGCTTGCATTACCGAATATCAGCATGTTTTTATTTCTGTCAATGCCATGCTAGTAATTTATTCGTGGATTAAATTAATCGAAAAATTGCCTATTTACTCAGCAGTAATTTCTCATTTTTTGTGAAATTTTGTAGCAATTTTTAACAGTAGCTTGAAGCCTTAAATTGAAGCAGATTGCAGTGACATATTAATGTTGTGAACACTCTGGTTAAAATAGAATCAAGTGAGTTCAGTGGAAGTAGAGCATGATATTTTGTGTCTGGTTGTGAATTGCAGATTTGACAAGATATTTTGAAGTGCTTGGTAGTGGCAGCAGCTCAAAATCGAACCCAAGCACCCGTGAAAGTGTCAATGTTTCGGCACATGCCACTCATCAAGATCAAGTGAGTTCAGTGGAAGTAGAGCATGAAAATTTGATGCAAACCGAACAAGTGGAAGAACAAACTACAGATTCTCTTGAAGCTATAGTGGAAGAGAATGTTGAAGTTCATGGAGTTGAAGGTATATCTGTTTTTAGTGAAGATTACATAAATGGTGATCCAGGACTTCGCATTCCACTTGATAGATTTGCCCCCAACATTAGAGATGATGTTATATTTGCTTATATACGAATGGGTGCAAGTCGACCAACTAGTTGCACTTTCCCCCCAAATAGAGATGGAAGATGCTTCCGTCCACAATGGTATAAGGACTTTGATTGGTTGGAATATAGTGTAACAAAGCATAAGGCCTATTGCTTCTATTGTTATCTTTTTAAGCATGACCGAATGGATGATAAATTTGGGCATGATGTTTCCTCCAAATTGGGTTTTGACTGTTGGAAACATGCGGTTGCAGCATTCCGTAAACATGTTGGTGGGCCATGTAGCATCCACAATATTTCAAAAACAGCATGTGATGATTTTAAAAATCAAGGGGCAAGTGTGAAAAGTAAAGTTACAACTTACAGCAAAGGTTCACTAGTCAAGTATGAAACTCGTGTGGATACATCTTTGGGAATTGTAAGTTATCTAGCATTGCAAGGTGAACCATTTCGTGGGCATGATGAATCCAGTACTTCTTTGAACAAGGGGAATTTTTTAGAGCTACTTGATTGGGTGAAAGAAAGAATTCCAGAAGTGAAGGTTGCATTTGATGAGCTATGCCCTAAGAATGCCAAAATGACTTCTGGAAAAATTCAAAAAATCCTTGCTTCTCATTGTGCAAATGTGGTCACCAAAGCAATCAAAGAAGAGATGGGTGATTGTCTTTTCTCCGTTCTTATTGATGAGTGCCGTGATATATCGGTGAAAGAACAAATGGCCGTGGTTGTCAGGTACGTGTTTAAGTTTTTTAAGTGCCTATGTGCTCTTTGATCATTTTGTTCTATGTAGAGTGGTCAACTAATTATATGACTTCCTATAGGTATTTGAGCAAACAAGGAGAGACTATTGAACGCTTTTTAGGTATTAAGCATGTTCCGGACACAACATCTGCTTCTTTAAAGAAGGCATTGTCGGAGGTTTTTGCTAAACACGATCTAGTTATTGCACGACTACGAGGGCAAGGGTATGATGGGGCATCTAATATGAGAGGAGAATTCAATGGCCTTCAGAAGTTAATTCGAGATGAGAACCCATATGCTTTCTATATCCATTGCTTTGCCCACCAACTGCAGTTGGTAGTTGTTGCTGTTTCGAGATGCTGCAAGGGTGTTGAGGATTTTTTTGAATATGTGACCATGATTGCTAATCTCAGTACTTCATCTTGCAAGAGGAAGGATAAATTGCTTGACAAGCAAAAACATGTTCTTTTGGATGAGATTAAGAGAGGTGAGATGCCCACGGGAAGAGGGAAAAATCAAGAAACATCCTTGGTCAGACCTGGAGATACAAGATGGGGCTCTCATTACACAACCTTATCTCGCATTGAATCAATGTGGGATGCAGTCATAGAAGTTTTGGGCATTGTTGAGGATGATGTGCGTGTTCCATGTAGGGCAGGAGGTTTGGTTCATCAAATGGAGACTTTTAGCTTTGTGTTTATCCTGAAGATGATGCTAAAAATCCTTCGTATGACAAATGATTTGTCTCTTCTATTGCAAAAGAAGGATCAAAATGTTGTTCAGGTATGTGATTGATCATGCTATATGTATCTAGTCTGCTTGATATATTTTGTTCATGTAAACATACATGCATCTAAAATTGTAATTGTCTCATTTCAGGCAATGTCATTGGTTACGGATGTGAGAACACGTTTGATCAACTGGAGAAATGATGGTTGGGAGCCACTCTTGGAAGATGTCAAAGCCTTTTGCACCAAAAACGACATTTCGATACCAAATATGGATGACATCTTTACAAAGTGGGGAAAATCCAGAAAAGGTGGACGAAACAATGTCACGGCTGATCATTTTTTCCGTGTGGACACCTTCTATGCTGCCATAGACTCCATCACCACAGAGTTTGATCATCATTTCAATGAGGTATCTTCAGAGCTGCTCCAGAACTTCTCTTGTCTTGACCCAAGAAATTCCTTTTCTAGGTTCAATGTGAATAAGCTTGCTAGACTCACAGAGATTTATCATGAGGATTTCTCAGATTACGAACGTGAACATATAGTTGATAACCTAGAGCTATTAATTATCCATATGAGAAGAATTGAAGACTTTAGTGTTTGTCATGATATTGCAAGCCTAGCTAAAAAGATGGTTGAACTTGAAAGGCATGTCATGTTTCCTGCTGTTTATCGCCTCATTGAGTTGGCATTGCTACTACCGGTTGCGACGGCAACAGTTGAAAGAGCCTTCTCATCAATGAAAATCATCAAGACTGAGTTGCGCAGCAAGATGACTGATGGCTGGCTTAATGACTTGATGGTGTGTTACATTGAGCGAGAGATCTTCACAAGTATTGATCTTGGTAAAATTAAGGAAGATTTTCAGAAGGAGGGTAGGGCACTGCCATTGCCTGGGTCTTCTAGACGCCATTAAAAACTTCATTATCGGTATGTTTTAGGTTGTTTTCCTATTGAAACATGTCTACATTTTCATTGTATTTGGTTATTCGTTTGTAGTGTGCATTGTTAGTGTGTATTGACTCCTTTGATTCGCATCAAAAAAAAATCTTAGTGAGACTTCGCCCCACCTTAATTTTTTTCCGTGGTCCGCCTCTGAAGGAGATCACGTGATTTGGGGATCAACTATGAGGTAATTTTTTTTTGAGTAAAACCGTGAGGTAAGTGATTTTGGACTTCTTACTATATGGCCCAACAGTGGACCAACTCGTCTTAACCCAAGCAAAATAGCAGACGGTAAATGGGCCACGTAGTCAAATTCCCTTTTTGGTTCGTTCATTAACGTGGCATGCGGACCTGGGGTCAATGACATACGGAAATCTTGTGTAGTCAAGCGACTACATAGGTGTAACGTGGCTTCGCCACTGGACAGAACCAGCGTCGTGGAGGCAACTGTGAGAGAAATCATATTTCTGACTTCTCCATCAAGCATCCACGAGTCAACTACGAAACGCTCTGTGATGCCCCTTGCAGTTTCCACAGCTAGCCAGGCAGTTCGCCAGCTACGCACTCCAACAAGGTGTCAGCGACCTCCCCTGTCCTGTTACGTGGGCCGGACTATGACTTGCTCTTGGGACTTGGGCGTGACGAAACGCTACTGGAGAATCACTACATATACACGGAAGATGACAGCGAGAGGGAGGTGGCTCGGATGGAAAGGCTTCGGCCTAGGCTTGGTGTGCGTGTGTTCTCCCCTCCTCTGTTCTTCTTCTACTGCTCATCTTCTTCCTCGATCTCCACCTTCCTCTGAGCTTTCCCTTGTAATTGAGCTGAATTCTCCGAATCCATGTTAATGGAGCTACTGTAGTACTGGGAACCTAACAATTGGTATTCAGAGCCATAGATCCTAGCCCCAAATTCCCACCAAAATTTTGTTCTCCACCACCGCCTGCAACCTGTTTGTCAAAATGACAACTCACAAGTTCATCTGCCCCGGGGGCGTGCTCTACGCTCGGATCGCAGACGTCCACCAGCCACTGACCGTCGAGATGCTTCGCCTGCTGTTCCGCCTCTCCGGAGATGGGGACGTGATTTGTGCATTTGAGCGAGTGGTGGACGGGATGTACGGCATGGAGGCGTACGTCGAGTTCCGGTCTCGGTAGAGGGCGGCCCGAGCTCGAGGTGCCCTGGATGGCCATGCCATCTACGAGGGGTGTTGCATCCTTGCCGTGGACCTCCTACCACTGACCTACACCACCATCACCATGCCGGATGATGACGGGATGGTGCCATCGTACTTCTACGACGACACTCCGTACGCGGAGTGGGCGGCAGCGGCGACTGCGGTCGAGCGCCATGATGAGGTGCTCGCTACTTCCACCGACGACCTCCAACTTGAGGCGTCCATGGGCGCCATCAGCGCGACTCCGTCTGAGCTCGCCGTGCCTACAGCACCATCTCTGTCCGCAACCACCGGCAACGCCGTCCTGGAGCTCAATGTGTGTGACAAGGTGCTCGAAGTCGACAACACAAACAACGCCGCTCCGACGCCCACCACCTGTTCGACGGGGTGCCCAAGCTGTGACGCACCTGAGGAGTCGGCGCTCACCTCGTCCGCAGCACTATCATCATCCACAAATGTCGACAACGTCACTCATGAGCCTGGAATCGACCACGACACCGACAAGGATGACCCCATGGTGGCGTTCCCGGCCCTTTGGAGTGTGCCTACGTTGGTGCTGGTTCCCTTTGCGTCAACCCCGGCAATGACCGCGACCCCCTGGGCTGTGTTTGCATTGTTCCCCATCAATGGCAGCATCGACATCACTAAAGGGCAAGCAGAAGAAATGGGTATTACTTCTCTAATCAGAGATTATCTACTTGTCAATTCAGGTTTGCCTTGGGATCCAGGGACTAGCAAGTTCAGTGAACAATTAGATGGAAAAACTGATGAGAAGGTATCTGCTACTTGTGAGCTGCGTTGTGATTTTTCCCGAAGAGGAGAGGAGATGCAGTACAGTAAAGATAAGTATTTCCCTCAGTGAGAACCAAGGTTATCAAACTAGTAGGAGAATCACGCAAAGCCTCGTGAACAGCACCTGCACACACAAAATCAAATACTTGCACCCCAACATGGGCAAGAGGGTCGTCAATCCCCTTGAACTTGTTATTTGCAAGGATTAAATCTTGTAGTGGTAGATAGATAAATTACAAAACAAAATAAAAATAATAAATTGTAGCAAGGTATTTTTAGTTTTCTTTTTATGATTAAAGTAGACTCGGGGACCATAGTTTTCACTAGAGGCTTTTCTCTCGAACACATAGCATACGATGGGTAAACAAATTACTGTTGGGCAATTGATAGAAAAGCGTATAGTTATGACGATATTCAAGGCAATGATCATGTATATAGGCATCACGTCCGAGGCAAGTAGACTGACTCCTGCCTGCATCTAGTACTATTACTCCACCCATCGACCGCTATCCAGCATGCATCTAGGGTATTAAGTTAATGAAAACGGAGTAACGCCTTAAGCAAGATGACATGATGTAGACAAAGTAAACCCAATCAATATGAATAAACCCCGTCGTTTTACCCTTAATGGCAAAAATACAAATACGTGTCTTGTCCCTTTCTGTCACTGGGATATAGATCACCGCGAGATTGAACCCATTACAAAGCACCTCTTCCACTGAAGATAAATCAATCTAGTTGGCCAAACCAAACGAATAGATCGGAGAGAAATACAAAGCTATAAAAATCATGCATAATAAAGTTCAGAAAAGACTCAATTACTTCTCATGAATAATCTGATCATAAATCCACAATTCATCGGATCCCAACAAACACACCGCAAAAGAAGATTACATCGAATAGAACTCCAAGAAGATCGAGGAGAACATTGTATTGAAGATCAAAGAGAGAGAAGAAGCCATCTAGCTACTAGCTATGGACCCGTAGGTCTGTGGTAAACTACTTACACATCATCGGTAGGGCAGCAAGGTTGATGTAGAAGCCCTCCATGATCGATTCCCCCTCCGGCAGGGTACCGGAAAGGCCTCCAGATGGGATCGCGGAAGAACATAAGCTTGCAGCGGCGGAAAAGTTATTTCGTGGGGCTCTCTGTTGGTTTCCCAATATTTGAGAATTTATATAAGTGGAATTAGGTCAAAAGGAGCCACGAGGGCCCACAAGGCATCAGGGTGTGGCCACCCCCCTGGGTGTGCCCTGTTGCCTTGTCACCTCCTCGTGAGGCTTCTGGTCTCCTCTCGAAGCTTCTAGGGTCTCTTTTGTCCAGAAAAAAATCGTCAAAAAGTTTCGTAGCGTTTGGACTCCATTTGGTACTGATTTTCTGAAAAATCAAAAACAAGCAGAAAACAGCAACTGGCACTGGGCACTAGGTTAATAGGTTAGTCCCAAAAAATGATATAAAATGACATATAATTACATATAAAACATCCAAGATTGATACTATAATAGCATGGAACTATCAAAAATTATAGATACGTTGGAGACGTATCAGTATTTGCAAAGCTAGTTTCGTACCAGGAAAATTTTGACAAGGATGATTTTCAGCAGGGATGTGGTCTTCGTTCATATCCAGATGAGCAGGAAGTGTGGCTAGGCCAGCTCAAAAGTGAATCAGAGAGGACCTGCGATGAATTCCCGGCAGCCGCGAAGGAGACGAACTCAACAGCCTTGCTCATTATCATGATACTATTTCAGTCTTTTACAGGTTATAGGTTCTTCACATTGCCGTGGGATCCTGGACAGCGAGAAATTGATTCAAGTGCAATCATCTGTGCTCGAGATGTTCTCACTGTATTGCTACAACTATGGAATGCTTGGCCTCAGTTTCCATCTTGTTCTGACCAGAGAATATTGTTGCAGAAGAGAGTGATGTACATGAAGTATTCTCATCCATCAATAAGAGGAATGATTAGCTACGAGGAGATGGGGCTTATTTCCTCATATACAAACTTGCAACTAAACATTTTTCCAAGACATAGTGAACTAGTAACAAGTGTTGGAGTAGCATGGGTCACGTGCTTTCTTGATGTCAGTGAAAAATTGGGTCTGGATTTTGAAGCTCTTGCATTGCTAACCACTGTATCTCAGTTGAAGTACATTTGCACGAGGGATCAATGGAAAATTGCTTGGTATTCTTTGGGTTCTAATCATTGTCAGTGGTGTAGGCAACTTCGATCTACATTGGAAATTGCTTGGCTATTCATTAAGGTCTTTTCAATCGCTGCACTTTGGCCACAGTCAAATGGCGAGAAGATCTACAAGCTGTACAGATTCTTGCAATGCTCTACTATATTATCACAACCCATGTTCAACAAAGACTGTCAAACTGAATATTTGTTGACTTTCCACATTGCTGGAAGTTCTATGAGAAAAGTGATGAGGCTTATTCTTGGAAAGGGTGCATGCTATGTCAGGGTTCTACTGGAGCTATCATGGTTGAACACTGGTTGTGTTTTTCCTTGTTGGTGTGACCAGTCTAATGAGTCAATGGTCAAGATGCGAAGGCCGTCTCAGGATATTGAAATAAAGCTGATCAGTGTACTGGACTGTCACCATCATGAGCAGTTGGAGCATGCGAGAGACTGTACTTTTCAGGTACTGCGACTACCTTGGCTGCCGCCAATGCGAGAAGGTTTGCACAACCCTGTGGCAGAGAGTACTTGTAGTGTGAAAGGCAGCCGTATAGTAGTTATGGATGGTCTGTTCTTTGCCGTAAGGCATGCTGATGGTGTTCACTTCTTCAGGCAACCACTCTCTGAAGCAATGCTAAGGGTACATTCTTATAGTTTTGAGCTTCGGGTTGATGGTTTCTTACAAGCTTGCTATCTCTCATGCTTCAGTAGTGATAATATTCAAGGAGCTTATGAGCTTATGCAATGGAAAATTCCATGGTTAATTGGTTATCCATTACTGTGGGATTGGCTTCAGTTTTTCCCAATTGAGTATGCCCCTTCGAGCTCCAAAAAATTCCAAAGGGAAATTGCATGGTCGTTTGATATGGTCTACTTTGATGTTGGCAACTTGGAGCAAACTGTTGTGATCTGCTACTTGGTGATTTGGATTGGAGGTAACACTATCAATACAAAATATTCACCATGGATTATTTGCCATGAATGGGTATGATGGGGATGTTCATTTCTTGTTCCTTGGGTCCTCATGTTCTGGATCGCTCCTGTTGATCTTGAGCATTTCGAAGGGAAAGTCGTATGGATACCATCCTTTCCAGGATCTATTAATGTCTCCAGGGTCGAGCTGGTGCCCTGTTCTGTGCATACTGATGAGGCCTACAACTTCCAATGTCAGGTCTTCACAAGATTGAATGATCGGTCTACAATGGGTAAACCAAGTGCTTTGTTTCTAACGGTGGCTCATGGTATGCTAATTCTACAAGCCTACAAACTGAATCGTGATCCAAGTGAGAAATTTCTTGATTGGGTTCGGTCTGCTGAACAAGCTCCTTGGGATCCCAGTGGTTCGTCACATAGTCGGCTTGAGGGCAAGCCGAATGTTATGGACGGGGGATTGTCAGCGACCTCCCCTGTCCTGTTACGTGGGCCGGACTATGACTTGCTCTTGGGCCTTGGGCTTGACAAAACGCTACTGGAGAATCAAAACATCTACACGGAAGATGACAGCGAGAGGGAGGTGGCTCGGATGGAAATTCTTCAGCCTAGGCTTGGTGTGCGTGTGTTCTCCTCTCCTCTGTTCTTCTTCTACTGCTCATCTTCTTCCTCGATCTCGACCTTCCTCTGAGCTTTCCCTTGTAATCGAGCTGAATTCTCCGAATCCCTGTTAATGGAGCTACTGTAGTACTGGGTACCTAACACAAGGATTATCGAATGATTGGTTTCTTCAAATCCCACCTGAGGCCGGTTACAAGGGCAGAACCCCCAGGAGAAGCAGGGGCAAAACCAAGAAACCAGACGAGGAGAAGAAGGACAACGACGAGTCTGAGGGCGAGAACCCGAAGCGTGACGGTTCTACGTTCCCGAAGGTGAGCATGGCTTACCATAACTTCATGGGGATGGACTCCAACAGGGCTCGCAAAGCGGCTCTGAAGGAGCTTAACGCAACAGTCCCGAAAGTTCCGCAATTCCTCACTTCGTCTGAAGTCCCAATCGTATCGGATCGAGCGATCATCCCAAAAATGTGCCACATACGCCTTGGTCGTAGACCCCATCATGGATGGCTACATATTTTCGAAAGTCCTCGTGGACGGAGGAAGCAGCACCAATTAATCGTTGAAACTACGCGACGAATAAGGCGACAATCATCGCCATCAAGACTAAACGTCTCTGGACATTTAGCACGGTTACCTCTTTTTTACATACTTAGAATTTCCTTTGTAATTCGTTATAAATGATCATGAATAAAGCTGAGCCGTTTTCCTCACATGTGGTGTGAGTCTGAAAACCCCTTTTGCTTTTTCATGCGATCACCAAGACGACCGTGCAGTCGCCTACAACTCCCTCGGGGGCTAGGACAGTAAAACTGAGCCTAAACCGAGCCTTCTCACGTACTCAATGATTTCGGCCGTCCGATTTGGTGTTCTGATTGTTTGTGGCCGTTAGATTTGGGTGCTATTTCGTGTTTTTCCGCTTTTTTTTAGGGGTTCGTGTTTTTCCGCTAAATGGGCCACCTGTCCTGCTCCGGTGGCAGATTTAGTGCACTCTGGTTAATTGGGCCATCCAGCCGAATAAATCCCCCTAAGCAAGGGAATCGATTTCGCTCAAAAAAAAAAAAAAGCAAGGGAATCGATGGAAGCAATCCGCTCGCAGGAACGAGCTATACGAGAGAGAGAGGGTACGCCGCCGCGACCGCCTCCATCGTTTCCACTCATGCCCACACCCCGTCCCTCCCGATCCCTCTCCTCTTCTGACCTAGGGTCAATCCTTGTGCCGCCACCTTGAGCGAGATGGCCGCCGGTGTGCAAGGAAGATGTGAAGGGCAGTACTGCATTCGCAACCCTAACGGAGCCGCCGGCGACGGACGCCCCACTGGCAGGCGACGACAACGACGTGGCGAAGCGGTATAGGCGAGGAGTGTCGGTGGTGGTGGGAAAGAACGGCGGAGGTGGTTACTACTCTCTCACGCTTCGTTCTCCGCTGCCTGGGTACCTTCAGCCTCCATTCCCAGTCTCATTTCTCCTCGCCCCTGATTCGCCGACGAGGACACCACGCAGCGGCACTGCAGCCTGCAGTTCCTGCCGTGCTCCGCGTGGCCAGCCTCCTCATCTTGATCCAAAGTCAAGGGTAAGATAGACCCTCTGTCCCTCTCATCACCTATCCTCTCGACCTATGAACTGAAGTATTGTCCAATGTTTCACTGTAGTTTGAAACCCAACCGCAGAGAAGGTTAATGAGACACTTTTTGGATGATAAAATTGGTAGGAACCATGCAGGTATATACTCCAATGGCCGTATAATTCTAAAGTTCCCATTCCTACTTTTGGTTCTGGATCTGAGACATTACACATCCGCCATCCGACATGGTGAAGTGTTCGAATTCGGTATGACAGGCACTTGCTGTTGTGCAGTGTGAGACTAAATTTTGGTATGTCAGTCTAGCACTATTACGCAAGATAAGGAGCACTTTACAGGGATTAAGTTGGTGGCTTAGGGCACTGTTAATTGATTAAAGCAATTCCTGTTTTATGGATGCAGGCCACATAAGAGCATAGATTCCACATTTTCAGAACATCATATCAAGTAGTAGTGTTACTACCTAATGGAGACAGCTTTTTTTGGCAGGGTTCATACTCCAAGCTGGGCCTTTTTGCCACAGGAATGTTCGGTTGTAGTGAAGCATGAAGTCATCGGCGCACCACACTCAAAATTGAAAACTTTTGGCATAAGACTTGACAAGGGAACCTACCTGAATCTCTTCCTATGATCTTATTCAACTTGTGAGGTGAATTGCCAGATTATGCTTCTTATTAATTCGGTGCTAATTTTGTGAACATTTATATTAAATAAGCTTTACATCAGTTATTGCAAAATACTACATGGATGTGAATTTTGTAGCAATAGAGAAGTATATGCTTCTTATTAGGACTATGCTTACATGAAGAATGTAGACAATTAATATTTTGCATGACATAGATACTTCTACATCTACCTTATTGTTTCTGTGAAGTGTTTTTCAGTTAGTTATCATTGCAATATGAAACTTTGCATGTTCAGAAACTCCCTCCCGCTCCTCCCCTCTCCAGAGTTGCGCTCGCGCCGGAAACAAATTGGATCGTGTACGGAGCACATAATTGCGAAGTGGTGCTACTCAGATCGCTGTTGTTCTAGACTGATCCTCCAAATATTGCAAGAAAAAAATAGATCATGGCGATGGCGGTGGCCGGCGTCACTTCCTCGATTCTCTAGGGGTTTGTGTATCTCCCCTCCTTCTGTGCATCCCCTATTTTCTACTACAAGTTAATTACTCGATTTGGTCTCCGTGATGTCGAATGGGAGAGGAAGATGAGAGGCTGAGCATGAAAGCATGCCAAGGCGAGTTGAACTACCACAGAGCAGAGGCTTGCCAGTAGCCAATTTCTTCACCCTCATCACGCATGTGTTCGGGCTCTCCCGACCTCGACCTCTAGCGGCGGTGCCCTTCTCATGGTTAGAGCGGCGTCTATATATTTAGGAAACTTCCGATCATTATATTGTCCAAATGGACGGGCGTGGCAACGCGGTTAGAAGGTGATGCGCTGGTTCCAATTCTCATTTGTTGTCTACATATACTGATGTGTTCTCTGTCTAATTCATAATTTCAAATGATTGCAGCTTCTCTAGAAGGAGGAATTCGAGCTATGTACTGCTTGGTTTCTTTTGTTCTTCCAGCTGAATCTGCCGGCATACAATGGCTAACGGACAGGTCAGTATCAGTATGCTCTTATGCCTCCTTCAATTATGCCTCATCTCACTATCTTTGTGTTGTACTATGTACCTTTTATTCGTATGATATGATTTCACTCTCTATGATTGTTTGAAATAATCAAAGTACACCTACTGTTCCTGCCCTATGTAGCAGGTTATTTAGCAAGAGCAAAATGCGCAAAAGAAAGACAAATGTCGTACAAGGCCTAATAAAAATATTGTGCTTCCCAGATCAAAATGAACAAAACATACCTATTATAAACTTGCAGATTAACCTTCTTATTGCCACAAGCTTATTTTCACACTGTCCTGCCCAGGTACAAGGTGCGTCTTATTGATGCTGATGAATCAGGGGAACCCGAGTTTGTGTTCTTTGCTTCAGTTGCTGAACAAGCTATTGGAAAGAGACTTGAAGTTATCATGCACGGTGCATCAGACCGCCCATTTGCTGTTCCTGCAGAGGTATCAGCCTTGATATCCCAGAAACTAGCAGGCGGAAGGCGCGGCGTGTGCCGCCGCGCCCGTGGTTGAGCCTGTGCGTTCGTGTGTGTTGTTTTTTATTATTTTTAAATATAGAAGGGGTGGCAGTGGGTTGAGGTCGAGCTGATTGCGAAGAGGCCATTTTATGTTGTTGTTTGTTGTCAAGTCCTTCAGCAATAGCTCTTCCATCGCTCAGGCTATGTTATTAATGGAGGGGTAATGGTTAGAGACTGCACCTGCAGCTTTTAAATGCGTGCAAACTCAATCAAAAAGAATGCAATTGATCTGCTCATCATCTAAAATATTCGGGGAACTGAATGGATATTCTAAACATACTTAAAGGGCTCAAGCTCATATGAAATCCTTAAAAGAACAGGAGACATGTTGGTATTGTAATCTAAGAAAGCTTGCTTAGTCAACATATTATACTTGTTTTGCATCAGAAGAATTGTGGTCAGAATACCATTTGGGCAATTGCAGAACCACTTAACTCAGAAGACTATCACCTTAGCTGGCCATGTTTTAATCTGAAGCATGCAATCACATCCAAAAGCAAGATAAAGAGTTGCCAGTGGGCCCATGATTGTTCTCGTATGCATTCCATGAAACACATGGCATACACAAATGTATAGATGGGCAATTTGAATGATGATAGTTACAGAGCGAGAGGACGACACCTACACAAATATGATGCCAATTGCAATTTCAATAATTTTTTTTTTGCTTGCCACGGATTATGTTTCAGTTCTAGGCTCCAGCACCACTTTATCTATCTTTCCCGTTTTGTCTATTAGAGATTGAATAAACTGAAAGAAAAATTAGTGACAACTCTATTAGAGATTGAATAAACAGTGTGTGATTCAGTAACTATTGTATATTTATTAACAACAAACATGAAAGCAATGAAGCATTATAAGTGACAGAAGTGATGGTAGTATCTGTCATATCAATAGTCACATCATTTGTTGGATGGAAGTAGCAGCTCTGTTTAGACTTAAACCCTTGGTCCAGTAGTAATGAGATGGCACTGCCAGAAATTGTATGAATCAGTAACAACATATTACTTGGGAAGGCAATAAAAATAAAGATTATCTATCAAATAGTAACTGAACACGCGAAAATCAGAGCACTTTGAAATAAGTTTGCATATATGGCTTGAAACATTTCAGCAGGTTTCTCATCTTCAAACATAACCATGGGGAATGGAGAGGAAAGGTCTGATATGCTCATGATGACATAATAGCACAGACTATCATAGCAATGAACCATTTACTGTTTAAGGAAGCAGGATTTGGACAGCTCTTGCCATCCCTATCAATCTGTCAAAATTACAGCATTTTGGATCGGAGGGAGTAGTATTATTCATGTTTCACTGAACTAAAGTGGCAGAAAAGAAACAAAGATTCACTGAACTAAAGTGGCAGAAAAGAAACAAGGATATTAATAGCATATTCAAGAATAAATTTTAAGGGGAATTATTACTATATAATCAATTATAAGTGTCCTTCAGTACGCAGATTTGAATTAGATGTTAGGACTTGTAACAATTTTTCAGTTTCTTCGCTATGCACTATCCATAAACAAAGAACAATAATCGGTGATGACTCCAATCTAAAACACATTATGGGATGCGCTACAGCCATGTACAGAAACAATCTGATAACTACTAAACATGAGGGTAGTACTATCATGCTTCCTAATCAGCTGTGTACAGAGAAGATTAAACAATTAGTCTACAGAAGTAAATAAGCTTTCAGCATGCCTAACTATTTAGTATCAATTAAATTCATTAGGGTTAGTGCCTACTCTACATCATGCTATGTGACCTTTGAGCGGCATTTGAGGCGCTATAATTTGCTTTGACCGGGCACTTAACTGAAACTCTAAAGCTCAGTCCACAAGGGTTCAATCTTGCACCATTTAACTATAGAGATTTGAACAAACAAAGAAAGCATAATGCAGAGTAGGCACCAAATTACCAGGTCGGAATCAAACTCCTCGTCCTGGACTCTCACCTCTTGTTTGGGATGTTGAACTGCTTGTCGGTGACCCGGCTGCCGAACTTTGAGCACTTCTATTTACAGTACAGGCAGGGAAGATGCTTCTCCAATTCAATGTAGTCAAAAGTCAATTAGACTCACAATCTAAATCTATGACATATTGTTCCAACACATAGTAGAACGACGCCTATCCACACATCAAACTCGATACAGTTAACTCTTTACTTTTTCAGCAGCAACACCTCATGCAAAATATTTCAAGGCTAAGAAACACATCCATATGATGTCGTCATCCCAACAGGAGATCAACGCTCATCACAATCTGTCCGGATCTTGGTTCTAACAGCTAATAGAATAAGAATGTACTACCAAAGCCTCCATATAAAAAAAAAGAAACATGAGCCTAATAAAGGAATTAATGTTCAGTTGGGAATTAATGTTGAGTTTTCAACAGTACAATGAAGTGATCTTTTTCTTAGAATGCTTCTAGCAAGAAAATAGCAATTGTAGAGCAAGCATAGAGAAACAGTGCTAGTTCAAGGATAGAACTACATAATAAATCAAGCAAGATCTGGTTGATATGACCTATATTATAAATTTTAGTAAACTTCATATTGGTAGAAAGCAGTAAACCTGATATGGGATTGTGCAAGTCATCAGCTATAACGAAGACATTAAATGTTGCAATGCAACACTAACAAACATTTTTCGGTGAGATGCATTTTAACTAAAATAATAGTAGGAAAGTCAGGCTTTATTACAGAAGAGATCTTTCACAAATTATGGCAAGAAAAGAGTTCTTTGTTATACCAGTGAACAACCCTTCCAGTTTTTTAGGACAAAGGGAACTTTATTGCATCAAAACAGTGTTCTGGTTACAATCATCCAACATAGTATAAAAGAAATAAAAGGTGGAGCGTGGCCGAGCCGAACTTCAGAAACATTGTTCACTCTAGCAAATGTCGTGGCCTCTTGCACAGCCTATTTTCTTCTAATTTTTAGAAAACAGAAATCGTCCAAAAAATAAAGCACGCTCTGGATTTCTTCATGCAATTTTGGCATCACATCTTGTAAAATACGTATCAAAGTAATTTCAGGAAGAGCAAATATGTACTTCTCCTAAATTCATAAAGTTCAGAAACATGCCAAATCGCTATGAGATAGCTTACCTATTGGCTTTGTGCAAAGCAATTGAAAGTGGTCCGGAATAGTAAGGCGCTGAGGTGCTGAATTAAGTCACGACCACAGAAGAAAGGAAAGTGTCACCTTTATCACTGAATTAATAAAATTGGATAAATAAATATGGAGTTGTCTTAATAAATAGTTTGTTTACAGCAATATGAAGGTTCGCCAAACCAAGAGTAAGTACCAAGGTCTCACCGAAGCCATGCTATATGACAAATTTACTGCATGAACTACCTAATCTTGTCATGAAATCATACAGGAACAATATGATTTTGGGATATAGCAAGAAAGGATAAGTGTGACTTTTCCTAGTTATCTGTTAAAAATCTTCTCTAAAATCAAGTTGTTTGTTCACCATGAAAATAAGAAATGCAGAAGTAAAAGGGAGGGAGCAGTAGCTACTGCAGCTCACCTTTGTAATTAGGAACTACAATGGAAAATGACTGAAGTGTGGACTGTTGAGTACGGTTCAACTTCAAATTAACCTATAGCAGCTTAGGCATTGGACTGATTGGAGTACAAATACCAATTGATGGGAGTTTTTTTTATCTCGGTGTAACAATGACAATGGAACAGTTCAGTTAAACTAATCTAGAAATTCTGAAGTTTTGGCAGGGAAATGGCTCACCTCTCCAAGAAGAAATTAGTCTTCCTTTCCTCTTGAACTCCCAGAGCTACAGTCTTCACTCCGGCGCATTGGCAGCTAAAGGAGCAGCATCAAACTAGTCATGTATACGGGAAGAAGGGTCCGTGTGGAGGTGGAGACCCAAGCGGCATCGTCATCGTGTGCCGCACGTCGTCAGCCTCCACCATCTCCCACTGTGTTGCCCATAGAGAAAAGGAATAAAGAAGAATTATTGTACAAAATTGTATTGAAAAGGTTAGGCGCAAGCAACATTGAACTGGTCATGTTTATTTTGGCTTGTTGGTATGTAAGATATTTGGCTCTGGATTATGGCAAGGAACCTTGAGAGTACTGATGTCTTTGATACTGTTTTCGTTGATGGATGTTTGTTTGCTGGAAGTATATTATTTGATAGCAAGTAGGAAGGTGTTGCATCAATTGGATAGATCCCTCATTTTATTTGAAAATGGCTAGAGAATGGACTATTCTGAATTGGAATATCAGAGGGATTAATGATCCCAAAAAATGGACTGTTATTCATAATAAAATTGAGGAATCTCAGTACTCAATATTTGTATCCAGGAAACAAAGAGAGAATCCATTGACAGTGCATATCTCAGAAATTTCTGTCCAAAGAGGTTTAACAAATTTGAGATTTTACCAGCTGTGGGGGCATCAGGTGGGCTCTTAATTGCATGGAATGAACAGATCTTCAAAGGGCAATTATTTCACACTAATGAATTTGCATTGTCTGTGCAATTCACATCTGCTCACAATGGAGAACAGTGGATATTGTCAAACATTTATGGCCCTTGTCAGCAGCAGGACATATCCAACTTTATTGCTTGGTTTGAAGATTATCAGATTCCAGATAACACTAATTGGCTGGTGCTAGGAGATTTTAACTATATCAGATATCCACACAACAGAAACAGAACTGGGGGGAGCATGACTGACATGTTGGTATTTAATGAAGCTATAAGTAACCAGGCCCTAATTGAAATACCACTTAAAGGCAGAAAGTTTACATGGAGTAACATGCAGGAGGCTCCATTGTTGGAAAAGCTTGATTGGTGTTTTACATCAGAAGCCTGGACCTTGAAATATCCATCCACTTTTGCTTACCCTCTAGCTAGAACCACATCAGACCATGTTCCAATCATGATCAAGATAGGTACCACTATTCCTAAGTCTCAGGTTTTCAGGTTTGAGAATTACTGACTGCAGCACAGTGAGTTCAAAGAGCTTGTATCAAGGATTTGGACACAAGAAGTTCATGAAGTGGATAGTGCTAAGAAAATTGCAGCAAAATTTAAAAGGCTGAGAAAAGGAATCAAATTATGGGCCGGAAATACATCTGGTCTCAAAAAGATCATTGAAAGCACCAACTTTATGATACTCTGTTATGATACACTGGAGGAATTCAGAGCCCTGTCTGTAGAAGAAGACAATGGTAGAAAGATTCTGAAAAATCACCTTGAGAAAACCCTAGAACACCAGAAACTCTATTGGAAGCAGAGGGCTACGATTAGACAGATATAGATGGGTGAGGCTAATACCAAATATTTCTAGGCTAAAGCTACCATCAAATTCAGACATAACAGTATTGCTATGCTTAAAGATGAAGATGGTAATGAACATTTTGATCATCATGCTAAAGCTGCTATCTTATATAGAGCTTTTAAAGATAGGATGGGAACTACACATGATGTTGAGAACCCACTGCTCCTACACCATCTTCTTCTGCCACAAGAGGATCTATCAACTCTTGAAGAATCTTTCTCCAAAGATGAGATTGATAAGGTAATCAATGAGATGCCTGCTGATAAATCACCTGGACCTGATGGATTCAATGTTGCCTTCTTGAAAAACTGCTGGGACATAATATGTGAAGACTTCTATAGGCTGATTGAGGACTTTTATCAAGGAACAATTAACTTGCAAAGTATCAACTATTCTTACATCACACTGATTCCAAAGACAGATTCAGCAGCAGCACCAACTGAATTCAGGCCCATCTCACTCCTCAATTGCACCCTTAAGATTATCACTAAACTGCTGGCCAATAGACTGCAGAAGGTAATCCTCAAGATGGTGCATAAAAATCAATATGGATTCCTTAATAACAGATGTATACAAGACTGTCTGGCCTGGGCATATGAGTACATACACCAATGCCATAATTCCAAGAAAGAGATTGTTCTTCTGAAGCTGGATTTTGAGAAAGCATTTGACATGCTGAACCATGATACCCTGATAGACATTTTGAAAGCCAAAGGATTTGGGAGCAAATGGATTAATTGGATCAAGATGATCTATGGCACTGGTTTTTCCTCTGTTCTGCTCAATGGTATACCTGGGAAACAATTTCTCTGTAAGAAGGGTGTCAGACAAGGAGACCCTCTATCTCCTTTGATTTTTGTGCTGGCTGCAGATCTTCTCCAATCTATGCTAAATGAGGCCATGACAAACTCTATGGTGCATTCACCACTGCTGCATAACACATGCCCTGACCACCCTATTATCCAGTGTGCAGATGATACAATATTTGTTGCCAATGCAGATGCTCAGCAGCTCATCCACATTAAAAACCTCCTACTTCACTTTGCTGCTTATACTGGACTAAAGGTGAATTACTCAAAATCCATCATGATCTCCATCAATACCCCAGCTACTAAGATGGAAGAATTATCTGCTCTGATTGGTTGCAAGATTGGAACTCTGCCTCACACTTATCTGGGACTTCCCCTCAGCACATCCAAGTCCAAGATTGAAGATTATGTCCCTATGATGAAAAGAATTAAAAGCAGATTACTTAGATGCTCCACCCTACTTTCCTCAGGAGACAAACTCACTCTGATCAAATCTGTCTTCACCAGTATGCCTACTTTCTTCATGTGTTCTCTCTCCATCCCCAAAACAGTTGTTAAACAGATCAACATCTACCTTAAACATTGTTTTTGGAGGAAATATGGAACTCTTGAGGCAGGTGCTGCATTAATCTCATGGGATAAAGTATGCAAACCGAAAAAGAGTGGAGGACTAGGAGTGTTGGACATTGCAACCCACAATCAAGCACTCCTCATGAAATTTCTGCATAAATTCTTCAACAAAGAGGACATCCCATGGGTTAATATCGTCTGGGAAACTTATTACCAAACAACACTTCCAGGTGATAGGATGGTTGGCTCATTTTGGTGGAAATCAGTCCTCAAACTTCTTCCCAGATTTAAGATTCAGGCTATTTGTAAGGCAGGTAGAGGAGACACCACTCTATTTTGGTTGGATAAGTGCCCTGGGCAGCCACTTTCTCAAATTTATCCTGAATTGCACTCCTTTGCTATTCATAATGACATCACCTTACACAGGATGATGGAAGCACAGACCTCAGTCAACAATTTCATAGACCATTATCACTTCAAGCCTTTCAGCAGCTCAACTCTATGATGGATCTGATTAGCAACAAAGAAAACAACAATGCAAAGGACATTTGGCATTATTCATGGAGCAACACTCAATATTCAACAATGAAGATGTACAGAACACTCATGGTGTCTAATATCCCAAACAGTTTATTCAAACATCTGTGGAGCACATCATGCAGACTCAGACATAAAATTTTCTTCTGGATGTTACTACATGACAGACAGAACACAAGAAATCTATTGTAACGCAAAAGTATGTACTTGGATGATTACAACTGTGTACTATGCGATCATAGGACAGAGGAAACAAGTTTCCACTTATTTTGGGACTGTACTTTTGCCCTCCAGTGTTGGGACTACCTTTTTCAAGATAAGCAGAGAGGAACTTCGGCATATGATGAGATCACTCTAGCACTTCCTCATCTTCCAGGAGATATTGCATTGGACATCATTATTATGGCATGCTGGGGGCATATGGTCAGTTAGAAATGACAAGATTTTTAGATCTGCAGCCCCTCATATTAACACCTGGAAATTCTATCTTAGAGAAGGATTATGGGCAGCAGAAATCAGAGCCAAGCAAAGCAAAGCTAATAAGTTCAGAGATTGGGTAGCACAGTTCCTGGGACCAGATTAGCTTAACTTACTTTATGTTGCCTAAAACTGGTATCGGTTGAATCTTTGTACTTATTTTGTAACCTTTATTTATATTTAATGAAATTACTGTAGAACGATTGTTCTACGGTTTCAGCTAAAAAAACATTGTACTCAATCATGGTCTATACATTGGTTGAGGAAATGTGCTCCGAAGCAGCAGCCTGTGACACCCAGGTTTTTGGCAACTTTTTGTTTTCGAAATCTTTCTGGCTTTATTTGCAATTTGGATGGATTTTGAACCTTTTCAGTTGACTTTGGACTTATGAATTCCTCTCAGTGATCCAAAGCCCTCAGCATCTTGCCAAAATCTTGTCACTCATCATCTGGATCAATTTCCAATTCTTTATGTTTCCCAAATATTCATTTTCTTCTTTTGGGAAAATCTGTCATCACTATGGGTTACAAAGCAACCTATAGTTCTGGTGAACAGAAAAATCCCAAATTAATCCCAGACCTTCTTGACATCATCTACTCCCACAATCTTCAAAAACATCTCATGGTCCAGTACAAAGTTTATTCCAGAAAACTCCATTTGCTCTCTGGACAGTACTGGTCATTTGTGAAGGAGCTCATATTTTCCCTACTCAGTTAATTCCCAGAAAATTCCCTGAGATATTAGGGAACCTATCTTTCCACAATATCCAAAAATATCATCTTGTCCAGTACAAATTTTCATCACCAATATTCTGCCAAGTTTCTGTTCAGTTGGAACCTATGTGAAGGAAATACCAGCTAGAGGTATCCAATTGAGCTGAAATTTCTATGGCATCTTCTCCTCACCAAATAACCCTGCCACACCAAATTTCAGCCCCAGGAGATCAACCAGTTGAGTGCATCAAGCTCATCTCTATTTCTGGTTCAGTACAGCACTTGTACATGAACTATATTCAATTCTTGATGAAATATTTTCAAACTTGGTCAGTTTGGAGTCCTTCCAACATAGATCCTCCCAGACATCTCCACTGGCTCCATCCCCAGCTCACCTCTCCTCTAGATCTCTCTCAAGTTTCCTGTCAGAAACTGTAGCTGAAGCTACACTTCACAGCAGAGTGAACCTAGCCAAACCAAGCATGCAGAGGCACTAAGTGACCAAAGGAGAACACCCTAGGCATGGTGCGCTGGACTTGGACGGCCTGCAGACATCAACTCCCGTGGTGAGCACGACAATGGCATGCCATTGCGCGCGCTCTGCACCGCGCCCGTGTCTGTCGCGTCGCGTCCGACTGCCTCGCGCGCTTGTAGCTTGTCCCCGTGCGCCGACATCCTCTCCTTCCTCCACCTGGCCGTCCTGGACCCTTCTCCTCGCCGGCCGCCACCGTATCCGAGCACTGTGGCGCCCGTGTGGCCACAGTGGCTTAGCAGCGCGTCCTCTTCCTCCGCTAGCTACCGCCGCGCCTTAACTCCTCCCTGCCCTCTCCCGTCTCGTCGCCCGCTCCCGGCCAGCCAGCTCAACGTCGCGACGCCGGCGACGTGTCCCGAATCCCGCCGCTTCTAGAGAGCTCGCCCGAGCTCGCCTCCTCCTATAAATACTCCTCCCCGGTCTCTCCCGAGCTCATCATCCACCTTCTCCACCTCCTAATCGACCTTCCCGAGCCCGAGCCACGGCCGAGAGGCCCTCTGGCCTCGCATCTCGCCGGAGCACCGCCGCCACCCGAGCTCTGCCTCCCCGCCGTTCTACTCCTCCCCGAGCTCCACCGACTGCACCCGCGAGTTCACCTCGCTCCACTGACCCTGCCCAAGCCCTTGCCCGGTCGAATTGCTACCGGAGTCGCCGTCTCCGACGACACCCGAGCGCCGCCGCCGCCGAAGAGGAAGGGGACGACGTCGTCCAGCCGTCTCTCGTGAAGCCACGGGTACGTGCGTGTTCATCTCAGAGTACTCGATCCATTCCCTCTCTCTCTCGACCTCGCCGCCGTATGTATCGCCGGCGAGCGTCGCCGGAGCTCCGCCGTCTCTGTTTCCCTCCCCTCCCCCTTTTAAATCTGACGCTGGGGCCCGCCAGTCAGCGACACGCCGAAGCGGTAAGTGGAGGCGCCCCTCCACTTTACGCCTTCGACGTGCCCCCCTGAGGTTTTTCTGATTTTTCTGTTTAATCCAGATTTTGACCAGAATTTTGACCATCAATAACTTTTAAACCATAAGTCCAAATCAATTGATTCTTTTTGCATCTGGTTTGTCTTGAGCTCATCTATTTTCTGGCCAAATTTGGTATTTTTCCCATGTTCACAGAATTTCTGGTGCCCAAAACAGTAGCATGTGACATTTTCATTTGCATTTCAAAAATATTTTCAGAGGGAAATAACTTTGGATTTGAAGCCCAGGAGTTTGTGGACAACCCAACAGAGCAAGGCAAGCCATGTCATCCATTGCATGAAGCATTTCAATAGTGTTGGTTATTTAATTGACTTTCATGCATTATTTTTAATATGTGCTAATTCCTAGTAAATTATTTAATTGCCTAGCTACTGCCACATTAAATTATTCCTGATAAATACCCATACTGGTTAAATTCTTGACAACACTAAACTTAGTTGGTTGATCAAGAGCCACCTACCCGGACTTTTCCGTGCAGCCACATTTGCCGGTATGGGACGGCCTTGACTTGGTCTGGCTTTGTGCTCTTTTATCGGTACCACCAAACTAGGGAGGGTTATGCGTGCGTGCTGCCCTGATCAGGTAGACGACCATAATCCTGTGAGCCCAGTTGAGTTATTTTGCCGGCGTCCCCGTTTGGGACAGTTTGTTTGGCCACGACGGTGGCAGGTGTCACGGGGTGACACAGGGGCCACCCAGGACATGACCCTGGGAGGGTATGATTGTCGGTGGTACGATAGAGGGGTCACAGGTCAGGCAGGTTTCGTTGGAGCACCACCGGTCCACCCGAATGGGATCACGAGGCCAGGTACTCCATGGTGTGGGTAAAGTGCGCAACCTCTGCAGAGTGTAAAAACCTATTCGAATAGCCGCGTCCACGGTATTGGACAGTCCGTTTAGGCCTCTCTAGGATGGTCAACCGTAATGATAATAATGATGGAAGAACTTGTCTTATGTTCGGAAGTGCTCGATGGACTGTGAGCTTTCCGAGGGTTGTGGGACAACCCAGATGAGAGTAAGATGGTAGTGGGTACCAGTAAGTGAGCAACCTAATCTCTTAATCTGTTAATTGCCATGCTATTGTTTGCTGCAATCTTTTGGTTGCCATGAACTTGCGAGTATATTCCAAGTACTCACCTGGCGTATCATGCCAGATGCAGGAGAAGCTGAGGACGGAGGTCCCGAAGGTTCGTGCTACGCTAACTAGGCCGTGTCCACATCAGTGTCCCTGTGGATGGAGTTTCCCGCGCTATGTTCCGCTACGCCGTAGTCTACCCAGTAGTATCGAGGCCCTGCTATGTTCCATAAATAATGTAGATGGTGTCATAGCACGTGCAGTGCTTCTGGCCTCGCTATCATGTAAATTATGAGCTTGTACTCGAGATATTTTAATAAAGTTCAGTTCAGTTCTGTTCCAAGTTGTTGTGTGTTTCCAGAAGACATGATCTCTGGGTTGGAAACACTGGTAAACCGGTTCTCTGAGCCGGGGTGCCACAACGCTTGGTATCAGAGCCGTGCTGACTGTAAGACACCCTAGTTAACTCTGCGCTAGAACCGCGAGTAGTTTAGAGTCTTGGTGTCTTGCTTGCTGCATCTGATTGTTGCATTCGATTGCTTGCATTGCATGGCATGCATATAGTTCTTATTGTGCTAACCGCTGGTTTGATGAGTGTAGATGGCACCAGTTCCGTACCATTATCACCACGAGCCGGCACCGTTCACTTTTCCAGTACTGCTTCGTAGCGTCTGGCTTCGGCTGTATCCCAACGGCGAAGACCCAGTGTTCCAGGTGTTCCGAGAGCAGCTTGCTGGTTCAGTGTACGATTATCACGCGGAAGCCCTTCCTCACTACGAGTTCAGACATTGGCAGCTACTCCCGTTCTTCCAAGGGCGGAACTGCTTCTACTCCAGAGTTGGCGATCCAGTTTGCTGCGATGGAGGCTCTCACTGACTTGCGCTTCCACGAGGTCGAGATGCAGACTCATCCAGGTTTCTTTCACTATCCCACCCTGTCGCCTACGACAGGGCGAGTCCTTTTCGCACCCGTTGATCCGGCGAGTGATCGTGCTACTGGTGTTTTATCTCGTTATCTGAACGCCAGTTACCGTATGATCACTTCTCTAGCCGAGGAGCTGACTTCTGCCCGCGAGGCACTTGCTGCTATTGCGGCAGCACAGTCTCCTCCTCCACCTCCGTTTTCTCCCATGTATACTCCACCCATTCCACCTTCCGACACCCCTTCTAGTTCGTTCGGACCGCCAGGCTTTTCGTCTGGTAGCCGACGTGAGACCCCGTCAGAGTGGGCCTCACTCCTAGCTACTCCAGCTGCTCCGATGCTGCGGCGTGGTGCTTCTTCTCCTTCCGAGGGAGAACCTTCCCGTCAGCGTCGTCGTGTTTCCTTTGATCCGGAGGCCGAGGTGAACATCATCAGCTCAGATTCCGAGACAGGATCAGACGACGAGGAGTCTTCAGTCTACCAGTGCTCGTGCCACCGGCGTCACTAGAGCAGAGGCTTGGGTTTCAGTGCATGCATCATAGCATCCCTGCATATGTCAACTGCCGTGTGAGCAGTCTAGTCATGATCATTCCCCCTACTAGCTTGTCATGTATGATGTTGGGTTGCCTTGTATAATTATGTTGCTTTCCTTATTCGCTCTTTTTATTTGGCTTCTTTTCTGGTGTCATACTACCCTGCTTTTCCTCATCGATTCGGTATTTTGCAATGGGAACAAAATTTAGGATGAAGAGGTGTAGTACTCAAGGCGGCGATGGAACTCCCGTTCGTCGATCCGCCAGACAGGCAGGACAGCCACCAGAAGATTTGCCACCTCCACCACCACAGTCACCTACCACTGGTCAGATTATGAGGATGTTTGAAGAGAAAAGAAACCAAGATCTTATGGAATTTCTGAAAAGTATGCAGACTATGGTGGGTCAGAACAACCATAATGGGACACACTCTAAGCTTTCTGATTTTCAGCGGACAAAGCCACCCAGTTTTGGTCAAGCTATGGATCCGATGGAAGCTGATGACTGGCTGAGGACTATGGAAAAGAAACTGGACATAGCCCGCTGTGATGAGGCAGATAAGGTTCCTTTCGTCACTCACTACCTGGAAGGACCAGCAGCCATATAGTGGGACAACACAAAAATGTTATGGCCTTCTGGAGAAGATATTTCTTGGGAGAAGTTCAAAGAGGTATTTCGCAAGTATCATATTCCTACTGGCATAATGGAGGTGAAGCAAAGGGAATTTCTGGCCCTTACTCAAGGGAATATGTCAGTGGGTGAGTATCTAAACAAGTTCAATAATCTGGCACGGTACTCTACCCATGACGTGTCCACCGAAGAAAGGAAGATTGACCGATTCGTCGGAGGGCTGAATCATACCCTCCGTTGTCAGCTCTGTATGCTGGACTTTCCTGATGACTCTGGTAAACAAGGCCTTCATAGCTGAACGAGAGCATAAGTCAGGCTATAATGATCACAAGCGGAAGTTTGAACCCAAGAAGGACAACCGTGAGCAGTTTGTGCAGAAGCCACGTATCTGGCAGCCAAGTTCATCTGAACACAAGCCTGCATGGAACAATGGTAACAACAACAAGCCTGTCAGCCAGGACAAGACCTTCGGCAAACAACCAGTACTGGAGGACTGCCGCCGCAACAACACATGCTTTACTTGTGGCTAGAGCGGGCACTACTCCAAGCAATGCCCCGCAAGAAATGGGAAGCCACCATCCGACTTCAAGCCACAAGTCAACAGTGTTGGACGCCGCCCCAATACGAACTTCTACCGCGGCCAAGTCCATCATATCTCCGCTGAGGAAGCCCGCGAAGCACCAGATGTGGTCCTTGGTATGTTTTCTGTTAACAACATACCCGCAATAATTTTATTTGACTCTGGGGCTTCTCATTTGTTTATTTCGCGGAGTTTTGCCACCTTGCACAAATTTTCTCCTTCTCTTTTGGACAAAATCATGGTGGTACAATCCCCTCGCTCCATGCTCAGAACAAATGTGATATACAAGAATCTGGAAATTTTAATACACGATGTGAAGTTTCCAGCTACTCTTGTTGCCATTGAATCCCCGGGACTGGATATAATACTGGGAATGGATTGGTTGGTACCACACCAGGTGTGTATCAACTGTGCCACCAGGAAAGTGACACTGGTTAACCCGGCAGGCCAAACAGTGCAATTCACTGCCAGCAGAGTGATGTCAAAGAAAGGAATGGCATTCAAAGCCACAGCTACAGACATAAGTCTGATTCCGGTAGTCAGTGAATTTCTGGACGTATTCCCAGAAGAGATACCGGGAATGCCACCTGATCGGGAACTAGAGTTTTCTATTGAGGTTGTTCCCGGAATTGCTCCAATTTACAAGAAGTACTACCGCATGCCTTCCCCAGAGCTGGTGGAATTGAAGAAACAGTTGGATGAATTATTATAGAAAGGGTATATTCGTCCAAGCACTTCACCGTGGGGATCACCCGTGCTGTTTGTCAAGAAGAAGGATGGCAGCCTACGAATGTGCGTGGACTATCGCCAGCTGAATGAGGTCACCATCAAAAATAAATATCCGCTCCCTAGCATTGATGACTTGTTCGACCAGTTGAACGGAGCCCGGGTATTTTCCAAGATTGACCTCCGAACGGGGTATCATCAGCTAAAAATCAGAAAAGAAGATATCCCCAAGACAGCCTTCACTACCAGATATGGTCTGTATGAGTTTACAGTCATGTCATTCGGGCTGACAAATGCTCCAGCATACTTCATGAGCATGATGAATAAATAAAGTCTTCATGGACTTTCTGGACAAATTTGTGGTAGTATTCATCGATGATATTCTCATCTACTCCAAAGATGAAGAAGAGCACACGCAACATCTCCGTACCGTCCTGGAAAGGCTAAGGACCCATCGCTTGTATGCCAAATTCAGCAAACGCGAATTTTGGCTAAGAGAGGTGGGATTTCTGGGACATATTCTGTCAGAACAAGGTGTGGCTGTCGACCCCAGTAAGGTGACTGCTGTATTAAACTGGAAGACCCCAGCCACAGTAACGGAAGTCCGTAGCTTTCTGGGATTGGCAGGCTACTACCGTCGCTTCATCGAAGGCTTCTCAAAAATAGCCAAACCATTGACAGAACTGCTGAAGAAGAACCACAAATTTGCCTGGACGGAAGAATGTGATAGCAGTTTCATGGAATTAAAGACGAGGCTAACTACAGCTCCTGTCTTAGTTCTTCCAGACATCCATAAGAGCTTCGACATATATTGTGATGCTTCGAGGCATGGAATCGGCTGCGTTCTAATGCAAGAAGGAAAGGTTGTAGCATATGCATCCAGGCAGCTACGACCTCATGAAGAAAACTATCCCACTCATGATTTGGAATTGGCAGCCGTGGTTCATGCCTTAAAAATTTGGAGGCATTATCTCATTGGGCAGCGATGTGAAATATACACAGACCATAAGAGTCTCAAGTATATTTTCACTCAACCCGATCTGAATCTCAGGCAGAGAAGATGGCTTGAATTGGTCAAGGATTATGACCTTGGGATTAATTATCATCCGGGAAAAGCCAATGTGGTCGCCGATGCCCTCAGCAGAAAACAAGGTACCCTGAATGCACTCATGGAGGGAATGCATCCGAGGCTGCGAGAAGAATTTGCCAAGTTGAATATGGTGTTATGCGGCCCAACTAGCCCGGATACAATGGAAATTATTCCAACACTTATGGAAGAAATTAAGGCAGCTCAGAAATCAGACCAAGAAATACAAGAGATCAGAGAGCGCATTCCGCTAGGAAAGGCCAAGTCCTTCCGAATTGATGACCAGGACACTGTATGGTTTGAGAACCGAATATGTGTGCCTGATCAAGACAGCTTGAGACAACAAATACTCAGAGAGGCACATGAATCTGCATATTCTATTCATCCGGGAGGAACAAAAATGTACCAGGACTTGCGAGAAACCTTTTGGTGGCTAGGAATGCGAAGGGATATTGCATACCATGTCGCATGCTGTGACATCTGCAACAGAGTCAAGGCTGAACATCAGAAACCCGCTGGGCTACTGCAACCTTTACCAGTTCCCCAGTGGAAATGGGATGACATATGCATGGACTTCATTGTTGGACTACCCAAGTCCACAAGAGGCCATGATGCTATCTGGGTCATCGTGGACATACTTACGAAAGTGGCTCACTTCCTTCCGGTAAAGACCACATTCAACGCTCACCAACTGGCACAGCTCTACATGTCCCGGATAGTCAGCCTTCATGGAGTAACCAAGTCTATCACGTCAGATAGAGGTTCCTTGTTCACTTCAGCATTTGGCTACGACTGCACCAAGCCCTGGGAACAGTGCTAAAGCATAGTACGACATATCATCCCCAGACCGATGGACAGACCGAACGTGTGAATCAGATATTGGAAGATATGCTTCGGTCCTGTGCTCTCGCTTATGGACCCAAATGGGAGGACAGTCTACCCTATGCAGAATTCTCCTACAATAACAGATGCAGAATTCTACCCTATGCAGAATTCTCCAAATCAATTGATTCTTTTTGCATCTGGTTTGTCTTGAGCTCATCTAGTTTCTGGCCAAATTTGGTATTTTCCCCATGTTCACAGAATTTCTGGTGCCCAAAAAAGTAGCATGTGACATTTTCATTTGCATTTCAAAAATATTTTCAGAGGGAAATAACTTTGGATTTGAAGCCCAGGAGTTTGTGGACAACCCAACAGAGCAAGGCAAGCCATGTCATCCATTGCATGAAGCATTTCAATAGTGTTGGTTATTTAATTGAATTTCATGCATTATTTTTAATATGTGCTAATTCCTAGTAAATTATTTAATTGCCTAGCTACTGCCACATTAAATTATTCCTGATAAATACCCATACTGGTTAAATTCTTGACAACACTAAACTTAGTTGGTTGATCAAGAGCCACCTACCCGGACTTTTCCGTGCAACCACATTTGCCGGTATGGGACGGCCTTGACTTCGTCTGGCTTTGTGCTCTTTTATCGGTACCACCAAACTAGGGAGGGTTATGCATGCGTGCTGCCCTGATCAGGTAGACGACCATAATCCTGTGAGCCCAGTTGAGTTATTTTGCCGGCGTCCCCGTTTGGGACAGTTTGTTTGGCCATGATGGTGGCAGGTGTCACGGGGTGACACAGGGGCCACCCAGGACATGACCCTAGGAGGGTATGATTGTCGGTGGTACGATAGAGGGGTCACAGGTCAGGCATGTTTCGTTGGAGCACCACCGGTCCACCCGAATGGGATCACGAGGCCAGGTACTCCATGGTGTGGGTAAAGTGTGCAACCTCTGCAGAGTGTAAAAACCTATTCGAATAGTCGCGTCCACGGTATTGGACAGTCCGTTTAGGCCTCTCTAGGATGGTCAACCGTAATGATAATAATGAATGAAGAACTTGTCTTATGTTCGGAAGTGCTCGGTGGACTGTGAGCACTCCGAGGGTTGTGGGACAACCCAGATGAGAGTAAGATGGTACTGGGTACCAGTAAGTGAGCAACCTAATCTCTTAATCTGTTAATTGCCATGCTATTGTTTGCTGCATTGTTTTGGTTGCCATGAGCTTGCGAGTACATTCCAAGTACTCACCTGGCGTATCATGCCAGATGCAGGAGAAGCCGAGGACGGAGGTCCCGAAGGTTCGTGCTACGCTAACTAGGCCGTGTCCACAGCAGTGTCCCTGTGGATGGAGTTTCCCGCGCTATGTTCCGCTACGCCGTAGTCTACCCAGTAGTATCGAGGCCCTGCTATGTTCCATAAATAATGTAGATATTGTCATAGCACGTGCAGTGCTTCTGGCCTCGCTATCATGTAAATTATGAGCTTGTACTCGAGATATTTTAATAAAGTTCAGTTCAGTTCTGTTCCAAGTTGTTGTGTGTTTCCAGAAGACATGATCTCTGGGTTGGAAACACTGGTAAACCGGTTCTCTGAGCCGGGGTGCCACACAGCCATAGCCGCACATGAATGGACAGCGGCGAGCAGCAGATCCAGATCACTAAAAATACGACTCACAAATCCGTTCAGCAGAAAAGGGATGAGGAAAATAATCTAATATTTTGACGACGGTAGCTTACGGGATCTCCACCTCTTCAAAGAGGAAACCCAACCCCTCCTTTTGTATACCAGATCCTCACCACGGTAGATTCTCCCGCCCGCCAGAGACCGGCTACTCCAGGGAGAGGGGGGGAGGGGGAGAGGGATTGGCGGCTGACTCCCATAGCCAGTACAGAAAAGACGTGGGGGGGGGAGGATATCGCCCTGCTAGGAGGGATTGGGGGAGAGGGCACGCTGCCTACGATGCGCGTGGCTGCGCGGCGGGAGAGGATGGACTGGTGGAGCTACGAGAGGCCTTGCTCCCCGTTTGATTCCGTCTCTGGATGGTGGCGGGTGCTACTTATAGTCTTCGTTGATATTTCTCCGAAGAGGAGAGAATGATGCAGTACAGTAGAGATAAGTATTTCCCTCAACTAAGAACCAAGGTTATCAATCCATTAGGAGAACCAAGCAAAATTCCGTTAAGCGCACCTGCACACACAAGAGCAAACACTTGCACCCAACGCAAATAAGAGGGTTGTCAATCCTCTTAGCGGTTATTTGCAAGGATCAAATCTTATAGAGATAAATAGATAAACTAAAATACTAATTAAAATAAAAGTAAATAAATTGCAGTAAGGTATTTTTAGGTTTTTATATATGATAAAGTAGACCCGGGGGCCATAGTTTTCACTAGAGGCTTCTCTCTCGAACAAATAGCATACGGTGGGTAGACAAATTACTGTTGGGCAATTGATAGAAAAGCAAATAATTATGACGGATTCATGGCAATGATCATGTATATAGGCATCACGTCCAAGACAAGTAGACCGACTCCTGCCTGCATCTACTACTATTACTCCACCCATCGACCGATATCCAGCATGCATCTAGGGTATTAAGTATGAAACAGAGTAACGCCTTAAGCAAGATGACATGATGTAGACAAAGTAAACTCAAGCAATATGATTAAACCCATCTTTTTATCCTTAATGGCAACAATACAAATACGTGTCATGTCCCCTTCTGTCACTGGGATTGAGCACCGCAAGATTGAACCCATCACAAAGCACCTCTCCCATTGCATGACAAATCAATCTAGTAGGCCAAACCAAATCGATAGATCAGAGAGAAATACAAAGCTATAATAATCATGCATAAAAGAGTTCAGAGAAGACTCAAATATTTCTCATGAATAATCTGATCATAAACTCACAATTCATCGGATCCCAACAAACACACCGCAAAAGAAGATTACATCGGATAGAACTTCAAGAACATCGAGGAGAACATGGTATTGAAGATCAAAGAGAGAGAAGAAGCCATCTAGCTACTAGCTATGGACCCGTAGGTCTGTGGTAAACTACTCACACATCATCGGAAGGGCGGCAAGGTTGATGAAGAAGCCCTCCGTGATCGATTCCCCCTCTGGCAGAGTACCGGAAAAGGCCTCCAGATGGGATCGCAGAAGAACAGAGGCTTGCGGCGGCGGAAAAGTTTTCTCTTCTGGCTCTCTGTTGGTTTTGGAATATTTGGGAATTTATAGCGTTGGAATTAGGTCGAGAGGTGCCACGAGGGGCCCACAAGCCTGGGGGGCGCGCCCTACCCCCCTGGGCGTGCCCTCCAGGCTTGCCGCCTCCTCGTGGCTCTTCTGGTCTTCTCCCAAAGCTTCCTGGGTCTCTTCTGGTCCAAAAAAAAATTAATCCAAAGTTTTTTTCTTGTTTGGGCATTTTTTATAATGATTTTCTGAAAAGGCAAAAACAAGCAGAAAACAGCAACTGGCACTGGGCACTGGGTTAATAGGTTAGTCCCAAAAAATGATATATAATGGCATATAATTGCATATAAAACATCCAAGATTGATACTATAATAGCATGGAACAATCAAAAATTATATATACGTTGGAGACGTATCAGCGGGGCGGCAAGGGATCAACGGGTGGAGGCGGTAAACGACATGGCCCCCTTTTTCGCTGCCCCCCTCTCTCGTTACCCGTCTATCTCTCTCTCTCTCTTTGTGTGTGTGTGTGTGTGTGTGTGTGTGTCGAAGGAAGAAGGAGCTGAGCGGTCGATAGTAGGCCTCGGGTCCAGAAATTTTGGTGGAGGCGTGGCAACCAGATTGATGTGGACACGCGGCAGCGCAAGAAAGCCCATGCCAAAGCACTTCGAACTCACAAGATTGTCCATAGCTTAGCCACTTTAATTCTTCTATATATATATTCACACTTCCCCTCACTGTCAATGAGAAGGGCCTTCCTACACCTGCATCAAGCAATGCTATAAGAGGGGCTGAGCAAAGCGGTAACATAGCCAAACAACAGTTTGCTAGGATAGTGGAGGTTAGAGGCTTATCATGGCATTTTGGGAGGCTTGACAAACAACTGGTAGGTAACGAGACATAGCGATAGCATCGAGACAAGTAGCAAGCAAAGATAGTAGTGATATCCAAGGTAATGGTCATCTTGCCTGTAATCCCACTTGAAAGAAGATCGAATCCATGAAGTAGTCAAACAAGCGTAGTCGAACGAATCCTCACACTCGCAATGTTACCGGGAACTATCGTGAAGAAGCACAACCGGAAAGAAGCAAACAACATGGTAAACACACAAGCATAATCATGGCATGATGCACAATCAAGTATGATGCATGTCCAGTTTAATGAGTCATGCCAAGAGGTGAATCACAAGTAAACTATCTGCCTAGGCAATTTAAATGAGGCCGGAAACAACGCATAACAATTCCGGAAATTCCTCATATGCAAATTTCGAATTTGGTACTGTTCTGCCCTAAACCAGATTTTATTATTGTTAAACATGCAAAGTAAATGCACCATGTTATTGTACACGTTTTTCTAGCCAAGTTACATATATAATTCATTTAATTTGGAGCTACGGTTAAAAAGATATGAGCTAGACAAGTTTAGCATGCCATTAATGCAAAATGCATGCAAACAACCAATACAAGCATTTTAATCATGGATGCAAAAGGATATTATGAAACTACATGCAATCCTAGGCAAGTTTCATATATGACATGATCAAAATGGAGCTACGGATCAACAATTACAATCAACACAAGTTTTAATATAATCCGCCAAAACATTATGATGCCTAGTTAGGAGCAACGAAACATCAATCTACAGGATGCTAACATGCATGAAAAGGATACGCTCTTATAGTAGAGTTAAAATGCTGCAATTTTCATATAAGGTTCAGGTTCATAGGCATCAAGGTTAATTTAATATGATTTATGCAAAATGCAATGTTCTGTTAAAGTTTAGGGACTTGGTGAAAAACTGGAGTTTGCAAACAGTAACATTATGATGCTGACTTGGAATGCACAAAATAGTAGATAAGGCAATTTTGGTATTTATGAAAAGGGCATGTGCATGCAGTAGACATGACAATGTTCATTTAACTCCGTAGGCACAAATTCATGGGATGCATGGATCAATTACCATGATTTTTACAAAATGGAACTTTCTGTTAACAGGAATGCACTTCTCTCATGATAGCCACTTTAGAGCAAGAAATAGACATGTTACAGGAACTTGGCAAGGCATCAATCGGCATGGAATGAAAGTATACATGATGTAGTGCAAATCACATGAGGGAAGCATATGCATATGAGCTAAGGATCAATGGCAATCATCATGCAAGGTTGGCAAGTTTGACAGTTTTCTACAGTTAACAATATGATGCACTTTTGCAACAGAGATTACAACATGTAGATGAATCCTAACATGGATGCAAATGCCACCATCATGAAGTACACAGAGAGTAGATCATTTTTCATATAAAGATAATTTTTCTAGGATGAACAGATGCAAAGGTATGGCCATCACAAAATGCATATATGCTCTTTAAAAATCGGGGACTGTCATTTTTAACCTCGGGGAAGCGGGACAACGAGGAACAGGACGAGGCGGTCCAGCGGGGTCATTTGGATGGATGGATGCGGGTGCGCAAGGACGGGGCGATCCCGGGACGGGGTCGAGCGGTGGCTGCGGCGACGAGGCGGTCGGCGGCGGCCTCCGGCGAGCTTGGGGGGCGGCTCAGAGGGGCCAGATCCAGGTGGCGGGGCTTCTCCTCCGACCGGATCTCGCCGGACACCGGTGCGGGACGGCGCGAGAGGCAAGCAGGAGGTCCGGCGAGCGGCGGCCATGGCGGGTGCGCTGTGAAGCAGAGAGGGAGAGAGAGGTTAGAGGTGAGCGAGGGAGAGGGAAGGCAGGAGGAGGAGAAGGCGCGGGGTCGGCCTGGGAGGAGGCAGTCGCCGACGGCGGCGCGGCGAGGCGACAGGGAGGCGCGCGAGGGCAGGGATGCGCTCGGGCGAGCGGGCGACGGTGTACAGGCGACTTAGGCCCCAGATGGGCTCGGGCGGGTCTGATTCGGGCCCTGTGGGCCGCGGTGGCTGGGAGACAGGGGCGCGTGGGGAGGCAACATGGCGGCCTCCGGTTGGCCGAACCGGCGGCTCAGGTGGCGGCGCGGCCGCTGGGGCGCCGCCAAGTGGCGGTGGGAGGCTGGCCGGCGCAGAACTCGAGAAGCGGCGGCGGCTGGAGGTTAAG
This sequence comes from Elymus sibiricus, assembly GCA_039707655.1. Lineage (NCBI taxonomy): Eukaryota > Viridiplantae > Streptophyta > Magnoliopsida > Poales > Poaceae > Elymus > Elymus sibiricus. Next base: position 199,019,417 of record CM077664.1, on the reverse strand, counting down.
GGAGGGCTAGGGGCTAGGTTTTTGTCCAGAAATGCAAGGAGGGCTGCTGCTTAAATAGGCAGGGGAGCTAGGGTTGGGGGTTTGAGGCCGTTTTTGAGCTGTTCGATCTTGATCAGACGGCTTCGGTCGAGGGTTGGTGTAGGTGGCTAGGTGGCTGTGTAGAGTGGCATTGGGCTGAGCAGAGAAGGAAGATGGTAGTCCGACAACAAGTTTTATATATGGAAAACGTCTAACGATTAAACCGGCTATAGTGTCGCTATAGTTTAATGGTTAGGGCATCAAACGACCTCCGAATGCGACGAAATTTGGCAGGTGATCTACCTACATCATAACAAGACTGCACGCCAACTTTCAACCCATTCCGAGAACGTTTTATTCCCACTTGAAAAAAAATTATTAGGATATCGCGGGCGCGTGCAAGTGTGGTTGGTCTCAAAACGGTCAACGAAGACAACGGGAAGAAATGGCAACTACGAACGGATGCTAGTTTTGAAAAAAATGACGGCAACGGAGTTCCGATGCAATGCGAATGATGTGATGTCGAATGCAACAAACAAATTAATTAACGCAGCTACCATGAAAACATGGAAGGCATCTGGAGCGTCGGTCTCGGGCTGTTACAACTCTCCCCCACTTACAAGAGATCTCGCCCCGAGATCTTAGGAACAAGAAGAGGAAGAGTAAGAGGTAAAACTAAGTTGCTTCTTGAACAAATGAGGGAAACCAACGAACCTTGTAGATTGAAAAACTTGAAATGAGGGTGCAACGGAGACGAACGAATTTGAGGGCACTCCGGTAGAAATGAGGAAACAAGTAACACCATGAGAACCTTGGGGGTTGCAAAGACATTAATCAAGAGCTTAAAGGGCAAGAAAGAATTCAGACAACACTCCGGTTGAAATAGGAGCAAGGAATACAACATGAAGTTGGCAAAATGAAAGCACTCGGTAAAGAGCACCAACACGATTCTCACTTAGCGAAGAATTGAAGTTGAATACTTGGAACGCAAAGAACGGAGAAGAAATCAACATCTTCTACCACCAAGAACTTGACAGAGCCAGCTTACGAGGAATGCTAGAACGGAGTTGTTGAAGAATCAACAACGAAAAGATATGATTCCCGTGGGCTTATGGTAACATCTCAAAACTTGATGTGAACTTGTCCCACTAACGGAAATAATTGATTGATTGAGAGCAACAAAGAGATGAAAAGCTTCTTTCACTGAAAGAATAGGACAAAACTTGGGCTATCTATAGGCACTACAATTAGCAACATTCCTTAGGGAAGGCTTTAGGTGAAAACTATACCAAGATAACTCGAACGAAGAGATTGATGGGTTGAAAAGATCTCCTGAACGAAGAGAAAATGATGGGTTTAACATATCTCATTCCTGACACTTGTGAATCATGAAACACGAAGGGAAATTGTCAAGAATGACATAACACCACCTCAAAATATTAGGTAGAAAGAATTGCACTTTGGAATGCAAGATGAAGAATACTTGAGCTCCTCCAACAAGAATCTTGATGAACACTTCGAGAAAGAATGAACTTTGATGAACCACCATGTAGAGCCTCCATGAAGAACTCCGGATAGAAAAGGATAATAGAAAAGAATTGAAGGTTGAAGCGCACAAGATTGAAGCCTTGTCATGATTTCCTTCGAACACTGATAAAGAAAAGAGAAGAACCTAAGTGATGAGATAATCGATAAACTTGGAACTCCGGAAAAGAGAAGATGAAAACACTTGGAATCGCGAATTCATTCATCATGAACAAACTCCGAAAGATAGAATTGAATCACCTTGAGGAAAAAAGAATAAGGATTATGTTATGCTTATCCTTCATCAACTTAAACTGATGACAAGCAATGGATTGGCATGCTACTTATTCTTCTTGCAAGGATCGAGGAGAGATATGGCGCAAACTTGAGAAAGTCTTCAACGAACCACCGGTAGGATTTTGGAAAGAACAAATTAATTGATATAATAACAAAGGAAGAGGAATCTTGAACGAACCGCCGTAAGGATTGAAAACGAACTTAGCAAAGAGAACGAATCACCGGGAAGAATTAGAAATGTACGAAGTTACTTGAGGGAAATTAGATAGAAGAGAACGAACAGATCACGAGCTGACTAGATAATACTTGAACGATCCGGCGGTAAGAATTTGGAGATGAATGAAGAAACAACATTTTAGGAGAATTGGTGAACATGAACTGAAAGCTGAGAACGAATAAATATTCTGAAATGATGGCCTCCGGAGAATCAAACGAAAACACTCCTGAAATGCTTCAGATGGGTATGAAAAGAATTTCTCACTATCGGAACACTTTGATAGGAATGCATGAAGCTTGAACCACGAATCTTTAAGAGAACGGACTAAGATTTGGAGGAAAACCTTCTTTGGTCTTCAAATGCTGAGAATGACGACGAAAAACACCACCAAAATTGTTGAGGCACTCCGGAACAATGAAGAATAGAAAGGTTGAGCCATAGATGAAAAGAATTTGAAAGAGATCTTGGAGAGGCATATGACTGATGGAATCCATTCTTACGTCATTCTTAAAAAAAGATTTGAGAAAAATCTCCAGAAAATATTAGAAGGGCCAGGTAAGATCCTGGGGAAAACCCGTGGGTTATGGGCCCACTGAAAATGAAACACCGTTGAAACGATTGCTTGAAAGAGAGATTGCACCGGTTGATTTAAATGGCTTGAATGAGGTAACAACCATGAAATAGAACAAACGGATCTTCAATGGAAATAAGAATCTTCTGAGATGTCTTCTAAACTCCGGAAAAGAAATAGAGAGTTGAATAAACAAGAGACGTTTGAATAAGAATTTCCAACACAGGAGAACATTAGAATCGAAGAAAGGGGTATGATTGATGACCCACAAGTATAGGGGATCAATCATAGTCCTTTTGATAAGTAAGAGTGTCGAACCCAATGAGGAGCAGAAGGAAATGATAAGCGGTTTTCAGCAAGGTGTTTTCTGCAAGCACTGAAAGTAGCGGTAACCGATAGTTTTTCAGTAAGATAATTCGTAACAAGCAACAAGTAACAAGTGTAACAAAGTGCAGCAAGGTGGCCCAATCCTTTTTATAGCAAAGGACAAGCCGGAATGATCTCTTATATAGAGCAAAGCGTTCTTGAGGACACATGGGAATTCTCATCTAGTCACTTTCATCATGTTTATTTGATTCACGTTCGCTAGTTTGATAATTTGATATGTGGGTGGACCGGTGCTTGGGTGCTGTTCTTACTTGAACAAGCCTCCCACTTATGATTACTCCCTCTCGCAAGCATCCGCAACTACGAAAGAAGAATTAAGATAAATCTAACCATAGCATGAAACATATGGATCCAAATCAGCCCCTTACGAAATAGCGCGTAAACTAGGGTTTAAGCTTCTGTCACTGTAGCAACCCATCATCTACTTACTACTCCACAATGCCTTCCCTTAGGCCCAAATATGGTGAAGTGTCATGTAGTCGACGTTCACACGACACCACTAAAGGAAGCAACAACATACATATCATCAAAATATCGAACGAATACCAAATTCACATGATTACTTATGACAAGACTTCTCCCATGTCCTCAAGAACGAAAGTAACTACTCACAAATCATGTTCATGTTCAAGATCAGAGGGGTATTGAATATCATTAAGGATCTGAACATATAATCTTCCACCAAATAAACCAACTAGCATCAACTACAAGATGTAATCAACACTACTAGCAACCCACAGGTACCAATCTGAGGTTTTGAGACAAAGATTGAATACAAGAGATGAACTAGGGTTTGAGATGAGATGGTGCTGGTGAAGATGTCGATGAAGATTGGTCCTCCCACGATGAGAGGATCATTGGTGATGTCGATGGCTTTGATTTCCCCCTCCCAGAGGGAAGTATCCCCGGCGGAATCGCTCCGCCGGAGAGCAAAAGTGCTCCTGCCCAGGTTCCGCATCGAGACGGCGGCGCTTCGTCCCAAAAGTCTTCTCTTGATTTTTTCTAGGGCAAATGGCTTCATATAGTGGAAGATGGGCCTCAAAGGCCTGCCAAGGGCCCCACAAGCTCGGGGGGCGCGCCCAGGGGGGTAGGGCGCACCCCCAGGCTTGTGGCTTCCTGGTGGGCCCCCTTCTGGTATTTCTTCCGCCAATATTTTTTATATATTCCAAAATAATTCTTCGTAAATTTTTAGGTCATTTGGAGTTGTGCAGAATAGCTATCTCTGTTGTAGCCCTTTCCGGTCCAGAATTCCAGCTGCCGGCAATCTCCCTCTTCATGTGAAACTTACAAAATAAGAGAGAAAAGGCATAAGAATTGTATCATAAAGTGAAATAATGACCCAAAACATAATAAATAACAGTAGGAAAACATGATGCAAAATGGACGTATCAAGTGACACCTCGAGATCGACGTTCTAACCTGGGTCGTCATTTCGGGAGTAGGTTCACGGCTTTGGAGATGGACAACTCACCGTCGCGAACCATCGTCGCCAACCCTGCTCGGACAAGTTAAACAACTGACTAGGAGCATAAGGACGCTGCTCGAATTTACCGAAAACCTCAGATAAAAAACTTACCGCCTCGACGGGTCTGTGGTAAGAAAAACCCTCAAACGTTTGTTGTTTGAGGAAGTCCTCCTTCTCCCCTTATAGATCGCCTCCAAGGCGTCTATCAAGCCATCCGATTCGCGAATCCTTTTCTTACGGACCACGTGGCGTCGTCGGAGCTATTGTACCGCCACAATAGATGGATACGTTGTTGGAGCGGCTAACTCCTCGGCCTATAGCCACGACCATCACATCAATGATGGTAAGCTTGTGGTGGCCGAGGAGTGAGACTTGAGCGGCCAATCGATCGACCTCGGCGTCCTTTTCCTGAGAGCGACTCCTCGGCCGCCGGTTGTACCGCTTCTTTGGCGGTGTGGGAGAGTAGGGAGGAAGACCTTGTCGGACGGGATCCTCGAGCAGAACATTGGCTATATAAAACCACTCTGATTCCCATGTTTTGACTTCCTCCTTCGAGTTGCCAGGTAGGTAACCTGCCCCGGCGATCCGGCACACCTCGGTACCTCCGACCTAAAAAATGGTGCTGTCACGAGAACGAGGGGAAAGACAAAAGTACTTCCGCCATAATCCAAAGTGGGCTTCGCACCGGAGGAAGGCCTCGCAAAGGGTAACAAAACCCGCCATATGCAGGATAAAATTAGTGGAAAGATGGTGGAGTTGGATCCCATAGAATTCTAAAAGGCTCCTAAGGAAAGGATGAACGGTTAAACCAAGACCTCGGAGGAGAAAAGGGATGTAGCAAACCCGCTCCTCTCTGTGAGGCATGGGATAGTGGTCGCTGATGACCCCTAAATTAGTGGATTGCAGCCCAGGACGGAGCGATGTAAAATTCAGATCAGGAAGATACCCCTGGGTGGCTAGTCGATTGAGTTGCGCGCGGGTTACCGAGCAACTTTTCTAGTCCAATTCGACGGGACCATGTGGACGCTTCGATGATCCGGGGGCACTGGCCATTGCTGGAGCTCTAGTGGCAGAAGAAGGGATCGCGTGAGAGCTAGGAGGAGACGAGCGGGGTGAAAAAAATTACTCCCCTGTTGCCTTTTATCTGACTTCATGAGATGGGACATGACATGACTCTTGAGTCCAGTGCAATTACTCCACGTGTTCCCCAGGCATTAAGCTCTATTAGGAAAACGCAAATCTAGGGAAGCGCTCTTAAAAAGCAAACGTGCGGACCCACCATGCCTCCCTCTAGCGGGTATATAGATACGTGGGCCCCAGGAATTACCGAAGGTTGTTAGGGTCCTCAGAAAAGGAAACTTCCCTCATAAGGAATGAACCTCGGGAAAATGGAGTTCGGAATTTGGAATATATCTGGAAGGACCCGTTTAGGGACCGCCTAATTACCAAGGCAAGTTGATGACCGGGATCTCGCATAAGAAGACCTCGGAGTCGTATCCTCGGAATTATAAAACTGACGTAAGGAAATGGAAGTCGTCTGTGAAGCCGAAGACCCGAAGCCATGAAGCTGCTCTGAAGAAGATGTGCGATGTCCTCAGCTTGAAGACTAGTTCGGGGGCTACTGTTTGGTGTCCTGGATTTGGGGGTGTTTGCCACATCGGCCTGCCGGTTATGGGCCGGGCCGAGGACCCACCGACGACTGATGAATGGGCCAAGCTGGCCCTGACCCTCGGCATAATCAAGATGAATATCTCCTGAAGGCTTGGCGTACACTTCAAGCCTATTTGAATGATCGGCATGCTTATCCCTGAATTGTAACCGACCATGTGTTAACCCTAGGTACCCTTGGCGTCTATATAAGCCATGGGGTTTAGTCTGTACAGGCACGCTCACGCAATTTAGAGCTTAGAAATCCTTCATACGATCTCGAGGTAGATCATACTATACTCTGTACCCCATCACAATTATTATACTATACAGCGGATCTAAGCTTCGAGAACCTATACCCCTCTTAATAGTACGGAGGTCCTATGACTCAAATAAGACAAAGAAGAACAACAAAACAAATGCTACGTCTTCGCTTCGTCTTCAACTTTCTCTACTGCAGTCATTTTTATTCGAACACACCGAATAAAAATTGCTTTGCGTCAGCAATAAATTTTCGAGGGGTTAACTCCTTCACATCAATCTTCTCGTCTACATGACTCCAATGGATGTAGCTCATTCTTCTCTGCTGCACAGATATTCTTCGGTGAAGTTCCTCGAACTTGATACCGAAGACAACATTCTCTTCGGAACTGCATGGACTATTTCTCTCTGTGTGCACTAGCAAACAAATCAGTCCATGCCTATTTCTGTCAACAATTTCCAAAACACAAGAGGGCAAATATTGCACCAACAATCTCCCCCTTTTTGGACGATTGTTGACAAAACAGAAGACATCGAAAGATAGATTATAGAATGAAATGGAATGCGAAGGATAATGAAAGACGAGAGATAATTACGAAGATAAAACACGCTCCCCCTGAAGGTATGCATCATTCAGAGTATGCATAGAAGATAAACCGGAAGGTAGCGAGGGGAATCTTCGTATGAGTGACATTGACAGATGATCTCATTCATAGTTTCATCCAATGCACTCGACGGTGTCTGAGGTATTTCCTGCCACACAGAACCTTTGAAATAGATTTGTTAGATAGCGAGGAAATTTTGAAGTGAGTTGTGGCAATGGATCAGCCATGAAGATTTTCTCAGGACACAGTTTGAATCCATACGAGATATAGGTTCCCTGCAAGTTAGATATTCGAGGAAAATCAGAGCAAGGGAATCACAAGTATTTTGCTCGGAGTAGATATGCTTCAAACGATGTTTTTCCTGCAACAAGGATGATACGATAGAGATATGCGAGGAAAAAACAGCTTATGAGACAGATAGGAAGAATTCTCTTTTGAATCATGAGTAAATTTACTCTGAAGCAACCTTTCTTCTCCTGCATCCTTAGATATCGAAAGATAAATATGGTAGCATATCTAAGTGGAAGATACATGTAGTTTCAAGGAGTGAGATCTCTTTTAGAGAAGCATGATTTTCAATCCTCCTTGAAATGCTATCACTTTACCCTGCACGATAGATAGGTATCGAGGATAATTATCGCAAGGAAGTAAGCATTCGATAGCACCTGCAAACAGACAACTGGAAGCAAATATAGCATTGCAGGGGGGGGTTATTAATGGTACATGACGACGCAGTATTCCATCACCACAGGTGGTGAGATTAAGTTTCACGAACAAAAGCAAATAGTTCAACGACGGAAACCAAATTGTTCGACTGAAAAACAAATGGCAAATGGAAACACCCTGCAAATAACCCGCAACAAATGGCGAATGGAAACACGCTGCAAATAACCCGCTTATCTATCTCTCGATGTTCTTCTCCCCCTTTTTGTCAACAAGTGTCAAAAAGGAAAGAGAATGCATGTGAGGAACTACTCGTCCGAAGAATCCCCAGAACTCGAACTGTTCGGCGAAGCAGAGCGAGCGATGGTTGAGGCCGAAGCAGGAGTTGGAGTCGTAGCATGGGCTTCGGGAGTAGCAGCGCGAGGTGCATCTGGCTTGAATAACAATGTGCCTGCTGTGTCTTCAAGTTCATCATCGGGTTCAACAAACAGCAGGTCGGTGGAGGCAGAACGCTGAGGAAGCACAGGGGTTTGCCTTCGGATGCGAGAAACTTCAAATAGCTCCAGATGATCATAATCTTTCTTGATACCCTTGGCAGATAGTTGATTGCGAGAATAATGCTTGCGCAGAAGGGTCAAGGAGTGCTTCTTTTGTTCCTTCTCATATAGAAGAGCTTGGCGAGCATAATTGTGAAGCAGATTGATCTCAGTCATCATTTCCAACTTCTCTTTGCGATCGAGCTTGATGTGACTTTCTAGGGCTTGCTGAGTGTGAAGACAATTCTCATACAGTGAGGGATTTTCTTCACGAGGGATTTCGACTATTTCCTTTTTGACCTTCGGAGCTTTAGCAGAGGCAGAGGCAGTAGCATCAATAGGTGTCTTCCCTTTGCCGATGTCCTTCACGATTCAGAGAGTGTCTCGGACTGGTGGAATGAAAACTTTCGGGACATGTGGGCAGAAAAACTTTTTCTCAGTAAGTTGCTCAATAGCAAACATGACCCAAGGTGCATATGGCTTCAAAGCCTGAGGGGTATCAGCTGCATAGGCCAAGTTGCGAATGAAAAGATCCGGAATGTCAAACCGAATGCCATGAGCTGTTGCTTGAAGAGCATTTGCCACGATGCCATGAATGGTTTCTGGCCTGTTTGTTGGCGTGAGGGAGTTGCAGAGGATATAGAACAGCACTTTGTTCTCATAGGCCAGATTCTTAGGATTTGCCTCGGTACATTCATCACCAACAAGTTTGGGATCCATCAGCATATGAAGTTCGGCTTCGGAAACATCCCAGTAGTGCAGTCTGTGTTCCCGAGTGGAATCATATTCACACAGAGGAAGATTCAACAGTGCTAAGAACTGGTCAGCCAAACATTTGATCTTTTCTTCTTTGGTCATCCATTCGAGGATCCAAGTAATGCTATTAGCAAGGTCCCCTGAGATATAAAGAGTGGCATAGAACTGAAGGATTACTTCACGATTCCAGCCATGATTGAAATGAAAGAAACTCTTCAGGAAGACTTGTTCAATCTGCTCGATGGTGTGATGGAAGCAAGGTAAACTTTCGAGCTCGGTGAAATCCAGAATCTTGTGCTTGAAGATGCGATTCTTGCCGTACAGAATGCGAGCATAGTACATGGCCTGTTCCTTCGCCCAGAATCTTGGTGACAAGGAAGTTCTTTCTTCATCATATGGGCTGGTCCCAAAGAATGCAAGCTTCGAATGATGAAACTTCTCGTTGAAAGCTGGACCATTCGGGCCATCATCGATCGGAAACAAAGGGAAGGTTTCCAAGGGGTTTCTCAGTGGTTCTTCATCGGCCATAAATCGGGTCCGAATGTCATCAGGTGCAGGCACTCCTTCCTCAATAGGCTTGAGAGGAGCACGTGGCATCCTTGATTTTTCTTGTGCAGATTGCTTCGAAGAACTTGACTGACTATCGTTTTTGCTCGCTGGAACTCCTTCAGCTGCTTTCTGGCTTTCGGGCACAAGGACCTTTTCTTTCTTTGCACTTTCTTCAGCTGGAGGCACAACGACCTCTTTCTCAGACGCTTGAGTCACAACTGGTGGTACAATTACTTCTCAAGCCATCGGCTCATCAGCTTTCTTTTCTTCCTCTACCAACTGCGGTGCAGTGGTAAGAGGAGCAGGGTCAGCATCCATCCGGGTAGGGGCACCAGATGATGAGACCGGGGTTGTTTTCTCTCGGGAAGCATTTAGCTCCCCCTCAATCTTGTCATTCTCCTCCTTATTTGGTTTGGAGGGCTCTGCTTGCAATGTTTTCGGCGGTGATGGATCTGCCTTCTCAACATCAATTTCTTCATCAACCTCATCAACTGGGGATTGCTGCTTAGGAGGTGCATTTTCCTCATCAGTCTTTTCCAGGAATATATCAACAACTTGAAGTTGCTCTTGGGCTACTGGAGCTGGAATAATAACCTCCTCAGTGCCTGCTTGCTGCATAGGTTCATCTTCGTGAGGTGGAGATGGTGGAACCTGCAGCAAGGGTGCATGGGAGTTCAGTGGAATAGGTTCAGCAGAGACAGTTTGAAGGCGGCGGTCTTTGTTTACTTTCGGTTTGCTCATTCTCGCCCTAGCCTTCTGACGTTTTTCTTCTTGAATTCTTCTTCAAGCAAGATCTGCCTTGCGGTCAATCTCCTCATTCCTTCTGTCACACAACTGAGATACCTCCATGTGCAAGCGTGAGTGCCAATCAATTTTCTCATTGCGCAATACACTGAGGGCCTTGGTGAGTTCAACAATTTCTTTGTTTAGCTTTTTTCCTTTTGGATTCAGTTTTGGCCTCATTCCTCATTTTCTCGACAGCTTGCTTGTCTTTGACAGCTTTATTTAGCTTCTTGGAGATTTTTCTCAGCTCGATGAAATGCTTCATCACCATTTCGGTAACATCATCAGGCAGTCCCAGACCGCTCACATCATCAGATTTTGCATCATATGCAGCACTGTCAATCACATCGATCATGAACTTGAAATCATACTTTTGTTCCTCTGTGGGAGCAGGAACAGTGGGCCTGGCCTTCTTGGCAGCCACATCAACTTTTTCTTCAGACTGCAGCTTTCTCTTCGCTGCAGTGTTTGTCAAAGATCTCGGAGCTGCAGAACCCGAAGGTTCGTCAGTGAATGGAATGGGTGCATGCCTGGGTGATTTCCTTGAGGGTAAAACTTTCACTGGTGAGGGGCTCTTGGATGGCTTGTTGAGAATGACAGGTCGATCATACAGTGGAATTTCATCAGGGGTATCTTCTCTGGATGACTCATTAGACGAGGCAGGAGCCGCCTTCTTGATTCTCTTGGCGACAGTTTTGTTTCGGGGTGCACGAGGGGAAACTGATTTCCTAGACTTGCTTTCCTTGGAAGCAGATGCACGATCCTTCTTCTTCTGTATGTCTTGCTGGGTCAGTTCGGCGTTTTTCGCTTCAACTTGGTTTTTCTTCGCTTCCCTAGCATCACGCTTGGCTTTGGCCTTCGCCCTCTTAGCCACTTCCTCAGGAAAATCAGCGATGGTTTTGAGGGAATCAGGGTGAGCATTTGGAGGTTGTGGTGGTCTGACATTTTCATCATCGGGGCCAATGCAGTTTTCAGCAATGCAGTCATTCCACGGCGGTGTGAGAGTAAATAGAATCTGGTACTTTTCATGAACATTTTCATATCTGTACCATTTGCCTGCCCAGTGGCGGTGAATTCTTTGAAGCCTGTTGTTGCGATCTGTCGTTGATTCAGTCCCTGGTGGAGTTCTGTAACTATCCGGATCAGACATTTCAGCAGTGGTGTTCTTTTCTCTGCCACGACCGCCCTTCTTAGGATTTCCATCAGAGAAGATGGTTAGAGCGTCTGTGACCAATTCATCCTCGGGCTGACTGTGAGCAGAGGGAATTTCCTCCTCATCTTCTTCGGGTTCGGACTCGTGTTTCTTCTTCGGGGCCTTGGGTGGCTTCGAAGATTTTCCTCCTCCAGTCATTCTCATTCGTTCAGACCTTGACGGAAACTGAGGCAAATTTTCTTCAGAATTTGAATGCTCTTGCGAACTCTGTGACATGACCAACCTATGAAATAGAATAGATGCGAGGAAAAAAGGGTAGGGTCATAAGCATGCATAGAAAGATTTTGAACGAAAATGATTTAGAGGGAGTCCAACAAGGAACTCATGGTAAAACAGAAAGATATCACTGATAGATTTTACAAGCTAGCCACAGAAAAAATTCTAGGCAGGTTGATAGCTATCTAATCTTTCGGATAATTACACATGAACCCTAGATGAGGAAAACCAGTACGAGGAAGATCTACAAACCGTACAAGTCAAATCCTAGTGATTCCTAAAGATCTACCGCGGTGAAATAAATTGAAGTAAATAGCATCGGTAAGAACTGCCCTAAGAACAGAGATATGGACAGGAGCAGTTCCGGATCCAAGCGCCCTAACTTGGCAACTTGAATCAACTACGGCAATGCGGGAAGAAGGATTACCGCACCGGTGTGATCAGCTGCGACGAGATTTCACCGGAGTAGCACGGCGGAACTTCTCGCCGGAGTTGCTTCGAGCACGGGCTCGGGTGGAGGTGAAACGAGGGTTTGAGGAGATGAGGAAGAAGACACGGTGAGGGATATTTATAGCTGGAGAGCTGAACCTCCTCTCCGAAATCTATGGCCCATAGTTGCGGGACGTTCCGCACTCGACGGACACGATCACGATTGTGGAGATCGTGGGCACGTGGCAACCGTTCTCTGCGGGAAACTCGGGAAGAGAGCGGGAGTTTGAAAGATTTGAGGAAGGGCTTAACGCCAAAAATGGATAAAAGTTCGAAGTTGATCTCTTTCGCGACCAAGGACGTCGGAGAGAGATTTTCTTCGGATCAAATTGCATGCTCATGACGGACAGCATAGATTTGGATGAGAAAGAATAGAGGGATAAAAGGGGTCCGAAACAAAACACTCAGCCAGAAGAGAAGAAACACTAAACTGAGAGCTATGAGTGAGTTGTTCATCGGACGAAACACAAACACGGCAACTCGAAGACAAACAAAACAAGAAAAAATAAACACAAAGAACTTGCACCAACAATATAGATCCCAGGGCTATGGATAAGTGAATATAATCCCTGAGAGAAAGTTCCTGCAAGACGAGTTAGTTCTTTCTCGCAACCCACACTTGTGTGGGCAGCGCAGACCTCATTTGTCTTGCTGAGCAGGGATGTTCCTTCATTGATCTCTGTAGTTTGCCTGTACATTTCCAGAGTAGTCATATGAATATGCATTGAAATTGTTCCTAGAGACATGAGCATAATGATTCGAGGAGATACGCATGTACTCCTTTTGTCGAATGTTTGACCGATATCCATTCAAGGAAGTTGCAGTGCCAATCTGCGAGTGATTATCATTTCCTCGAAGAGAACTACTCTGCATATTCAGGTTAGCAGTGACAGATAAGTTTTCAATGATGCACTTCTTCACCCAGATTTGCTTCTTGGGTGAACCAGACCTGCAGTTAGTCCCAACATACCGAGCGAAAACCTTACCATTCTGTTGTTTGAAGAATTTGTAGTTTGAGTCATCAAACTCGTCAGAAACAACAGAAATGGGAGTGTCATATCCTGAGAGAAGTGCAGGTTCGAGAGTTTTGCTTTTGGTAAGAACCCAACTTGTTCGAGGATATTGCTCGGGAGTCCAGTAGGTTCCATCAACGTTGAGTTTCCTTTCGAAACCCAGTCCTTCCTTTCGGGGATTTTTGTGCAGTATTGACTTCTTGAGCACATCACAGAGAGTTTGATGCCCTTTGAGGCTCCTTAGCATTCCTGTCTCAAGCAAGTTCTTTAACCTGCAATTTTCATCAGAGATAGCAACAAATTCCTTGGAAGAGGGGTTAGAAATATCATTCGTAGTGATTGCAATATTCTCGATGACAGCATTGGACGTTTCAGCATATGAATCAGCATTGCTACGCTCTAGGCATTTTGAGCAAGGGGGCACAAAATCTTCAGGAAGGTTGTTAGATTGCTCGGCGAAGAGAGAAGCTTTTTCTTTCGCAAGCACGTTATAAGACTCTTTCAGTGACTCGAGTTCTTGATTCCTGCTAAGGAGTTCATCTGATAACCACTCGTAGTCAACTGCAAGAGAATTATATCGGTTGGAAAGATCATCAATCGTTGAAGAAAAAACATCATGCTCTTCAGTCAACTCTTGATTCTTCTCCATCTCTTCGACCAGCAATCCTTCGGATTTCCTGAGATTCCTTTCAAGTTTTTCAAGCTCATCTTGTTGAGATTTTGCAATCTTAACCAGTTTGGCATAGGCAATGTATTCAGGAGAATATTCAGTCATAGATTTTCGGTGTTTTGCTGATACCTGATCCTTTGAGGTTTTTGCCATGAGACAGAGTGCTAGTGGTTCATCATCACTTGAAGAATAATCATCAGAGTCTGATTCGAGTGATTTCTCGGATGATTCATGAGCAAGAAATGCATTGCCTCTTCCTAGGCTTCTGTAAAGCTCTTCGTCTTCTGATTCGGATTCGGATGTTTCATCTTCAGATTCCATATTCATTTTAGCACACACTCTAGTCAGCTGTGATATTCTCTTCATATTAGATTCAATGGTTGCTCTGGTTTGCACGTCAGTGACTGGTCTCGTCGAAGAGAATGCGAAAGATTCATTTTTCTTCGAGAGCTTAGTGTGACGGTCCACTCGAGTGAATCCAGAGCAGTGAAGATAAATCCATCTGTTGCTAGGTTTTTCATCTTGTTCCTAGCAAGGACAGTCTGCTATGTAGTGACCGAATTGTTTGCACTTGAAGCACTTTATTTCTTTCGGAGGTAATCTTCTTGAAGATTCAGGCAAGTCAACTTCGTCATCATTTGTGAGACACATATTTTGTCTTCTGAGATCACCTAGTCTTTCTGTGAGCATTTCTAGTTCTCTTGTGATAGAGTGTTGATTCTCGACATCTTCTTCTTGGGAACTGCCATAATGTCAAAGAATTTCCCCTTCGCTTTCCGAAGAAGATTCTTGATGCCCATTTTCAAGTTCCATCTTTTCTTCGTGAATAGACAACAGCGTCATGACCTCGACGTAGTTCTTCATAGTCTGGTCTTTGATTGATTTCAGCTACAATTGGATCCAAGGTTGCATCAAGAACACTCAGCAGCTTGTTGACCACATCTCTATCGGTGATATCTGTTACTCAACGTTGATGAAGTCTTTCAACAATATTTGTCAACCGATCAGTGAGTTCCATAGCACTTTCCTTATGAAGACTTCTGAAACCAGCAAACTTGGCACGAAGCATATCTATGTGTTGATCTGTTCTGGCAATGAATTCTTCATGAACATCTTTGATGGCATCCCAAAGTTGCTTGGCAGTGTCAAGCATTCGGAATCGAATGAAAATGTATTTCGAGATACTGTCACGGATAATATCTTTTGCTTGAGCATTCAACCGCATTCTAGCTTTGTCATCGGAAGTAGGAGCATTAGGGTGCTGAACAGTGAATCCATTTTCCACAATCTGCCAGAGTTTAATGTTGATGGCTTGAAGTCTGATTTTCATTCGCTCTTTCCAGTAGAAATAATCATTTCCATCGAAGATAGGAAACCCTTCAGAGTGCGAGGATCTACCTGCATACGACATACTCAAAACTCCAAGGTTGTTAGACCTTTAATAAACAGAGACAGGGAGTGCCTGCTCTGATACCAATTGTTAGGACCGAGAGTATATCGACCAGACGGGGGGTGAATGGGAGATTCAAAAATTCTTGCGAATGTTTTGAACTGATCCCAAACACAGCAGCGGAAATAAAGTTCGGTAGAAAAGCACTTAATTAAGCTCGCTATTGAGGAACATATCTATCGATGTAAGAAGCAGCAATTGTTCGAGCAGAGGTTTGACAGATACGATGGTAATGCAATATACGAACAGATGCTGTTGCACGAGGGAAAACAAGATATGAACTGCGATGGAAGTGCACGGGAAATAGTGACAAGGTAAATGGATACGGCACTGAATGAAATCACGCTGACATGCAGAAGTACGAAGAGAAATAAATTAGACTGAGACGACACAGATGAATGATGAGAATGCGAAAGATAAGTAACGAACTATGATTGATCAGATAAAACTGTTGACACAGAGCACGAAAGTAAACTGCTGAAGGAAATGCAGTAATGTAGAATGAACCAGTGGTGCTCGATGGCGACAGATGAATTTGGTAGACCAGTTCGCCCTTCTGCGAAAGGACTACATCTGGTTGGAGGGGTTGTGATTTAACACAGAAGATAAGCTCTCTTCGCCCTATTCTCCTTCAACTCGGAGCTGATCAGACTCCAGTTGATTTCACTCGTGGTAGATACTTGTCGGCGATCTCCAAACCTTCGACAGACCTCTTCGCGAACCACAATGACTCTTGGTTGCTGAAGATCTTGCTCGGTGAAGACAATTACTCTTTGACACTCGAGCCGACACCTATCCGTCTAGAGAGTGCGCAACTCTCAAGAGTAATAGGTACAAGAACTCTAACTCAAAACTACTGTGATGCTCAACCACTGTCTAAGTTTTGGCTCTTGATTGTTCACTCGGTGGATCTTAAACTCAAATCTCTCGGAGAGGGGATGCTCAATCAATCTTCTCAGAAATCTTAAGCAGAGCAGCCAACGGGCAACGTTGGAGCGGGGTGGCTATTTATAGCCGCAGCCTTCCATGAAGGGAAAAGACCAAATTGGACATGTGGAGCAGCCAACGGCCGAACGACACGAGTCCAACGGTCGGAATTTGAGCACAACGGTAACATTCCTTGTGGAGCAAGTAATGCTAACTCCTCAGTTCGAAAGATATCTCCTGCAGCACCGAAGAACAACGTCTTCTACTGGCAGGTAATCATTCGAAGCATAAAGAGATTTCTCTTAGTCTCGCATAGGTTTGGGCTAAGCATCACAGCGGATCTAAGCTTCGAGAACCTATACCCCTCTTAATAGTACGGAGGTCCTATGACTCAAATAAGACAAAGAAGAACAACGAAACAAATGATACGTCTTCGCTTCGTCTTCAACTTTCTCGACTGCAGTCATTTTTCTTCGTACACACCGAATAAAAATTGCTTTGCGTCAGCAATAAATTTTCGAGGGGTTAACTCCTTCACATCAATCTTCTGGTCTACATGACTCCAATGGATGTAGCTCATTCTTCTCTGCTGCACAGATATTCTTCGGTGAAGTTCCTCGAACTTGATACCGGAGACATCATTCTCTTCGGAACTGCATGGACTACTTATCTCTGTGTGCACTAGCAAACAAATCAGTCCATGCCTATTTCTGTCAACAATCTCCAAAACACAAGAGGGCAAATATTGCACCAACAGTCGCACACGCGCTCATTTTCCTGCACGGGGTGTTCGCCCAGCGGAAGGGGTGCTGCCCATGCCCGCTTGCAGGCTGCACTGCCCATGCCCCCCGTCCGCATCCCCCGACCGCCGGCACGCCCGACTGTCCCAAGTCGCGTAGGCCGACCAACTGCCGTCAACCGTCGCCTGACCAGCCCCAGCCACGCCCCGTCCACCACCGCCCCGCCTCAAGCTCATCAGAAGTCAGCCTTGGCAGCGACGAGATTAGCTCTGGTCGAGGAATCGGTCCGATATCGAGAAATTCGCCGTAGTTTGGACCTGATTTGGCCGGAATCGAACGCGGTGGTAGAGTTTTACCGGATTCCGGCGAGTTCGGCGGTGGTCCAGTGACAGTTAGGCTGAAAGTTCCTCCCGCCAACCGTTTTTCTGGTATCCAGGGGCTGCAAAAATTGGTCCAGAAACTGGCTATTTACTGTTGGGGGTCCAAATATGGAGGGAGCTGGATAATTTTTTGCAGTACTGGCTGTTTTCCGGGATCTAGTTGTTACACTTTTGTTCGACCAAAACTGCAAAAAAAAGAAACAATTATTTTCTAGTTTCGTGGCATTATGTGGGGTCTGCTGGAGCTGCTATGAATACTGAAAAGTAAAGAACCTCAGATAATCGAACAACAAGCAGTATATGACGCCAAGAGTGCAAGAATCAACACAGAAACCAAGTAGTTTGGCTAACTTTTTAACATGGTTGTAATACTAACAATTTATAAAAGAACTTGGCCAGATAGATATACATAAGGAGAAACAGCAATTATGTGAATCTAATTTCAGATACAACGACACAGAATCATGTCAAAAGTTAATGTGACTTTTGCATCATGAAAATCCGCGTATGATATGTAAAATACAGGTTACAGTAACATAAAGACATGAATTTTACCATTTTCTACAAACTGTTTCAATAATTTAATACTTCCACAATTTTTTTTGACTTGGAACACCATGCATTCCATTAACTAGTGGACACGACAATATCGCCGTGTTGGGGAACGTTGCATGGAAAACAAAAAAAAATTCTACGCACACGCAAGATCTATCCATGGAGATGCATAGCTACGAGAGGGGGAGTGTGTCTACGTACCCTCGTAGACTGTAAGCGGAAGCGTTAGAACAACGCGGTTGATGTCGTCGAACAACTTCACGATCCAACCGACCGAGTACTGAACATACGGCACCTCCGCGTTCAGCACACGTTCAGCTCGGTGACGTCCTCGACTTCTTGATCCAGCAAGACGGCGAGGTAGTGGATGAGTTCCGGCAGCACGACGGCGTGGTGACGGTGATGGTGATGCTATCTCCGCAGAGCTTCGCCCAAGCACTGCGAAAATATGACCGAGGGACGGAACTGTGGAGGGGGGCGCCGCACACGGCTAAGACAATGTTGTGTCTTCTTTGGGGCGCCCCCTCTCCTCTATTTATATATGTGTAGGGGCTTGGAGTAGAAGGAATAGTGCCACGTGAACAGTACCATGTGAATAGTACCATGTGAACAGTCCACGTGAATAGTACACACGTGGACTTGGACTCCAAAGTCCAATACTATTCCTACTAGGACTCTCCTTTTTTTTTCCTTCCCTAGCTGCGTGGGCTTTTGAGGACTTGGTGCGCCTGGCCCAATAAGGCCAGGGCGGCTCCCCTTAGCCCATGCCAGCCCTTGGGACGTGGTGGACCCACTTGTGGACTTCCGGAATCCTCCGGAACGTTCTGGAAGCTTCCCGATACAATACCGAAAAAACTGCACCTTTTTCCGGAACCCAAAATATTACTTCCCATATATAAATCTTTACCTCTCGACCATTTCGAGACTCCTCGTGACGTCCGGAATCTCATCCGGGACTCCGAACAACATTCGGTTACCAATTCACATAACTCATATAACACTATATCGTCAACGAACGTTAAGCGTGCGGACCCTATGGGTTCGGGAATGATGTAGACATGACTGAGACGCCTCTCCGGTCAATAACCAATAGCGGAACCTGGATGCTCATATTGGTTCCTACATATTCCACGAAGATCTTATCAGTCGAACCGCAATGACAACATACGTAATTCCCTTTGTCCGTCGGTATGTTACTTGCCCGAGATTCGATCGTCGGTATCTCCATACCTAGTTCAATCTCGTTACCGGCAAGTCTCTTTACTCGTTCCGTAATACATCATCCCGTAACTAACTCCTTAGTCACTTTGCTTGCAAGCTTCTTATGATGTGCATTACCGAGAGGGCCCAGAGATACCTCTCCGAAACACGGAGTGACAAATCCCAGTCTCGATCCATGCCAACTCAACAGACACCTTCGGAGATACCTGTAGAGCATCTTTATGATCACCCAGTTACGTTGTGACGTTTGATAGCACACAAGGTATTCCTCCGGTATCCGGGAGTTGCATGATCTCATGGTCGGAGGAACATGTATTTGACATTCAAGAAAGCAGTAGCAATAAACAGAACGATCATATGCTAAGCTAACAGATGGGTCTTGTCCATCACATCATTCTCCTAATGATGTGATCCCGTTATCAAATGACAACTCATGTCTATGGTTAGGAAACCTTAACCGTCTTTCATCAACGAGCTAGTCTAGTAGAGGCTCACTAGGGACACGGTATTTGTTTATGTATTCACACATGTATTTTAAGTTTCCGGTCAATACAATTCTAGCATGAATAATAAACCTTTATCATGAACAAGGAAATATAAAATAATAACAACTTTATTATTGCCTCTAGGGCATATTTCCATCACGCCGACCACAGCCACCATTACATCAGGGGGTAGATCGAAAAGCCACACATACTGGCTTCCGTTCGGCGCCCTAGTACCATGACTAGCAAGTATATGAGCTGGTACATTGCACTCACGAGGCTTACACTCAATTTTAACATCTATGAATCCCATCTGTAGCATATACTTAACCTCATGGAACATCACACCCAGAGGAGCCCGATCAGAACTGTTGGATCGAATTGCTCGCTTCAGTTGTAGACAATCAGTCGAGAAGACAACTCATCCCATGTCGTGGTGTGCTCACGGCAGATGCCATGGGTAGGCTAATCGAACGTGGTTGGGGCTGGAGGACGTCGGAGGGTTCCGGAGGCGAGAATGGGGACAAGCGGTGGACGACACTCGATGTACCCAGGTTCGGGGCCCTCCGGGGGAGGTAACGCCCCTAGTCCTGCAAGCTCAACTAGATGGATCACTAGATGAGCTACAATGGTGCTCCTTGAGCTGTGTGGGTCGAGGAGGAAGGAGGACTAGCTCTCTCCTAATGAACTGGTGGGATGTTTCGCGTGGGGGGAAAGAACACAGGATCCAGTTCCCTTGCATGGAGGGCTCCCTGGGGGTCTTATAGGCCGGCTCCCCAGGGTTACAATGGTAATCTACCAGGGCGCGGGGCCTTGTTGTCATCGCCTCATGCCGGACTGTGGGACCTGCCGGCTGCGGGCCCCGCTGGCCATCCGGCACTGCAGCATGTCTTCGCTTGCGTCATGTGGCGGCGGGCGCTGTTCAGCTATAGTGCCATGCCAGGGCGTCACCGCTAACCCCGGGCCATGGTTCCGGGGCGTACTGTAGCCATGCTTGCCCGGTCTTCGGGGCGGCGCGCACTATAGCCATGCTGGCTCCGTCATGGGGGGCTGTCTTGTCACACGGTGGCTAGAGCTGATGTCGTCCTGGGCATCCGCCGCCTTCGGTGTCGCCGGGTCGAGCTTTATTATTGTGCATAGCCGGGTCAAGGGCCTTCAGGCCGGCTGGTGAGCGGGCCGGGTCGAGCTTCATCGTCACGCCTGGCCGGCACTGGGCCTCCAGGCCGGCTGGTGAGCGGGCCGGGTCAAGGGGTGCTGGCCGCCCGTTGTTTTGAAAATGATTAAGTGTTGATGCGCCTACCCGTGGGTCATCCCCCCGACAGTAGTCCCCGAAGCTGGCGAGGCCGCCGGCTGCCAGCTGGGGGCCCTGGCAGCTTACCTCCCTGATGAGCGATGGGTCTGGCCTGGCCGGCCACGAGGAGCGTGCCCGGGTCCTCACGCATCCAGCCTGGATGGCGGAGGCGGGGGGGCCTGTCGGTCTGACTTCTGGTGCGAAAAGTCACGCCCGCCGCCCGTCGGGAGCTCGCCACGTGGTGCCGTGGCCAGGCCTTGGCCTGCTAGGCCACGCGCGCGACAGGACGTCGCCGCAGGCCGCGGGCTCGGCGCACGCGTGGGATCTTCTGCGGCGGCCCTGGGCGCTTGCGCTTCTCGAGATGTTTAATGCGCCCGCTTGCCGCGGAAGGGACGGGGGAACGTGGGCGCAATCGATCCCACTTCCCCCACGCCCCTGTAGGGTTTAAATGAGGGGGAGGGGGAGGAGCCGAGGCACAAACGCCCCTCGCCTCGCCCGGCTGCTTCTTCTTCTTCCCTTGCTCTTCCTCTGCGCGCCCGCGTCCGCACACTCGCCGCTGCCGCCTCCCCGCGTGACAGGCCCACCGCAGCGCGCAGCTCTGTCGCAGCACCATTGCCGCTCCCGTTCTTTCTCCGTGCCCGGCGATGGCGACCCAGAAGTGCTCGTCGGAGGGCTCCGACATTTCGGACGAGCTCATTGGGCATCTTCGTTCTCGACGGAGGCTGCCGCCTGCAGAGCACGTGGTCACGCGAGCTCCGGGCGATGAGGTCGTGCCCCAGCCGCGAAACGGGGAGGTCGTCGTCTTGGCCGAGCACTTCAATCACGGGTTTGGCCTCCCCGCCAGTGGCTTCTTTCGCCACTTCCTTGACTATTTTAGCCTCCAGCCCCACCACCTGGGGCCCAACTCGATCCTCCAACTCTCCGCATTCGTGGCCTTCTGCGAGGGCTACGCTGGGTTGGCGCCGTCGGTGGACATCTGGAACAAATGTTTCTTCCTCAAGCCACAGACGGCACCGGCGCCGGGAGGACCGGTGATGACCTCCTGTGGGGCAGCTCTTGTGACCATCCGGCCCGTCGGTGGCTTCCCTAAGCTGCCGCTGCTGGAGTCGGCGAAGAAATGGCAGCGCTCGTCCTTCTACGTGAAGAACGCGGATCCGGCGACCGATTATATAAACCTGCCGCCTTCCGCGGACGTCGCTCCGGTGGAGAGGCACAACTGGAGCTTCGAGCCTCGCAGGTCGACAGAGGAAGCCGTCATGGTCTGCGGCCGGCTAGAGCAGCTGAAGAATGAGGAGCACCTACGCGGGACGGACCTCATCGCGGCCTTCGTCGACCGTCGGGTGCTGCCGCTGCAGCGCCGGCCGCACCGCATATGCGACATGAGCGGCCGGTTCGACCCGTGCTGTCTGGTGACCTCCGAGCAGACGCCGGCCCGGGTTGCCAAGTGGGTGAATCGCGTCACCTCCGCCAAGATCAACCCGAGCACCTGGAGCTTTGGGAAGGAGCCGTATAGCCGCACACGTCCAGTGCCTCAGGTATGTTTTTGACCGGCATTTATCGTTTCCTTCGCCCTTTCCTGCGTTGTGCTGACGCTGAGCGTGGTGATGGGTGCAGAGGTTCTCCCGCCAGATTGCGTGGGATGGGGCAAACCCGCCGGCCTTCGAGCCGGACCGGGAGTCTTCAGACGGGGAGGCCGGATCGGAAGACGACCCGGACGACCCCGACGAGACGTATGAAGCAACGCTTCTGGCCGCGATGACCGCCCCCACCGGCGAGGCCTTCATGGCGGGGGGAGAGCGCCGATGAGCGAAGAGGGCGCGTCGCCTTGTCCCGGCACCGACCCCGAAGCGGGCGATTCCGACGAGCACCGGGTGAGTCCTGCTTGTCCGGCCTGGGTTTCATTCTCGGGCCATTTGCCGTCTTTCATTTAGTTTGCTTATCTCTCCTCTGTGTGGTGGTAGGGCTCCCATCGTCCTCACAGTCGTGGGGGCACCGGCCCTGGTCGAGGAGGACGACGCTGGGGCTTCCACGCACGAGGAGTGGGAGCGCGCCGCTTGGAGGGACCTGGAGCGGGCCATGCAGAAGGAAGCCGAGCTTTCTGCGAAGGCGTGGGAGGACGCAGCGGCGCGGAGGAGTGCGGCGCGCCCGGATAGAGCCAGGGGAGCCGCGTGGGGATCTTGGGACGTTCTTGCGAGCTGGCGATCCTTTCACCGAGGTCGGCTGTCGACGCGCCTACCACCAGCCGGGGCGAGAGTGGCGCACGGGCCGGCGGCAGGGGTCCTGGTAACGCCGGCCGCCGAGCCGAAGAGGGGACGCCGTCGGGCGGAGCGAGGGCCGCGTCCGGGGGTGCCGACACGGCCATGGCCTCTCATCGGCTGACAGGTAGCGGAGCTAGCGCGAGCTCAACCGCCCAGCTGCAAAGGGACTGGGCGAGCACCGGCGAGACCCCCAGCGGGGAGCGTCCAAGGTCCTGAACAGCGGCCTTGGATCGGGTGCGCGCGGAGTTCGCCAACTGCAGTCGCTTCCTGCAGGGGACAGCTAAGGGGGCGCAGGAGCAGCTCGCCCGGCTGGAGGAGGCCGTTGCCGTGAGTTCCCTTTCTCCTCCCCCCTTTTTTTGTCTTCGGAATGCCTTTCGGTGGGGGCGCGCCAGCGCACCCACTGGGTGTAGCCCCCAAGGCCCGGGCCGGCTGTATAGCAGGCAGGCGGAGCCTCCTGGGATTATTTCTTGGCCTTGGTTGCTGATCCTTCTTCTGCAGTGGCTTCATGGCCGGCGCGTGGCAAGCTACACCCGACTGCTCGGGGCGTACCAGGCGGCCGGGCTGAACTCGTGGCGAGGGACGTGGAACTGTAGTGCTTCCGTGGTACGTGACTTATCTTCCTTCTGTGGGGGCGCGCCAGCGCACCCACTGGGTGTAGCCCTCGAGGTTCGGGCCGGCTGCTCCGCTGCCGGGTCGAATCTCTTCGCCCGATCGTTGTTCCTCTCGTCCTTTTCTTTTTCGGTCTTCGCTGCGCCGCTAATCGTCCGGTCTGATTGATGCACAGCAGCCTACGTCAGGTCTCGGGAGCTCCGACGCCAGCTGGGGCGAGCCGGCCAGCAGTGCGACCTTCTGCAGGAGTGGGTGACCCAGCTTGAGATGGCGCAAGGCCGGCAAGCGGACGCCCATCAAGCCGAGCTAATCCGGCTGGCGGAGGAGCATCAGCGAGCGCTGGCGGAGAAGGACAAAGCGTGGGCGCTGAAGGAGTGGGGAATGCTTGCCGAGGTGCATCATATTGACGCGCTTCTTGCCTTTAAGTCTCGGGTGCCCCCCTCACCTGCTAAGTTCGACCGGCCTCGGCTGCCGGTCGGTTCCTTTTGTCTTTTTCCTTTTTTTGCCCTTCTTTCAGGGGCTCTCCCGGAGACACAGGAGGTGGCCGAAGGCGCCGTCAGCTCCCATCGGGACGAGCAGCGGGCGGCCGGGAACCGCGTCGAGCGACATGCCGCCTAGGCGGTGGAAGAGACGGCTATTGCCGTTGAGGCTCGCTTGCAGATGTTCGGGCGTGTCATGAACCGGCTTCGAGACGCCGGCCTGGCGGTGGTGCGCAGCCTTTGGCCAGATGCGGTGCAACCGGCGACCGTCAACCAGCTGGCCTGGTGGCTGGAAATGGCACCGACCCGGATCAATGCCTGGAGAGCCTCCGCCGCGCGAGCCGGCACAACGATGGTGCTGCGTGTAACACCCCGATAATCATGCTACAGTGATCTCCCCCTAATGGTGGTCATGTCATCATGATTACTATGCAAATTGCCACTTGTCCAAAAATCAAATTCAAAATCCAATTTAAAATGCAAGTCAAATATTTACATCTTCAAACATGCAAACAAAATAGTTCATAATTTTGCAAATAATCCATAAGTAATTATGTTGAGGAAAACAACATCACCTAAATTCCCAAAATGCCCTGGGAATTAATTAAATATTTCCAAAATACTTGATCTTTTCAATTTCTAAAAATGTTTAAACATTTCCAAAATGCTCTAAAACTTTTTGTGCAGCTTTACAATATTGCCAAGTATTTATGTGACAAGTTTCACATTTTACAAAAATCATTTAGTAGCAAAAGAAAATAGAAAACAGAGGCAGAAAAATAAAATAGAAAGGGAAAAAGGGAAAAGGACCTAACACTACTGTGCCACTGGGCCATAAGTGGCCACAGCGCACACGACCTAGCCCACCAAGCGCCATCCTCTTCCTCCTATACACAAGAGGCCGTGGAAGGCATCCGGCCGCCATGGCCGCGCCTAGGCCATGTGTCGACCATCCAGGTCCCCCCTGGCGCCCTACTTGACGCCCTCGAACCCCCCTGGTGAAACCCTAGCTGCCCCATTCCCCTCTCCCTATGTAGCGCCGTACCTCCCCGCCATCGTCATTGCCGTGGGCAACCGCTGACCCGGCCGGATCTCCACCACCAGCGCCTCCCCGATCGCCCGAGCTCGTCATCGAGCACCGCGGTGAGGCCCTCGGCCGATTCCCCCCTTTTGTCCCCGTCGGATTCATCACCGTTGGCTCCCCTGCCGCCACGCCCGCGCTCGCCTGCTACTGCCGCTGTTGCTCTGCTGCTGCGGTTCCCTGCCGCCGCTGTTGCCCGTCGCCAACCGCCGCCGCCCCTGCTGGCCGGCCGCGCCGCGCCCGGCCCCCTGCCATGGCCGCGTGGACGCGCGCTGGCCCCTGGCCGCCGGCGCCCCTCTGTGCTCGAGCGTGCCCAGCCACAGGAGGGGCCGGCTATCCCACTGCCATGTGGGGCCCAACTTAATTAGTTTAAGTCCTAATTACTATTTAGTGCTAATCCTAATGCTAGTAGCCAATGACATGTGGGTCCCATCCCTAAATAAACATGTTTAGCACTTTAGTTAAATTATCAGTCAATGACAAGTAGGCCCCACCTTCACTGTTCACACTTTGACCCAGGTCAACTGTTGACTATTGACCTGCTGACTAGACTATTGACTTTTACCCTGGCCCCACATGTCATTGACTGTGGCTGGCTCTGCCCTGTGTAATAAAAGTATTTTACTGTTTGAATTCGAATTAATGAATTAAAATAATTTTAGAATATGTTTAAAACTTTGTAAATTCATATAAATTCAACCGTAGCTCGGATGAAAATGTTTTATATATGAGAAACGTTAAAAAAAAGACGAACCAAATATGCCATCCACATACCTGTCGCATGCCTCCAACACTGCAAACATGGAACCTTCCCCTCCGGATCGTCTGTCCGATAAATGCCTAAAGCCGGGAAAATATTTTCGGATATTTTCCCGCTCCGTCTATAACACCTAGCACTGCATTAGGTCACCCCTAGAATAGCTTATTGCCATGTCATGCATTGTGCTGCATTTGTTTGCTTTATATTTATTGTTTCTTCCCCCTCTTCTCTCCGGTAGACCCCGAGACCGACGCTGCTCCCGAGTACGACTACGCCCCTGACGTCCAACCACTTTCAGCAGAGCTTCCAGGCAAGCAAACCCCCTTGATCATTTCTATATCGCCCATTCTTTCTCTCCCATGCTTGCATTAGATTTTGCTACCGTTGTTCGATAGCTCCTACTCTGATGCGTAGCCTAATTTTGTAACTTGTTGTTGATACCTTACCTGCTATCCTATATGCTTAGTATAGGTTGGTTAGTGATCCATCAGTGGCCCCGCACCCTTGTTCGTGTTGCCATGCTTTCCTTCCGGATGTTTCGATCAACCTGATCGATGTGCAGAGACCGACATAGCACCACACACCCCCTTAGTTGTACTACTCTGCAGAGTTACTATCGAGAGCCGAGGGTGATACTGCTACTTGTGAGCTGCGTTGGTAATTCCCTGAAGAGGAAGGGAGATGCAGTACAGTAGAGATAAGTATTTCCCTCAGTTAAGAACCAAGGTTATCAATCCAGTAGGAGAACCAAGCAAAATACCGTTAAAGCGCACCTGCACACACAAGAGCAAACACTTGCACCCAACGCGAATAAGAGGGTTGTCAATGCTCTTAGCAGTTATTTGCACGGATTAAATCTTATCGAGGTAAATAGATAAACTAAACTACTAATTCAAATAAAAGTAAATAAATTGCAGCAAGGTATTTTTAGGTTTTTTATATGATAAAGATAGACCCGGGGACCATAGTTTTCACTAGAGGCTTCTCTCTTGAGCACATAAGCATACGGTGGGTAAACAAATTACTGTTGGGCAATTGATAGAAGTGCAAATAATTATGATGGATTCATGGCAATGATCATGTATGTAGGCATCACGTCCGAGACAAGTAGACCGACTCCTGCCTACATCTACTACTATTACTCCACCCATCGACCGCTATCCAGCATGCATCTAGGGTATTAAGTATGAAACAGAGTAACGCCTTAAGCAAGATGACATGATGTAGAGAAGCAAATTCAAGCAATATGAATAAACCCCATCTTTTTATCCTTAATGGCAACAATACAAATACGTGTCATGTCCCTTTCTGTCGCAAGGATTGAACACCGCAAGATTGAACCCATCACAAAGCACCTCTCCAATTGCAAGATAAATCGATCTAGTGGGCCAAACTAAACTGATAGATCAGAGAGAAATACAAAGCTATAACGATCATGCATAAAAGAGTTTAGAGAAGACTCAAATATTTCTCATGAATAATCTGATCATAAACTCACAATTCATCGGATCCCAACAAACACACCGCAAAAGAAGATTAAATCGGATAGAACTCCAAGAACATCGAGGAGAACATTGTATTGAAGATCAAAGAGAGAGAAGAAGCCATCTAGCTACTAGCTATGGACCCATAGGTCTGTGGTAAACTACTCACACATCATCAGAAGGGCGGCAAGGTTGATGTAGAAGCCCTCCGTGATCGATTCCCCCTCCGGCAGAGTACAAGGAAAGGCCTCCAGATGGGATCGCAGAAGAACAGAGGCTTGCGGCGGCGGAAAGGTTTTCTCTTCTGGCACTCTGGGGGTTTCCGAATATTTGTGAATTTATAGAAGTGGAATTAGGTCAAAAGGAGTCACATGGGCCCCACAAGGCAGTACGGCGCCCCCCGGGCGTGCCCTAGTGCCTTGTGAAGCCCCTGTGGGGCTTCTGGCCTCTTCCCGAAGCTTCCCAGGTTTCTTTTGTCCAGAAAAAAAATCTTCAAAAAGTTTCGTGGCATTTGGACTTCATTTGGTACTGTTTCTCTGAAAAGCCAAAAACAAGCAGAAAACAGCAACTGGCACTAGGCACTAAGTTAATAGGTTAGTCCCAAAAAATGATATATAATTGCTTGTAAATATATATGAAACATCCTGTTGGTGCAATAATTTACCTCCATATGTTTTGGAGATTGTTGACATAAACAGTGAGGGACTGATGTGTTTGCTAGTGCACACAGAGTAACAGGTCTCTAGAGTCAAGAGGAGTTTGGTTCAAACTCCGGAGAAAATCCCCTGCGTGGCAGTGAAGGTTATCACCGAAGATTATGACGACAAGAGTGACCCCTCAAAAATTGCTGACGCAAAGCAATTGGTTCGGTGCTCGTCCAAAGAAAGTGACTGCGGCCGAGAAGATTGAAGACGAAGTGAAGACGTAGCATTTATTTTGTTGTTTCTCTTCTCTTTATTGAGTCATAGGACCACCGTACTACTAAGAGGGGTGTAGCGTTCGAAGCTTTGATTCTCTGATGCTAAACCCAAATCCTATGAAAGTTGCGAGAGAAATCTCTTTGTGTTCCGAGCTAATACTTGCCAGCAAGAGACTGTGATCTTCTTCGCTACGAGAGATTTGTCTCTGACCGAGGAGTTAGCATTACTTGTTCCTCAAGTAATGTTACCGTTGCTCTTAAAATCAGACCGTTGTGAACATGTCGGTTGGCCATTGGCTGGATCGCATGTCCAAAATGGTCATTTCCCATCAGGGAAGGCTGCGGCTATAAATAGCCACCCCGCACCGGCGTTGTCCGGTGGCTGCTCCGTGTGATTGTGAGAAGATTGTTGAGCAACCCCCTCTCCTGAGTGATTTGAGTTTAAAATCCACCGAGAGAAAACCCCAGAGCCGAAAAATTATATAGTGGTTCAGCATCACTCAAATCTAAGTCCAGTACGCTCCGCCTATTACTCTTGAGAGCTGCGAACTCTCTAGACGGTTAGGTGTCAATTTCTTCAGAGACCAAGAGTAATTGTGGTTCTCGAAGAAGAAGTCTGTAAAGGTTTGGAGATCGCCTCAAGCATCTACCACGAGTGATCGGCATTGGTTGACGAACCAATTGTCGAGGAGAATAGGGCGAAGAGAGTTTATCTTCTGTGTTAAATCACAACCCCTCCAACCAGACGTAGTCCTTTTGCAGAAGGGCGAACTGGTCTACCAAATTCCTTGTCGCCGTCGAGCATCACTGGTTACCTCTGTTTCTCCCCTTTACATTCAAACTGAGCTGTATGACATATTTCAATCATGTGATTTGTCTCGATGCATGCTTTTAGTTTCCATTCGTTAGTTTGTATTCGCTCACTGTACACTGTTTTCATTCGCTCCGCTGCTGGGTTCCGAGAGTTTTGATATTTCCAAAGAAAATTTAAAACTCCCATTCACCCCCCTCTGGTAGACATACTTCGTTCCTACAATTGGTATCAGAGCAAGGTACTCCTTGACTCTGTTCATTTTGGTCTAACCACCTTGGAGTTTAAGTATGTCTTCAGTGAGCTACAGGTCGCACCTCAAGATTCCCATCTTTGATGGGACGGACTATCCCTTCTGGAAGGAGAAGATGAAGATCCGTCTCCGAGCTATTGATGATGATATGTGGAACGTGGTGCAGAATGTATTCATGGTTGAAGTGCACCAGGTCCCCACTGACCACGAGAAGAAAATTATTCAGATGGATGCTCAAGCCAAAGATGAAATTGGTGGCCATCTCTCTCGTGCTCAATTTCTTCGCTATCGTTAGTGTGAAACTGCAAAGGAATTGTGGGACATTCTCGAAAAGATAAATGAGGGTGTTTCAACTCAGAAAGAGGCTCGCATTGATACTCTTTGGGCGAAGTTCAATCGGTTCAAGCAAATCGGAAATGAAAGCTGCCAGCAAACCTTCGATCATCTGAGTGACATTGCAAACGAGCTATAAGGTCTCGGTGCCAAAGACATCACTAATCATGAAGTTGTGAAGAAACTGCTCCGATCCCTTGACAGTTCGTTCGACACTCTAGTTCTGATGATTCGAGAATGAGCTGATTTCAAAGTTCTCGACTCAGCTGATATCATGGAAAGGCTAAACACCCACGAGGAACAAGAAGAAGAAAAGAGAGATCTCTATGGCTCAAGTCACCGAAAAAGTCATGCTCTCAAGGCTGTGGCTGAATCTTCCTCAGAAGGAAATGCTGAAGAAGATTCAGATGACCCAGAACGGATCAGCAAGGATCTCGCATTAATCACGAAAAGATTCCAGTGCCTTCAAAGGAAAAATCAGTTTCAGAAGAAAGGATCCAGCAACTCTGGCGGCTCCAAATATTCATCAAAACCTACTGGAGATTACACCTGCTTCAAGTGCAAAAAGCCAGGACATTTCATTTCGGACTGCCCTCTCTGGGAAGCTGAAATCCATGCCAGTGGAAGATATGATTCAGGAAACAACCATGGCAAAGGCAAGAGCAAAAGCTACGACTCCGATGATGAGAAGAAAATGAAGAAGTTCTTCAAGAAGAAGGACAACTCCTCCTCCAAGTCCTCGTCAAGATCTTCCTCAAGGAATCCTTCCAAGTCCTCATCCAACCGCAAGAACAACTCTCGCAAGGCCAAGGCGTACATCGGCAAGGAGATGGATTCCGATGAAGAAGAATCATCTGACTCCGAAGAAGTTGATGAATCCGATGAGGATTCTGATTCCGGCATGGCTGGCATAGCATGTGCCTCTACTCCTGCATCGAACTTCTTCGAGAATCATTCGAGCGACAACGAATCTCCTGCCTACTGCTTCATGGCCAAAGCTTCGAAAGAAAAGTTATCCTCCAAACATCACAAGGTTCACTCTAGTGATCAATACTCTTCGGATGAAGATGACCATGATAAACTGATCAAAATTGCTAATATGCAACAAAACTCTCTCAAGAAAATTGAGAAAACCCTCAAGAAATCTGAAGGGTTGTTGGTTGAGGAGATGGAGAAAAATCAGTCGTTGACAGAAGAGCATTCCGCTCTCGAGTCTCGAATGGAAGAACTATCAAGTCGTCATGATTTTCTCTCGGCCGACCATGAGAGATTGACTTATGATTACCTGAAAAGGAAACAGGAACTCGAGTCGCTGAGAGAGGCTCATGATGACTTGATCAGAGAAAATTCTCTTCTCACCCAACAACTCAAAGAGAAACCTGAAGTGTTTGTACCACCCTGCCTAAAATGCCTTGAACGCAGTAACTCTGAATCAAATGCTGAATCTTCTGTGAATGATAACCCCTCTGTCGAGGAAAATGGTTCTATTTCTGATGAAAATGCTAGGTTGAAGGATCTTCTTCAGACAGGAATGTTCAAGTCTCTCAAAGGGCATCAAACCCTGTGTGATGTTCTGAAGAAATCCATTCTTCACAAAAATCCCAGGAAAGAAGGTATCGGTTTCGAAAGGAAACTGAATGAAAATGGTTCCTACTGGGAACCTGATCAATATCCTCGCACCGTGTGGGTGCTAGACAAGAGCAAAACGCTCGATCCCGCTTTACTTTCAGGATATGACAATACTATCCCAGAATACTCATATGATGATTCTCTGGACAACTATAAGTTGTTCAAAAATCAACGTGGTGAGGCTGTTGCTCGCTATGTTGGACCAAACAGCAGGAATGGCCCCCCAAAGAAAGCTATCTGGATGCCTAGGAAAACTATCAAAGCATTGCCTATTACTACGTTACTAACCATGCAGGCTGAAAATGCTCGATACTTCCTGGAAAAGGTTCAATAGAATGAGTACATGCATACCTCGTCTAACCACTATACTCATTCATCTGGGAAGAATTTCAACGCATACTCCTTCGATTATGCTCGTACTCATTCAAGTCACAATTCGTATGACTATCGAAAGAAATCATATCCTGCTCGCTCATATGTTTCGAAGCCACCTACAAAGATGTGGGTGGTTAAGAAAGCCTGATTTCTCTACAGGACTATGTCTCCGGGTGTACCGAATGGATAATGGATAGTGGATGCACTAGTCATATGACCGGAGACAAGTCGTTGTTTGTCGACCCCAACTTAACTGCTTCATCTTAGAAGTATATTACTTTTGGCGACAACAACAAAGGAAAGGTAATTTTGCTAGGTAAGATTGCTATATCCAAGGACAAGAACATTGATGATGTTTTACTTGTTCAGTCTCTTGGATTCAATCTCATGTCAGTTGGCAAGCTTTGTGATCTAGGCATGCTTGTTCTATTTTCATCATCCAAATGCATCGTCTTTATGGCTTCTGACAATTCCTTAGTCTTCGAGGGAAATAGAAAGGGTGATTTGTATATTGTGGATTTCTCTAAGGGTCCCTCAGTCCAAACTTGTTTGCTTGCAAAAGCAACCGAAGGATGGCTGTGGCACCGAAGACTTGGTCATGCAGGTATGAGAAATTTGCAGACTCTTCTAAAGAAAAATCATCTTCGTGGCATTCCTGATGTGAAATTCGACAAGGATCGTCTCTGTGGTGCGTGTGAAGCCGGCAAATTGGCCAAGAAGCACCATTCGTCAAAAACTGTCATGACCACAACAAGACCTCTGGAAATTCTTCATATGGATTTATTCGGACCTCAAAACTATGCAAGTTTCGGAGGCAGTCATTATGGTCTGGTTATTGTTGATGATTTCTCTCGATACACTTGGGTATTCTTTCTCGAAGACAAAACCTGCACCCAAGACATCTTCAAAAGATTCGCCAAGAAGGCTCAGAATGAATATGAAGTGCGAATTAAGCACGTCAGAAGCGACAATGGTACTGAGTTCAAAAATACTCATATCGAAGATTTTCTCGACGAACATGGTATAACTCATGAGTTCTCTGCCGCATACACTCCCCAACATAATGGAGTTGTTGAGCAAAAGAATAGAACTCTCATCGAAATGGCGAGAACAATGCTCAGTGAGTATAAAACTCCCATCTGTTTCTGGGCTGATGCTATTAACACTGCTTGTCATGTTGTGAATCGTGTTTATCTTCACATATTCCTTAAGAAAACTTCATATGAGCTTATCACTGGCAAGAAACCGAATGTTTCTTATTTACGTGTTTTCGGTGCACCTTGCTATATTCGTGACATGAATCATAATTCCAAGTTTGCACCCAAGGCACATGAAGGTTTTCTTCTTGGTTATGGCTCGAACTCGCATACTTATCGTGTCTATAACTCTCACCACGGGAAAGTTATGGAAACGGTAAATGTGCGGTTTGATGAATCTAACGGCTCTCAAAAGGAGCACCTGCCTAATGTGATAGATGAACCTCCGATCTCGGATGCTATTCGGAAAATGGCCATTGGGGATGTCAGGCCAGTCGAAGGAAATACACCTGACTCTTCCGATGAAGATGCCCCCATAGCTTGAAGAACATGCCAATCTACTGCCGAAGAAAATGCCACACAAACACAAATGGCACCCCAAATGCAAGTGCAAATCAAAACGGCAATCCCGATGAAACTGGCGATACTAATGCCCATCCTGATGCTGATGCTGAGGAAAGTGAAAATGATCATCAAGAAGAAAATCCTCTCCCACGAGTGGAAAATCGAGTTGACCCTGCATTAATCCTCGAAGATCTCGAGAATCCAGGTTACCGACCCACAACTCGCTCTCGCACTTGTTTGGCTAACTACTGTGGCAGTTTCTCCTTTGTCTCATTGACAGAACCTACCAAGTATGAGGAAGCCATGAATGATCCCGATTGGATGAATGCCATGCAAGAAGAGTTGGTGCAATTCGAATTGAATGATGTGTGGGAATTGGTTGACAAACTGAATCCTAAGAAGCACAATATCATCGGCACAAAATGGATCTTCCGAAACAAGCAAGATGAAAATGGCATTGTTGTGAGAAACAAAGCGCGTCTTGTCGCTCAAGGGTATACACAGGTAGAAGGTATTGATTTCGGTGAAACATATGCTCCTGTTGCTCACCTTGAGGCAATTCATATTCTTCTCACTTATGCAAACTACAATGATATTCTTCTTTATCAAATGGATGTGAAAAGTGCTTTCCTCAATGGTGAAATTGATGAGGAAGTATATGTTAGGCAGCCACCTGGCTTTGAAAACCCTCAGTTTCCTAACAAAGTTTTCAGGTTGAAAAAGGCTCTGTATGGGCTGAAGCAAGCCCCTCGAGCGTGGTATGACACTCTGAAGAGGTTTCTGCTCGACAAAGGGTTAAAGCCAGGATCCACTGATTCCACTCATTTTACTCGTGCTATTGATGGTGATCTATTTGTGTGTCAAATTTATGTGGATATTATTTTTGACTGTACTAACATTGCATGCAGCATGGAATTCAGACGAATGATGTTCGAGAAATATCAAATGTCTATGATGGGTGAACTCAAGTTCTTTCTCGGACTGCAAATCCGTCAACAGGACAATGGAATTTTCATATCTCGGGAGAAATATCTGAGAGACTGTCTGAAGAAGTTCAAAATGCAAGATTGCAAACAGAAGAGTTATAAAACTCCCATGCCCACGAATAGCCAGCTGGACGCAGATGTGTACGGTAAAGATTAGGATCAGAAAGCTTATCGTTCGATGATTGGTTCTTTGCTCTACTTATGTGCATCCAGACCTGATATTATGCTGAGTGTTTGCTCATTTTCAAGCTGCATTGAAAGAATCGCATCACCAAGCGGTCAAGCGTATTCTGACATATTTCGCTCACACCCCCACCTTAGGTTTATGGTATCCTAAGGGAGCACAGTTTGACCTCAATTGATATTCAGACTCAGATTATGCAGGTGACCGGGTTGACAGGAAATCTACTTCGGGGACATGCCATTTCCTCGCTAGATCATTGGTATGTTGGTCATCAAGGAAGCAGAATTGTGTCTCGCTCTCTACGGCTGAGGCCGAATATATTGCTACTGGCGCGTGTTGCACTCAGTTATTATGGATGAAGCAGAATCTGAAGGATTATGGCATCAAGGTCAAGAAGATCCCTCTATTGTGCAACAATGAGAGTGCGATCAAAATTGCACACAATCCAGTGCAGCACTCTCGCACCAAGCATATTGAGATCAGACATCATTTCCTACGCGATCATGTTGCTCGAGAGGATATTGTCATCAGTCACGTCAATACCGAACAAAATCTCACCAATATCTTCACCAAGCCTCTCGATGAGAAAAGATTCTGTGCGTTACGGTGTGAACTAAATATCCTAGATTCCGCAAACGTGCAGTAAGCTGGACTCGGCATCCATACCATCACTTCCACATCTTAGAAGGAATGGGTGCACAACACTCGAAGAGTTTGAAAATTTCGACAAAGTGAAATTTTCTTTCTGAGAATGAATACATTAACGAAGAACTAGACTAACCGGGTGCCACGATAATTGTGCGATGCTCGGGGTCATACAGTTCTTATACGGTGGGTAACGCCACCACAATTTCTCTTCGTTGAGTTGTCTTTCGGTTGAAATTTTAATTGTGTTTGTCCGAATGTACTTCACTGATAGCTTCTCTCTCGGGTGTTTGTGTTTCTTCATCTGAGTGAAATACCTAGGACCCTGTTTTTCTCTCTATTCTATCTCTTCCAGTCTATGCTGCTCCGTTATGAATGCACAAACTTCATCTGGTAACGAAACTTTATCTGGTGTCCTTAACCACGTTAAAGGTTTGGTCTGAGCTTAATCTGTTTTGGCGAAAGCCGTCCAAAATTTGGGGTTTCCCGCCCAAGTCAGGACCACGTTCTTTGGTGACGGTTGCCACGTGCTCTTCATCAACTGCCAGTTTATCTGGTCCGTTGAATCGCAATAGTCCTCTGACTGTGGCCATCCGATCAGATTCATCGGGTGCGGTTATTTCCTCCTCGCATATATATTCTGTGCCGCCACCCTCCCTCAACTCACTTTGCATCTCCGCCACCATCACCTTCCGAAGCCCTACCGCACTACTCCACCTCGAGCTCGATGACGTCGACCATCTTCGCCGCTTTGCTGCCGGAAAGAGGTCGCCGGAGTCATTCCTCGCCGCCGCGGATCATCTCCATCCCCGCGCCGCTGTAGTCGCTGCACATCACCTAGTTAGGGTATGTGTAGTGCGAACTCGTTCTTCCATTCATCTTGTTCGAGTTCGTAAGCGGGAGTAATTGTCTAATTTTTACCGCATTTCCTAGATCTTTACTGATAGGTAACTTGTGCGAATGTGGTTTGTAGTTGTCCCTCGCATCCAAAAATTTCCGATCTAGGGTTTGTGTTATGTCTCGTACGAACGGAATGCTTAGCACGTTAACTAGTATATTCTTCGAACCTACTAGTTCGTTCTACACATTTCTTTCATCCGAAACATTTCTCAAAGTCTGCATCTACTTCTTCAT
Organism: Elymus sibiricus; assembly: GCA_039707655.1. Taxonomy (NCBI): domain Eukaryota; kingdom Viridiplantae; phylum Streptophyta; class Magnoliopsida; order Poales; family Poaceae; genus Elymus; species Elymus sibiricus. Next base: position 198,982,947 of record CM077664.1, on the reverse strand, counting down.
CAAAACGATTTCTTTTTCAAAATCTTCGCTATGTGCATTTGTAACCCTGTCCCCATTTTCCCTCGCATCTATCTTTGTTCACAGGAAAATGCAGTCAGTTGAGGATTCGGCTCAACCAGTGAGCCTGGCTGACAGAGATGATGTTGTTCTGGGTACAGCTGACGAATCTAAGGCTCCGAATGCCAAGGGCCCAATGCCAAGAACCAAGCTAAATGCTAATGAGCAAGAAGAGACTGCTCCGAAGAAGAAGGGTGGCAGACAGGCGTACACAAACACAGCTGAGTATATCTCTCATGATCGGTATGATACTGTTCCAGGAGAAACCAAACATCTGAGAGATACGCGTTAACAATGGATTCGACGTCATTGGGTGCGCAAATGGTTCAACTATGAATTTGTTCATCCTCGATTTGCTCAAAACTTTGCATTTCATCCACCATGGGGTGACTGCCGGGAAATTTCTCTCATAAAACCAAATGGTCCCCAAGAGAGACCACCTCCTCCACCAGATGCTCATGAGTCCTCCCTTCGTACACCCGAATCTTATCCTGATGAGCTTGCTAAGCATCAGTGCAATGCCATCAAGCGAGCTCAGAGGGCTGAAAAGCAAAAGGCTCGTGAAGAGGAAAACCTTCGCCTTCTCAAAGATGATGTCGAGAAGAAAAAGGCCGAAGGAAAATCTGAAGGACGCTCTAAACGCAAGCATGATCCTAGCACAGCTGCATCAAAGAGAAAGAGTGCACCAAAGAATAAAAAGGCTGAACCAGTTGATGAATTTAAAATGAATGATTCTTCAGATGATGACCCTCCGCTCACCAAGGAAGAAGTTGCTGCGACTCTCAACGAGGAAGTGAATATTACCGCATCAACTGTGTTGCCTAATCTTCAGGTTCATATGGCTCCAGAAGCACCACCGAAGAAGATCACTTCTAGAAAAACTCCTGCTACCACTGTCACTATGAAACATCATGTGAACACAACTCCTCATCCAGATGCTATCAATTTGCAAGATTCGGTAGTTGACACTCCTGTGAGTTCTGCAAAGCCAGGCAAAAGTATTCCCAAGCCCGACTTGAAGAAAATCAAGGCGCCTACTACCGAGAAAAATGCTCCACAAGGTACTGCTCCGACGGAGAAGGCTGCTAAGTTTGCGCCTACCTTGACTCAGCCGTTGGCTTCTAAACCTCCTTCTGAGCAAGTTCCTGTGCAGACTGCTCCTATTGCCAAGTCTGATGCTCCTCACTACTATGATCACATATTCATCATGGAACAGCTTGACAAATTTGTGGACAATCCATTCGATGGTGAAGTGGCTTCTCTGCCTATTCCTGCTGAAGTCATTACACATGCCACTTCCATAGTTCAAGAAATGAGAGAAGATGCAGTTGAGATCAACTCTCTCTCTGCCGAACTAATTGACCTTGATGGTCGAATGAAAACTGCTTCTTCAAGATTTGTCATTAAAGCGCTCGAAGATTCTTACAAGGATGTCAACCGTGCCATGACTCTCCTCCGTCACAGAAGGTTACGCTTTCACACGGATCTAGACAAAATTGTTCGCAAGATCTGTGACAAACATCAGGCAAAAGTCACTGGCTACAATGATCTGGTCAAATGCCACATTGATCAAGTTGCTCAGCTCAAGAAGAAGCAATGAAAGAGAATTGCGAAGAAAAATGTACCTCCTGCTTCGAAGGAAAAATCACCTGCACGCCCAGTTGCTCAGTCTCTGAAAGAAAAATCTCCTGAGCCAGCTCCTCCTTCGAACCCCCTAGTAAAAGACTCGGATGCTCCTCCCTCGCCAAGGCCTACTGAATCAGTGCATGTGGCATCCCCTGCTCGAGCTGATTTTCCCTTGCAAAGATCTGTCTCTGAGGAAGGTGAAATTATTCGCTCCGAGCCCCAAGCTTCTCCGACTCATGAAGCTCCAAAAGTCTCGACTTCTCCTATTATCGAGCAACAACAACCTCCAGTGGAACAACCTCAACCACCTCCAGTGCATGATTCGGCCTCAGTGCCTAACGTGGATGAACCCGCCCTGCTGCCTACTGCCTCTGCAGCACCCTCTGTTGCAACACCTGCTCCATCTCCACTCAAGTTAAGTATTGATGCAGCGACACGAATCCCAGATGCTGGTCCTTCCGAACGGAAATCTGTCTCTGCTCGCCGTACTAATTCAATTGTATATGGCGATGAATTTCTCTCTCCTGAAGAAGAACTCAAATACCCATACCCTCGTGAAGAACTACCTTTGTTCTCGTCAGGAGCAGGCGCGAAAGGTCCTCTTTTCAATCGGAATGCGCACCCCAAATTCTTTCAAGATAGTCCGTATGATGGGCCGCGCACTTCGGAATCGCCTCACTTCTGGACTAAGGAACAGGCCATATATTACTCTCGAGTCCTCTATGAGAGCAGAAAGATATTTCCTCACAAATATCTGAATATTCCTGCAATGCACAATATTGGCTGTTTCAATCAATTGCTTCAAGATCTGGATGATTTCTGCCTCACCAAGGTATTTGAATTCAAGCGCCCTTGGAACAGAGAGATTATTCTTCAGTTCTATGCTACCTTGTATATCTCTGGCGATGAATCTGATAGCTCAAAATGGATTATGGAGTGGATGACCGAAGGAAAATGCATCAAATGCACTTCAACAGATTTTGTCTCGCACTTCCATTTCCCTCGCTTTGAGCATGGTGACACTGAAATTCGGGTTCACAACATTGATGTCATATCAGATGAATCTTTTCGGTGCATAATGGATCAAGAAAAGATTCGTGACTACACTGGTCCTCCTCGTCCTAAGCACTTAACCTTCGACAATCAGACACTATTTCACATGCTCTCCTACACAATCTGCCCTCTGGCGGGTATGAATCCGGACAAATCCATCTCAGATGTTCTTCGAAATGCTATATATGCAATCTATGAGCGATACATCTTCGACGTGGAAGACATGTTTCTGCGTATTCTGAAGGATTCTGCACAATATCCCTTCTGCATCAAAGTTTTCGTGCCGTGGATCCAGAAAGTTATTGATCATGCTATGCGCACAGTGTATCTTGCGAAGGAAAACCACAAAAGCTTCATTCCTCCTGTTCATGATAACTTGCAAGTCATGGAAGATATCACTTCAGGAAAATCGCCCGCATCAAGCCCCCAAGACTATCACAAGCAATTCGACGGGCCACGTCTTCCTCAGCGCGACCAAAAGATTTTGCCTCAACCTCCATCGCAACTCGAAGTTAGTTTGCGCACACAACAACTGATGCTGCAGCATATCGCCGAGGATCAACGTGAAAAATAACATCTCGCCTCCGAGCTAAATGCTCTCAACAATCGCACCAGAATCATGCATCTGATAGCTGATGAAAACAAGAAGAGACTCTGGAAATTGCTTCGCAAGTTCTTCATCGAGAAACAACTCCTGAATGTCAATCTCTAAGAGCTCTATGATTATATTGACAAAGGCTTCACTGTTGAAGATTTTCAAGATCGGAGTACCCCTCCTCTACCTGTTCGTGAGCCAACCACTGATCTTCTTCATCTCAAGCTTCGCAAACTGCTTGACGAGTCTGAAGCCACCTCACCGACCGAAAAACCTACCGAAGGCAATGTGCTATCCCGTGTTCCTCCTGTGGCTACTCCAATTATACCCTCGTCTGCTCAGCCCCAAGTTATTATTCCTGAAGGAAAATCTGTTGCTGCTGAAGACGAAGACAATCCCGTCACTTCCGAAGAAGAAGTCACCTCCGACAGTTCTTCTGGAGATGCCACCGATTGAACCAAGTTCTGCGTTTTTGCACTCATGTTATTCGTCACCTTTTTGACACTTGTTGACAAAAAGGGGGAAATTACATCGAGTCTCGATAGATTTGCTTTCTGTGTTTTGTTGGTTTTGGTTTCGTGCGAGTTTGCAACTTCTGGTTTAAGGTTATCTGTACTAAGTTGTAAATCTCGATAACTTCTGTGTTGTAATGTTAATAACACCTCCTGTTGCACTATTTCTCTCGAAGCATTTGTTTTGCAGGTGGAATTATTATCGGAATTTATGAATGATTGCACTACTATCTCGATGGATTATATCTCATCAGTGCGAATCACTGTCTCGAATGATTGAAATGTCCTCTGTATACTTCAATACTTGCAGGAGAATTTATCTCATATCCTTTTTCCCTACATACATTTAGGGGGAGTCTATTTCATCATCGAGCAAAGTAACACTTACTCACTCTTGTTGGAATTCCTTTACACTTATCTATCTTCACTTCGATGATTATCTGTTTTTTCAACAATCGTCCAAAAAGGGGGAGATTGTTGGTGCAATAATTTGCCTCCTTATGTTTTGGAGATTGTTGACATAAACAGTGAGGAACTGATGTGTTTGCTAGTGCACACAGAGTAACAGGTCCCTGGAGTCAGGAGGAGTTTGGTTCAAACTCCGAAGAAAATCCCCTGTGTGGCAGTGAAGGTTATCACCGAAGATTATGACAACAAGAGTGACCCCTCAAAAATTGTTGACGCAAAGCAATTGGTTCGGTGCTCGTCCGAAGAAAGTGACTGTGGCCGAGAAGATTGAAGACGAAGTGAAGACGTAGCATTTATTTCTTTGTTTCTCTTCTCTTTATTGAGTCATAGGACCACCGTACTACTAAGAGGGGTGTAGCGTTCGAAGCTTTGATTCTCTGATGCTAAACCCAAATCCTATGAAAGTTGCGAGAGAAATCTCTTTGTGTTCCGAGCAAATACTTGCCAGCAAGAGACTGTGATCTTCTTTGCTGCGAGAGATTTGTCTCTGACCGAGGAGTTAGCATTACTTGTTCCTCAAGTAATGTTACCGTTGCTCATAAAATCCGACCGTTGTGAACGTGTCGGTTGGCCATTGGCTGGACCACGTGTCCAAAATGGTCATTTCCCATCAGGGAAGGCTGCGGCTATAAATAGCCACCCCGCACCGGCGTTGTCCGGTGGCTGCTCCGTGTGATTGTGAGAAGATTGTTGAGCAACCACCTCTCCTGAGTGATTTGAGTTTAAAATCCACCGAGAGAAAACCCCAGAGCCGAAAAATTAGATAGTGGTTCAGCATCACTCGAATCTAAGTCCAGTACGCTCCGCCTATTACTCTTGAGAGCTGCGAACTCTCTAGACGGTTAGGTGTCAATTTCTTCAGAGACCAAGAGTAATTGTGGTTCTCGAAGAAGAAGTCTGTAAAGGTTTGGAGATCGCCTCAAGCATCTACCACGAGTGACCGGCATTGGTTGACGAACCAATTGTCGAGGAGAATAGGGCGAAGAGAGTTTATCTTCTGTGTTAAATCACAACCCCTCCAACCAGAGGTAGTCCTTTTGCAGAAGGGCGAACTGGTCTACCAAATTCCTTGTCGCCATCGAGCATCACTGGTTACCTCTGTTTCTCCCCTTTACATTCGAACTGAGCTGTATGACATATTTCAATCATGTGATTTGTCTCGATGCATGCTTTTAGTTTCCATTCGTTAGTTTGTATTCGCTCACTGTACATTATTTTCATTCGCTCCGCTGCTGGGTTCCGAGAGTTTTGATATTTCTGAAGAAAATTTAAAACTCTCATTCACCCCCCTCTGGTAGACATACTTCATTCCTACACATCCAAGATTGATACTATAACAGCATGGAACAATCAAAAATTATAGATACGTTGGATACGTATCAAGCATCCCCAAGCTTAATTCCTGCTCGTCCTCGAGTAGGTAAATGATAAAAACAGAATTTTTTATGTGGAATGCTGCCTATCATATTCATCATATAATCTTTTCTTTGTAGCATGGACATTTGGACTTGAATGATTCAAAGCAATAGTCTATAGTTTGACATGAAGACATAAATACTCAAGCATACTAACAAGCAACCATGTCTGTCAGAATATCAATGCTAAAGAAAGTTATCCCTAGCCCATTATGCTCTATCATCGATCCATTCATGGAACACACTCAATATTAGCTACACACAATGCACAAGCATGACAATAGTGCTCTCTAGTTGGTGCTTTTATAAGAGAAGATGGAGACTCAAAATAAAAATAAAAATTGCATAAAAGTAAATAGATAGGCCCTTCGCAGAGGGAAGCAGAGATTTGCAGATGTGCCAGAGCTCAAGGCTTAAATTAGAGAGATAAAATTTGTCGGGCCCATGGAACCAGGGGTATCCAGGCCCGTCTGCCTTTGGCCTAGGGCGCAACGCCTGGCATGGGCCCAGCGGGCCGTCACCACCGAGCATCTCACCAAGACCCCTCATGAGGCCCTGGCCTCCTGAGGCCCCCTCCTCAGGAAGTGGCGAGTAATACTCAGCACCACCATCAACGGCCTCGCGAGGCTCTCTCACGAGGCGGCTTCCCGAAGTAACCTCGCGAGGCAGCTCTCCGAGGTGGCCTCCCGAGGCCCCCGCCCGCGGGCGCTCAATACGAAGGCCGTTCGGCGTGCCGCGCGGTCTGGAGCCCATCACGTGGGTGACGCACGCGGCGACGAGCAGCAGCAGAGGCCGCGCCAGCAGGCGCGGATGAAGATGGTTTCCTCTTTCGTGTTAAGGGAGCAGGGCCAGCTATCTACTCTCCAAAGCAACCCCAAAGGTTGCCCGATCGACGAAGGAAGACCAAGTCGACGGGCGCGCAGGGCGGAGGTCATCACCGAGCCCACCGGCACGTCATGGATCATGCTTTGGCACGCGAAGACCACCTTTAGTCAGGATAGCCTGAGCGCCTGCCCCTTTCAAAATCGCCAAGTGTGGCAACCCTTCCCGCCTAAGTTTCCAGGGGGAAGAGGACCAAGGCCGATATAAAGGGCAGTGCTGCCATTGTAGGCAGGCCCCACCCCGGAGATCGCTTCCTTCATCTCCTACCTTGTACGCAAGAACTCTCTTGCCCCTTGCAATCCCAACCACATGCAGGAGTAGGGTCTTACACCGCAAGGTGGCCCGAACCTGGGTAAATCGCTGAGTCCTCGCTTCGTCCCTCGCTAGCGCGCTCTCGTCGTAGCCTCGCCGTAGTTTAGCCGTGGTAGGAGAGGAAGCGGTAGAACGAGCTCACCCCAGTGTTCGAACCTTTGGGTCCCCGGAGCCCGACTTCCGACATTTGGCGCGCCAGGTGGGGGTGCGCTACCATTCTTCTGCTCTGCCCTCAGCTCCACCAAACCCATGGCCGACGCACGTCGCGAGCGTACCGAGCGCAGGGCTGGCTGCGTGGCTCAGACAGAGTGGGTGGCCCACGGCAATCGCCGCCGTCCCGAAGTCGAGGCTGCTGCCGCCACCGACCCCGCTGCCCGCGAGCAGCAGGACTCCTCCCTGCACCCCTCCGTGCGGGCGAACGACCACACCGCCACGGCCTCCTCCCTCGCCCGCCGTGGGCCACCGAACCCGCAGGCCGCACTGCTCATGGCGCGTGAGCTGCTCCGCTACCGTCCGGATGACGCCGGCTGCGACGCCTGGCTTGGTCGCATCACCGAGCTCGTCAACGTCGCCGGGGACGCTCCGGCGCTTTCTCACTCGCTCCGCCCTCCGCCGTCTTGTGCTGGGGACCTGGCGCACGGCGCTCCCCCGCCGCCTCCTCTGTGCGACGAGCGCGCCGGGCCCCAGCGCAGCGCGCGGGTTCGTGAGCCGTCCCACGGCGCATCCTCGCCAGACCGAGACGAAGCCAGCTGCCAGATCATCCGCCGCGCGAGTGGTCCTCGAGAGGCAGCACCAGCGCCAGGACCAGGCCGTTCAGGACGTTGCAGCGGCCGGGCGTCAAAACCGCGCCGCCCTCGCTGGCGGCGTCCCCTCGAGCGGCGTGGGCTGCCGTGCCTTCACCCGCGAGCTGCGTCGCGTGGTCTGGCCCGCGAAGTTCAAGCCTGAGCTGCCTCCACGCTACGACGGCACCCCCAACCCCACGGAGTTCCTCCAGCTCTACGCGCTGAGCGTTGAGGCGACGAACGGCGACAACAAGGTCATGGCGAACTGGTTCCCCATGGCCCTCAAGGACGGCCCGCACTCCTGGCTCATGAACCTTCCCGAGGCTTCCATCTCGTCGTGGGCCGAGCTCTGCAGCCAGTTCATCGCCAACTTCAAGGGCACACAGGACCGCTCCCTCACCATCAACGACCTGCGGCGTGTTCGGCAGCGCCCAGACGAGACCCTCCGCAAGTACATCCAGCGCTTCAGCCAGGTGCGCAACAAGATCCCGCGCGCCTTCGACGCGGCCGTCATCTCTGCATTCTCCACCGGCATCACAGACATCAAGATGCGCGAGAAGCTCGCCATCAATGGTGAGCTCGACTCCGTGCTAGAGCTGCTCGACCTCGCCGACAAGTGCGCCAAGGCTGAAGAAGGCCGCCTCTTCGTCCACAACGACCCCGACGCGGCGCTCGACGCCGCTAAGGCCAAGGGCAAGGACGTCAGCAAGCGCAAGGGCCCTGCCATGCTAGCGGCGGAGCCCGAGCAGAAGCGCGGCCACGACCTCGACGAGCCCAGAAAGGACAACCGACCACTCTGCGCTTTTCACAACGTTCGCTCCCACAGCACCGAAGACTGTCAGGAGCTCAAGCTCCTCTGCGACGAGCGCCAGAGCCGCCGGGACGACCGCAACAGCCGCGGCGCCGGCCGTGGAGGTGGCCGCAGCGGCAACCGTTGGGACAGCCGCAACAGTAATGGCAACTACTGCCAGGGCTGGCGCGACCAGCGTCGTGAGGCCGTCTGGCGCGTCCAGCCTCGTGAGGCAAATCCTCAGGTCAACGCCGCTCTCCCGCCGCTGCCGCCGCCACCCCGGAGGAACGACGTCGACCGGCCTGACGAGGGCGCTGGGGGCTACCAGGAGCCTTGCGCGGTCGCCTGCATCCTTGGCGGGTCCCAAGCCCCCGCGTCCATCCGCCACTTCAAGCAGCTCTCTCACGAGGTGTACGCCGCCCTCCCGAGGCCTGAGGTCGCGCGGCCCCTCAAGTGGTCGCAGTACGCCATCACCTTCGACTCCAAGGACCACCCCAAGTCCACGGCCTCTGCAGGCGCGCTCCCCATGCTGTGCAGTCCCACCATCACCAACGTCGCGGTCACCAAGACCCTCATCGACGGGGGTGCCGGCCTCAACGTGCTCTCCGTCGAGACCTTCGAGACGCTCCAGGTGCCCTACGACCAGCTGATGCCGACCAGGCCCTTCTCCAGAGTGACCGATGGCTCCACCATCCCGCTGGGGCAAGTGCGCCTCCCCGTCACCTTCGGCACCCGCAAGAACTACCACACCGAGCTCATCGACTTCGACGTGGCACACATTGTCCTGCCTTATAACACCGTTTTGGGCTACCTGGGTCTCACCAAGTTCATGGCGGCCACCCATCACGCCTACAACGTCCTCAAGATGCCCGGCTGCAGCGGCATCATCACCATCGCCGGCGACGAAAACGACGCGGCCAGCACCCTCGAGCGTGCCTACAAGGCTGCCGCTGTCGCGCACCCGGCCGACAAGGACGCGGCCGAGCCTTTCGAGGCCGCGCCAGCGAAGAAGAAGCAGCTGCTCTCTCAGGACCGCGCCGAGACGAAGAAGGTGTCGGTGGACGGCAGCGGCTCCGGCCCTGCCTTCACCATCGGCACAGGCCTCCCTCCTGCATGGGAAAGCGCGCTCGTCACCTTCCTTCGGGCAAACTCGGATGTTTTTGCCTGGAAAGCATCCGACTTGTCCGGTGTGCCGAGGGAGGTGATCGAGCACCACTTAGCGGTGTGACCCAATGCACGCCCGGTCAAGCAGAAAGCACAGCGCCAGGCGCCAGAGAAGCAAGAGTTCATCGTCAAGGAAGTTTAGAAGCTCCAAGAAGCCGGAGTCGTTCGTGAGGAGCGCCAACCTGAGTGGCTCGCCAACCCAGTCGTCGTCCCCAAGAAGGGCGGTAAGGAGCGCATGTGCGTCGACTTCACCAGCCTCAACCAGCTCTGCCCGTATGACCCCTTCCAGCTGCCGCGAGATGGCCAGGGCGTTGGCCCCACCTTCGGCAGCACGTGCATGCCCTTCGGGCTGGGGAACGCCGGCGCCTCTTTCCAGAGGCTGGCGCCCTTCGCGCCAGGGCCTCGCGAGCCCCCTGGCTCCGGAGGAGCGGACTCCCTTAGCGCGCCTCGCCAAACGGTCTGACGTCACTACAGCGCGGTTCTGCCAGGTGCGCCCGGCGCGTCGCCTCGCGTGGCCCTCACTCCTTCTCGCCGCGCCTCTCGAGCTTCGCTCCCGGAACCCTATCCTTTTGGTTGTGTAACGAATTTTGCTGATTCTACCTTGATGAGTTATGTTACCTGCTTAATCGCCTGTTAAGTTCGGTGCCGACCGGAGAGCGCCACACGCGCGCGACCCCTCCCCTGGCCGACTCCATGAGCGGGGGCTAGGCACGGTGCTTGTGCTCGGGTCCGTCCCTGCAACTGAGCTCTGGCTCGCGGGCCTGCTTCCGTGCACGTCACCTCACCAAGCGACTGAGCTCTGGCTCGCGGGCCTGCTTCCGTGCACGTCACCTCACCAAGGTCCTTGGTGCCTTATCTCCTCACGCAACGGCCACGGGTGAGTTAGCGAGCGCGTGCCGCTCCCCCTATCGCGAAATCTGTCGACATGCAGCCCCCCGGGAGGCGAGCTGCGCAGGGACCTCGCGGGTGGCCTCTCGCGAGCCGGCCTCGCGAGGCGAAGATTCGTCGAGCAATGAGCCTCGGGAGCAAGCCTCGTGGGCGCACCTCGCGGGATGCGTGGGCTCCTCATGAGCTGTGGCTCGCCCGACACCGCTCTCCGCCCAAAGCTAAGTGTGACTGCCTCGCGAGGCGCCGTTACCATCACTCAAGCTCTCTCCCCTCGTGATCCCGTTGAGTGCAGCATTTTTTCTTCTGCGTAAGCCGCTTGCACGCTAAAGGGGGGCTCCCTGAGCACCGCGCCTCAGGAGCCCTCACTAGCTCCCGGTGCCCCTCACCTCCTGGCCTTGTCCCGGCATCGCGACCGGACATACCAGCGACGGCTGAGGCCCGCTCGGGGGCTGGGTCCTAATGGCGTAGAGCACTGAGGCGAGCAAAGAAAAAAAAACCAACCTCACGAGAGGACTTCGGGAGAGAATGCATACATCCCCATGTCACAAAAGCATTAAGTTAAACATAGAAGATACTGTTTTCACGCCCCCGCGGGGCTACATCGGTTCAATGCAGGAAAATGAAAAGAAAGAAAGGGCCTAGGCGAGGCGCCATCGCCCTCAAGACTCCAGTGCAAGGCGCCACGCGCGTCCCCAAGAAGGCGCTGTAGGCAAGTGCGGCTCCATCACCGTACGCGTAGTGCCCGCCGCCAGGGGTTCCGGAGCCGTCGCTGCGCGCGCCTAGTCGGAGTCGGAGTCCTCGCTCTTGACGCGGGGGGAGTCATCGCCGCTTCCGCCCCCGCCGGAGGGGGCAGCACCGCTGGAGGAGCCGCTGTAGCTGTCCTCGCTCTCCGCGCAGCACTCCAGGCGGCTACCGGAGAGCCCGAAGATCTTCACAAAGAGCGTGGCGGCCCCGTCGTACTTGAACTAGAAGACGTGCCCCCGCTTCAGGCCGCGGGCGAGGGCGAACGACTTCCACCCCTGCCTCAGGAACATGAAGCCCGAGGGGGTGAGCTCCGTCGCCACCCAGGAGGGGCCGTTGCAGCAGCCGTCGGCCTGCACCCACAGGCCCAAGGGCTCGCGGTCCGCCATCGCCGCTGCGAAAGAGTCCGGGAGCCGGAGCCAGGTGCGGGGGCTGCGGTGCATGTTCACAATGAACTCATGCGCCGCCTCCGCCGAGTGGCTCCCCGCCTGGGGCGGAAGCGCGGCCGCTCGGCCGCCGCCGCCTCGGCCCCGCGCGCCTCGCCCTCCGCGCCCACGAGCGGCGCTCCTTCCACGATTGCTGGGCCCGACACCGGCAGCCGTCAGGGAGTGCCCGCGCCCCCAGGGCGGAATCTGGGGTGCAGCAGCCGGAGTACGGCCGTGCCCTCCCCCCATCGCCATCTCTTCGGCAGCTCTGGCAAGAAGACAGAAAGCTGAGGAAGGAGAAGATGGGTGGAGGACTCCAACTCTCCCCTCTCTCTCTTTATACTCGGCGCGGAGCTTTCCACCCGCTCCGCCTTCTTCGGCGTCGGGAGTTGGGCGACGGCAAGTATGAAGGAAGACAATGATGGCCTCGCGCCACCCACGCCAGGATTTATGTCAGCGCGGCAGTTTCCGAGGCGTCGTGCGGAAGTGGGGGCATCCCCCGTCACACGTCACGCCTGACCGCAGGCGGTTAGGGCCCGCGCCGTTTCGCCCCTCAGTAGGCGGGAACATGCGCGCCGCGGGCCCGGGGGCTACTGTCGGGCCCATGGAACCCGGGGTATCCAGGCCCGTCTGCCTTTGGCCTAGGGCGCAACGCCTGGCATGGGCCCAGCGGGCCGTCACCACCGAGCATCTCACCAAGACCCCTCATGAGGCCCCCTCCTCAGGAAGTGGCGAGTAATACTCAGCACCACCATCAACGGCCTCGCGAGGCTCTCTCACGAGGCGGCTTCCCGAAGTAACCTCGCGAGGCGGCTCTCCGAGGTGGCCTCCCGAGGCCCCCGCCCGCGGGCGCTCGAGACGAAGGCCGTTCGGCGTGCCGCGTGGTCTGGAGCCCATCACGTGGGTGATGCGCGCGGCGACGAGCAGTAGCAGAGGCCGCGCCAGCAGGCGCGGATGAAGATGGTTTCCTCTTTCGTGTTAAGGGAGCAGGGCCAGCTATCTACTCTCCAAAGCAACCCCAAAGGTTGCCCGATCGACGAAGGAAGACTAAGACAACGGGTGCGCAGGGCGGAGGTCATCACCGAGCCCACCGGCGCGTCATGGATCATGCTTTGGCAGGCAAAGACCACCTTTTGTCAGGATAGCCTGAGCGCCTGTCCTCTTTCAAAATCGCCAAGTGTGGCAAACCTTCCCGCCTAAGTTTCCAGGGGGAAGAGGACCAAGGCCGATATAAAGGGCAGTGCTGCCATTGTAGGCAGGCCCCACCCCGGAGATCGATTCCTTCATCTCCTACCTTGTACGCAAGAACTCTCTTGCCCCTTGCAATCCCAGCCACATGGAGGAGTAGGGTCTTACACCGCAAGGTGGCCCGAACCTGGGTAAATCGTTGAGTCCTCGCTCCGTCCCTCGCTAGCGCGCTCTCGCCGTAGCCTCGCCGTAGCTTAGCCGTGGTAGGAGACGAAGCGGTAGAACGAGCTCACCCCAGTGTTCGAACCTTTGGGTCCCCGGAGCCCGACTTCCGACAAAATTATTTTGAGAGGCATGCTTTTCCTGTCAACGAAAACGACCGAGAATTCCCAATATTTTCCATGCTAGACACATCATAGGCGGTTCCCAAACAGAAAATAAAGTTTATTTCCTTTCCACCATTCTTTCACAATCCATGGCTAGCCGTATCCACGGGTGCCTTCCATACCAACACTTTCCAAGGAATTTGTTATTATTATTTTTGATTCATTGTGGGACTGGGCATCCCTATTACCATCCACTCTCTCGTGCAATAACAAGTGAATAAACACCCATCGTGAGAATGACACACCTAGCATGGAAAATATTGGCCACCCCCTGCCGCTTCATGAGCGGTACGGGCACACAAAATAGAAAATTATTTTTAAAATTTAGAGTTGGCACATGCAAATTTACTTGGAACGGCATGGAAATACCGCATATAGGTAGATATGATGGACTCATTTGGCACAACTTGGGTTTAAGGAGTTGGATGCACAAGCAGTATTCCCGCTTAGTACAAATGAAGGCTAGCAAATAGATTGAGAAGCGACCAACCAAAAAGCGAAAACAGTCATAAACATGCATTGAACATAACTAACACCGAATAATGCACCATAAGTAGGATATAACTTCGTTGCATAACTATTGACTTTATGTGCATGCATAGGGAATCACAAACCTTAACACCAATATTCTTACTAAATCACAATTACTCACTAACATGACTCACATATTATTATCTCCATTTCGCAAAACTATTGCAAGGAATCAAACTTATCATATTCAATGATCTTTCATGAAAGTTTTTATTATATCCCTCTTGAATATTCATCACTTTGGGACCAAATTCATATCTTGTGCAAATTACCATTACTATTATCAACTCTCAAAAAGATATAAGTGAAGCATAAGAGTGCACATATTTCTTCAAAATTTTAATGTTATCATCTCTTAAAATAATATAAGTGAAGCATGATAGTTCAAGTATTTCTTCAAAATATAGCCACCGCCGTGCTCAAAAAGATATAAGTGAAGCACTAGAGCAACTGCCTAGCTCAAAAGGTATAAGTGAAGCACATAGAGTATTCTAACAAATCACAAATAATGTGTGTCCCTCTCAAAAAGGTGTGTTCAGCAAAGATGATTGTGACAAACTAAAAATAAAACAAAGTAAAGACTCATATAATACACGATGCTCTAAGTAAAACACATATCATGTGATGAATAAAAATATAGCTCCAAGTGAGTTACCGATAGATTGTAGACGAAAGAGGGGATGCCTTCCGGGGCATCCCCAAGCTTAGATGCTTGAGTCTTCCTTGAATATTACCTTGGGGTGCCTTGGGCATCCCCATGCTTAGGCTCTTTCCACTCCTTATTCCTTTGTCTATCGCATTCTCACCCAAAACTTGAAAACTTCAATCACACAAAACTCAACAAAACCTTCGTGAGATCCGTTAGTATAACAAACAAATCTTAAACTTTAGGTACTGTTGTAAATTGATTCATATTTAATATTGGCATAATGCTACTGTACTCCAACTTCTCCATGACTCATACCCCCCGATACGATCCATAGATTCATCAAAATAAGCAAACTATGCAACAAAAACAGAATCTGTCTAAAACAGAACAGTCTGTAAAGATCTATTTAAAAGCCATACTTATGTAACCCCAGAAATTCTGAAAAATTAGGAAAACGTGGGCAATTCATAAACCAATACTTTGTAAAAATTTCAGATTTTTTTGACGTTCCAGTACAGAACTAAAATTCCAGCACTGGACGCAAAACTTTTTATTTTCCAAAACAGCATCAATTATACTATCTTCCAAATCATCCCAAAAGCATTACTTGGCACAAACACTAATTAAAACATAAAAACATAATCATAACAGAAGCTATAATTATGCAAACACTCAAGAACTTATTTTATTCATTGGGTTGTCTCCCAACAAGCTCTTTCTTTATAGCCATTAAGATAGGCTTGAGATTTCAATGATGCTCTCATGAAAGGTAATAATTGAAACACGAAGAGAGCATCATGAAACATGTGAAAAACACATTTAAGTCTAACATACTTCCTATGCATAGGCATTTTATAGGAAAAAAATTATCAAGACAAGCAATATCTAGCATATGCAAATAGGAAGAATGAAGCATTAAAAATTTCAACACAAAGAGAGGTAATTTAGTGACATGAAATTTTTTATAACCATATTTTCCTCTCTCATAATAATTACATGTAGGATCATAATCAAATTCAACAATATAGCTACCATATACAATTTTATCTTCATGATCCACATGCATAAAAGTTTTATAATCTTCCAAGATAGTGGGATTAACATCAATTAAGGTCATGACCTCTCCAAACCCACTTTTATCAAAAAATTCATAAGATTGATAATTTTCCAAAGTAGTGGGATCATTGTTACCAAAAGTTGACGCTCTTCCGAACCCACTTTTAATAGTATTGCAAACATTATTATCAATAACATATTCATCATGAGGCTTAAATAAATTTTCAAGATCATAAGAAGCATTATCACCCCAATCATGATCATTGCAATAAGTAGTGAACATAATAAAATTATCATCCCCAAGCTTGTAGTTTTGCATATTATTAGCACAATTCAAATTAATAGAATTTATAGTAACATCATTGCAATCATGCTTTTCAATCAAGGAGCTATCATGAATCACTTTATAAATTTCTTCTTCTAACACTTCATCACAATTTTCAGATTCTTGATTTTCAAGCAAAACTTCATAGAGAAAATCAAGAGCACTCAAATCACTAGCAATTGGTTCATTATAATTGGATCTTTTGAAAAGATTAGCAAGTGGATGAGGATCCATAGTGATCTTAAATTTTTGTTTTACTTACTGTTCTTGAGTGTTGACATGGCAATAAAAGCAAGCAAGCAAATAAAATATTTTTGTGTTTTTGTAAAATTGTTTAGAAGTGGGGGAGATGAAAACGAGAGGCAAATGCAAATAAAAGGTAAATAAAGTAAATGCAAGTGAATGATAATTTGTGCGAAGGTACTTGGTAATTTTGATGATGTCTCCCCGGCAACGGCGCCAGAAATTCTTTCTGCTACTTGTGAGCTGCGTTGGTAATTCCCTTGTCAGGACCCCGATCCTAAGTCACACTGATCAAGCATGTAACACATCATATCACTTTGCGGCGTCACGCACGGTAACCCACGGCTGCCGCCTTTACCTGGGCCGGGACCGTTTGCGTCTTTTGGCTCACGTATATGATTATGTCGCTAGCATCCATATGACAGAGAACCCGGGCCGACATGACTAGTCGTAAACCAAGGTGACACAAACTTACAGGGACAGGCATACATGACCCAGCAATGCACGTGTCGGTCATCAGCGTGTGCAACCGAGTCGTAGCAATCTACAAGGACTCCAGTAAAACACCGCGTGACATTTCCCCATAAGGACAGACACAGGAGCAAAGAATGACACATGCCGGTCAATCCATGTGTTCCGGATGGAAGCACTAGGAGGCATTTCCCCATAAGGAAGGCTACCAAGAATAAACAACTAGGTGTCGAATCCCACACATACCAGTGCATTTCAAACATACACACAATATGCACGATATGTGTAAATACAACCTGGCATCACAACATAACTCTATGACTCAAAGTATTTATTTAAAAGGGCTCCGAGGAGCCTTACATAGCATGATATTACAACATGGGTCTCATGACCCATCATTCAAGTCATACAAGCAACAAGCGGAAGCATAACCTGTCTGAGTACAGACAGCTGAAAAGAAAGAAGGCCGGAAAGCCTGACTATGTACAAGACCGTCCATAGGAGCCAGACCTCTGTCTGGGATTCCAAAGCTAATCATTGAAGCCCATGTAGAACTACTAGTGAGACCGAAGTCTCCTCTGCAAAACATAAATTAAGCAAACGTGAGTACAAATGTACTCAGCAAGATTTACATCAGAACTAACTACATATGCATCAGTATCAACAATGGGGTTGTGGAGTTTAACTGCAGCAAGCCAGCTTTGACTCAGTGGCTATCCTGAACTACGACTACCAGTATATTTCTTGAGGTGAGAAAGCGCACACGAGTCCACATATTTACCATAACAATACACCACTATGGATCCGCTCCCGTCTCAAACCGAGAAGGCCATCCATAGCACTCACACTTATCTTGCGCATTTTAGAGTATCCATTTCAACTTGTCTATGAACAATGTAAGCTTTCCAAGTAGTCCATATCCGCGGACGCGGCTATTCGAATAGATCATTATAACCCTGCAGGGGTGTACTTCTTCACACACGCTTTCCCCACTTACCGCCATGTACACGTCATGTATCTCGGCAACCTTCGAGCGGAAGCCTGGCGAGGGTGTCGACCACGACCTGACTAACCTCACAAGTCTCTAGTCCAGGTTTATTGCCTATTTGATTCCACTCCGCAAGGAAGTCCGGCCGAAGTTTCTAGTACGCCCCCAAACGATGAGTGCAGGGTTCCCAAGAGCACTATTCGGGTGTCACTTGGTACACCGTGCCTCGGTGTCTCTACCGCAACATAGCCCACACCTAGGGTCAGCGCTACGCACGGCCACCAACACATATCCTAGAAACACCAGAAACTAGTTGCAACTCCTGGACAGAGATCAAGGCGATTAATAAGTCGAGAGGGTCCATGGGTTTCGGGCCCAATGCATGGTAGTAACTGTCTTGGATCACAAACACAGAACTCAGTTCCTGAGGACGATCCCAATGAGACAACCCACCATGTACTCCTTCATGGCCTCTCATCGCTACCTTTACCAAATCGTGTTCACACACTTAGCTCTCACACAGTAGGACATGTTCACCACCATTCCAATCCATCCCAGATGAATCAGACCTGACACAACTCTAAGCATAGCAGGCATAACAAGCAAGCATGAATGAGTAGGCACATCATGGCTCAAACAACTCCTACTCATGCTAGTGGGTTTCAACTATTTACTGTGGCAAAGACAGGTCATGCAGAGGAATGGGTTCAACTACCGCAACAAGTAACAGTTGAATCGTTGTTGTCCTAATGCAGTAAAAGAGAACAGGAGCGAGAGCGTGGGATTGTATCGGATGCTCAATGGGGGTTTGCTTGCCTGGCACTTCTGAAGATAGCATTGTGTCTTCATCAGTGTCAACGATCACAACGTCGGTTATCGAGAAGGACAACACCGACTAGCAAAGAAGGAGCACAATCAATGCAATGCACATTCACATGAATGACATGTCATGTTAAGGTACTGAATTTACCTAATGCAATATCTAGCCAAGTTAATTGAAGTGGAATTCAAATATATAGCAAATTCCAACTCCAAATGTTATTTCAAAAATTGCCCTAATCATCATTTGTCCTATTCAGTGAGGTTAACTTGTTCAAACATGCATGAAAGTGTCATAAACAGATTCTTCATATTTTTCTGATAATTTTTCATATATAAATTATTTCATTTGGAGTTACGGTTAATTTACTATGAATTTTAGAAGTTTTAACTATTTTCTGAAATAAATAAATCATTTCTGATTTATTTAAAATCCAGAAAAGTAATTATGACATCATCTCTGCGTCAGCCTTACGTCAGCGAGTTGACCAGGGTCAAACCTGACGCATGGGACCCATCTGTCAGTGCAACACTGCTAATTATGTGGATAATTCAATCCTAACTAAAAGTCATTAGGGGCCGGGCCCACTAGTCAGTGACCGAGGAGGTTAGCTAATGGGTGATTAGCTCTTAAGCTAATCACGCCATGTCGGCTCGCCGGAGTTAGGCCGGCGGCGACCATTCCGCACGGCGGAGGCGCGCTGGAAATACGCTAGGGGCCGCAGTTTGCCGCGCTGAGGGCACTAGGAGGGAGCCCTCGCTCGCCCGCATCCAAGGGAGCGGTTAGCTGGGCGCGGGCTCGCCGAAGCTGACGGCAGCGACGACGGAGGCGGCGGCCGGAGCTCGGACGAGCTCGGGGTCAGGGCTAGCGGGCGCAAACGAGAGAGGGAGAGGAGGGGTTCGACGCGGGAGCTCACGGCGAGGTCGAAGGAGTGGTCAGTGGGCTCGGGGAGGTCCTGCATGCGGCGAATCGACGGCGCCGGTGGTCGGAGCCCGAGGAGGAAGACGACGGGAATGGTGCTCCCGGCCTCGTTCTTCTTCTTCTGGCCGATGTGCGGCGTCGTGGCGGAGCCCAGGAACTCGGAGGGGAGGTCAGGCGAGCTCAGTGGCCGCGGTGGCAGCAAGCAGCGGCGACGACGGGCGCTCGGGCGTTTGCGTGAGAGAGAGGCAGAGGGGATGATAGAAGCGGGCGAGGGGAAAGAGAGCCAGAGGGGCGAGGGCGTCGCGCTGGCCAGGGAGGGCCAGGCAGGCAGCTGCGTGCCGACGCGCGCGGCCGCCGTGCTCGGCCTTGCCTCTGCCAGTAGGCAGAGGTTGAAGACAGAGATGCCCCTGGTGGGCTGGGCCTGCTACAGTATCTGGGCTGCTGGGCCTAATCCTGGTAAGTCTCTCTCTCTCTCTCTTCTTTTCTATTTTTGTTTCTGTTTTCTATTTTTTTTCCTTTTCTGTTTTGATTTAGTTTAGGCACTAAACCATTTTCATAAATCCTGAGAATATTTGTGGATGCTAACTGAATTATTCCAGAGCCCCACAGTAATTTTCAGAATTATTGGAGCATTCAAAATATTTATAGGATTTAAATGCCCCAATTCAAATACATTATGGCTTGTTTCAAAAATCCATAAATGTTCCAAAAATGTGTGCATCATTTTTAGCAGAGGTTTTCACCTTTTCCAAAAATGATGAACTTTTCTAACGGGCATTTTGGATTCATTGGAAATATTTTTATTTGATCCTAGTTTGTTCTGAGGGGTGCTAGGGTTTGTTAATTCCCCATTTCAAATTTAATTGAAATTTAGACATGATGCATGGATGCTGATGCAACTATTTACAAACAAATTCTAGGGCTGTGACAACTCACCCCCACTAAACACGAATCTCGTCCCGAGATTCAAGACGTGAGGTGAGAGGAAGGAAGGTCACGGAACTGACACAGTCTTCAAGATCCATTTGCCCTCCTCGAAGATGCAGATTCATTGCATCATGTTGATCTTGACATCTTTGCCTTCGAGAGCTTCATCCAACACGATGACGACAGAAGGAACTCTACAGGAATCGATCTTCTCGAAGATCGAGCAACTCAAGATCAACTCATGGAGTGAGACATAATAACATCTCTCGAGCTGAGACACAAAACACACATCAGGAATGATGGAAGAGAGCAGATGACGAAGGTTCAATTTGGTAGGCAACAATTCCACACTTAGGCAAGATGGTGCACGGTTTCAACGTAGCGAGGAGTTAATTGCCATGATTCCATGACGGGCACCCTAGGGAAGGTGACTCATAGAATTATTCCCTTAAGTGGCAAAAAGAATTACTTTTGATACATAGATCATTGAAACTCTCTATACCAGCCTAAGGCAAATCACAAACGATCGCTTGAAGGAGTTCGAAAGAATGGCATACTCAGACTAGAATGGATGATGTGGACTACCTTGTTGAAGACAACGCAATGGATGACTTTTTCTTATCATCGGAAATGGATGGGATTCATGGTAAGACCACTTTTGAAGATGATCCTGAACAGTAATTACTGAGAAGAGCAGCCCATGGAAAAGATGGCACAATGGCGGGTGCAAGCTGGGAACAAAATGCAAATGCTGGGAATGATTCTAGTAACTGGGGAGATGGCTCAACAGTAGAGAATGATTCCACTGATTAAGTGGCTATAGGATAATCGAGAAACTGAGGCATATTCCAATTAATGCCGACGATGAAACCTAGTGCCTGAGCGTGCTCTCAAGAACTTGA
Organism: Elymus sibiricus; assembly: GCA_039707655.1. NCBI lineage: Eukaryota > Viridiplantae > Streptophyta > Magnoliopsida > Poales > Poaceae > Elymus > Elymus sibiricus. Next base: position 198,961,830 of record CM077664.1, on the reverse strand, counting down.
GCATTTCCATAATCATTAGAGTTTTACCAGCAACTATGTCAAGGATTCTGGTAACATTTCAAACTACCATGATGAATCACGATGGAGGATGCAGAAGCAAAGAAAGATAACACTTTCTCAGATTTCACCTTAGCGATGCCAAGGAAACAAAATCTGGATGATCGACCGAGAGACATTTAACACTCCATTTTTAATGTTCTCCTTGATGTCCTATGTAACACCCCATGTAATTAAGCTACAGTAATCACCTTTTGATAATGCCAAGTCATCATGTTGAACAGTGCTTGATCATCATTGCATCATATCTCATTTCAAATTCCAATTCAAAATGAAATTCAAATATAAAGTGAAATTAAAAGTTGTTCAAGTTTGAAAACCAAAATTTTCATAATATTGCAAATAATCCAGAAGCATTTATAAAAATATAATCAACACTAATTGAATTAGTTAAATGAACCTAACACCCTAAAACAGTAACAAAACAGCAACCTTTAATACCTTTTTATTTAATTAAAATTAATATGAAATCATACGACCTCCAAACCAATTTCTGGTAGTAACTAACATTGCACTGTAAATATTGGGCCTAGTCACTTATTTTACAAAACTCAATTTGTGTCTAACCATTTTATAAAACAGAAACTAGAAAAAGAGAAAACAGAAAAACAAAAGATAAAAAGAAAAATAAAACGAAACCCCCCTCCCCTGGGCCTCGGCCCAGCCAGCCGGCCCACGCCGCTCGCCTAGCCTATATGGCCTCGCTCGCCACCCCCCCCCGAAACCCTAACCCCCAAACCACCCCACCCCCGATCCCCTCGTCCCCGACGCCGCGCTCGCCGCCCGTTGCCGCCACCCCGTCCTCGTCGCCGCCTCGTCCTCGCCGTCGCCTCCCCGACCTCCTCCTCGCGGGACTCCCTCGCGCCTTGCCGACGTACCCCTGCATCGGGGGTGAGGAGCCCGTCTCCCCTTTCCTCTCTCTGTCGTCGTCGCCGACGCCGTCCGCCGCGGCTCCCGCTCGCGCTCACCGTCGCCCGTACGCGCCGCGCCTGGCCTCGCGCCCGCTGGCGCCCGCGCACGCCCGCAGCCCCGCTCCGCCGCTCGCCCGCGCTCGCCTCCCGCCCGCGCGCTCGCCCGTGCCGCTGCTCGCCGCGCCGCGCTCCGCCGTCCGCGTGCTGCCGCTGCTCCCCGTGCTGCCAGCCGCTGCTGCTGCCGTCGCCCGCGCCGCTCGCCGTCTCCCGCCGCTACCTGGCGCAGCCGGCCTCGCCGTGTGCCGGCGCTGGCCACGGCCGTCTCTCTGCCCGCGCGCACACGCGCTGCCCGGACACGTCCGGCCCCCCTCTGTGCCCGCGCGTCTGCTGAGCCCGGACATGTCCAGCCCTGGCAGGGCACAGCCCGGACATGTCCGGCTGTGCCACTGACGGCTGGGGCCCAACCCCTGTTAAAACAAAAAAAGAAAAAAGAAGAAGAAAAGAATTAAAATAAATAAATAAATAACTTAATTAATTTTGTTTAATTAAAGTAATTATTTAATTAGCCTAATTAATCTGTAATTAGCTTAATTAAACCCTAATTAGCCTAAACAGACGCTGACAAGCGGGACCCGCATGCCAGGTTTGACTCTGACCAGTCAGAGTTGACTGCTGACGTCACAGTGACGTCATGATGACGTCATCATTACTGTTTCGGATAATTCAATTTAAATAAATTCAGAAAATGATTAAAACTTTGAAAATTAATATAAATATAACCGTAACTCGGATTAAAACAATATATATATGAAAAACGATCAGAAAAATATGACGATTCCGAGTATGCACTCCGTTCATCTGTCACGTGCCTCTATCATAGCGAACATGGAACCATCCCCTCCGTTTCATCTGACCGAAAAACGCCAAACTTCGGGAAAACATTCCCGGATGTTTTCCCCCTTCACCTGTATCGCGTAGTACTGCGTTAGTTCACACCTAGCACTGTATATTGCCATGTCATGCATCCCTGTTGCATTATTGCCGTGTATTTATTGTTTCTTCCCCCTCCTTCTCTCCCGATAGCCCCCGAGACTGCCGATGACACTGCCGTGTACGACAACGTCGCCGACGACCAGACCCCTTCAGCTGAGCTTCCAGGCAAGCAAAAACCCGTTGATCATAAGATATCGCCCATTCCTTTCTCTCTTATGCTTGCATTAGAATTGCCCCTGCTACTGTTCCGATAGCTCCTATTCTGATGCATAGCCTGATTTTGTCGCCTGCTGTTTATATCTACCTCCCGTCCCATGATGCTTAGTTAGCTATGTCATTGTTCCACCTGTGGCCCTTCACCCTTGTCCGTATTCCATGCTTGTTATCGGGCCGTGATCACTCTGAGTGAGGATCACGGAAATGCTTACTTATTGCAATACTTAAACTGTCAAAGTCGGGCTGGCCCCAAGGGTGCCCGCGAGAGAATCATATTAAAGACGGGTCGGCTCCAAGAGCACCCGCGCGTCATGTATTACCAAGCCGGAGCGACAGGAACCCTGTTCGTCTCTGCGAGTTACTAAACATGCTTAACGGATTTGGGTATTTGATCCGAGTGGGTTGTTGGGCCTATACACACTACCACCACGTGGGATAATGGTTATGGGACCCTCTACGTCGTATGTATCAGCCGAAAGTTCTTCAGACGTCACAGCTCAGAGATGCGGGCTGATTGTTGGGGTGAGCTGGTTACGTCATTGTGTATACAGTGTCGCGCTTGGGCCCCGGCCAGTCTCGCAACGTGCAGGAGTGCAAAGGGCGATGGTCCAAGACCCCTTCGCACTTAGGATTTAGACCGGTGTGCTGACCTCTCTGCTGAGCCTAGGTAGGACTGCGTCGTGTCGATTACCCGAGGTCGGGTATTACCCAGCAAGTGTATCCGGCCAGATGTAATCGAGCGTGCTGGGTAACAGTAGTGCACCCCTGCAGGGAAGTTATCTATTCGAATAGCCGTGTCCACGGTAACAGGATGCTCAGAGTTGTATCTCGATCCGCTACAACTACAAATGGATACTGTCACAGTGATAAACTGTTACTACTGCTCTCGGGATCACTTTCTCGCAGGGTAGTCGAGGAAGGATCTCAGGGCTTTACTAAACTATGATTGATATATATTATCTTGCTCTATTCTCTTCTGATGCTGCAAGATCTGCTTGAAGATGCTAGTCTTCGATAGGCTAGTCCTCTCCCCCTCAGTTCCCGCATTTCTGCAGTTTAGTCCAAAGATATAGCCCCATTCCTTTGATACCGATGCATACTTAGTATAGTTCTGATGTCAGTCTTGCGAGTACTTTGGATGAGTACTCACGGTTGCTTTGTTATCTTTTTCCCCATACCCACTTGATGAAATCAGTCGATGGAGTCCAGGAGCCAGACGCCACCGCAGGAGACTACTACCAGGAGAGTCCCAGAGGCACGTACTACTGGGTTGAGCAAGCCGACCAGGAGTAGTTCGGAGGCCCTAGGCAGGAGGCCTTCGCCTTTTCGATCAGTGTCGCTGTTTGTGCTAGCCTTCTTAAGGCAAACTTGACTAACTATGTATGTACTCAGATATCATTTGTGTGTATGACTTATGTATTCGGGTCCTCGTGACCCCTGGTTTGTAACATGATGATTTATGTTTGAACTTGAGTTTAGAGTTGTGTTGTGATATATCCCCGTGCGTCTCTGTTCTCGAGCATGCACGATTGCATGTATGATTAGTGCACGGTCGAGCAGAGGGCGTCACAAGTTGGTATCAGAGCCGACTGCCTGTAGGAAGCCCCCTTCCGATTCCTTGGTCGAAGTTGAATCTAGTCTTCCAAAAAAAAACTATTTTGCTAACATGGCTGTGTGGCTTACGGGCCCACGTCGCCAAATGGGTGGTATTAGGATCTTTTATTCCTCTTCCATACTCTGGGACTCTGAATTCTCTTCTTTTCGGGTTAAATGATTTTGCTAACTCCGACACTAGGTTCTCGTAATCACATCCACCCGGAGACCGGATTGTTTGCAGTTGTTTCTTGCATACCTGATACATGATTCAATCACTGTCATTTGACACTTTTGATAACAGCAATGTCATCCTTGCCCTCCTTCCAATACAGACTTGGTCATGTTTTGACTATACCTTGTCTCTTTATCACATTTTCCTTTTCATTGGTCTGTTTAACCTTTCAAATAAATTAATATGATCTAAGCGGTGATAAATCCCTGCTTATGTAAACACCTCGGTGTACAACTCAGTCAGAAAAACCCTGCTACCATTGCTGTTAACCCAGAACGAGTTCATGCTATTCTTGATTGGACTCCTCCGAAGAATGTTAAGCAAGTCAGAAGTTTTCTCGGTCTCGCTAGTTATTGCCGCCGATTCGTCGAGAACTTCTCCAAGATTGCTAAGCCACTGACTGATTTGCTTCACAAAGGCGTTAAGTTCGAGTGGACAGAAAAATGTCAGGAAAGTTTCCAAACACTCAAGGACAAGTTGACATCTGCCCCAGTGCTAGCTCCCCTAGATACTCGCAAGGACTTTGTGATATATTGTGACGCATCCCGTCAAGGATTAGGCTGTGTCCTAATGCAAGAGCGCAAAGTGATTGCTTATGGCTCTCGTCAATTGCGTCCTCACGAAGATAAGTATCCAACACATGATCTTGAGTTAGCAGCAGTTATCTATGCTCTGAAGCTGTGGCGACATTACCTTCTCGGTAATCGTTGCGAGATATACACGGACCACCAAAGTCTGAAGTATCTGTATACTCAACCAGATTTGAACCTCCGTCAACAAAGATGGCTCGAGACAATAGCTGACTATGACATGGATATTTCATATACCCCTGGCAAGGCTAATGTAATGGCCGATGCCTTGAGTCGCAAGTCTTATTGCAACAACCTCATGGTTCAGCAAGCACAACCCCTTCTCCATGAAGAACTTCGCAAGTTGAACCTGCACATTGTCCCACAGGGTCATCTCAATACCCTGGTTGGTGAACCAGACCTCGATGACCTCATCAAGCATATACAGAAAGCTGACTCCGAGGTCGAGAAAATTAAGCGCGATATCAAAAGGGGAAAGCTCTTATTCTTCACTATTGATGCTGATGGCGCCTTGTTCTACAAGAATCGCTTAGTGGTTCCTAGAAAGGACAATCTGGATCTGACCCCGCGCGTCATGAAAGAAGCTCATGATACACCTCTTTCAATTCACCCTGGTAGTACCAAGATGTACCAAGACATTCGACAGAGATATTGGTGGCCTGATATGAAGCGAGACATTGCTCGTTATGTTGCTGAGTGTGCCATTTGCCGTCGCATCAAGGCAGAACATCAAAGGCCTGCTGGACTTCTGCAACCACTTGATATTCCTGAATGGAAATGGGACAAGGTCGAAATGGACTTCATTACTGGTTTTCCTAGATCGTAGAAGGGTCATGATGCTATCTTTGTCGTCATCGATCGATTCTCAAAGGTTGCTCACTTTCTGCCAGTCAAGGAGACAATCACTGCTAGTTAGTTAGCAGACTTGTATGTTTCCAGAATTGTGTCACTCCACGGTGTTCCGTTGGAGATCAGTTCAGATCGTGGCAGCCTCTTTACCTCAAGATTTTGGAACAGTTTCCAAGAAGCTATGGGAACTCATTTGTCTTTCAGCACCGCATTTCATCCCCAGTCCCAGGGACAAGTTGAACGAGTCAATCAAGTGCTTGAAGATATGCTTCGAGCTTGTGTCATCTCATTCGGTAAGAAATGGGAGGAATCTCTCCCGTATGCCGAGTTCTCTTACAACAATAGCTATCTAGCTAGTTTGAAGATGGCACCCTTTGAAGTTCTGTATGGACGTAAGTGTCGAATCCCTCTGAATTGGTCAGAAACTGGGGAATGATCACTCTTTGGACCGGACATTATTCAGCAAGCTGAAGAACAAGTCCGCATTGTCCGTGAACATTTGAAAACTGCTCAGTCTCGTCAGAAGAGCAACTATGATCGAAAGCACCAGGTGATGGTCTATCAACCTGGCGAACAAGCTTACCTTCGTGTCACTCCGATGAAGGGCACTCACCGATTTGGGATCAAGGGCAAGTTAGCTCCTCGCTACATTGGCCCGTTCTGCATTCCCGCTCGTCGAGGAGAAGTGGCATACCAATTGGAATTGCTGCCAAACCTCTCCCAAGTACATGATGTCTTCCATGTGTCGCAACTCCGTCGCTGCTTCAAGGATCCTATCCGAGCAGTGGATCATGAAATGCTTGAGCTTCAAGAGGATCTTTCTTATCAAGAGTATCCGATCCGCATTCTCGATCAAGCTGAACGTCGAACCCGTCAGAAGGAAATCAAGTTCCTTAAAGTTCAGTGGTCAATTCATTCTGAGGATGAAGCCACTTGGGAACGCGAGGATCGTCTTCGTGAAGAATACCCCACTCTCTTTCAGCCTACCTCTTAATTCTCGGGACAAGAATTTCTTTTAGAGGAGGAGAATTGTAACACCCCATGTAATTAAGCTACAGTAATCACCTTTTGATAATGCCAAGTCATCATGTTGAACAGTGCTTGATCATCATTGCATCATATCTCATTTCAAATTCCAATTCAAAATGAAATTCAAATATAAAGTGAAATTAAAAGTTGTTCAAGTTTGAAAACCAAAATGTTCATAATATTGCAAATAATCCAGAAGCATTTATAAAAATATAATCAACATTAATTGAATTAGTTAAATGAACCTAACACCCTAAAACAGTAACAAAACAGCAACCTTTAATACCTTTTTATTTAATTAAAATTAATATGAAATCATACGACCTCCAAACCAATTTCTGGTAGTAACTAACATTGCACTGTAAATATTGGGCCTAGTCACTTATTTTACAAAACTCAATTTGTGTCTAACCATTTTATAAAACAGAAACTAGAAAAAGAGAAAACAGAAAAACAAAAGATAAAAAGAAAAATAAAACGAAACCCCCCTCCCCTAGGCCTCGGCCCAGCCAGCCGGCCCACGCCGCGCGCCTGGCCTATATGGCCTCGCTCGCCACCCCCCCCGAAACCCTAACCCCCAAATCCCCCCGATCCCCACGTCCCCGACGCCGCGCTCGCCGCCCGTCGCCGCCACCCCGTCCTCGTCGCCGCCTCGTCCTCGCCGTCGCCTCCCCGACCTCCTCCTCGTCGGACTCCCTCGCGCCTCGCCGACGTACCCCTGCATCGGGGGTGAGGAGCCCGTCTCCCCTTCCCTCTCTCTGTCGCTGTCGCCGACGCCGTCCGCCGCGGCTCCCGCTCGCGCTCGCCTGGCCTCGCGCCCACTGGCGCCTGCGCACGCCCGCAGCCCCGCTCCGCCGCTCGCCAGCGCTCGCCTTCCGCCCGCGCGCTCGCCCGTGCCGCTGCTCGCCGCGCCGCGCTCCGCCGTCCGCGCGCTGCCGCTGCTCCCCGTGCTGCCTGCCGTCGCCCGCGCCGCTCGCCGTCTCCCGCTGCTGCCTGGCACAGCCGGCCTCGCCGTGCGCCGCCGCTGGCCACGGCCGTCTCTCTGCCCGCGCGCACACGCGCTGCCCGGACACATCCGGCCCTCCCTCTGTGCCCGCGCGTCTGCTGAGCCCGAACATGTCCGGCCCTGGCAGGGCACAGCCCGGACATGTCCGGCTGTGCCACTGACGCCAGGGGCCCAGCCCCTGTTAAAACGAAAAAAGAAAAAAAGAATTAAAATAAATAAATAAATAAATAAATAATTTTGTTTAATTAAACTAATTATTTAATTAGCCTAATTAATTTGTAATTCGCTTAATTAAACCCTAATTAGCCTAAACAGACGCTGACTGGCGGGACTCGCATGTCAGGTTTGACTCTGACCAGTCAGAGTTGACTGCTGATGTCACAACGACGTCATGATGACGTCATCATTACTGTTTCGGATAATTCAATTTAAATAAATTCAGAAAATGATAATTTTGAAAATTAATATATAATAAACCGTAACTCGAATTAAAATAATTTATATATGAAAAACGATCAGAAAAATATGACGATTCCGAGTATGCACTCCGTTCATCTGTCACGTGCCTCTATCATAGCGAATATGGAACCGTCCCCTCCGTTTCATCTGACCGAAAAACGCCAAACTTCGGGAAAACATTCCCGGATGTTTTCCCCCTTCACCTGTATCGCGTAGTACTGCGTTAGTTCACACCTAGCACTGCATATTGCCATGTCAAGCATCCCTGTTGCATTATTGCCATGTATTTATTGTTTCTTCCCCTTCCTTCTCTCCCGATAGCCCCCGAGACTGCCGACGACACTGCCATGTTCGACGACGTCGCCGACGACCAGACCCCTTCAGCTGAGCTTCCAAGCAAGCAAAACCCCCTTGATCATAAGATATCGCCCATTCCTTTCTCCCTTATGCTTGCATTAGAATTACCCCTGCTACTGTTCCGATAGCTCCTATTCTGATGCATAGCCTGATTTTGTCGCCTGCTGTTTATCTCTACATGCTGTCCCATGATGCTTAGTTAGCTATGTCATTGTTCCACCTGTGGCCCTTCACCCTTGTCCGTATGCCATGCTTGTTATCGGGCCGTGATCACTCTGGGTGAGGATCACGGAAATGCTTACTTAATGCAATACTTAAACTGTCAAAGTCGGGCTGGCCCCAAGGGTGCCCGCGAGAGAATCATATTAAAGACGGGTCGGCTCCAAGAGCACCCGCGCGTCATGTATTACCAAGTCGGAGCGACAGGAACCCTGTTCGTCTCTGCGAGTTACTAAACATGCTTAACGGATTTGGGTATTTGATCTAAGTGGGTCGTTGGCCCTATACGCACTACCACCATGTGGGATAATGGTTATGGGACCCTCTATGTCGTATGTATCAGCCGAAAGTTCTTCCGACGTCACAGCTCAGAGATGCGGGCTGATTGTTGGGGTGAGCTGGTTACGTCACTGTGTATACAGTGTCACGCTTGGGCCCAGGCCAGTCTCGCAACGTGCAGGAGTGCAAAGGGCGATGGCCCAAGACCCCTTCGCACTTAGGATTTAGACCGGCGTGCTGACCTCTCTGCTACGCCTAGGTAGGACTGCGTCGTGTCGATTACCCGAGGCCGGGTATATCCCAGCAAGTGTATCCGGCCAAATGTAATTGAGCGTGCTGGGTAACAGTAGTGCACCCCTGCAGGGAAGTTATCTATTCGAATAGTTGTGTCCATGGTAACAGGACGCTCGGAGTTGTATCTCGATCCGCTACAACTACAAATGGATACTGTCACAATGATAAACTGCTACTACTGCTCTCGGAATCACTTTCTCGCAGTGTAGTCGAGGAAGGATCTCAGGGCTTTACTAAACTATGATTGATATATATTATCTTGCTCTATTCTCTTCTGATGCTGCAAGATCTGCTTCAAGATGCTAGTCTTCGATAGGCTAGTCCTCTCCCCCTCAGTTCCAGCATTTTTGCAGTTTATTCCAAAGATATAGCCCTATTCCTTTGATACCGATGCATACTTAGTATAGTTCTGATGTCAGTCTTGCGAGTACTTTGGATGAGTACTCACGGTTGCTTTGCTATCTTTTTCCTCATACCCACTTGATGAAATCAGTCGATGGAGTCCAGGAGCCAGACGCCATCGCAGGAGACTAATACCAGGAGAGTCCCGGAGGCACGTACTACTGGGTTGAGCCAGCCGACCAGGAGTAGTTCGGAGGCCCTAGGCAGGAGGCCTTCGCCTTTTCGATCAGTGTCGCTGTTTGTTCTAGCCTTCTTAAGGCAAACTTGACTAACTATGTCTGTACTCAGATATCATTTGTGTGTATGACTTATGTATTCGGGTCCTCGTGACCCCTGGTTTGTAACATGATGATTTATGTTTGAACTTGAGTTTAGAGTTGTGTTGTGATATCTTCCCGTGCGTCTCTGTTCTCGAGCGTGCACGTTTGCGTGTATGATTAGTGCACGATCGAGCAGAGGGCGTCACATCCTAGTTACCACGGTCATGCTTAAAAGCATCAACATGGTCATCAAGTAATGGTCCGACTTCGGAAACACAAAGGATCCACAAGGAACAACTTCTAAAATAAGTCGTAAGAAATCCTCATGGGGGAGTGGATGATATCTTGACTCGGCAAGAAGGCCACTACATTGACGTACCGGGTTTACAGGGAAACCAAGATCATAAATCTTTGAAACGTCCCAACCATCATATCTGCCTGAGATTCAGATCTAGTTGGTGACAAGATGCTTCAGACTCAGCATGTCTGAAAAGGAAAGTTTGCAACACAAATCGACGAGATGACGTTGCGAGATTCTCGGGAAATGAACTACGAAAGCAAGCTCCAAAACATGAGCTGGCTTGCAAGGCACACGTGAACACCCTGTCCAAGACAAACGTGTTCACATAGAAATCTTACAATAAAATACTACCGAGTTCTGGTTGGGAACCACCATCGAGGATAATGGAGTCCTTGTGCACTTATCGATGAACTTCTTATCCTCGAACAAATCAATCGGTGGCTTGGTGTGCTAGGGATTACATATGGAATGGAGATGACCAGTCTACCAATCCATAGAATACTTCGCACATGCATGACTGACTTGGGATGATTCCAATGGAAGCAAAACAAACTTTCTCAAATTCACGGCGGCAACTTGCATCAAATGCACATGAACTTAGAGGAAGTCACTTCTTACATCAAACATATACCTCATGGCTAGCACGAAGATAATGTTTACGAAAGTTTCCAACACTAGCTTGGTATTCAACAAAATCATGGAGAAGATAAAAATGTTGCCGATGGGCTCAACAACAATTCATCTAGGTTTCCATATAGATGGAATTCCACAATTAAGTGAACACGGTGATAGCATTGGTCAGACCCAAAGATATAATGGTGCATGCTCGAGGAGCAACCACGAGTAAAACAACATTACGAAGATCATTGGTTCGATTTTGATTTGACGATAGCCCATACTCAAATCAAGATTGGATAAGATGATAGGTCCATCAACTGATCACGATGATCAATCGATGAAAATACCATCTTTCTTCAACACACTTACAAGATATCACTTTAAAATGAGCTAAGTCAGGCAAGCTTTTATCTTCCAACTCTCCAAGTTGTTGTTTATCTTAACCAACTAGTTCAGGGGTATCCAACACAGATTCTTGGAGAAAAGGGTGGTCTATAGAGAAACCAACTTGATCGCGAACTCAACATAACGGTCAAGGAACAACCGGGTGATACTTTCGAGAAGATATTCAGGAAATCACAAACCACCGATATGTTATTAAGCTTGAGAACAATCTTGCTTTTCAGGGCAAGACGATTGAGGGTGTCCTGGACTAGGGGGTACCCGGGCCGCCGGCCTATCTCTCATGGGCCAGACTGGTGGGCCGTTCTCTACTCGTCGATGGAAGGCCGGATTATGGGTGACCCCGTGTATCAGAAGGAAACCTCCGAAGACTTGGCGTCTCCTCCAAGGAATAACTGGCGCAACCGGCATGTTTATCCCCTGATGGTAACCGACCATGTGTAACCCTAGGACCTCCTGGTGTCTATATAAACCAGAAGGCCTAGTCCGTAGAGAGGGATCATATCCATTACTTAGGGTTTAGCCCATCTGATCTCGAGGTAGATCAACTCTGTAACCTTCATACAATCACATCAATACAATCAAGCAGGACGTAGGGTATTACCTCCTCGAGAGGGCCCGAACCTGGGTAAATCATCATCTCTACGCTCTCTGTTAACCATCGATTTCTAGACCCACAGTTCGGATCTCCTACCCTAGATCTGCCGGTTTTGGTACCGACATTGGTGCTTTCATTGAGAGTTCCGTCGTGGGTCGCCAAGGATCAATGGCTCGCCGTCCTCGGACAGCTCTTCGGCAATCGAATCTGCAGTGAGGACATCTTCGTCCTCGGACAGCTCTTCTCTTCAACGACGGAATCCGCAGCGAGGACGTCTTCGTCCCCGGACAGCTCTTCGCGTTCGGCAGCATTGTGCTGCACGCCGATCCGACCGGTCACCTCGACCAGGTCGGCAGCTTCGCCCCCGAGCAGGAAATCAGGTTCGGCGGCCTTGAGTACGTCACCGATGCTCGAGGCGATCTGGTCTTCTCTGGGTTCTCAGCTGTACCCGGGGAACCAGCCAATCCCGAGGCCTTGACCTCGGATTCCTTCCCCGCCCCCGTCCCCGGGGTGGGCCTCAGTTCGGATCTGACCTCGAGTTTAGATCCGACCCCAGCGCCGGAAAACCAAGGATCACCCTTGGCCGCACACACTCCCGTTATCGGTGCACCGGAGCTCAACTCCGATGGCTGCCCGAACATAGATCCGGTGGACCCCTCGATTTTAAGCGAGATGCTAGACCGGATCCAGAAGATAAATATCGCGGATGGCCCGTCCTTGGACCAGGAGCAGGTCGGACAGGATGCCAGCCACGGGGAATTTTGCATCCCACCCACCACCCACTTCGTAGCCACTGTCGAAGATTTAACCGACATGCTGGACTACGCCTCCAAGGAGGCTGACGACATGGACGAGGACATTGACGTCCCGCCCTACACGGATACCTTCCTTGCCACTTCCAATACCGGAAAGTGGACCGCCACCTCCACCTATGACGTTTACATGGTTGACACCCCCATTAAGGACGATGACACAACCAAGAAGGACGGCGATGACCCCACCGAAGAACCGCCCTGACGCCGACGACGGCGAGCCAGAGGGCGGGGGAAGGGCAAGGAAAATCACACTGACACAAACGGCACCAGAGATAATGAGACTCCGGACAACTTGGGGGAGCTAGGTGATAACACGCTCGAGCAACGCCCTGACGCCCCTGAAGGGCACGAGGACCAGGGTGACCCCGAGGACCTCGACGATTCCGAGGACAGCAATTACCTTCCTCCGTCCGAAGAGGAAGATAGCCTCGGACCCGAAGACTTTATCATCCCTGAGGATCCCCTGGAACAAGAGAAATTCAAGCGGCAACTCATTGCCACTGCCCGAAGCTTGAAGATGAAACAACAACAGCTAAAAGCCAAACAGGATACGCTCAATGACAGATGGACGATGGTCTTAGCCGCCGAAGAAGGCCTCGACGATCAACGTCAGGGCCAATATAAGAGTTACCCACGGCGTTGCCTACTCCCAGAATTTGAGGATGAGGCCCTTGAGCCTATGCCTCCCAGACGAACTTACGCGAACCAGCCCGACCTCCCCCCTCGAGGACGAGATAGGCCGGCTGTGGAAACCGAGCTCCCACCCGCGCCCCCTCGAGGACGAGATAGAGCGGCCGGAGAAGCCGAATACCCACCCGCGCCCCCTTGAGGACGAGATAGAGCGGCCGGAGAAGCCGAACTCCCACCCGTGCCCCCTCGAGGACGGGATAGGGCGGCCAGGGAAACCGAACTCCCACTCGCGCCCCCTCGCCAAGCAGGCAAAGACCCGGTTCAACCGGACGACCAATACGATATACGCCACGACCTAAACGCACGCGGGCTCCAGTCGAGATCCATCTATGGATCCACAGGATACGCACCCGCCGGACGGGACGGATACCAAGCCTGGCGCGATAGAAATGACAGAGCTCGGGAGCAGCATCGTGCCCGGATGATAACTGATCTCCGGCGCGATGTGGCCCGGGCCAGGGGAACTGCACACCCAATGTGTTTCACTGACGAGGTGATGCAGCATCAGTTCCCGAGGGGTTCAAACCCGTCAATATAGAATCCTACGATGGGACAACTGACCCTGCCGTGTGGATTGAAGATTTTCTTCTCCACATTCATATGGCCCGAGGAGATGACCTCCACGCCATAAAGTACTTACCATTGAAACTCAAGGGACCAGCAAGGCATTGGCTGAACAGCCTACCCGAAAACTCCATCGGGAGCTGGGAAGAGCTCGAGGATGCATTCCGAGCTAACTTTCAGGGCACATATGTTCGGCCACCGGACGCCGACGACCTGAGCCATGTCATTCAGCAGCCCGGAGAGTCAGCCCGGCAATTCTGGAATCGGTTCTTGACCAAGAAGAACCAGATCATCAATTGTCCGGACGCCGAAGCAATTGCGGCATTTAAACACAGTATTCGGGACAAGTGGCTCGCTCGCCAGCTCGGCCAGGACAAGCCGAGAACAATGTCGGCCCTTACCTCTCTAATGACCCGCTTTTGCGCGGATGAAGATAGCTGGTTGGCTCGTCGAAGCAACCACCCCGAAGACCCCGACACTTCAGAGGCCCGGGACGGGAACGGAAAACCCCGGCACAATAGGAATAATAAGCGCCGACACTCAAGCAACGGCGGTGAAGCCGATGACACAGCAGTAAACACCGGATTCAGCGACTCGAAATCAAGACAGCGGAAAAAACCCTCTAAAGGGAACCGGGATGGCCCGTCTGCGCTGGATAGAGTATTGGATAAGCCCTGCCAGATTCACGGCACCCCTGACAAGCCAGCTAACCACACCAACCGTAACTGTTGGGTAATTAAGCAGGCCGAAGAACAGGGCAAGGGCCCCCGCAGCGAGGACGACGACGAACCTCGCGGGCCGAATAATGGAGGCCAAAAATAGTTCCCTCCAGAGGTCAAAACCGTGAACATGATCTATGTCACGCACATACCAAAGAAGGAGCGGAAACGCGCGCCTCGGGATGTCTACGCCTTAGAGCCGGTAGCCCCGAAATTCAACCCGTGGTCGGCTTGCCCGATCACCTTCGACCGTCGAGACCATCCGACCAGTATACGCCATGGAGGAACGGCGGCTCTGGTGCTCGACCCCATTGTGGACGGATTTCACCTCACCAGAGTCCTTATGGACGGAGGTAGCAGTCTTAACCTGCTTTACTCAGACAAAGTGAGGAAGATGGGGATCGACCCGTCAAGGATCAAACCCAGCAACACCACCTTTAAAGGTGTAATCCCAGGCGTCGAGGCACGTTGTTCTGGATCTGTGACTTTGGAAGTAGTCTTCGGCTCGCCCGATAACTTCCGCACCGAGGACTTGATCTTCGATATTGTCCCTTTCTGCAGTGGTTATCACACACTCCTCGGACGGACCGCGTTCGCCCGCTTTAACGCCGTCCCGCACTATGCGTTCCTGAAGCTCAAGATGCCAGGACCAAAGGGCGTTATTACCATCAACGGTAACACCGAGCGCTCGCTCTGAACAGAGGAACACACTGCGGCTCTAGCCACCGAAGTCCAAGCCGCCGAAGAGGCGTCGCAATCCCTATCCACTGCCAAGACACGGGACACACGCAAGCGCTCCCGAGCTGCAGCCTCGGTCCCGGAGCACTCCCATGGTCACCCCAGATAGGGTTACGCGCCCCACAGCACGTCCCACCTAGTCGCAAAATACGTACCTCGAGTGCATAATTTCGCGCTCAAAATTCCATGGGCAGTTGTGGGGACACATAAAACAAAGACCAAGAGCTTGGTTCGACCAACAAATGGCCAACAGATGTCTTCGAATCAACATCGATGACGGGCACCATCTAGGGCCTGATCAGCGTCAAGCTGATATACCACGGCAACTTCTCAAAACCCTATCCCAAGGGCTCGTCCGCCGAACATTACCACTTTCGCCGAATACACGGTCGACAGCTTCGCTCACATGGAAGCTTTTTAAAAGAGCAAAGGCGCAGACGTGCAGTAGGGCATAGTAGGGACATCAAACCACTCATGAAGGCCCTGTGTAAACCTTTCCTCTAATGTATTTATTTCTTCCAAAAGTATCTATCAAAGTTACTTCGGCAATCCGGATTGTACGGTTGGACGTCACATATTCAAAGGAAATAAAGACCAAGTTTTCTCTGGTACTTGCGCATTTATTCATGATGTGTATTCCTTCCCGTTTTTCAGGCCGAAGTAAACTATTACGATACATCCTTTTTTTTAGTAACCGGCTTATAGACCGGGGGCTCGAACATAAGTCTTGCCTCAAACTTTATCCCGGCACCTACTTTTATTTTATGTGCTCGGTGTCACGGATATTGCACTATATGAATCAGTTCCGAATTGCGTCTTTGGTCAATAGTTGGGTTGCCCAGCTCCTGTGTTTACCCTCTTACGTTCCGCACTGTTCGGCTAAGAGGGTAAAGGGAGAACCACTGCGATTGTACTTCTAGCTCGCCTGGTTAAGTACCTCAGTGGAGAAAACCGAAAACTGGCTGTCACAATAAGCGAGAACTGGTCGGCGATCCGATGACTCGTGTCAAACCAAAAATCGTTGGAGGTTAGTCCGTGTTACACGAAGGGTTCTCTATTACAGGAACCATGTGATGATGGTATCAACCGCGGCTCGTCCGAATATCTCACAACACTGGGGGCTAGTCACCAGCCCCCGCAGTCAAGCTCCTATAGCTAAGTGAAAGCAATAAAACTGCATAGTCTGATTGCCTGGTTTTCCGTACATACAACGGCCTCCGGGCACCGAGACGTCGGCTAAGGGTTAAAGTATTACGAGAAAACACCCCATGCAATATCTGCCAGGGGGCCGAAGCCGACGACTGGTAACTTTCAGTTTCAAAGCGGCCGCACGGGAGTCAAAATTAACATAAACAGGCACTATATTAATAGCCGACAACTTGCTTTACAATAAAGCTAAAGTGTCAACTCCTTGCCTACAAGGAAAATAAATCTACTCATATATTACATCTTTTGAACATTGGGCCTCTACTGCCCGAGCACCATCCATCACGATGGGAAAGTATTGCTCAGGGCGCCTATGCTCCTTCCCTGGCGGCGGAGGTCCGGTGGCCATCTCGGCTGGCTTTATCTTCGGCCAATGTACCATTGTTTTGCCGAAGGCCATCCGAGCCCCCTCAATGCATGCGGAGCGCTTCCAGGCATCGACCCGGGGAGCAGCATCATACAGCCTCTGAACCAGACCGAAGTAGCTGCTCGGCAGCGGCTCCGTCGGCCATAGCTTAATGCAGAGGTCCTTCATCATCGGCTCCGCCATCCGATGCAGCTCCACCAGCTGCTTCATTTGGTTGTTGAGGAGGGGAGGGTGCTCGGGCGCTTGAAATTGGGCCCAAAACAGCCTCTGCTCGGCCCGACCCTCCTGAGCAGTGAAGAACCTGGCCGCGCCCGCCGCACTCTTCGGGAGGTCCGCAAAAGCGCCCGGGGAACGCCATACTCGCGTGAGCAACGCGAACCTGTTACCTCCAAAGATACTTTGCAGCAAGTATGGCTTACCGTCCGCAATAAGCCTGACTTGGCGGAGCTCCTCTTGGTAGCTGCGCGCCTCTGTCCGCGCTTCCTTAGCCACCGCCATCAACGAGGTCAGCTCGGCGGCCTGCTCCTTATTCTTCTGCTCGAGGGCCTCACACCTTGTGATGGCATCCCCGAGCTCTTGCTGCACTTCCAGCACCCTGGCCTCGTGCTTCTCACTAGCGGTTCTCACCGCAGCCAGCTCGGCAGCCGCCTGTTCGGCTGCCGACTTTTGCGCCGCCGCATCCAGCTGAGCCGTCCTCAGTGCAGCCTTGAGGTTTTCCACCTCCGCGGCGGCAGCTGCAGTAGAATCGGTTAACTCAGTTCGGGTCCTTCGCAACCTGCTTACAAAACAACGGCTGTATTCAATATTCCAGCTCGGACTTACCTTGCGCCTCGTCGAACCTCTGGTTCACCAGGCTCAGGTCATCTTCGGAGCTCTTCAGCTTCCGATTCAGCTTGGCCAACTCTTCGGCGTTGGCGGCTGCGGCCGAAGATGATGCATGTGCATTATTATACACACGTTAGTATCCGGGATATTGATTTTCGATCCTCTGACAGGCTTTTCCCAAGCCAGTCAGTGTCTCGGGGGCTACTGTGTATGAGGCTATACATTTACACAAAAGATTTTTTCTAAGAGAAAAGCATTACTTCGCTCACCTTGAAGCCGGTAAGAAGGCCACTAAAGGCCTCCTTCAGTCCGTTATCCACGGACCGAATACTTTGCAACACCGTGCCCATAAGTGCACGGTGCTCTTCGGCGATAGAGGAGCTGGTTAGAGCATCCTCCATCTCATCCGGCCACCCGGTCGACGCCTGCTCTAGGGCAGGCGGGGGTGGCGGCGGCGCTTCGGCTCCTTCCTTCTCGAAGTCCGGAGCACCGGACTCTGGATGCCTTGACGTCTCCAGAGCCGTCCTCGGAGAGAGCTCGGCTTGTCCGGGCTCCTCCTCTTCGTTCACCAGAGGGGCCTTCCCCTCCTGGTCTTCGCTGACCGAGGTGTTCACCTCGGCCATGATGGTGTCGCCCCCTCCCCCCGCGTGCGGCACGGGAGGGGTCCTCCTCGATAGTACCTCCTCGGCCTCCTCGACGATCGGGGGAGGCGAGGCGCGGGATTCGGTCCCGCTCTCCGCTAGCGCTGCCGGTGGAGAATCCCCCTCCGAGACTCGATCGGTGGGGAGATCGCGCAGCGGGCTACAAAATTATAAACGGAAACACGATCAATATTAAACCCAGTTCGGCTAAAAACGGTTGAGCGGTTACTAGAACGCGTACCTTCGAGCCTGTGGCTTGGCCCTGGGGATCCTCCGAGGAACCTCTTCGGAGGCCTCAGAGTCCTCGGCAGAAGCCGAGCTATCGCCGGACAAGGCTACCTTGGCCTTGCGCGGTCTTTTTCGAGCGGGTTAAGGCGGCTCCACCTCGGCGTCCTCGGACGCCGCCCTTTTCCCTGTTCGGGAGGAATCATCTTCCTCCCCGTCCTCTCCCTGCTCCTTCTCCTCCTCTTGCACGGAGGGAGCATTGGTGTCCCCGGATATGGCACCCGGGGGTCCTCGGGAGCGGAGGCCGTCTCTGGCGTCCCTTTGTTGGTCTTTCTTCTTCTCATTCCTCTCCGGTGCCTCGTATGGCTCCACTGCCAGCATGGCCATCAGTAGGGGCGTCCTGGGTCCTTCCGGCAGCGGCGCCGGACTATCAATCCTGTCGGGCCCATGGAACCCGGGGTATCCAGGCCCGTCTGCCTTTGGCCCAGGGCGCGACGCCTGGAGTGTGCCCGGCGGGCCGTCGCCACCAAGTGTCTCGCCATGCCCCCTCATGGGGCCCTAGCCTCCTGAGGCCCCCTCTTCAGGGAGTAGCAGGCAACGCTCAGCACCATCATAAACGGCCTCGCGAGTCCCCTCACGAGGCGGCTTCCCGAGTGGCCTCACGAGGCGGCTTCCCGAGGTGGCCTTCCGAGGCCCCCTCCCGCAGGCGCTCGAGGAGAAGACCGTTCGGCGTGTCGCGCGGACTGGAGCCCATCACGTGGGTGACGCGCGCGGCGACGAGCAGCAGCAGAGGCCGCGCCAGCAGCCGCGGATGCACATGGTTTCCTCTTTTGTGCTAGGGAAGCAGGGCCAGCTATCTACTCCCCAAAGCAACCCGAAAGGTTGCCCGATCGGCGAAGAAAGACCAAGACGGCGGGCGCGCAAGGCGAAGGTCATCACCGAGCCCACCGGCGCGTCATGGATGATGCTTTGGTAGGCGAAGACCACCTTTAGTCAGGATAGCCTGAGCGCCTGTCCCCTTTCAAAACCGCCAAGTGTGGCAACCCTTCCCGCCTAAGTTTCGAGGGGGAAGAGGACCAAGGCGGCATAAAAGGGGCAGTGCAGCCACCGTAGCAAAGGGGGGATCGATCATCTTCAACCTTGTACGCAAGAACTCTCTCATCCACGATAATCTCAACCACAAAGTAGGAGTAGGGTCTTAAACCGCAAGGTGGCCCGAACCTGGGTAAACCGCTGTGCCTTTGCCCGTCCGACGCTAGCGCGCTCTCGCTGTAGTCTCGCCGTAGCACTGCCGTGGTAGGGGAAGAAGTAGTAGAACGAGCTCACCCCAGTGTTCGAACCTTTGGGTCCCCGGAGCCCCACTTCCGACATTTGGCGCGCCAGGTAGAGGTGCGCTACTGTTCCTCTGCTCGACCTTCAGCTCCACCAGTCCCATGGCGGACGCACGTCGCGAGCGCGCTGAGCGCAGGGCTGGCCGCGTGGCCCAGACGGAGCCAGTGGCCCGCGGCAATTGCCGCCGCCCCGACGCCGAGGCTGCCGCCGCCACCGACCCCGCTGCCGCGAGCAGCAGGCCTCCTCCCTGCACCCCTCCGTGCAGGCGGACGGCCACACCGCCACGGCCTCCTCCCTCGCCAACCTTGGGCCACCGAACCCGCAGGCCGCGCTGCTCATGGCGCGCGAGCTACTCCGCTACCGTCCTGGTGACGCCGGCTACGACGCCTGGCTTGGTCGCATCCCCGAGCTCGTCAACGTCGCCGGGAACGCTACGGCGCCTTCTCACTCGCTCCGCCCTCCACCGTCTCGTGCTGGGGACCCGGCGTACGGCGCCCCCCCACCGCCTCCTCTGCGTGACGAGCACGCTGGGCCCCAGCGCAGCGCGCGGGCTCGTGAGCCGTCCCGCGGCGCGTCTTCTCCGGACCACTGCGAGCCCAGCTGCCAGATCATCCGCCGCGCGCCCCCCGACGCGCGAGTGCTCCTCGAGCGCCAGCGCCAGCGCCAGGACCAGGCCGTTCAAGACGTTGCAGCGGTTGGGCGTCAAAACCGCGCCGCCCTCGCTGGCGGCGTCCCCTCGAGCGGCGTGGGCTGCCGTGCCTTCACCCGCGAGCTGCGTCACGTGGTCTGGCCCGCGAAGTTCAAGCCTGAGCTGCCTCCGCGCTACGACGGCACCCCCAACCCCACGGAGTTCCTCCAGCTCTACGCGCTGAGCGTCGAGGCGTCGAACGGCGACGACAAGGTCATGGCGAACTGGTTCCCCATGGCCCTCAAGGACGGCCCACGCTCCTGGCTCATGAACCTCCCCGAGGCTTCCATCTCATCGTGGGCCGAGCTCTGCAGCTAGTTCATCGCCAACTTCAAGGGCACACAGGACCGCTCCCTCACCATCAACGACCTGCGGCGCGTTCGATAGCGCCCAGACGAGACCCTCCGTAAGTACATCCAGCGCTTCAGCCAGGTGCGCAACAAGATCATGCGCGCTTCCGATGCGGCCGTCATCTCCGCGTTCTCCACCGGCGTCACGGACATCAAGATGCGTGAGAAGCTCGCCATCAACGGTGAGCTCGACTCCGTGCTCGAGCTGCTCGACCTCGCCGACAAGTGCGCCAAGGCTGAAGAAGGCCGCCTCTTCGTCCACAACGACCCCGACGCGGCGCTCGACGGCACCAGGCCAAGAGCAAGGACGTCAAGCGCAAAGGCCCTGCCGTGCTTGCGGCGGAGCCCGAGCAGAAGCGCGGCCGCGACCTCGACGAACCCAGAAAGGACAACCGGCCACTCTGCTCCTTTCACAATGTCCGCTCCCACAGCACCGAAGACTGTCATGAGCTCAAGCTGCTCCGCGACGAGCGCCAGAGCCGCCGAGATGACCGCAACGGCCGTGGCGCCGGCCGCGGAGGTGGTCGCAGCGGCAACCGCTGGGACAGCCGCAACAATAACAGCAACTACCGCCAGGGCTGGCGCGATCAGCCTCGTGAGGCCGCCTGGCGCGACCAGCCTCGTGAGGCAAATCCTCAGGCTAATGCCGCTCTCCCGCCGCTGCCTCCGCCTCCTCGGAGGAACGACGTCAACCAGCCTGACGAGGGCGCTGGGGGCTACCAGGAGCCTCGCGCGGTCGCCTGCATCCTTGGCGGGTCCCAAGCCCCCGCGTCCGTCCGCCACTTCAAGCAACTCTCTCGCGAGGTGTACGCCGCCCTCCCGAGGCCTGAGGTCACGCGGCCCCTCAAGTGGTCGCAGTACGCCATCACCTTCGACTCCAAGGACCACCCCAAGTCCACGGCCTCCACAGGCGCGCTCCCCATGCTGTGCACTCCCACCATCAGCAACGTCGCGGTCACCAAGACCCTCATCGACGGGGGTGCCGGCCTCAACGTGCTCTCCATCGAAACCTTCGAGATGCTCCAGGTGCCCTACGACCAGCTGATGCCGACCAGGCCTTTCTCCGGAGTGACCGATGGCTCCACCATTCTGTTGGGGCAGGTGCGCCTCCCCGTCACCTTCGGCACCCGTAAGAACTACCACACCGAGCTCATCGACTTCGACGTGGCGCACATCGTCCTGCCCTACAATGCCATCTTGGGCTACCCAGCTCTCACCAAGTTCATGGTGGCCACTCATCACGCCTACAACGTCCTCAAGATGCCCGGCTGCAGCGGCATCATCACCGTCGCCTGCGACGAAAAGGACGCGGCCAGCACCCTCGAGCGCGCCTACAAGGCTGCTGCTGTCGCGCACCCAGCCGACGAGGACGCGGCCGAGCCTTCCGAGGTCGCGCCGATGAAGAAGAAGCAGCTGTTTTCTCAGGACCGCGCCGAGACGAAGATGGTGTCGGTGGACGGCGGCGGCTCCGGCCCCGCCTTCACCATCGGCACAGGCCTCCCTCCTGCATAGGAAAGCGCTCTCGTCACCTTCCTTCGGGCAAACTCGGATGTTTTAGCCTGGAAAGCATCCGACTTGTCCGGTGTGCCGAGGGAGGTGATCGAGCACCACTTAGCGGTGTGCCCCAATGCACGCCCGGTCAAGCAGAAAGCGCGGCGCCAGGCGCCAGAGAAGCAAGAGTTCATCGTCAGTGAAGTTCAGAAGCTCCAAGAAGCCGGAGTCGTTCGTGAGGTGCGCCATCCTGAATGGCTCGCCAACCCAGTCGTCGTCCCCAAGAAGGGCGGCAAGGAGCGCATGTGTGTCAACTTCACCAGCCTCAACAAGTTCTGCCCTCGGGATCCGTTTCCGCTGCCCCGCGTCGACCAGATCGTGGATTCCACCGCCGGGTGTGATCTGCTATGTTTCCTGGATGCCTTCTCAGGCTATCATCAGATCAAGATGGCGGCCGAAGACGTGGAGAAGACGGCCTTCATCAACCCCTGCGGCATATTTTGTTACGTCTGCATGCCCTTCGGTTTAAGGAGCGCGGGCGCCACCTTCCAGCGGCTAATGCGCATCACTCTGGGGCCCCAGATGGGGAGGAACGCGGAGGCCTACGTCAACGACATCGTGGTCAAATCTCGCGAGGCTGGATCCCTCATTGCGGACCTCCAGGAGACATTTTCCAACCTGCGCAAGGTTAACCTCAAGCTCAACCCGGAGAAGTGCGTCTTCGGAGTCCCCTCCGGCAAGCTCCTCGGCTTCCTAGTCTCGCACCGTGGCACCGAGGCCAACCCAGAGAAGATCAAGGCCATTGAGAAAATGCGCCCTCCCCGGACCCTCAAGGAAATTCAACGCTTGGCGGGGTGTATGGCGTTCTTGGGGCGTTTCATCTCCAAGTTTGGCGAACGAGCCCTGCCCTTCTTCAAGCTCCTAAAGAGGTCCGGCTCCTTCAAGTGGACTCCTGAGGCAGACGCCGCCTTTGAAGCCCTCAAGAGGTACCTCACGAGCCCGCCCATCATGGTCGCGCCGCGCTCTCGCGAACCCTTGCTCCTGTACTTGGCGGCCACCCCTCAGACGGCCAGCGCGGCGTTGGTGGCGGTGCGGGAGGAGCGCGTCTGTGCCAAGGAGAAACCCTCGACGCCCCTCCAGGCTCACGAGCCCGCTGAGCCTCGCGAGCCCACAGGGCCTCGCGAGCCTCTTGAGCCTCATGAGGCCGTCGTCCCCTGCAAGCCTTCTGAGCCTCGCGAGCCTCCTGAGTCTCGCGAGGCTCCCGGGCCTTCCGAGCCTTGCAAGGCATCTGAGGAGCAAGCTATCGAAACAACTACGCGCCTCGTCGAGCACCCCATGTACTTCGTCAGCACCGTGCTAAGGGATGCGCGCGAGCGCTACCCCATGCAGCAGAAGCTCCTCCTTGCGCTCCTCATCGCCTCCAGGAAGCTGCGCCACTACTTTCAGTGTCATCCCATCAAGGTCATTTCCTCCTACCCCTTGGAGCAAGTTCTGCACAGCCCCAACGCCGCCGGCCGCGTCGCCGAGTGGAACATCGAGCTGCAAGCCTTCCAACTGGAGTTCTCCACCACCAGAGTCATCAAAGGCGCGGCCCTGGCCGACTTCGTGGCAGAATGGACGGACACGTACGAGGACGAGCCTCGCGAGGCCCAGTCCCTCCTGCCTGGGGATGAGGCGCCTGGCGGATGGACCATGCACTTCGACGGCGCCTTCTCCCGACAGGGCGCGGGGGCTGGGGTCATGCTCACCTCGCCAACAGGAGATAGGCTCTACTACGCTGTGTAGCTCTGCTTCAGGTACACCGACAAGGTCTCCAACAACATCGCAGAGTATGAGGGCCTCATCGCCGGCCTCAAGGCCGCGTTCGCCCTAGGCATCAAGCGTCTGACTATCAAGGGCGATTCGCAACTCCTCGTCAACTTCTCCAACAAAAGCTACAAGCCCAAGGACGAGCACATGGCCGCCTACCTGGAAGAGGTACGTAAACTTGAGAAGCGCTTTCTTGGCCTGGAGCTGCTGCACATCCCCCGCGACAGCAACAAAGAGGCCAACGACATCGCCAAACGAGCATCACGGCGCGAGCCCCAGAGCCCCGGCGTCTTTGAGGAAAGGCTCCTCAAGCCATCCGCCGCACCCCCAGCCGGGAGCACGGCGCTCCTTCGCAAGGAACTACCGCCCGCGCCACCCACGGGCGCGCCAGACTGTGGCCCGGCCTCAGGAGCCCGCCTGCTGCTGGCGCTCGAGCCTCAGGCCGATAGCTGGGCCGCGGAGCTCAAGGCTTACTTGCTTCGCGGCACCTTGCCGGAGGAGGACTCGGAAGCGGAGCGCATGGCCCGGCAGGCCACCGCCTACTGCATACAAGATGGCGAGCTATACCGTAGGCGCCCCAACTGCGTCTCGCTGCGGTGCATCTCTGAAGAGCAAGGGCGCGAGTTGCTGGCTGATATACATGGAGGAGACTGTGGTCATCACTCTTCATCGCGCACCCTCGTTGGTAAGGTTTTCCGCAGCGGTTTCTACTGGCCCACTGCTCTACGTGACGCTACCGCACTGGTCCAAGCCTGCGAGGCCTGCCAATTCCATGCTAAGCAGATCCACCAGCCTGTGCAGGGACTCCAGACGATCCCCCTCTCATGGCCCTTCGCGGTCAGGGGGCTGGACATCCTGGGGCCTTTCCCTCGCGCAGCTGGTGGTTATCGCTACCTCTATGTCGCCATCGACAAGTTCACCAAGTGGGCAGAGGTCGAGCCGGTGCGCACCATCCCGGCAGGCTCCGCCGTCAAGTTCATCAAGGGCCTTGTGACCCGCTTTGGAGTTCCCAATCGCATCATCACCGACAATGGCTCCCAGTTCACGAGCGGCCTCTTCAAGTCCTACTGCGCCAGCCTCGGCACACAGATCTGCTACGCCTCGGTGGCGCACCCGCGAAGCAATGGTCAGGCCGAGCGCGCCAATGCCGAGGTCCTCAATGTCCTCAAGACAAGGAGCTTCAAGAAGAAACTTGAGGCTTGCGGCAAGGGCTGGCTCGACGAGCTGCAGCCCGTGATGTGGTCCATCCGCACGACGGCAAGCAAGCCCACTGGCGAGACGCCATTCTTCCTCGTCTACGGCGCTAAGGCGGTCCTCCCACTGGAGCTTAAGCACGGCTCCCCGCGAGTCCTTGCCTTCGACAAGGCACGTCAGGATGGCTCGCGGGAGACCGATCTGCTGCTCCTCGAGGAGGGCCGCCGTCAGGCCACCCTTCGTGCCGCGAGGTACCAGCAGGCCTTGCATCGCTACCACAGTCGCCACATCCGCCCTCGCACTCTCGAGGTCGGCGACCTCGTCCTGCGCAGGATCCTCTCCACGGAGGGCTTCACAAACTCTCACCTATGTGGGAAGGCCCTTTCAGGGTTAGTCATGTCTCCAGGCCCGGCTCAGCCCGGCTGGAGACGGAGGACGGAGTTCCTGTGCCTAACGCCTGGAACATCCAACACCTCCGCAAGTTCTACGCGTGACCCTCACGCGTATGAGCGAAACGGGGCTGTACACACCCCGGAGTCTCTCATTGCGTTCGCCTGATGGGCCCGCGAGAGCTCCCGCCCACGTCTCAGTGGAAGCCCCATGCTCCGCGCTGGCGGAACGATCGAACCGTGATCATGCCCACGCCTAGTGGAAGCCCCATGCTCCGCGCTGGCGGAACAATCACTTGAGGGCGCCCCACGGGCTGCACCAACCTCATGCTGATCCGTGCCGAACATGGCAATCATGTCTCTTTTTGGTTGTGTAACGAACTTATTACTACGTTTCAGTAAAACTCTATTTCCTAAGATATCTAATGTATTGCTAAGTTGCTTGCCTCACGAGCTGTGCACGCTCGCGACCTTACCTCATGAGCCTCACGCGAGTGGGGGCTGGACACGGTGCTTGCGCTCGGGTCAGTCCCAGCAGCACTGAAAAACCCAAGCAACCGAGCTCTGGCTCGCGGGCCTCCCCGTACACGCCACCCCACCAAGGTCCTTGGTGTCCTGTCTCCTCACGTAATACCCATGAGCGAATCGACGAGCGCGCGCTGTCGTTGAATGCTCTGCGTGCAGCTATTTCAGGAGCAGGTCCCTGGAAGGATCTCGCGAGGTAGCACCCTCATGACCTCAGGAGGCCAACAGGCACCGCCTTGGGGGCTAACCCTCGGCGGCCGTCCCAGCAGGAGACCTCGCGAGCGGAACCCTCACAAGACGTACCCTGCGAGAGGCGGCCCACCATACTACCTCCTGGAGGGCTAAGTCTCCCGCCTCGCGAGCCACCCTCGCCGTCTTGCGAGCCTTTCCCTCCGACGGCCTCACGAGCGCCCGTGTTCCTCTTGGCGCAAGCCGCTTGTGCGTTAAAGGCGGGCTCCCTGAGCATCGTGCCTCAGGGACCATCACTAGCTCCCGGTGCCCCTCGCCTCCTGGCCTTGTCCAGGCATTGCGACCGGACATACCAGCGACGGTTATGGCCGCTCAAGAGCTGGGCCCTGACAACGTAGAGCATCATGGCAAGCAAAAAGAGAGAGCCTCGCGAGGGCTTGAATGTCCGTTATAGCAAACATAAACTATTTAACACCAGGGCATCATCGTCATGCCCCCACGGGCCACATCGATCTAGCGCAGGGTAACAAAGGGAAAAAGCACCCTAGGAGCTCGCGCCGCCGTCATCTTCGCCGGCGCCGTCACCGTTGGAGCTCTCGCCACTGCCGCAGGAGTACTTCCTGAGTAACGCGCTCACATGGCCTTCCACCGCCCTTGCGAGCCCATCACGAAGCTCCTCGGGGACTGGGGCTATCACCTTGTCAAAGTCGAAGTTCGGGTCAGAGTGGAGGAGGTGGCTGAAGATGCGAGTCGCCGCCAGGAAGAAGAGGCCACGGCACTCCTCCTCCAGGATACCGTCCATCTCCTTGGCTCCGTCCTCAAGCCGTTCCACGAGCTTGGTGGAGAAGTCAATGTAGTCGGCGTCGCGGGACTCGCGGAGGGCCCCAAGCTTTCCCTGGCAGATGGAATTCAGGGCGTTGTGGGCGCGGATCTCGAGGGAGTGAAGTACCTTGGCACGCTCGCGATGCTCCTGTCCCTGATCAACGGCGCCAGAGCCGGGCTGCGGCACGGCTCTCCGGCGGGTCTCCGCCTCGGCGAGCGCCGCCTTGAGATCAGCGACCTCCATCCGGAGCCGCTCGCGTTCGGACTCGAAGGCGTTAGCGTCCTCTTGGACCTTCCTTTCTCTGGCCTCCAGTCGGGCGTTGGCGTCGGTGACGCACTTCACGTGAGCCTCCTGGGCATCGGCCAGCTGGCGCCCCAGCGTCTCCAGACGCTCCTTCTCCATGGCCTGCTCGGCCGCCTTCTTCTCTAAGCCCTCCATGCGTGACTCGAGGTCTGCCTCGCGGGCTGCGGCCTCCTTCTCGTGAGTGGCAAGGGTGTCTTCCCGCACGAGGAGCGACCGGGCCCGCTCGGCGTGTTGGTCTTGGAGCTCTTTCAGGAGGGCCTCCGCCTGTTCGCGGCGCACGATGGCAGCTTCGGCCTCCTGGAGGGCCCTCGCGCGAGCCCCCTCCGCTTCGGCGATGTCCCTCTCGCGCAATGCGCGAGCACGTTCGTCATGACTTCGGGCCGTGTCGACGGCAATGCTGAGCCGGCGCCACCCGTCGGCAAGTTTCAGGCGCTCTTCGGCGAGGCGCGTCTCCGCGTCCTGGAAGTCCGTGTCGAGCCGAGCGAGCGCGGCCTTGGCGTCGCACAAGGCTTCAGGCCTGAGCAAAGCACGGTCACTCGTGAGGACCAGGGGTCAGTCCGGGCCAGGCCCTCTGGCACCCTCCACTGCGAAGGGCAAGGGAGCCCTTGGCGCCGCTTGCGTGGGGCGGCGGGCTCGCCAGAACGCCCCCCTCGTTCAGCTGCGGCGGTGCGCTACGAGGGCTGTCAGTGCCGGTCCTGGCACGCCCCGCAACTCCTTCCCCAGCGCCCAAGGAGGCCCCCGGCGGGGGGGGGGGGGCAGACGCTTCGGCCTCCCTCGTCGTCGCTTCCTTGCTCGCAGCAGGGCCAAGGGGGAGGGCGTCTCCGCCTCCTGAGGCTGCCTCCCGAGGCTTCCCCATTTCGGCGTCACAGGATGCGCCCGCGCGCGACCCTGGAGGAGCGGATGTCCCTTCCTCGATTTCTATGCACCCCGCTTTGGCGTCGGGACGGCAGATGGCCTCTCCACGCCCTCCGGCACCAGCGGTGGACATCGACGCCCCCTGCGGGCTGGGGGTAACCCTCGCCTTCGTCGTTGTCTTCTTCTTCTTCTGATGCATGGCAGATCCCCTGCACGAATGGTGGCTCAGTTCCGAGCCGGGTAAAAGAACAAGAATTAAGGACGCCGGCAGAAGGCTTACTCGTCGCTGACAAGCCACTTCCTCTTCTTCTCCCCCGCAGACGGCTGGCTGGCGCTGCCCTCGCCGGGCATCGCCTCGGCGCCGCCGCTTCGGCCCCCGGAGCGTACCGCGGTAGACCCGGACGCGTCGTCACCCGTCTCCGGGCCCTGGGCAGCTTCAGCCTCGTGACGGGCCTCAAGCGCTAGGGGCTCGCCCGCCCCCGCCACCGCGGGCGGGATGCTCTCGGCGTCATCATCCTCGAGCTCACAGATGAGCTGACGGCGAACGCGTGGCGGCACCCGGCTGAGGTCGTCCTCCGTGGCCTCCTCCGAATCTCCGTTGCCGCTGCCGCTTCCCGAATCCACCTCCACCACGAGGGGGTTGTCGCGGGGCCCGACGTGGCCCTCAGGCACGAGGCCCCACTGATCGAAGAGGGGCATCACCTTCACTAGCTCCTCCTTCTCTGGATAGCGAAAAAGCGGGAGCGCCCCCTCCGGCGCTTCCGCGGCAAGGGTATTGAGCAGAATCACCAGGGCCCCGTCCAGCGCGTCTGACCCCAGGCCGCCCGGCCTCAGCCTCACGGCGTCGTCCACGCCAGAGTACTCCCACATGGGGCGCGAGTGCTGCTGAAGTGGCGCGATGCGCCGCCGCAGGTACTCCCTGACAACCGCTATCCCCGACAGTGAGGCGGCCCGGTGCGCCGCCATCCGCTCAAGGACGGGCTCCATCCTCGGGTCGGTGAGCTTCTCGTGCCCCCACACGGCGATCTTCTCGGTCGGGTCCGTAGGGATCATCAGGAGCCGGTTGGTCTGGCGCGCGTCCATATAGACCCAGCGCTACCGGTATCCTTCCACCTTCTTCGCAACCCTCAAGTTGATAATGCCGTCCTCCATTCCCTTGACGGCAAGGAACGACGCGCATCCGGAGCGCTGGTCCGCCGCAGTTAGCCGCAGGCAGAAGAAGTTGCGAAAGAGCGCCACAGAGGGCCTCACGCCCATGAAGGCCTCGCAGTAAAAGGCGAACGTTGCTAGGAGAAAAATGGAGTTGGGTTGAAGATGAAGAGCGTGAACCTGGTAGTGGGCAAGTATGGCATAGAAGAAGTCCGAAAATGGCGGTACCAACCCTGCATACACGTTGTGGAGGAAGAAGGGGAAGGCCGTCGCCCCAAGGTCACGCCGTGCGCGCGACCCCGGCCAGATTTGGGTCGCCTGGTTCTCGTTCTGGCCGCCGGCCACGAACGGAAGCACCCTGTCCAAGCCTTCCTCGTCGTCGATGGCGGAGCGCTGCAGCGCCGCCCCTAGGACGGGCGCGCTTGCGGATGGGGTCACCTCCTTCCCCCTCTTGCCAGCGGGAGCCATCTGCGCGGCGGAGGCGCGGACCGGGAGCAAGAACAGGCGAAGCTCGAAGGGGGGAATCGCGAGGATCCGCACGCAAGGAGGAAAGGCGCATAGGGGTGGAGCGCGTGATGGAAGGCAATGATGGCCTCGCGCCGCCCGTGCCAGGATTTATGTCAGCACGGCAGTTCTCGAGGCGTCGTGGGGGAAGTGGGGGCGTCGCCAATCACATCGTGCACCACGCATCGCGCCTGGCCGCAGATGGTTAGGGCCCGCGCCGTTTCGCCCCTCCGTAGGCGGGAACGTGCGCGCCGCGGGCCCGGGGGCTACAGTCGGGCCCATGGAACCCGGGGTATCCAGGCCCGTCTGCCTTTGGCCCAGGGCGCGACGCCTGGAGTGTGCCCGGCGGGCCGTCGCCACCAAGTGTCTCGCCATGCCCCCTCATGGGGCCCTAGCCTCCTGAGGCCCCCTCTTCAGGGAGTAGCAGGCAACGCTCAGCACCATCATAAACGGCCTCGCGAGTCCCCTCACGAGGCGGCTTCCCGAGTGGCCTCACGAGGCGGCTTCCCGAGGTGGCCTTCCGAGGCCCCCTCCCGCAGGCGCTCGAGGAGAAGACCGTTCGGCGTGTCGCGCGG
The DNA here is from genome assembly GCA_039707655.1 of Elymus sibiricus. Lineage (NCBI taxonomy): Eukaryota > Viridiplantae > Streptophyta > Magnoliopsida > Poales > Poaceae > Elymus > Elymus sibiricus. Next base: position 198,931,196 of record CM077664.1, on the reverse strand, counting down.
ACTTGAGCCCATCACGTGGGTGACGCGCGCGGCGACGAGCAGCAGCAGAGGCCGCGCCAGCAGCCGCGGATGCACATGGTTTCCTCTTTTGTGCTAGGGAAGCAGGGCCAGCTATCTACTCCCCAAAGCAACCCCAAAGGTTGCCCGATTGGCGAAGAAAGACCAAGACGGCGGGCGCGCAGGGCGGAGGTCATCACCGAGCCCACCGGCGCGTCATGGATCATGCTTTGGTAGGCGAAGACCACCTTTAGTCAGGATAGCCTGAGCACCTGTCCCCTTTCAAAACCGCCAAGTGTGGCAACCCTTCCCGCCTAAGTTTCGAGGGGGAAGAGGACCAAGGCGGCATAAAAGGGGCAGTGCAGCCACCGTAGCAAAGGGGGGGATCGATCATCTTCAACCTTGTACGCAAGAACTCTCTCATCCACGATAATCTCAACCACAAAGCAGGAGTAGGGTCTTACACCGCAAGGTGGCCCGAACCTGGGTAAACCGCTGTGCCTTTGCCCGTCCTACGCTAGCGCGCTCTCGCCGTAGTCTCGCCGTAGCACTGCCGTGGTAGGGGAAGAAGTAGTAGAACGAGCTCACCCCAGTGTTCGAACCTTTGGGTCCCCGGAGCCCCACTTCCGACAGATCCGCTGGGCCTTCTTCAGCCATTTCTGCGGATGAGAAGTAAAAAAGCTAAGTGCCTTATTAAAAGGGAATAGTTCGGATACAAGAACAAACTTAGTCATACCTCCCGTGGGGGGTTTGCGGCATCTAGTCCGATGTCCTCCCCCTCAGCCGACCAGTCCTTCTGCGGCTTGAACAGCGCTCTCCACAGCTGAGCGTGGGTGGTGCGGAAGAAGTTGTGTATGGTAGCCAGGTCTTTAGGCTTGTAGGCCCACATGGGGGAGGCCCTGTCCTGGCATGGGAGTATTCGGCGGCCGAGCATGATCTGGACCACGTTGGGCAGCTCGACGCCCTGCCCTATCATCTTGGCAATCCATTTCTGCAGCTGCGCCACCTCCTTGTTCATCCCCCAGTCGAGGCCTTTCTTGGTCCATGAGACCAGCCTCGTGGGGGGTCCGGATCGGAAGGCCGGAATCGCCCCCCAACCCGCGCTCCTCGGCTCGGTGATGTAGAACCATTCCTTCTGCCAGACCTTGACGGTCTCGATGAAGGTGCCCTCTGGCCACTCCACTCGGGGGAGTTTGCTAACCATGGCACCCCCACAGGCCGCCTGTTGGCCGTCGACGATCTTCGGCTTGATGTTGAAGACCTTTAGCCACAGACCGAAGTGTGGCCGGATCCGGAGAAAGGCTTCGAAGATGATGATGAAGGCCGAGATATGGAGAAAGGAATTCGGCGCGAGATCGTGGAAGTCAAGCCCGTAGAAGAACATGAGGCCCCTGACGAAGGGGTGAAGGGGAAATCTCAGACCTCGGAGAAAGTGGGGGATGAACACCACCGTCTCGCCCTGCCGCGGCGTGGGGACGACCTGGCCGGCCTCTGGAGCACGGTGGGCGACGTTGGCGGGGAGATATCCCGCGCTCTTCAGCTCCATGATGGCGCTTTCGGTGACGACGGACGCCTCCCACCTGCCTTTGGACCCGGAGCCCGCCATTGCTAGATCGAACGGGCGGCTGGAAGAGTTCTAGGAGGGGAGAGCGGATCTAGGCGCTGCAGCTCAAAAGATGGGGGAGGCAATGGCGGAGGGGGGAAATGAGAGCGTGCGAAAGGAACGATGGCTGTGCCCTTTTATAGGATGTAAAACCCACGGTCCCTTTTACTGCGCCGCAGTCCTCGCCCTTTCCCCATGTAACCGTGCCATTATGCGCACGTGGGGTGGGGCGGATTATTGATCATATCCCTTGAAAATAGGACACGATCTCCATATCGATGGGACGTGCCAATGAAAACTGCCTCGAACCGCGAATCGAGTTTTTCATAAACCAACTCGCGGTCGTGGCAAGGTGTGACCCTTTGGTAAAAGTTGTCAGATGAGGACACTGCTCACACCGAAGCGACTAGCCTTCGGGGCTAAGTTATAGGTACACTTCGTTGCCGAGGTATAGTTCGGCGCATATACGACCGGGCAACGCCTGAGAATACAATTCGGAGTGATACAGGCATGTTACAAGCGTCACAGAAGAAGGGGAACTAGTCTACAAAGCCAATGATGTTCGGCACCTACCTCGGCTTCGAAGACTAGTTCGGGGGCTACTGAGGGTGTCCTGGACTAGGGGGTACCCGGGCCACCGGCCTATCTCTCGTGGGCCAGACTGGTGGGCCGTTCTCTACTCGTCGATGGAAGGCCGGATTGTGGGCGACCCCGTGTATCAGAAGGAAACCTCCGAAGACTTGGCATCTCCTCCAAGGAATAACTGGCACAACCGGCATGTTTATCCCCTAATGGTAACCGACCATGTGTAACCCTAGGACCTCCTGGTGTCTATATAAACCAGAAGGCCTAGTCCGTAGAGAGGGATCATATCCATTACTTAGGGTTTAGCCCATCCAATCTCGAGGTAGATCAACTCTGTAACCTTCATACAATCACATCAATACAATCAAGTAGGACGTAGGGTATTACCTCCTCGAGAGGGCCCGAACCTGGGTAAATCATCGTCTCTACGCTCTCTGTTAACCATCGATTCCTAGACCCACAGTTCGGATCCCCTACCCGAGATCTGCCGGTTTTGGTACCGACAACGATATGATCAAAAGAGGGAGGGATTGACATAATCCTAACTCATTGATCAAAGAGTGCACCAGGAAAAATGGACTAGGTAGCACAATCAATCTTAGAATGATGATTCAATAACCATCTCGCCAAGAATGAAATTATCATCCATTATCTACCAAGCAATAGGGTTGCTAGGAGTATTGATTTCACACATCACAGTTCACTTGTCGGCACTCCGGTTAGAACAACACAGAGACCAAGAAATAAATAATGATGGCGAGAAGTATCATTGTATCAAGAATTCATAAGAGGTTGTGTAATTCCCATAACATTCTTGACATAAAGACGGTAGTACTTCAGGGTAGAACAGAACAAAAGTTGGATTGGCATTTTGATCTGCGGAATACAACTACTTTGACCCAATCCTAGAAATGGATGAGGTGCTGGAGTTTGTTTCTCCTAGTCATTCCGAGATAGAATGGCTTGACGGACCACAAAAATATTGGGCATCGATGAACACGAATGCACAACTACTCTTGACTATCAATTGATAGACGATGGTCGGAATACAACTGAGGAGGGACAACTCAAAGGAACATATGATTTTCTGAGTTGTGGATGCATGGATTAACACGTCAAACAAGTTCAACATATTTCTTCCGGACACCCATGCAGAAGGAGAGGATTGGCAGATTCACAATGTAGAATGGAGAACTCATCAAGAGCACTCTTATTGTGATCTTTTCGTTCAAGGAGAACGTCTGCCATGGAGGGTTCATGGTATTGGAAGAATGATAAACCACGAACCTCGAAAACCAGAGCAAGGTTACTAACCAACCTAAAGGAGCTACAATCTCTATCAACATGACATGGATAGAGTGGATCTTGGGTTCATGAACCCAGGAATGGAATACCTACTAACTAAATAACATCACGAGATGCTTTCGAGAATGATGGCCAGAATTACCACACTGGGAACACAACACAAGGTCGGGTTACCGGGTAGTTCTCTAAGATATCCTAGTTTCCTAATAATTTTCACATATATGTCGAGGCAACGGAGTACCTCAGCACAATGATTAGTGTGGTTAATTAGTCTGGCCTAAAAGGACATTGGAACAGGAGGGAAGAATTTGCAAATGCACCAGACTATTTAGAAACCTGGAACAACTCGGACAACATAATGGTTGTACGGGCATGAAAAATGAGATAACCTGCAAGACATCTGACTGCACAACAACTGAATTCTTATGGAAACACTGATCCGAGAGGACAACACCTTTCCTATGAGTCTGCAGCATAGTAACTCGTCATCCTAATAGATAGATGAGTAAGCCTAGTTCTTAAACCCCGTAGAAAACAAGAGGGTGACTCAGAATCAGAAGGACACAGGATAAGGAGTAAAAAGAGCCTTACGTTCCCTTCCACAATCAATTCCCCTACATAACTAAAGCATTTCTAGACTCGACTTCGACCAGTTTGGCTTGGTAATCCTACAGGCAGTCAGGCTCTGATACCAAAGCTGTCAGGACCCCGATCCTAAGTCACACCGATCTAGCATGTAACACATCATATCACTTTGCGGCCTCACACACGCTAACCCACGGTTGCCGCCTTTACCTGGGCCGGGACCGTTTGCGTCTTTTGGCTCACGTATATGATTATGTCGCTAGCATCCATATGACAGAGAACCCGAGCCGACATGACTAGTCGTAAACCAAGGTGGCACAAACTTACAGGGACAGGCATACATGACCCAGCAATGCACGTGTCGGTCATCAGCGTGTGCAACCGAGTCGTAGCAAGCTACAAGGACTCCAGTAAAACACCGCGTGACATTTCCCCGTAGGGAGAGACACAGGAGCAAAGAAGAACACATGCCGGTCAATCCATGTGTTCCGAATGGAAGCACTAGGAGGCATTTCCCCATAAGGAAGGCTACCAAGAATAAACAACTAGGTGTCGAATCCCACACATACCAGTGCATTTCAAACATACACACAATATGCACGATATGTGTAAATACAACCTGGCATCACAACATAACTCTATGACTCAAAGTATTTATTTAAAAGGGCTCCGAGGAGCCTTACATAGCATGATATTACAACATGGGTCTCATGACCCATCATTCAAGTCATACAAGCAACAAGCGGAAGCATAACCTGTCTGAGTATAGACAGCTGAAAAGAAAGAAGGCCGGAAAGCCTGACTATCTACAAGACCCTCCATAGGAGCCAGACCTCTGTCTGGAATTCCCAATCTAATCGTCGAAGCCCACGTAGAACTACTAGTGAGACCGAAGTCTCCTCTGCAAAACATAAATTAAGCAAACGTGAGTACAAATTTACTCAGCAAGACTTACATCAGAACTAACTACATATGCATCAGTATCAACAATGGGGTTGTGGAGTTTAACTGTAGCAAGCCAGCTTTGACTCAGTGGCTATCCTGAACTATGACTTCCAGTATATTTCTTGAGGTGAGAAAGCGCACATGAGTCCACATATTCACCATAACAATACACCACTATGGATCCGCTCCCGTCTCCCAACGAGAAGGCCATCCATAGCACTCACACTTATCTTGCGCATTTCAGAGTATCCATTTCAACTTGTCTATGAACAATGTAAGCTTTCCAAGTAGTCCATATCCGCGGACGCGACTATTCGAATAGATCATTATAACCCTGCAGGGGTGTACTTCTTCACACACGCTTTCCCCACTTACCGCCATGTACACGTCATGTATCTCGGCAACCTTCAAGCGGAAGCCTAGCGAGGGTGTCGGCCATGACCTGACTAACCTCACAAGTCTCTAGTCCAGGTTTATCGCCTATTTGAGTCCACTCCGCAAGGAAGTCCGGCCGAAGTTTCCAGTACGGCCCCAAACGATGAGTGCAGGGTTCCCAAGAGCACCATTCGGGTGTCACTTGGTACACCGTGCCTCGGTGTCTCTACCGCAACATAGCCCACCCCTAGGGTTAGCGCTACGCACGGCCACCAACACATATCCTACAAACACCAGAAACTAGTTGCAACTCCTGGACAGAGATCAAGGCGATTAATAAGTCGAGAGGGTCTATGGGTTTCGGGCCCAATGCATGGTAGTAACTGTCTTGGATCACAAACACAGAACTCAATTCCTGAGGATGGTCCCAATGAGATAACCCACCATGTACTCCAACATGGCCTCTCATCGCTACCTTTACCAAATCGTGTTCACACACTTAGCTCTCACACAGTAGGACATGTTCACCACCATTCCAATCCATCCCAGATGAATCATACCCGACACAACTCTAAGCATAGCAGGCATAACAAGCAAGCATGAATGAGTAGGCACATCATGGCTCAAACAACTCCTACTCATGCTAGTGGGTTTCAACTATTTACTGTGGCAAAGACAGGTCATGCAGAGGAATGGGTTCAACTACCGCAACAAGTAACAGTTGAATCGTTGTTGTCCTAATGCGGTAAAAGAGAGCAGGAGCGAGTGCGTGTGATTGTATCGGAATGCTCAATGGGGGTTTGCTTGCCTGGCACTTCTGAAGATAGCATTGTGTCTTCATCAGTGTCAACGATCACAACGTCGGTTATCGAGAAGGACAACACCGACTAGCAAAGAAGGAGCACAATCAATGCAATGCATATTCACATGAATGACATGTCATGTTAAGGTACTGAATTTACCTAATGCAATATCTAGCCAAGTTAATTGAAGTGGAATTCAAATATATAGCAAATTCCAACTCCAAATATTATTTCAAAAATTGCCCTAATCATCATTTGTCCTATTCAGTGAGGTTAACTTGTTCAAACATGCATGAAAGTGTCATAAACAGATTCTTCATATTTTTCTGATAATTTTTCATATATAAATTATTTTATTTGGAGTTACAGTTGATTTACTATGAATTTTAGAAGTTTTAACTATTTTCTGAAATAAATAAATCATTTCTGATTTATTTAAAATCCAAAAAAGTAATTATGACGTCATCTCTGCATCAGCCTTGCGTCACCGAGTTGACCAGGGTCAAACCTGACGCGTGGGACCCATCTGTCAGTGTAACAGTGCTAATTATGTGGATAATTCAATTCTAACTAAAAGTCATTAGGGGACGGGCCCACTAGTCAGTGACCGAGGAGGTTAGCTAATGGGTGATTAGCTCTTAAGCTAATCACGCCACGTCGGCTCACCGGAGTTAGGCCGGCGGCGACCATTCCGCACAGCGGAGGCGCGCTGGAAATACGCTAGTGGCCGCGGTTTGCCGCGCTGAGGGCACTAGGAGGGAGCCCTCGCTCGCTCGCATCCAAGGGAGCGGTCAGCTGGGTGCGGGGTCGCCGGAGCTGACGGCAGCGACGATGGAGGCGGTGGCCGGAGCTCGGACTAGCTCGGGGTCAGGGCTAGCGGGCGCAAACGAGAGAGGGAGAGGAAGGGTTCGACGCGGGAGCTCACGGCGAGGTCGAAGGAGTGGTCAGTGGGCTCGGGGAGGTCCTGCATGCGGTGAATCGACAGCGGCGGTGGTCGAAGCCCGAGGAGGAAGACGACAGGAATGGTGCTCCCGGCCTCGTTCTTCTTCTGGCCGATGTGCGGCGTCGTGGCGGAGCCCACGAACTCAGAGGGGAGGTCAGGCGAGCTCAGTGGCCGCGGTGGCAGCTAGCGGCGGCGACGACGGGCGCTCGGGCATTTGCTGAGAGAGAGGCAGAGGGGAGGATAGAAGCGGGCGAGGGGAAAGAGAGCCAGAGGGGCGAGGGCGTCGCGTTGGCCAGGGAGGGCCAGGCAGGCAGCTGCGTGCCGACGCGCGCGGCCGCCGTGCTCGGCCTTGCCTCTGCCAGTAGGCAAAGGTTGAAGACAGAGATGCCCCTGGTGGGCTGGGCCTGCTACAGTAGCTGGGCTGCTGGGCCTAATCCTGGTAAGTCTCTCTTTCTCTCTTCTTTTCTATTTTTGTTTCTGTTTTCTATTTTTTTCCCTTTTCTGTTTTGATTTAGTTTAGGCACAAAACCATTTTCATAAATCCTGAGAATATTTGTGGATGCTAACTGAATTATTCCAGAGCCCCACAGTAATTTTCAGAATTATTGGAGCATTCAAAATATTTATAGGATTTAAATGCCCCAATTCAAATACATTATGGCTTGTTTCAAAAATCCAGAAATGTTCCAAAAATGTGTGCATCATTTTTAGCAGAGGTTTGCACCTTTTCCAAAAATGATGAACTTTTCTGAAGGGAATTTTGGATTCATTGGAAATATTTTTATTTGATCCTAGTTTGTTCTGAGGGGTGCTAGGGTTTGTTATTTCCCCATTTCAAATTTAATTGAAATTTAGACATGATGCATGGATGCTGATGCAACTATTTACAAACAAATTCTAGGGCCGTGACATCCCTGAAGAGGAAGGGAGATGCAGTACAGTAGAGATAAGTATTTCCCTCAGTTAAGAACCAAGGTTATCAATCCAGTAAGAGAACCAAGCAAAATATCGTTAAAGCGCACCTGCACACACAAGAGCAAACACTTGCACCCAACGCGAATAAGAGGGTTGTCAATCCTCTTAGCGGTTATTTGCAAGGATTAAATCTTATCGAGGTAAATAGATAAACTAAACTACTAATTAAAATAAAAGTAAATAATATGCAGCAAGGTATTTTTAGGTTTTTTATATGATAAAGATAGACCCGGGGACCATAGTTTTCACTAGAGGCTTCTCTCTTGAGCACATAAGCATACGGTGGGTAAACAAATTACTGTTGGGCAATTGATAGAAGAGCAAATAATTATGACGGATTCATGGCAATGATCATGTATATAGGCATCACGTCCGAGACAAGTAGACTGACTCCTGCCTGCATCTACTACTATTACTCAACCCATCGATCGCTATCCAGCATGCATCTAGGGTATTAAGTATGAAACAGAGTAACGCCTTAAGCAAGATGACATGATGTAGAGAAGCACATTCAAGCAATATGAATAAACCCCATCTATTTATCCTTAATGGCGACAATACAAATACCTGTCATGTCCCTTTCTGTCACTGGGATTGAACACCGCAAGATTGAACCCACCACAAAACACCTCTCCCATTTCAAGATAAATCGATCTAGTGGGCCAAACTAAACCGATAGATCGGAGAGAAATACAAAGCTATAACAATCATGCATAAAAGAGTTCAGAGAAGACTCAAATATTTCTCATGAATAATCTGATCATAAACTCACAATTCATCGGATCCCAACAAACACACCGCAAAAGAAGATTACATCGGATAGAACTCCAAGAACATCGAGGAGAACATTGTATTGAAGATCAAAGAGAGAGAAGAATCCATTTAGCTACTGGCTATGGACCCGTAGGTTTGTGGTAAACTACTCACACATCATCGGAAGGGCAGCAAGGTTGATGTAGAAGCCCTCCGTGATCGATTCCCCCTCCGGCAGAGTACCGGAAAAGGCCTCCAGATGGGATCGCGGAAGAACAGAGGCTTGCGGCGGCGGAAAGGTTTTCTCTTCTGGCTCTCTGGGGGTTTCCGAATATTTGTGAATTTATAGAAGTGGAATTAGGCCAAAAGGAGTCATGTGGGCCCCACAAGGCAGTACGGCGCGCCCCCCTGGGGCGCGCCCTAGTGCCTTGTGAGGCCCCTGTGGGGCTTCTGGCCTCCTCCCGAAGCTTCCCAGGTTTCTTTTGTCCAAAAAAAAATCACCAAAAAGTTTCGTGGCATTTGGACTTCATTTGGTATTGTTTCTCTGAAAAGCCAAAAACAAGCAGAAAACAGCAACTGGCACTAGGCACTAAGTTAATAGGTTAGTCCCAAAAAATGATATATAATTGCTTGTAAATGTATATAAAACATCCAAGATTGATACTATAATAGCATGGAACAATCAAAAATTATAGATACGTTGGAGACGTATCAGATACCTCCTATCTCACTCCTGATGATATCTCTGTAGCGTGGCTAATCGGTTGTGGGTTACCGAGGGTGATTTCTCTTTCACCATCTCCGATGATGCCTCTGTCGTGCAGCCCCTCAAGTGTGAACCCATCGAGGGTGATTCCTCCAAGTACACCTTGACGGATACATCGAGTGGGAATCCATCGAGGGTGATTCCTCGGATTTTCCCTTGATGTTATGGACACACGGTTACCATGTTTTTACCTCAGTCCCTTGTTGAAGTCGGGTCGACCCCGAGGGGTACCCGCGAGAGATGTGAAGTCGGGTTGACCGTGAGGGTACCCGTGAGATAATTACGCGGCACGGCCGGGCAGGTAGACCGCCCCTGGAGAGGGATGGGCCTGACCCTTGCTGTAAGTCCGAGAGACGGGGCGACGGGATCACTGATTGTGAATCACTGATCGTCTCTGCGAGCTCCCAATACACTAACGGTTTGGATACGAGATCTGAGTAGGCCTCTGGCCTTTTCGCACTAACCACCACGCGGGTTAGCACTCGGCGTCGTATGTTTCTTCCGAAAGCTCTGTCAGACGTCCAGTTCAGCATTGTGGCCGGGTCGGATCGGCGCCATCCAGGACAGAGGTGGTGCCTGGATCCACCTTGCGCACAATGACCCGGAGTGCAAAGGGCGATGGGCCCAAGACCCCTGAGCGCTTAGGATGTAGACCGGCGGGGACCTCTCTGCGGAGCCTAGGTAGGACTACGTCGTGTCGATCAGCCGAGGCCGGGCATGACCACGAAAAGTGTGTCCGGCCAGAGTTAATCGAGTGTGTTGGGTAAGTTGGTGCACCCCTGCAGGGAAGTTATCTATTCGAATAGCCGTGTCCACGGTAACAGGATTCTCAGAGTTGTATCCCGATCTGCTACTACTAGAACTGGATACTTGAGTTACTTAATAATTTGATAGCTCCGGGATTGCTTTCTCGCAGGGAGTCGAGGAAGGATCTCTGGGCATTGTTACTATATACTTATTAATTTATTATATGCTAATCTGCACTCTTCTAATGCTGCAAGATGCTAGTCTTCGATAGGCTAGGCCTTCCCCTCTATTCTGGCATTTCTGCAGTATAGTCCACAGATACAGCCCCTTCCCTTTGATACCGATGCATACTTAGCATAGATCTGATGTAAGTCTTGAGAGTACTTTGGATGAGTACTCACGGTTGCTTTGCTGCCTTTTTCCCCCTACCTGGTTGCTACGATCAGATGTCGGAGCCCCGGAGCCAGCTGATCCCGTCGACGACTACTACTACCCTGACGGTGCTTACTACTACATGGAGACAGACGACCAGGAGTAGTTTAGGAGGCTCCCAGGCAGGAGGCCTGCGCCTTTTCGATCTAGTTGTCGTTGTTTTGCTCAGCCTTCTTAAGGCAATCTTTGTCTAATTATGTCTGTACTCAGATACTGATGCTTCCGCTGACTCTTGTGTAATTCGAGCTTATGTATTCGAGCCCTCGAGGCCCCTGGCTTGTAATATAAAGCTTGTGTTATTTTATTTTATGTCTAGAGTTGTGTTGTGATATCTTCCCGTGAGTCCCTGGGCTTGATCGTGCGCATTTGCGTGTATGATTAGTGCACGATTGAGTCGGGGGCGTCACACTACGGCTCACGCTCTCCTGGTATCCGGGGGTGAGTTTGGCTCAGCTGGTGACTCAGCGGGCGGAGGCGGAGGCGGACCTGTTGGAGCGGGCGGAGCCGCTCGCGTGCCGCGCCAGTGCGATTGCCGCCTTATCCCCCCAGGACGAGTTCTTCAGGGAGCGGACTGCCGACGGCGAGGAGATCCCGGAGGACACCTACGAGCTGCTTTTTGGCGACCCAGACGGCAGCCAAGTCGAGACGCTCGATGGGGTGGGTGACTCGAGCGGCGGAGCTTATGCGGACACCGATGCCGAGGCGGACACCGGCACTACGAAGGAGCTGGAGCGACCCGGCACCGGTGATTCCAACGCCTAGAGGGTCGTTTTTTGCACTACCTTGTCGGCTCTGAGTAGTTGTAATTAGATACCTCGCAGTTCCACCCACCGGGCCTTGTTACCGCGTGAGAATGCTTTTGGCCCTTGACTCTTGCCGGCTGCGGAGGGTGGGGCGCGGGCTAGCCGGCGAGCCCCCGAGCCGGACGCGCCGACCCGGCGGGAGGGAGGCAAAAATGCAGAAAAGGTGCTCGAGAGACTGGAGACTTTGATAAAAGTAAGAGTGGGTAGCCCCCGAGTATAACTCAGGGTACCTATTGCATTCATTAAGGGCCAAAAGTGGCGACACACTCATACCAAAAGGGGCGATACACACATACATCGATCTTGTCTTGCTTGCTCGACGCGGGACTTCCTAGGCCGGAAACAGCAGCCCCCGGGACCAGGCGGCTGCTCCCGAGCCGGCGACGACCGCTGTCGACCCGGCCGGGAGACAGACGGGGCTTCGACTCTCACCCGTTGAAGACGTAGCAGGTGACGCCATGCTGGGCCTTGTTACCGCCGGAGGTCCCCTCCCCGGGGGGGAAGGTGTAGACCGACCAGCCGGGCCCTGGGTCGAACTGCTGCTGAAGGAGGTGCTGGTATCCGGCCGTAGCGTTGGTCAGGCCAAAGGGCCTGAAAACACCGGGATATCCTTCGACGGGGTGCCTGGCGTCCCGGCCTGCTTGTCGGGGCTCATCGCGGAGCCCTCTGGGGGAGGGGGCGCGGACGGCCCCGCTGGCTCCGGCACGTCCCTCCTTGAGCGGGGAAGCCGAGGCTTCGGCTTGGAACGGGCCTTGCCGCTTCCAGTTGCCGGGGCGAGGCCAAATCCCCCTCGTGCCATCATGCATTCGGACCGCCTATGGGCGAGCTGGTCCAACCTGACCCGCAGCCGGCCTTTGCGCGGCTGCTTGGGCCATGCCGGAAGCGATTCGGTAGGTCGGGAGCTGATCCCAAGCATGCTCATGCGGGCGCAGAGCCCAGCGATGCCATCGTCGCTGTCGTAGGAGTGCACGGAGCTGACGAGGTGGTTGACGTGGGTGTCTTGCTGGCTCGGCCCGTCCGCGACCGTTGCCGCTTGCGATACGCCTTTGGACGACCAGGTCGGCACGCCCAGCCGCTCACGGGCTAGGGCCAGGAGTCGGTCGAACTGGCGCTTCTCTTCTACGATGACCAGGGACTCGGCCAGCTTGGAGCCGGCTTCCGCGCATTTGGCGGACTTTCTGAAGTCCCCGGCTACAGTGATGATCCCCCTGGGGCCTGGCATCTTCATCTTCAGGTAAGCGTAGTGGGGGACCGCCATGAACTTGGCCAACGCGGGCCGGCCCAGGAGTGTGTGGTAAGGACTGCCCAGGAGTGTGCGGGCCGGCCCAGAAATTGCGCGCGTCACCGAACAGCACGTCCAGCCGGACCTTGCCGATCGGGGAGCAAGAGAGGCCGGGTACAATGCCATGGAAAGTAGTCCTACTGGGTTGTAGCTGCTTCTCCTTGAGGCCTAGCTTGAGCATGGTGTCGCGGTAGAGGATGTTGATGCTACTGCCGCCGTCGATGAGCACCCTTGTCAAATGGCAGGTGCGCCTCTCGGACACGAAGGTGGGGTCGAGGACGAGGGCGTAGCCGCCCGGCATGGGCATCATGGCCGGATGGTCCTCTGGGCTCCAAGTGACCGGCCTCTTGGACCAGTGCAAGTACTGGGTAACGGCGGGGACGACGGCGTTCACCTCGCGGGCATGCTTGCGGAGGCTATGCTTGTCATCCGGCTGGCTGGTGAAGATGACATAGGAGGCGTCCAGGCGAGGGTAGTCATCACGGAGCCGGCCGGCGGCCGGGGCCGGTGCCGGTGCTGGGGCCGGCTGGGCAGCCACCAGGGGTGACGGAGGCGACGGGGGAGGGGCGGCGCCCTCACCCCGCGCCAAGCGTTGCGTCCAACTACAGTTCCGGGTCATGTGTCCGGACGGCTGTGCCCCACTGTGATACTTGCAAGGGGCGTCGAGCATTTACTCGAAGGTGAGCTTGGGCTGCCAAGCGCCCTTGCCGGTCTGCCGACGCCGGCTGCTGCCTTGCTTAGCGAGCGGCTCCTCCTCGACGGCTGCTACCTACCGGCTGCCATATCGGGCGTCCGGCTGCTCGTTCTTGCGCTTGTTGTTGGCATTGCTGTTCTGCTGCTGGCCATTGTCGCCGGTCGAGTGGGGTTGGCCGGTGCAGGCGGCACGGCCTTGCCGGCCGTATCCACTCGAACCTGGACCGCCATTGAGGACTCGGCCGTCGCGTACTTCTCCGCCGTGGCCATGAGCGCGGCCAGGGTGGCCGGCTCGGAGCGCATGAGCTTGTGCTTGAGTAGAGTGCCATCCCGGCACCCGTCGATGAAGAACTGAATGGCCTGCACCTCATGGACCCCCTCACAACTGTTGCACAGCTCCGTCCAGCGCGTCAGGTAGTCGCGCAGTGACTCGTCCGGCTGCTGGACGCACATGGAGAGTTTGTGGGGCCAGCCTGGCCGCTTGTACGTGCCGGTGAAGTTGCGCACGAAGGCCTGCTCGAAGTCTAGCCAGGCATTGACGCTGTTGGCCTCCAGGCTGTTCAGCCAAGTCCTGGCAGAACCCTGCAGCATGAGGGGCACGTAGCGCACCGCCACGCGCCTGTTACCGCCAGCGATGCCGACGGCCGTAGTGTAGTCGGTGAGCCAGTCCTCTGGCTTGGCGGTCCCGTTGTACTTGGGGGTGTCACGCGGGAGCGTGAAGCCCCTGGGGAAAGGCTCCTCGCGGATCCGCGGGCTGAAACACGCCGGCCCGACCGAGGCCTCCTCCTCCAGCGCGAGCGAGCGGGCCAGCTGGTCGATGCGACGGCGGGCGTCGTTTTCGTCGGGGTGGTCACGGGGACCGAGCCGGTCGGCCACGTGGCCACGGCCGTCCTGGCCGGCGGACCCCTGGTGCCCCTGCCGTGCGGGCGGAGGCTGAGGAGCCTGCCGCTAGAGCGCTGGGTCGGCCTGCTCCACGTTCCGGCTTGTGACGGCCGGGGCGTCCTGCCGGCGCCGGGCCATCCTACCGCTGCGGGATCGCACCCCGTGGCTAGCAGCGGGTGGGAAGGAGGCTTGCATGGTGTCCCGAGGGCAGTCATTCCGCCACGGGTCGTCGTCTTGACGCGGGGGGTCCGAGCCGGATTGCGCCGGCTCAAACTGGCCCCGCTGCTGGTTGGCGGCAGCAAAGAGATCACGAACGCGCCGCTGTTGCTCCAACAGATCTTCGCCCTCCAAGTGCTCAAGTTCGGCGGCAGCCGCCTGCGCCGCCCTCATGTTCTGGTCGAGGGTGGCGTAGACCGGCCGGTTGGCGCCGAAGAGCTCGCCGATGGCGGCACGACGCTGCCGGACCTCCCCGCGCCGACTGGGCTCGACGCCAGCGGGCGTGAGGCCATAGGCGGTGTTGTGCTCGCACTGCGCGGACTCGAGCCGCCGCTGCGCGTTGACCAACTCGTTGGCCTCGGTGAAAAGGCGCTTGCGGGAAGCCTCGAGCTTGGCCGTAGTTGCTGCCGCGTCGGCGCCCGGTGCGATGGGGGTACGCAGACTCTGCAGCGTAGCCAGTAGCGGGTCGGACTGGCCTGCGCCGATCGCATTCGCGGCGGCCACCTCGGCAGCTGATACGTCTCCAACGTATCTATAATTTATGAAGTATTCATGCCATGTTTATAACAATTCTATATGGATTTGGTATGATTTGATTAGAACTAACCCGGACTTACGCTGTTTTCAGCAGAACTACCGTGGTGTTGTTTTTGTGCAGAAATAAAAGTTCTCCAAATGCAGAGAAACTTTTTGATGATTTTTTTTGGAACAAAAGAGAACAAGGAAGGTTTGTGGGAGGACCAGAAGAGCCACGAGGTGCCCACGAGGCACCAGGACACGCCAGGGGGGGTATGGCGCCGTGGTGCCTCGTGGGCCCATCTTAGCCCATCTTCGTGTGATTCCAACGCCAAAAAATCCTATAAATAGAGAAACCCCCAGAAATAACCCTAAAACTTGGACTCCGCCGCCGCAGGCCTCTGTACCTCCACGATCTCATCTACAGCCCTTTTCCGACACCCTGCCGGAGGGGGGGAAATCATCACCGGAGGCCATCTTCATCATCCCGGCGGCCACCATGATGAGGAGGGAGTAGTTCACCCTCGGGGCTGAGGGTATGTACTAGTAGCTATGTGTTTGATCTCTCTCTCTCTCTCGTGTTCTTGATTTGGCATGATCTTGATGTACCGCGAGCTTTGTTAATATAGTTGGATCATATGGTGTTTCTCGCTCTCTATCTTGTTGTGATGAATTGAGTTTTTACCTTTGAGGTTTCACTATTATCGGATTGAATACTTTTATGGATTTGAGAACACTTGATGTATGTCTTGCATATGAATACCCGTGGTGACAATGGGGTATTATATTGATTCACTTGATGTATGTTTTGGCACTCAACTCGCCGATTCCCGAGGTGACATTGGGGTAATCTATGCATAGGGGTTGATGCACGTTTTCGTCCTACTTTCTCCGGTAGAAATCTTAGGGCACTCTTTGAAGTTCTTTGTGTTGGATTGAATATTATGAATCTGAAGTTGTTTAATGCGTATCGTATAATTGACTCACGGACACTTGTGGTGACATTGGAGTATCTATGTGACATTAGAGTTGGTTGATGCGTATCATATGGTGTTATTCTAGTACGAACTCTAGGGCTGTTTGTGACACTTATAGGGATGGCTCAATAGATTGATCGGAAAGGATAACTTTGAGGTGGTTTTGTACCCTACAACAATTTCTATCTTATGTTCTCCGCTAATAGGAACTTTGGAGTGATTCTTTGTCGCACGTTGAGGGATTTTTATATGATCCAATTATGTTAGCATTGTTGAGAGATTGCACTAGTGAAAGTATGAACCCTAGGCCTTGTTTTCAAGCATTGCAATACCGTTTGTGCTCCGTTTTATCACTTGCTACCTTGCTGTTTTTTTATTTTCAGATTACAAAAACCTATATCTACTATCCATACTACACTTGTATCACCATCTCTTCGCCGAACTAGTGCACCTATATAATTTACCATTGTATTGGGTGTGTTGGGGACACAAGAGATTTCTTGTATTTGATTGTAGGGTTGTTTGAGAGAGACCATCTTCATCCTACGCCTCCCACGGATTGATAAACCTTAGGTCATCCACTTGAGGGAAAATTGCTACTGTCCTACAAAACTCTGCGCTTGGAGGCCCAACACGAGTCTACAAGAATAAGTTGTGTAGTAGACATCAAGCTCTTTTCTGGCGCCGTTGCCGGAAAGGTGAATGCTTGAAGGTATATCTTTAGATCTTGCAATTGAATATTTTAGTTTCTTGTTTTATCACTAGTTTGGTTTATAAAAGAAAACTACAAAAAATGGAATTGAGGTTGCCTCATATTATTCGTCTTTATAATGTTTTTCTTGAAAATGATGGAGCCGAAAATTGTGCTCAATTGATAGAAGAAGAATTCAATAAAATGTTTGGCATAAAATCTTTGAATGATAAGCATGATTGCAATGCTGCTAGTATGAATTCTTTGAATATCCATGATGCTAGTGATATGAAACCCATAAGCTTGGGGATGCTATGTTTGATGAAGATGATATTTTTAGTCCCCCAAGTTTTGATGAGCAAATTTATTATGATGATTGCATGCCTCCTATTTATGATGATTATAATTATGAAAGTGGATTTGGAGAGGCCATGACTTTATTTAATGATGATTCCACTATTTTGGAAGTGGTTTCAATTGATTATGACAACAAAGTTGCTATCTATGATGATTATTGTGATGACATGTATGCCATAAAGAATAATGATAACTATGAAACTTGTCATCATGATTTTAATTTTCAATTGGATTATGCCAATCAAGTATCTCATGATAGTTATTTTGTTGAATTTGCTCCCACTATTATTGATGAGAACAAATTTGCTTATGTGGAGAGTAATAAAATTTCTATGCTTGTAGGTCATGAAAAGAATGTTTTATGTGATAGTTATATTGTTGAATTCATTCATGATCCTAGGATCATATGCTTGTAGGTGTTGCAATAATATCAAGTTTCCTCTCTATGTGTTGAAAGTTTTGAAGTTATGCTTGTTTTGCCTTCCTATGCTAGTTGATTCTTGCTCCCATAAATTGTTTTATCACAAAATCCCTATGCATAGAAAGTGGGTTAGGCTTAAATGTGCTTGTCATATGATTCATGATGCTCTCTTTGTGTTTCAGTTCTTTACTTTTATGCGAGCATCATTGAAATCAGCATGCCTAGCTAAAAAGGCATTAAAGAAAAGCGCTTGTTGGGAGACAACCCAATATTTATACCTACTGTTTTTCATGTGTTCACATGATTAAGCTACTGTAGTAATCATGTTTCATTTGTTTTCTTTCAATAATGTGCCAAGTAAAGCCTTTGGGACAGTGTGGATGCTTGTTGATTTGATTCTGTGCAAAAACAGAAACTTTTGCGTCCAGTGCTGGAATTTCTATTCTCTACTGGAGCGTGAGAAAATTCTGAAACTTTTGCAGAGCATTGGGTTACAAATTTTTTACGTTGTCCAAATTTTTCAGAATTTTTAGAGGTACAGAAGTATGGTTTTTAAATCGTTCATTACATGCTGTTCTTTTTTGACAGATTCTGTTTTTAGTGCATAGTTTGCTTGTTTTAGTGTTTCCATAGTTTATATTGAGTAATATAAATTGTGGAAATGATAAAATACAGTAGGAATTATGTGAGAACAATTATGAATCTTGTCTTGACAGTACCTAAGTGGATGATTTATTTTTATCATACTAACCTATCTCACAAGTTCCGTTAAGTTTTGTGTGATTGAAGTTTTCAAGTTTTGGGTGAGATAACGATATGAGGAGAATAAGGAGTGGAAAGACCCTAAGCTTGGAGATGCCCACGGCACCCCAAGGTAATACTCAAGGAAGACTCAAGCGTCTAAGCTTGGGGATGCCCCGGAAGGCATCCCCTCTTTCGTCTTCAACATTATCGGTAACCTTACTTGGAGCTATATTTTTATTCGTCACATGATATGTGTTTTGCTTGGAGCATCATTTTATTTTGTTGAGATTTGCTTGCTGTTATAAATAATCATGTTTTGTATCTTTTAGTTCAATAAAATTCCAATTATAGCCTTTACCATGCTCAGTTTGCAAGTTCATGTGTTGCTGTTTGAAAACAGAAAGTTTTCTGTTATGTCCAGAATATTCCTGAATAGTCAGAATATGATAAAAATCTGAAATTTTAACACAGTAAGCATGCATGAGCTCTCTGTCATGTGGTAATGTTTCAGAATTTTTGGAGTTAGGGAAGTATGAATTTTAAATCCCCCTTTACAGACTGTTCTGTTTAGACAGATTTCGGTTATAGTTGCATTGTTTGCATATGTTGCTTGTTTAATGTTTCTATTTGTGGATAGGAGTATTAAATATGCAGAGGCATTTAGTATGCAATGTTTAATTATAATTTTAGTGATTTGTTACAGTAGAGAATGTTAAGGTTTTGAGTTGATTTATACTAACTTATCTCACGAGTTCTTGTTGAATTTTGTGTGGATAAAGTTTTTAAGATTTAGGAGAAGCCGTGATATGAGAGGAATTAAGGAGACACAAGAGCTCAAGCTTGGGGATGCCCAAGGCATCCCAAGTTAATATTTCAAGAAGTCTCAAGCAACTAAGCTTGGGGATGCCCCGGTTGGCATCCCACCTTTCTTCATCAACACCTATCGGTTAGCCTAAGTTTTTGCTTCTTCACATGAGATGTGCTATTCTTGGAATGTCATTTTATTTTGTTTTCTTTGCTATTTGAATAAATTACTTAAGATCTAAAAAAATTAAATGAGAGAGAGTCCTCACATAGCTACCTATTTACTTAACTACTCATTTGGTCTTCACTTATATCTTTTTGGAGTAGTTTCTCGTTTACTCTTGTTCTTCACTTATATCCTATGAGTAAATTGTTGAATAAATTGAATATCATGAAGTTGAAATTATATGTGCTTCATATGCTTGTATCATGTCTAGTAGTAGTTTCACATTTGGGTTAGAAAGTGAAATCTATTGAAGCTTGACAATCACAATATTGGTCATACAAGCAATTCATGAATGATTAGTATAAGGAAGAGAACTTTCACATATAAATATATTATCTTGGACATCTTTTATGATTGTGAATACCCATTAATTATTTTCAAACTTGAGAAAATTAGTTGAAGTTGGACAAGGAAGACAACGTAATGAGTTATGTTTGGGTATATTTGCATAGAAGTTATATTGTTATGGATCCTCCAACATGTAGTGCTTCCTTAGGATCTTCTGCTAGCTAAAAATTCGTACTAAGTAGAGATACTACTTGTGCATCCAAAAACCCTTAAAACCCAGTTTCTTCCCATGAGTGTCCAACATATCTACCTATGGATATAATAAGATCCTTCAAGTAAGTTGTCATCGGTGCAAAAAGCAATAAAAAATGTTCCTAAAATATGTATGGTCTTTTATTGCAAGGGAAAATAAGCGTTGTACGAACTTGTGATGGTAAAGAAATAAAAGCGATGGACTGCATAATAAAGGTTGCTATCACAAGGGGCAATATAACGCGACGTTCCTTTGCATTAAGGGCTTGCACATCCAAAAATCAAAAGCGCATGACAACCTCTGCTTCCCTCTGCGAAGGGCCTATCTTTTACTTTATGTATTTATTTTTATGCAAGAGTCAATAGTATCCCTTCTCATTTCAACCTCAAATATTCTTTAGTTGGCAAGCATCATGTGGTGGGGAAAGATCCAGACACATATGGCCAGTCAAATATATTTGATCATGAATTATTATTGTTGACAATTATCTCTATGATAAATAAGTTGGGAGGCGAAACATTAAGCCCCTATCTTTCTCTGTGTTCGATGGATGCCATTTGTTCTAAAAATATTCTTTGAGTACTAGCAATCATAGAAGACTATATGATAATTGAGTATGTGGAGCTCTTACTTAGACTTTGTTGAATATAAGTTGAATTGCAATTGTTTGGTGACCAAGAACATAGGTTGTTAAGTTTCAAGAGAATGCATTGTTTGAACCATAACATGTGAATGGATTGCTACTTTATCATGATGAGCTTTATGAGAAAGAGTTGCTGTTATGGTGCTAGGAAAAGTGATTGAAATTATCATTGATCAAACTTATGCACTATGCTAGCATTCACACTTCATAAATTATTTCTTTTATCATTTACCTACTCGAGGACGAGCAGGAATTAAGCTTGGGGATGCTGATACGTCTCCAACGTATCTATAATTTATGAAGTATTCATGCCATGTTTATAACAATTCTATATGGTTTTGGTATGGTTTGATTAGAACTAACCCGGACTGACGCTGTTTTCAGCAGAACTACCGTGGTGTTGTTTTTGTGCAGAAATAAAAGTTCTCCAAATGCAGTAAACTTTTTGATGATTTTTTGGAACAAAAGAGAACCAGGAAGCTTCATGGGAGGACCAGAAGAGCCACGAGGTGCCCACGAGGCACGAGGGCGTGCCAAGGGGGGAGTATGGCGCCGTGGTGCCTCGTGGGCCCATCTCAACCCATCTTTGCGTGATTCCAACGCCAAAAAAACCTATAAATAGAGAAACCCCCATAAATAACCCTAGAACTTGGACTCCGCCGCCGCAAGCCTCTGTACCTCCACGATCTCATCTATAGCCCTTTTTTGGCATCCTGCCGGAGGGGGGAAATCATCACCGGAGGCCATCTTCATCATCCCGGCGACCACCATGATGAGGAGGGAGTAGTTCACCCTCGGGGCTGAGGGTATGTACTAGTAGCTATGTGTTTGATCTCTCTCTCTCGTGTTCTTGATTTGGCACGATCTTGATGTACCGCGAGCTTTGTTAATATAGTTGGATCATATGGTGTTTCTCCCTCTCTATCTTGTTGTGATGAATTGAGTTTTTACCTTTGAGGTTTCACAATTATCGGATTGAATACTTTTATGGATTTGAGAACACTTGATGTATGTCTTGCATATGAATACCCGTGGTGACAATGGGGTATTATATTGATTCACTTGATGTATGTTTTGGCACTCAACTCGCCGATTCCCGAGGTGACATTGGGGTAATCTATGCATAGGGGTTGATGCACGTTTTCGTCCTACTTTCTCCGGTAGAAATCTTAGGGCACTCTTTGAAGTTCTTTGTGTTGGATTGAATATTATGAATCTGAAGTTGTTTGATGTGTATCGTATAATTGACTCACGGATACTTGTGGTGACATTGGAGTATTTAGATGACATTAGAGTTGGTTGATGCGTATCATATGGTGTTATTCTAGTATGAACTCTAGGGCTGTTTGTGACACTTATAGGGATGGCTCGATAGATTGATCGGAAAGGATAACTTTGAGGTGGTTTCGTACCCTACAACAATTTCCATCTTATGTTCTCCGCTAATAGGAACTTTGGAGTGATTCTTTGTCGCACGTTGAGGGATTGTTATATGATCCAATTATGTTAGCATTGTTGAGAGATTGCACTAGTGAAAGTATGAACCCTAGGCCTTGTTTTTAAACATTGCAATACCATTTGTGCTCACTTTTGTTACTTGCTACCTTGCTGTTTTTATATTTTCAGATTACAAAAACCTATATCTACTATCCATACTACACTTTTATCACCATCTCTTCGCCGAACTAGTGCACCTATACAACTTACCATTGTATTGGGTGTGTTGGGGACACAAGAGATTTCTTGTATTTGATTGCATGTTTGTTTGAGAGAGACCATATTCATCCTACGCCTCCCATGGATTGATAAACCTTAGGTCATCCTCTTGAGGGAAGATTGCTACTGTCCTACAAAACTCTGCGCTTGGAGGCCCAACATGAGTCTACAAGAATAAGTTGTGTAGTAGACATCAGCAGCGCGCCTGACGCGGCCGGTAGTCGTGGTGGAGCCGGTCGCGAGCACCTCCATGCGGACGCAGAGGTCGTCAAGGCCGCTGGTAATGCAGATGCCGCCTGTCGGCAACGGGTCGGAGAAGGTGAGCACCCCGCTGGGGTACTCATCAGGACCGAGCACGACGACGACGCGCAGCTCGCCGAAGGGGACGATGGAGCCGCCGGAGAGAAGGGTTGCGCCTGGCGCCGCGTCGGAGCCGGCTCGCTCAACCGCGCCAAGCGAGCTGATCAAGCCGTGCGCGATGCGCTCGTCGATGGGAGTGAAGGGTCTCATCCGGAACAAAACTCCGGCCGACACCGCGGACGGCCCCACGGTGGGCGCCAACTGTCGTGGTGTGCTCACGGCAGATGCCATGGGTAGGCTAATCGAACGTGGTTGGGGCCGGAGGACGTCATAGGGTTCCGGAGGGGAGAATGGGGACAAACGGTGGATGACACATGATGTACCCAGGTTCGGGGCCCTCCGGGGGAGGTAACACCCCTAGTCCTGCAAGCTCAACTAGATGGATCACAAGACGAGCTACAATGGTGCTCCTTGAGCTGTGTGGGTCGAGGAGGAAGGAGGACTAGCTCTCTCCTGATGAACTGGTGGGATGTTTCACGTGGGGGGAAAGAACTCAGGATCCAGTTCCCTTGCATGGAGGGCTCCCTGGGGGTCTTATAGGCCGGCTCCCCAGGGTTACAACGGTAATCTACTAGGGCGCGGGGCCCAGTTGTCATCGCCTCATGCCGGACAGTGGGACCCGCCGGCCTGTGGGGTCCGCCGGCTGCGGGCCCCGCCGGCCGTCCGGCACTGCAGCATGTCTTTGCTTGCGTCATGTGGCAGCGGGCGCTGTTCAGTTATAGTGCCACGCCGGGGCGTCGCCGCCGACCCCGGGCCGTGCTCGCCCGGTCTTCGAGGCGGCGCGCACTGTAGCCATGCTGGCTCCGTCGTGGGGGCTGTCTTGTCACATGGCCGGCTAGAGCTGATGCCGTCTTGGGCGTCCGCCGCCTTCGGTGTCACCGGGTCGAGCTTCATTGTTGCGCCTGGCCGGGTCAAGGGCCTTCAGGCCGATTGGTGAGCGGGCCGGGTCGAGCTTCATCGTCACGCCTGGCCGGCCCTGTGCCTCTAGGCCGGCTGGTGAGCGGATCGGGTCAAGGGGTGCTGGCCGCCCCGTTGTTTTGAAAATGATTAAGTGTTGATGCACCTACCCGGGGGTCATCCCCCCGACGTCCCATACCAAACTCTTTGGCCATCCAGATAGCTCTCATCAGAGCGACAGTCTTAGCATGGAGAGCTTCAGAAATGCAAGTCAAACTCCCGGCTACAGCGAATAGTACATCTCCGTTTGAATCTCGTGCAATACAGCCCCACCCACCCGCCTTGGTCGACATAATAAAGGAAGCATCAATATTGATCATCACCCAGTCTTGCGGGGGTCCTTCCAATTTAGCCATTGTTGTGCGCTGCAGCTTTGGTTTCGTGGCGTGGAATTCCGTCCACTCCCTCATGTAAATAATCACCTGGCAGGCAAAGCTTTCTGGTGTAGTTTGGCGATCTCCGTGTCTCACCTTATTGCGATGTGTCCACCACTGCCACAACAAACATATTATCTTCAGCTTCTTCTCTTCAGGCAACGCAAGAATTCTCTCCAGTACAACCAATGGGGTAGCAATCTGCATAAGCTCATTTCTCTCATGTTCTAGACCAGTTGCCCTCCAGACAGCTTTAACATGCTTGCAACGGAAAAAGAGGTGACCACCATCTTCAAAGTAGTGCTCACAAACTGCGCACCTAGTGTCCAACTCGACACCTCTTCTCTTAATATTCATTTTCATTGGGTGACTATTGTGGCCAAAACGCCACATGAAATAATGCACCTTCCCAGGACAACTAGTTTTCCAAATTGCTTCCTAGACTTTGCTCCTCCAGCCAACACCATTGGAACTCTCACCCAATGGCCTTGCTGATTGTTTCATCATTACATCAGTATGAACTTTGTATGCAGATCTGACCGAGAACAGACCCTTTGCGTCAAAATGCCAGGCCACAAAGTCGTCATGCTGCTCACAGATGGGCATACTCAGGATCACCCCAACATCTGCCTCAAGGAAAGTTTGCCTTACCAGGGCCTCGTCCTAAGTATGGGAGACAGGATCGATGAGTTCAGAGACTCGAGTAAGGAGATGCGATCCCTGTCTTGTTAACGGGTACCTTGACAAATCTCTCAGAAGCCAGGGATCATTCTAGATCTTAATATTTTTGCCAGAGCCTACTCGCCAAATGAAGCTTTCCTTGGCAATATCTAACCCCTTCAGAATACTCCCCCATGTGTAGCTCATATTTGGGACTGGAACAGCTGCTAGAATGTTCCCCCCTGGGTAGTATTTTGCACTAAGTACTCTCGCACACAATGAATCAGGGGCTTGCAACAACCGCCAGACTTGTCTAGATAGAATAGCAATGTTGAAAGAGTGAAGATCTCTGAAACCGAGCCCACCATTTTCCTTTAGCAGCGTCATCTTTTCCCATCCGACCCAGTGCATTTTGTCCTCATCCTTCTGTTGTGACCACCAGTACCATCATATCATCTTGCTTAATTCTTCGCATAGCCCTTTAGTCAGGTCAAAACAACTCATTGCATACATAGGAATTGCCTGGGCTACCGACTTCACCATGATTTCCTTCCCCTTCATGGAGAGGAAACTTTCCAGCCAATCTTGGATACGTGCCCACAACCGGTCTTTGATGTACTTGAAACACTGTGTAACCGAGCGCCCAATGTACATCGGTAGTCCTAGGTACTTTCCATTTGTGCTTTCATTTTGTAAACCCAAACATGCCATCACCGCCTACTTTGTTGCCGCTTTAGTGTTTTTACTGAACATTATTGATGATTTGTCCCTATTCACCACTTGTCCGGAGCCAGCTTCATACACCTGCAGGATACGGTTAATTTTTGTGGCTCCCTCGGTTGTGGCTTCAAAAAACAGCAATGAGTCGTCGGCAAACAGTAGGTGCGTGACTGTAGGTGCTGCTGGAACTATTCTTATTCCCCTCAGAGCCCCTGAAGCTTCAGCTTGATGTAATAGTGCCGAGAAGCCCTCCGCACACAGCAAGAAGAGGTAGGGAGAGATGGGATCTCCCTGCCGCAGCCCACTTCCATTTCACTATGCTCCCACACTATTCTTCCTAATTTTTAATGGCAGTACTAGGTGCCGGCGCGCCGGCCCAAAGTTTCGGCCAGTCGCCGCGCAGTGGTCCGATCCGCGCATCCTGGGCTGTCCGATCCACCAGCTAGGACATCGCACACTTCTTCTTCGTCTCTAAAAAGATCTCCTTCCATCCCCCGCCAGCCATGCGCAGAGCAGATCCGCGCATCTCCGACGAGATCCTCGCGGCTCGAACGGCGTTGCCGTCTTCCAGCACGGGGCGCGCGGTTATAACGTGTGCTTCGCCCCCGTTTCCAGCGTAGATGCTGGCTGCCCCCAGCATGTGTCTCCTGCATGCCTCGCCCCGCCGCCTCGCCGTTGAGGCTTGCCATCGTCACCATCGTCCCACAGTCCATCCTCGGCGATTCATGGTCACAGTGGTTCTAGCATATACCAGACACAGTTCCAACATTCTAGCAGAACAGTTGTAGCATCCAGCGCGCGGTCACCGCCCCGTCATAGCAAAAATCTTGCAGGTTGTAGCACTTTGGATCACCGGTGCTAGCATATTTTGGTGCCGGTTGTAGCACCACATAAATTGTTGGGTCGCTAGCAACTCACCTCATGCCGTTGTAGCACGTCGGCATGCCGGTCGTAGCATCGTGGATCGCCGGTTGTAGCACGTCGCCGGTCGACAGGACCACGCCTTTGCCCCAATGTAGCACTTGGTTTGCCGGTTCCAGCACACCGTGAAGGCGGTTCAAGCATCTCTGGTGGCGGATGCAGCACCGCGCCAGTCCGGTTCCAACACCGCCGCCGGCCAGTTCCAGGAAAAAATGATGCTGGTTGCAGCATCGCTCCAGGCCGGTTCCAGCAAAACATGCTGCTGGTTGCAACACCTGATCGGCTTTGAAGCTTGCAGCATGGCGGGGAGTTTTCTCGCGCACGAGCACGTCATCGCCGGTGAGAGCTTGTTGGTGATTCCGCCACCACCCAGGTTGGAGGCAATGGCGGCCGGCCCCACCCCCAATCCCTGCGTCGCGCAGCGCGCATACCCCCTCCCCCCCGTTTGCCTCACCATCGACAGCCAGCGGCGACGCTCGCCGCCGACGCTCGCAACAAAAAAAGCTTGTGGAGGAGCAGAGCCCGTCGCGAATGCAGGTAGAAAGAAAGGGGAAAAAGAGAGGCGAGGAAAAGGATAAGGGAGAAAGAGGGGCGGTCGCGCGGGACCCACCACATACTCGCGTCGCGTGAGGGGGGAGGGAATCATGGCGAGCGAGCCGGCCGAAAGTTCGGCCGACTGACCGGCTACAAGCGTTTACCAATTTTTAAGGCCTCGCAATCAGTTGAGCTCTTCTATTTGAAATTGAGTCACTCAATTTTAACCAGGTCAACAATATTTAACACACGACCCTTCTTAATTTTAGAGCCTTCCCATTAAAGTGAGGTGTTACATTTGAATTTGGTTTATGATTTTGACCGGGTCAACAATTTCTCAAGGAGCTTTCTCATTCAGTTTAATCAATTTTGGATTTGATTCATGATTTTTACTGGGTCAGCGATTTCTCAATTAATCGGCAGCAACCAGCCTAAAAACACATCAGTCCCGCACATCCTCTCACTACCTAGAAAACTGAAGCGTTAACACGTGACACTATAGTTTCAATATAATACATGCGGCCACCAACGTAAGAAACTTCCCTATATAAATATGAGTTGATTAGTAGATAAGCCATAATCACACTGCCAAGAAAGCCCACCAGAACACTGCATTATAAAAAAACACACACACATCATCTTCCCCACACGTCAAACCAAATAACAAATGAAAATTATGAAATTCTGAGAACACTAACGGCGCGGCAAAGCGCGCTCAACACTTCTAGTATCACTAAGCTCCCTACGGGTAAATCGCGTAGGAAGCAATTGAGGGGAGCTCCTATCTGCCGCTTATTGCGGCAGACAGTCGAGCAAACGCACAGGCGGCCCCGACTGGGCCGGCCCACTAGCGAATGAGCGAAGTGAGCGGATGTGCCAGTGATCAACTACTGTAGCAACTATATAAATTCGCAAAAAAAGGAGTATTACCGAGGATCGAACACGAGACCTCCATCAAACAAGATTTTCGGGCTAGCCACCGAACATAATGAGAACTAGTGATTACTTGCCAGCGCAAGCCTATAAGAACAATACAAACGTAGATCCAGAAATTCCTTTTCCTATTTTTTATTTTTGTGTTTCTGATTTTTTTGTTCAAAATTCCAAAAAAATGTTCTCGAACCTGAAATTTGTTCAAAAATTCAGAAAAATGGTCTATATTTTGAAAAAGTGCGTACATTTTTTGAATTTCTGAACATTTTCATAGACAAGAACATTTTTTTGCATATGCGAACAAAAAAATTGAAACTGCAGAAAATGTTTTTGAAAAACGTGAAACATTTTTTGAAGTTGCAAACAAATTATGAAATTCCGAACAAATTTGTAAACCACGAACATTTTTTGAATTTTTGAACAAATATTTGAAAATGGAACATTTCATGAAATTACGAACAAAAATTGAAACCACGAACATTTTTTGAATTTGTGAACAAATATTTAAAAATCGAACTTCATGAAATATCTAACAAAAATTTGAAACCACGAACATTTTTTGAAATTCCTGAACACTTTTTCAAACTCAAACATTTTTGAATTTCAGACCAAAATTTTCAACCGCGAACATTTTTTGCAATTCTGGAATTTTGTTTTTTGAAAATATGAACATTTTCTAAATTTGTGAACAAATTTTGAAATACATGAACATTATTTCAAATTCCTATACATTTTTTGGAATTCAAAACATTTTTTGAATTTGTGAACATATTTTAAACAATGGAACATTTTTATAAAATCTGAACAAAATTTTAAATTTTTGAAAAAAAGGAAATATCGACTTGAAAAAGGAAAAAAAAGTTGAAAATAAAAAAAAGAAACGAAAAAGAAAAAAATAACAAAAGGAAAAGAAAAGAAAAAAAAAGAAAAATGAAAAACCAAAGAGAAACAGAAAAAACCGGTTCAGGGAACCTTCTAGAAGGTTCCCAAAACCAGAAAAACCCGGCTGGGAAACTCTAGAAGGTTCCCAAAAGCGGATATGCTGCAAACAAGTTAAATGGGCCGGCCCAAGTCATCGCTTGATCGGCAGGGTCTGTGCGAAAGGTCGACAATTTGACACAACGTGCGTCAAATAGGATATTCCGCAATTGAGGCTCTCGAATCGTTCCCATACCGATTTTGACTTGGTCGTTCAATTGTGGGCTGCGATGCGTGAGCTGGCTCATTGTGGGCCGTTTTTGTCAGCGCTGTGGAGGTATGGGCCCGGTCTGTCGGTCAGTGAGGAGGTGGGTCTTTCTTCTTGGTCAAAGCCTCAAACGCGCGGCAGCTGGGAGGGCGTCGCGCAGAAGAGTGTGGCGGCAAGGCTGGGAGAGCGTCGGGCAGCACGTGGCGCAGGAGAGGGATGTCTACGAGAGGAGGGGCCATTGCTGGGGAGGAATTTGTTGTGCGCGGAGTGAGGTTCGTTGCGGCTTGCTAGATCTGGGGCGGAGGGGTTTGCCGCGGCTCGCTAGAGCGAGGGCCGGTGGGTACGAGGGTGTTGCTGGCGGCGTTTCTTCGTCCGGGGGTTGGCTGTGGTCCACGGCGGCTGCTCCGACCGAGACTCTGGCGGTCGAGGGCAAGCAGGCGGTGGTGCAGGCCATGGCGGTCACTGTGGCGCAGGACGTCGAGACGTGCCATGAAGCGAGCACCAGCTGCTTCATCGAGGAGAAGCCTTCCTAGTTCACCCCCGAGAGGTACTGCTACTTACTACTGCTAACCCGGGGCACAACGAGATTGAGCATCAGCGCTGGCTTAGTAGTAGGCTTGAACTGTTCGGCTGCACGGGTTTTCTTTTCTCTTCAGCGGAGCTCTAGGACGGGTTTTATCTCAAATTCGGGCGATTTGGTTATTTGTTCTAAAAGTTTTGGCTTCTGCCGAGCTCCAATTGAGCTGACATTGGGTTGATTTGAGTTGCGAGCCTTCAGCGATGTCAGGTTCAGGTCATATGGGAGCACGCTAGGAGATTTGGCAAGTTTGTTACGCTTGATAACAAATCATTGCTCATACTCACTACCAGAATAAGTCACGTTCCCGACGGCCTATACTATGCCGATGGGGGCCGTCGGCATAGATGGCGGTATGCCGACGGCCTAAGGCAAACCGTCGGCGTAGTTCGGCCGTCGGCATACCACCGTCTATGCCGACGGGGGCCGTCGGCGTAACGAAGCCGTCGACATATGTCGTGATATGCCTACGGTGGCCGTCGGCATAGACAGGCCGTCGGCATATATGTGGGCCCGGCCACCCGGTGGTTAACTGCCGTTTGACGCCGTCAAATATATGCCGACGGCCCTAACGGCGGCCGTCGGCATAGATATGCCGACGGCTAAGCCGTCGGCATAGCTTTGGCCACGTCATCGATCCGCGGCACCGTGCCACGTCATCGATCTGTGGCATAGCTAAGCCGACGGCTTTAGCTATGTATTATTTTTTACATTTTTTATATTTTTTTATTTTTTTCTAAATTGAAATATGATTAATTTAAATGTGCCTTATCTAAACATAAACATACATAGATACACCACGCGTGTCTGTTGGGCCCAGTTTGCCGCCCGGTCAACAGTGCCAGGGTTAGACGAGACGAGGTACTTGGGTGGGTAGCTATGCCGCCAGATCTTGCACTAGGCCCTATTACACGTCTGGAAGTGTGGTGGCAGGTGCAAGCACCCGGCACGCGGCTCCGTAGTGTGACCCCCCTCACGGACGTCGCTGCCGCCGTCGCACGGAGGGGGAAAACGGCCACGTCGGGCAGACACGCAGGGAATTGTGACACCTTGGTTTTAGCTCCTTGTTTTTCTTTCCTTCGCGGGATTTGACTCCCGTCTTTTTTTTGGTGTTATTGGATTTTCTCTCGCCTTCGGGTATATGAAGATGGTCATTTAGCCTTGCCTCTTCTATCCAACCAGAGACTCTCTCTAGACCAACCTTGCCACCCCAGATCTTTTCTCAGGATTTTGCCGCCTAAACCTTACTCTCCGGTCTACCGGAAGGGAAACCCTAATTCCTTCCGTTACAAAGGAACCCCAATTTCCTTCGATCTGTTGCCTCCCAATCTTTTTCCAGTGATCATCCCACATCTATAAACCCTAGATATGCAAAAATATTGCCAAGTCATTTGCAATATTTTTCATTTAAAATTAATTCCTTTTTCTGCTGTTTAAAGGAATTAAATCCAGGAAAATATCTATCCATCTCCAAAGTTCATGAAAACTTCTGGAGATCTTCTTTGTGATCATATTGAGCTCCAATAAAAATATTGGCCATAATTAAATAGGGGAAATTGCCTTTTCCTATTTAAAGCCAATATTGCAATTTGGGCACTTTCCAAAGGAGCTACCATTTTGGTAGCCAGGAAAAATCCCAAATAATTTGTGGAGTTTCTCCTATCCATATCTTCACCATTTCCATCAAGATCCCAAGTTCCATAGTTCAACTTTTGAGTGCATCATCCAATTCTTGTTTCTGGATTTATTTTGAGGTTGTGAAGCAACTATATTTTATATTGCTTCAAAAATTCTCAAATTAATCCAGGACCTCACATTCCCTATATGATGTGAGTATGCAAAAAATTCACATCATTTCATCTAGCTAATTTCTCTGAAAAATTCCATCTAGTTTTTGTCCAGATCCAAGCTCTGTGAAGGAAGTACCACTTTGGCATTTCCAATTGAGCTGAAATTTTTCCAGCACCTTCATATCTCCAAATCATCAACCTACACCAAAATTCAGCTCATTCCACCAATCCATATGAGTGCAGCTTCAAGATTCAGTTTCTGGACCAAATTTGGCATTGCAAAGGAAGTATATGCAAATGAGGTCCAAATGCCTTCAAATTTTGCCAGCACCTAGTCCTTCCTACCCTATTCCATTGTGACAAAGATTCAGCTCCCCACTCTCATCCATTTCTCCTCAGGAATCTGTCCAAGTTTTAGGTCAGAACCTTTGTGAGCTCCAATCAGTCAATTCCTGCCTCCACCTCCATCCAAAATCCTCATATGTCAACTCACTGACCTCTGATATATCTAATTGACATGATTTTGCATTCGGGAAAACTCCAGAGCACGTGGCACCCGTGGTGACCACGCTTGGGACATGCCAAAACGGTGGTCAGCGCACTATTTTCGTCGGCAGGCCAGCTCCGGCGTGTCCTGGCATGTCTAGTGGCTTCGCGGAGTCCACCTGCCCCTCTCCCGCAGCTTCTCCCCTCTTCTTTCTTCTTCTCCACGCCGCAGCGATCGCCGCCAAGGTTCTGTCCCGCGCGTGAACGTCGTCGTCTTCCCCCCCGCTGCTGTCCTCTTCCTCCCCGAGCCGTCCCCTCCCTCTGTGAGCGTCAGGTCGGCACCACTCTTCGCGCGCCACCTCGCCGGGATGCCACCAAGGCAGCGAGCTCCCGAAGCCTCTGCGGTCGCCGAGAAGCCCTCCCTGGCCGGCTATAAAAGCCGTGGCCCGAGCTCTCTCCCGAGCACCCACACCACCCGCAGAGACCTCCTCTCCCTCCTAGACCCTCCCCTGCCCGAAGGAGCTCGCCCCCGTGCCCCTTTCCTCTCCTCGGTCGCCATGGCTGCCGCCGTCCCCCTCCTCAAATTCGGCCACCACAGCCCGTCCCCGTCTCCATTGCGGGTCCCTCTGAGCTCGCCGTGGAGCTCCACTTCCATCCACCCCATCCCCGCGAGCCCTCGTCCACCGGAGAGCCCACATCGCCTGAGCAGGCTACTCGCTGCCGCCGCTCATCGCCACCCTCACGGCCGTTTCCAGTCCCTGTGCCGCCCACCGTCGAAGGCGGCGCACGCTGGCGACCTCGGCCATCGACTCAGCCGCCCGCGAGGCTCACCGGAGCGCCGGAGCCCCACGCCGGAGCCGAAGCTCTGTCGCCGCGTCGGGGGAGCAGAGAGGAGGAAGAAGAGAAGGAGGGAGGAGAGAGAGAGCACCGGTGGGGCCCGGCTGTAAGTGGCTGCGGCCCGGGCCCAGCTGTTTAAGTGGAGGTGCCCTTCGTCGATTACGTCTTTGGTTGAGGAAAACGTACCCAGCTGAGATGCGTTTTCACTCGGAGAAAGCGTATTCGGGTTGGAATGCGTTTTCCCTAATGGAAAACGTATACGCAGAGAAGGCGCCAGCCGCAGTGCTGTCAGGGACCCGGATGCAATTATTTCTTTTGCAGATCAATCCCTGGCAGTCCAACCTCCCTAACTTCTTGCTCGTAACTCGGATCGAGGTGAATCCAACGCCCACTTCTTCAGTTCGTCGAGCCCGTTCCGATGACATCACTTTCACCATGTTGACACTTTCTGAAAATACCCATATTGCCCCTGCCCTTAATCAGCCCCTCTGAGAGGGAATCCTTTCCGGCGAATTCTTCCGCGAGGTGATCGCACTTCTCCCGGAATATTCCTTCACCCCCAGGCAAGCCGACCATCTGATATGTGCCCTAAAGCATTGCCCTATGTTATTCTTGCATGTTTAAATTAATATGTTGATGCTCGTGTGCATAGTAGTGGGCTGTATGTGACTCTGTCGAACCCTTGTCTGCCTTTCTTTGATGACGGCACCACGCCCGTGTTCTGAGCTGCTTTCGGCCGTCCAGGGTGGATGCTGACTTTATATTTCTCTTCTCAACAACTGGCCCGTGTTCTGAGCTGCTTTTCGGCCGTCTCGGGCAGCTGTTGAATTTCTCTCTGTAGCGGTGCCCCTATGCTCTGAGCTGATCTTCGTCTGTCTTAGGGAACTGCTACACTCTTTTTATCAACACCGTCTCATGCTCTGAGCTGCTTTTCAGCCGTCTTGAGCCGGGGTTGAGTTATTCCGGTAACGTCCCAGATCTGAGTTGTAAAGACCGTTCTGGTGGCTACTGGTTTATTTGCCGGTTTCATACAAGGGTTCAGATGGTTGTCACTTACAGCTAAGACTTGTAAAGTAATTAAACTCCTGCTAGGTTGAATTTGCTATCTGCATTACCTGCTAATGTTCATCATATTATCGCACTATCGACTCGTTGTGATATTGTATGGAGATAGGTTGTTAGGTTTTCATAATTGTTACATCTTGCATGGTTACTGTTACTGCAATATTATGAAATGTGACTTAATAATGACAACAACCTCCTCCGTCGACTGGATCGAGTCATAGTGCCACCTATCCGGACTTACCCGTGCAGCCACATTTGCCGGTATGGGACGGCCCTAGCTTTGTCTATTGTCCTGCCTCTTGTCGGTACCGCCAACTAGGGAAGCTTATGCGTGCGTGCTACCCTGGCCCGGTAGGCGGCGATAACCTTGTGAGCCCAGTTGGGTTATATGGATCCAGGTCCCCGTTTGGGACAGTTTTGTTTGGCCACGACGGTGGCAGGTGTCACGGGGTGACACAGGGGCCACCCAGGACATGACCCTGGGAGGGTATGATTGTCGGTGGGATCGTAAGAGTGCCAGGCAATAGACAAGGTTTTGTTGGAGCAGCACTGGTCCACCCGAATGGGAACATGTACTAAAGTACGAGGCCAGGCGCTCCATGGTGTGGGTAAAGTGCGCAACCTCTGCAGAGTGTAAATCTATTCGAATAGCCGCGTCCTCGGTCATGGACAATTCGTATAGGCCCCTATTTGGTTTGTGTCGAGTCTGGAGGAACAAACTATATGATGTTAATAATGAACCAGAGTAAGGTATGATTGCTAGCCATGTGATGGCCATGAGTTGAGCGGTTGGATGACTGCAAAGTTTGGATCAGATTTGGATCGTGAGCATATTCGGAGTTCAGATCATTCACCTGATAAACTTTACTTTACTGCATATACTTCAGTAATTATCATGCTAGATAATCCTGCTAGGACATGATGATTAATGCTGCTAGATGATTAATCTTGCTAGATAATCCTACCATAACATGATAGATAATATTGTTAAGATAACAAGTGCATGCTTGAATGCCATGGATTGCATTGCTTGGTGTATATGTTGGTTTGGTTTGCTTGCGAGTACATTCAAAAGTACTCAGCGGCCTTCAATGTGGCCAGGTTCACCTAAGGATCCGACGTTCGCTAGCGAGGAGCCGAAGTGTTCGCAGGCTAGAAGAGTAACCCAGTCATCCCTGTGTATTGGAGCCGCACCAGGACCATGCTGCCTTAGATAGAGCTTTTCCGCTGCCATCACCCTTGTAAGATATCATGTAAGACCTATATATCCCTTAATAGAAAAGCTTGTGTTCATGATACTTGTTGTAAACGCGCACGCCAGAGTGATCTCCTGGGCTGGCGTGTGCGGCGACCGTCTGGCTACAGTGGTATTCAGGCGGGGCGCCACAACGGATGGTATCAGAGCCAGGCTGACTGTAGGTTACCCTAGCCGGACTTCATTGCCTTTTGTGCTCAGTAGAAAGCCCAGATGGATTTCAGCCATCTTTGCGAGACAGGCACGGCTACTATTGATCGTAAGGCAACCCCATAGGCTTTTGGCTCCATCAGACCTCAACTCTCGTGGCCTTTGCCTCCGGTGGGAAAAGTCTGCACCAGGCATTGACCCGTGAGCCCTGAACCCCTAGGTAAACCAGATATCCCTACCTTGCTTGCTAACCATGGCATTTCTCTTCTCAAATCTAGTTTCCTTTGGGAAACACGTATAAACTCTATCTTTCCCCAGACAACCCTAGGATCGTTGACTAAGCCACTTTGGCTATGGTCGTGCGTCGAGTTTGATGTTCCCTAAGGAAGTAGTAGGAGCTTGACACCAATTGCTACCAGGGGCATTGTGTGGTTTTGCTTCTAAATCCTTAGGGGTGCATCGGGTGCGCTACAATAGTTATACTAGTGAATCTTCGGCCACATGTGTAAGGTCCGCAAAACTTGAGCTTTATTTGCTTTGTAGTATTCTTTTTGGGTTTTCACGGTTCTTGCTTCTTTTGTCGGTTCCGTTCTTTTGCTCCGACTGGATCCATCCGTAAGAGTTGCCTAAGAAGACCAGCAAACAACTTGGATAATACCCAATAATCCAAACTCAGTAAGAGTCAAGCCAAGTCAACTGCCCGATATTCAGAACATTATCACCGGATCTGTTAAGAA
The DNA here is from genome assembly GCA_039707655.1 of Elymus sibiricus. NCBI lineage: Eukaryota > Viridiplantae > Streptophyta > Magnoliopsida > Poales > Poaceae > Elymus > Elymus sibiricus. The sequence continues at coordinate 198,895,328 of CM077664.1, read as the reverse complement.
TGAAGAATGGGTCAGAAGCAGAATCTGAGTGCAACGGATAAGGCCAGAATATACCTGAGAAGGAGTTTGCCACAGAATAGATCACACCAAAGGAACAGTGAGATGAGCTATCAGGAATGGACACTGGCAAGAGTAAATTATTCGGTCCTCGACACAAGGACTATTTCAGTTAATGGGGTGAACCTTGAGTCTTTCTCAAGGGACTCGGGAATCATTTATCACCCACCGAAGACATATTTCAAGAAGGTGAATGTGTCGAGAGCAACCACAACACTCTGGTATGTTGATACAAATTTCAAAGCATATTCCGGAATTCTTCGATGCATATACAAATCTTCTGGGCATGATGAACAAGGTTTGCGAGAAATATGGATAAATTCACGACTGCCCGGAATCAGTGAGAATTTCAAATATGTGGAGGTTCAGCCAAACCGAATGGAAATATCCGTCCAGCAACACCTGGTTTGAATGCAAAGTGTATTTCGGATTAATTATCAACATGAAGTCTGCATCGGTCGTGCAACCTTTAATGCAGCAATGATCAGAACAGCAGAAGGACAAGCGGTATGCCCGACCAACAGAATATCTTCAGACAAGGTATGGCCTACGCCAAGTTGTGGTTCCGCTATGGGTAAATTCCGAATATCTCAGAAGGAAGCCAGAACCGGCCACAGGACCAACCGCATATCACAGTAAAAGGGCTTCTGGTATAAGCAACCCAGCCTTCTTCCGCAAGCTATCGGAAGAAGCTTGCGATGCAAGACTCCCGACCTTCTTTGCTACGCCACTGGTGAGAAAATCTTCTGGGGTACGGCACTCCTATCTTCCTCAGCCTGCTACCGCGTAAAGCTTTCAGCATAAGGCACTTGACCTTCCCCAGTAAGCCGCATGAGGGAAAGCTTCTGAGGTACGATACCCAGCCTTCTTCAGCACACTACCTTGGCAGAAGCTTCGAGCGTAAGGATTTCAGCCTTCTTCAACACGCCATCATGCCCACAACTATCCTGTCAGAAGCATGAATTAGTCCAGACACACGTCCGCCTCAGAACTCAGTGGTTATCCTACCCTTGCATATGTTGTGAGCATGCAGTCCAGGGGATCAGTTCATGCGAGCCACTCGTACACATGAATGGCTGTGTTTAGAGAAACATTGGCCCCATATTTCAAAAAAGGATATGAACGCAGCAATCCTTACGAGATATGCAAGAGTAAATTGTGAATACAAGCCCAACAAGCTGGGATATGACCAAGGAGCCATGATAGTAGGTCATGACAAGTTCCCCAACAAGGAACCCCAAGAACAAGGAAGTCTTGAATAAACAATCTCCGCGACGGTCAATGAAGTAAAGCTCCATAGACAAGGTGATATTGCCAATCCTTGTCAGACTCTTGCATATACGGCCACAACAATGCAGCCAGCATGTCAGCGTGAATGCGGGCCATCAGCCAAGATCAGAGGTTATGCTCCGAAGAATGCACGGAATGATAGCCATACTATGTCAGCTCAGTGGTCACAGAGGCTATATATGGTAGAGCCATTTCAGAGATTACCGTCTATGATTACTTTGTCATCATGCCCGACATTTCAGTTGGGAACCTCCTGAGAACGAAGTCAGAATGCAAGAGACAGGAAGAAAGCATCCGTATAGAAACCACAGCCAGACTGAGTATTCTGACAAGGCAAAAAGAGAGCCACTCCTAGCCACTCCAGGCCATACGAGCACGTGAGCTCGGTACTCAGGAAGAATGTCTCGCCCTTGGCAGTCAGTGTACGAAGTATCGCAATAAAACCCGAAGCAGCTAGTCCCAGGCCATGGAAATCAGACTATTTGTCGATACTCGGAGCTACCCACCAACCCCAGCCAACAAACTACTAGCAAAGGGTTTGCCAGACAAGAAAGAGAAGGATTCAGTACAGTCGCTAGAGAAGACATCACCTGAGCCATCAAAAGGGGCAGTTAAGAGGTCAGTAAACAAATGAAGACAAGACAGCTGATGGATCCAAGTCGCACACAGGTACGTTCCCCTTCACCGGGAGGTAAGCCCGGAAATCTCGAGGACGAGGTTTTCTTAAGGGGGGTAGGTTTGTGACACCCTGGTTTTTGCTCCTTGTTTTTTTCCTTCGCGGGATTTGACTCCCGTCTTTTTTTGGTGTTATTGGATTTTCTCTCGCCTTCGGGTATATGAAGATGGTCATTTAGCTTGCCTCTTCTATCCAACCAGAGACTCTCTCCAGACCAACCTTGCCACCCCAGATCTTTTCTCAGGATTTTGCCGCCGAAACCTTACTCTCCTGTCTACCGGAAGGGAAACCCTAATTCCTTCCGTTACAAAGGAACCCCAATTTCCTTCGATCTGTTGCCTCCCAATCTTTTCCCAGTGATCATCCCACATCTATAAACCCTGGATATGCAAAAATATTGCCAAGTCATTTGCAATATTTTTCATTTAAAATTAATTCCTTTTTCTGCTGTTTAAAGAAATTAAATCCAGGAAAATATCTATCCATCTCCAAAGTTCATGAAAACTTGTGGAGATATTCTTTGTGATCATATTGAGCTCCAATAAAAATATTGGCCATAATTAAATAGGGGAAATTGCCTTTTCCTATTTAAAGCCAATATTGCAATTTGGGCACTTTCCAAAGGAGCTACCATTTTGGTAGCCAGGAAAAATCCCAAATAATTTGTGGAGTTTCTCCTATCCATATCTTCACCATTTCCATCAAGATCCTAAGTTCCATAGTTCAACTTTTGAGTGCATCATCCAATTCTTGTTTCTGGATTTATTTTGAGGTTGTGAAGCAACTATATTTTATATTGCTTCAAAAATTCTCAAATTAATCCAGGACCTCACATTCCCTATATGATGTGAGTATGCAAAAAATTCACATCATTTCATCTAGCTAATTTCTCTGAAAAATTCCATCTAGTTTCTGTCCAGATCCAAGCTCTGTGAAGGAAGTACCACTTTGGCATTTCCAATTGAGCTGAAAATTTTCCAACACCTTCATATCTCCAAATCAACAACCTACACCAAAATTCAGCTCATTCCACCAATCCATATGAGTGCAGCTTCAAGATTCAGTTTCTGGACCAAATTTGGCATTGCAAAGGAAGTATATGCAAATGAGGTCCAAATGCCTTCAAATTTTGCCAGCACCTAGTCCTTCCTACCCTATTCCATTGTGACAAAGATTCAGCTCCCCACTCTCATCCATTTATCCTCAGGAATCTGTCCAAGTTTTAGGTCAGAACCTTTGTGAGCTCCAATCAGTCAATTCCTGCCTCCACCTCCATCCAAAATCCTCATATGTCAACTCACTGACCTCTGATATATCTAATTGACATGGTTTTGCATCCGGGAAAACTCGAGAGCACGTGGCACCCGTGGTGACCACGCTTGGGACATGCCAAAACGGTGGTCAGCGCACTGTTTTCGTCGGCAGGCCAGCTCCGGCCAGCTCCGGCGTGTCCCGGCGTGTCTAGTGGCTTCGCGGAGTCCACCTGCCCCTCTGCCGCAGCTTCTCCCCTCTTCTTTCTTCTTCTCCACGCTGCGGCGATCGCCGCCAATTTTCTGTCCCGCGCGTGAACGTCGTCGTCTTCCCCCCGCTGCTGTCCTCTTCCTCCCCGAGCCGTCCCCTCCCTCTGTGAGCGTCAGGTCGGCACCACTCTTCGCGCGCCACCTCGCCGGGATGCCGCCAAGGCAGCGAGCTCCCGAAGCCTCTGCGGTCGCCGAGAAGCCCTCCCCGGCCGGCTATAAAAGCCGTGGCCCGAGCTCTCTCCCGAGCACCCACACCACCCGCAGAGACCTCCTCTCCCTCCTAGACCCTCCCCTGCCCGAAGGAGCTCGCCTCGTGCCCCTTTCCTCTCCTCGGTCGCCATGGCTGCCACCGTCCCCTCCTCAAATTCGGCCACCACAGCCCGTCCCCGTCTCCATTGCGGGTCCCTCTGAGCTCGCCGTGGAGCTCCACTTCCATCCACCCCATCCCCGCGAGCCCTCGTCCACCGGAGAGCCCACATCGCCCGAGCAGGCTGCTCACTGCCGCCGTTCGTCGCCACCCTCACGGCCGTTTCCAGTCCCCGTGCCGCCCATGGTCGGATGCGGTGCACGCTGGCGACCTCGGCCATCCACTCAGCCGCCCGCGAGGCTCACCGGAGCGCCGGAGCCCCACGCCGGAGCCGAAGCTCTGTCGCCGCGTCGGGGGAGCAGAGAGGAGGAAGAAGAGAAGGAGGGAGGAGAGAGAGAGCACCGGTGGGGCCCGGCTGTAACAAGCTGCGGCCCGGGCCCAGCTGTTTAAGTGGAGGCGCCCTTCGTCGATTACGTCTTCGGTTGAGGAAAACGTACCCAGCTGAGATGCGTTTTCACTCAGAGAAAGCGTATTCAGGTTGGAATGCATTTTCCCTACTGGAAAACGTATACGCAGAGAAGGCGCCAGCCGCAGTGCTGTCAGGGACCCGGATGTAATTATTTATTTTGCAGATCAGTCCCTGGCAGTCCAACCTCCCTAACTTCTTGCTCGTAACTCGGATCGAGGTGAATCCAACGCCCACTTCTTCAGTTCGCCGAGCCCGTTCCGATGACATCACTTTCACCATGTTGACACTTTCTGAAAATACCCATTTTGCCCCTGCCCTTAATCAGCCCCTTTGAGAGGGAATCCTTTCCGGCGAATTCTTCCGCGAGGTGATCGCACTTCTCCCGGAGAATTCCTTCACCCCCAGGCAAGCCGACCATCTGATATATGCCCTAAAGCATTGCTCTGTGTTATTCTTGCATGTTTAAATTAATATGTTGATGCTCGTGTGCATAGTAGTGGGCTGTATGTGACTCTGTCGAACCCTTGTCTGCCTTTCTTGGATTACGGCACCACGCCTGTGTTCTGAGCTGCTTTCGGCCGTCCAGGGTGGATGCTGACTTTATATTTCTCTTCTCAACAACTGGTCCGTGTTCTGAGCTGCTTTTCGGCCATCTCGAGCAGCTGTTGAATTTCTCTCTGTAGCGGTGCCCCTATGCTCTGAGCTGATCTTCGGCCGTCTTAGGGAACTGCTACACTCTTTTTATCAACACCGTCTCATGCTCTGAGCTGCTTTTCAACTGTCTTGAGCCGGGGTTGAGTTATTCCGGTAACGTCCCAGATCTGAGTTGTAAAGACCGTTCTGGTGGCTACTGGTTTATTTGCCGGTTTCATACAAGGGTTCAGATGGTTGTCACTTACACCTAAGACTTGTAAAGTAATTAAACTCCTGCTAGGTTGAATTTGCTATCTGCATTACCTGCTAATGTTCATCATATTATCGCACTATCGACTCGTTGTGATATTGTATGGAGATAGGTTGTTAGGTTTTCATAATTGTTACATCTTGCATGGTTACTGTTACTGCAATATTATGAAATGTGACTTAATAATGACAACAACCTCCTCCATCGACTGGATTGAGTCATAGTGCCACCTATCCGGACTTACCCATGCAGCCACATTTGCCGGTATGGGACGGCCCTAGCTTTGTCTATTGTCCTGCCTCTTGTCGGTACCGCCAACTAGGGAAGGTTATGCGTGCGTGCTACCCTGGCCCGGTAGGCGGCGATAACCTTGTGAGCCCAGTTGAGTTATATGGATCCAGGTCCCCGTTTGGGACAGTTTTGTTTGGCCACGACGGTGGCAGGTGTCACGGGGTGACACAGGGGCCACCCAGGACATGACCCTGGGAGGGTATGATTGTCGGTGGGACCGTAAGAGTGCCAGGCAATAGACAAGGTTTTGTTGGAGCAGCACTGGTCCACCCGAATAGGAACATGTACTAAAGTACGAGGCCAGGCGCTCCATGGTGTGGGTAAAGTGCGCAACCTCTGCAGAGTGTAAATCTATTCGAATAGCCGCGTCCTCGGTCATGGACAGTTCGTATAGGCCCCTATTTGGTTTGTGTCGAGTCTGGAGGAACAAACTATATGATGTTAATAATGAACCAGAGTAAGGTATGATTGCTAGCCATGTGATGGCTATGAGTTGAGCGGTTGGATGACCGCAAAGTTTGGATCAGATTTGGATCGTGAGCATATTTGGAGTTCGGATCATTCACCTGATAAACTTTACTTTACTGCATTTACTTCAGTAATTATCATGCTAGATAATCCTGCTAGGACATGATGATTAATGCTGCTAGATGATTAATCTTGCTAGATAATCCTACCATAACATGATAGATAATATTGTTAAGATAACAAGTGCATGCTTGAATGCCATGGATTGCATTGCTTGGTGTATATGTTGGTTTGGTTTGCTTGCGAGTACATTCAAAAGTACTCAACGGCCTTCAATGTGGCCAGGTTCACCTAAGGATCCGACGTTCTCTAGCGAGGAGCCGAAGTGTTCGCATGCTAGAAGAGTAACCCAGTCAGATTTCTGTGTATTGGAGCCGCACCAGGACCATGCTGCCTTAGATAGAGCTTTTCCGCTGCCATCACCCTTGTAACATATCATGTAAGACCTATATATCCCTTAATAGAAAAGCTTGTGTTCATGATACTTGTTGTAAACGCGCACGCCAGAGTGATCTCCTGGGCTGGCGTGTGCGGCGACCGTCTGGCTACAGTGGTATTCAGGCGGGGCGCCATAGGAATCTTGCGGTGGGTTGTGCCCGGACCTTGATCCGAAGTGTACCTATGGGCTGGCCTATCATAGCCAGGTGAAAATGTCCGTCGGTCAAACCCCGTCCGTCGAAAGTCAAAGGCCTAGATCCGCCCAGTCAACAGTGCCTGGGTTAGACGGGACGGGGTACTTGGGGGGGTACCTATGCCGCCAGGTCTTGCGCTGGGCCCTCTTACACGTCTGGAAGTGTGGTGGCAGGTGCAAGCACCCGGCACGCGGCTCCGTAGTATGACCCCCCTCATGGACGTCGCTGCCGCCGTCGCACGGAGGGGGGAAACGGCCATGTCGGGCAGACACGGAGGGAATCTTCCGGTGGGTTGTGCCCGGACCTTGATCTGAAGTGTACGTACGGGCTGGCCTGTCATAGCCAGGTGAAAATGTCCATCGGTCAAACCCCGTTCGGCGAAAGTCAAAGGCCTAGATCCGCCCGGTCAACAGTGCCTGGGTTAGACGGGACGGGGTACTTGGGGGGGGGGGGGGGTAGCTATGCCGCCAGGTCTTGCGCTGGGCCCTCTTACACGTCTGGAAGTGTGGTGGCAGGTGCAAGCACCCGGCACGCGGCTCCGTAGTGTGACCCCCCTCACGGACGTCGCTGCCGCCGTCGCACGGAGGGGGGAAACGGCCACGTCGGGCAGACACGGAGGGAATCTTGCGGCGGGTTGTGCCCGAACCTTGATCCGCAGTGTACCTATGGGCTGGCCTATCATAGCCAGGTGAAAATGTCCATCGGTCAAACCCCGTCCGGCGAAAGTCAAAGGCCTAGATCCGCCCGGTCAACAGTGCCTGGGTTAGACGGGACGGGATACTTGGGGGGGGAGGTAGCTATGCCGCCAGGTCTTGCGCTGGGCCCTCTTACACGTCTGGAAGTGTGGTGGCAGGTGCAAGCACCCGGCACGCGGCTCCGTAGTGTGACCCCCCTCGTGGACGTCGATGCCGCCGTCGCACGGAGGGGGGAAATGGCCACGTCGGGCAGACACGGAGGGAATCTTGCGGTGGTTTGTGCCCGGACCTTGATCCGAAGTGTACGTACGGGCTGGCCTATCATAGCCATGTGAAAATGTCCATCGGTCAAATCCCGTCCGGCGAAAGTCAAAGGCCTAGATCCGCCCGGTCAACAGTGCCTGGGTTTGACGGGACGGGGTACTTGGGGGGGTAGCTATGCCGCCAGGTCTTGCGCTGGGCCCTCTTACACGTCTGGAAGTGTGGTGGCAGGTGCAAGCACCCAGCACGCGGCTCCGTAGTTTGACCCCCCTCACGGACGTCGCTGCCGCCGTCGCACGGAGGGGGGAAACGGCCACGTCGGGCAGACACGGAGGGAATCTTGCGGCGGGTTGTGCCCGGACCTTGATCCGAAGTGTACCTATGGGCTGGCCTATCATAGCCAGGTGAAAATGTCCATCGGTCAAACCCCGTCCGGCGAAAGTCAAAGGCCTAGATCCGCCCGGTCAAGAGTGCATGGGTTTGACGGGACGGGGTACTTGGGGGGGGGGGGGTAGCTATGCCGCCAGGTCTTGCGCTGGGCCCTCTTACACGTCTGGAAGTGTGGTGGCAGGTGCAAGCACCCGGCACGCGGCTCCGTAGTGTGACCCCCCTCACGGACGTCGCTGCCGCCGTCGCACGGAGGGGGGAAACGGCCACGTAGGGCAGACACGGAGGGAATCTTGCGGTGGGTTGTGCCGGACCTTGATCCGAAGTGTACCTATGGGCTGGCCTATCATAGCCAGGTGAAAATGTCCATCGGTCAAACCCCGTCCGGCGAAAGTAAAGGCCTAGATCCGCCCGGTCAACAGTGCCTGGGTTAGACGGGACGGGGTACTTGGGGGGTAGCTATGCCGCCAGGTCTTGCGCAGGGCCCTCTTACACGTCTCGAAGTGTGGTGGCAGGTGCAAGCACCCGACACGCGGCTCCGTAGTGTGACCCCCCTCACGGACGTCGCCGCCGCCGTCGCACGGAGGGGGGAAATGGCCACGTCGGGCAGACACGGAGGGAATCTTGCGGTGGGTTGTGCCCGGACCTTGATCCGGAGTGTACCTATGGGCTGGCCTATCATAGCCAGGTGAAAATGTCCATCGGTCAAACCCCGTCCGGCGAAAGTCAAAGGCCTAGATCCGCCCGGTCAACAGTGCCTGGGTTAGACGGGACGGGATACTTGGGGGGGGGGAGGTAGCTATGCCGCCAGGTCTTGCGCTGGGCCCTCTTACACGTCTCGAAGTGTGGTGGCAGGTGCAAGCACCCGGCACGCGACTCCGTAGTGTGACCCCCCTCATGGACGTCGATGCCGCCGTCGCATGGAGGGGGGAAACGGCCACGTCGGGCAGACACGGAGGGAATCTTGCGGTGGTTTGTGCCCGGACCTTGATCCGAAGTGTACGTACGGGCTGGCCTATCATAGCCATGTGAAAATGTCCATCGGTCAAATCCCGTCCGGCGAAATTCAAAGGCCTAGATCCACCTGGTCAACAGTGCCTGGGTTTGACGGGACGGGGTACTTGGGGGGGTAGCTATGCCGCCAGGTCTTGCGCTGGGCCCTCTTACACGTCTGGAAGTGTGGTGGCAGGTGCAAGCACCCAGCACGCGGCTCCGTAGTTTGACCCCCCTCACGGACGTCGCTGCCGCCGTCGCACAGAGGGGGGAAACGGCCACGTCGGGTAGACACGGAGGGAATCTTGCGGCGGGTTGTGCCCGGACCTTGATCCGAAGTGTACCTATGGGCTGGCCTATCATAGCCAGGTGAAAATGTCCATCGGTCAAACCCCGTCCGGCGAAAGTCAAAGGCCTAGATCTGCCCGGTCAACAGTGCATGGGTTTGATGGGACGGGGTACTTGGGGGGGTAGCTATGCCGCCAGGTCTTGCGCTGAGCCCTCTTACACGTCTGGAAGTGTGGTGGCAGGTGCAAGCACCCGGCACGCGGCTCCGTAGTGTGACCCCCCTCACGGACATCGCTGCCGCCGTCGCACGGAGGGGGGAAACGGCCACGTCGGGCAGACACGGAGGGAATCTTGCGGTGGGTTGTGCCGGACCTTGATCCGAAGTGTACCTATGGGCTGGCCTATCATAGCTAGGTGAAAATGTCCATCGGTCAAACCCCGTCCGGCGAAAGTCAAAGGCCTAGATCCGCCCGGTCAACAGTGCCTGGGTTAGACGGGACGGGGTACTTGGGGGGTAGCTATGCCGCCAGGTCTTGCGCCTTACACGTCTGGAAGTGTGGTGGCAGGTGCAAGCACCCGACATGCGGCTCCGTAGTGTGACCCCCCTCACGGACGTCGCTGCCGCCGTCGCACGGAGGGGGGAAATGGCCACATCGGGCAGACACGGAGGGAATCTTGCAGTGGGTTGTGCCCGGACCTTGATCCGGAGTGTACCTATGGGCTGGCCTATCATAGCCAGGTGAAAATGTCCATCGGTCAAATCCCGTCCGGCGAAAGTCAAAGGCCTAGATCCGCCCGGTCAACAGTGCCTGGGTTAGACGGGACGGGGTACTTGGGGGGGGGGTAGCTATGCCGCCAGGTCTTGCGCTGGGCCCTCTTACACGTCTGGAAGTGTGGTGGCAGGTGCAAGCACCCGGCACGCGGCTCCGTAGTGTGACCCCCCTCATGGACGTCGCTGCCGCCGTCGCACGGAGGGGGGAAACGGCCACGTCGGGCAGACACGGAGGGAATCTTGCGGTGGGTTGTGCCCGGACCTTGATCCGAAGTGTACGTACGGGCTGGCCTATCATAGCCAGGTGAAAATGTCCATCGGTCAAACCCCATCGGGCGAAAGTCAAAGGCCTAGATCCGCCCGGTCAACAGTGTCTGGGTTTGACGGGACGGGTTACT